>CM029015.1:71375561-72598060 GCA_016801055.1 Panax notoginseng | reverse complement strand
CGGGGTGATTTTCTCAGATACTGCTGTAGTAATTCAGTGCTATACTAAACATGTTAGGATGGTTTGAATATGCCTATAAATGACCTAACATATAAAATAATGTTGTTTAATATATTGTAAGACTTGGTAACTTGGTTTGGTGTGCATATTCAAAGAAGTATAAGAGTTGAAAACTAGTTTTGATAAACCGTTTTGCAAAGACATGTTCTGACCTTGGTTGTGAGTGTATCAGGTTCTGATATACATTAAAATGTGACCAATATGTTAGTTTACCTTGTTGGTGAGGGTATGTTGTAGTCAAGCATGAATTAAAAGAAAAATGCAAGTAAAAGACCATAATAGCTATGTGTAGATGAATTATGTGAACACCAAGTTTTGAACTCGAAATGTATATATGAGAGCTATGAAAGCATGACTTAAACTAGTGGACTTATTTTGCATGCTTATACGGTCCAAAATGTATATATGAGAGCATGAAGTATAGTAAGTAAATTGGCTTTGCATGCTTGATGGCTTAACATGAGATTCTCATAGGAAATCTTAAGAATGAAAAGAAAACTAGTTTTGCTAATAGATACTTATAAGTATTCTGAAATGGACCATCATGAGTAGGTGTGTTATTTCTATGGATGTGATTTAACATGAATGCCTAACTAGACATATGCATGGTAAACGGAATATGACAAGTTTAGGTGATGTAAAACTTCATAATTTGAAATATGTGGGTTAACTAACATAAGCATGTTTAGTGGAGACCAAAGGAACGTGTAGCATTTGTATAGTGACTAAACATGAAGTACTTTGTTAAATCATCATGTGAAGTCTTGATTTTGTGAGTTTTGATAAATCATGTAAGGAACAAGTTATAAAAGAGACTAAACCTATTCGTAAATATCACATCATGTATGATTTTGCAAGTTTTATCCTAATTGGTTGTGCAAGACTGGCCTAGCTTCTATGTGGCAGTCTTGGTTTGCACCAGGAGCAGCGCGGCTGCGCCACTCCTTAGTACAAACCAAGCGCAGCCGCGCCAGTCTGCAGTAGGAACAGTTTTCTGCTAATAGCTTAAAGGTGTTTGCATACTTGTATTGTTACTCTAACATGTATTATGTGACCAGTACCTATCCAATGTGTTAAGGAACATGCTAGGTGATAGGATATAATGATTATAACGTTCAAGAATGAACTTCAAAAAGGTATTTGCAAACTATAAAACAATGATTTAAATTGAAGTGCTATGTGTTCAAGCCTATATTGATACATAGAAACTAGATAATCTAAAGTTATTAAGTCTAAGGCACAATTAGATTGACTTACATAAATTATGGGATATGCCTATGTGATGATTTGATTCTTGTAAGCGTAGACTCATATTAGTTTACACATACTAATTAGAATGACCGACTTGTTAATGTTAGGTCGTTTCAATGCAAGTTAATTAAAGCTAGAATTAATTTGTAGCTGAGCAATCAGGCAAGTTCCTTAACCTTACTCAAATTTATATTGAGCAAGTCTTCGAACTTCACTATTTGATTGTGCAAGTTCTCTACCTTACACAACTTTGAATATTGTGCAAGTTGCTAAACTTCACTTATTTTTGGGAAAGTTTCCTATCCTTCTCATATTGTATTGAGCAGGCTATTGTTAAATTGAAAGTTATTCATTTAAGCTTGAACTTTTTTTCTAAGCATGTTATTAAGTGGTTTAATTACTTTACAATCATTCTACATCGATATTATTGATATTCGCACTTAGTGCACTTGAGTTCGTACAGTCTTGAACTTGTACATCATTTAAAGTTCTATAATTCTTGAACTATGTCAGATAGAGTTTGAACCTTTGTTCGGTCAGACAAATGTATGAAGTTTTATAAAAGCTATCCAAACCAATTGATGGTAAGGATTCTTAGACTGAAAGAACACCCCTTTTTTGATAAGGGGGTACCCCAGGTATCTAATATAAGATACAAAGAGCAGATTTAAATGTTATGCATATACATGGTGTACGCGAGGCTGATCCCCTCAAGTACTTATTCTGTAGCTACTAACCAAATGGTCAATCAGCTATTGATTCCATTGGAGTTTTATAGTTCAAAATCTACTTAACTATCAGTTATTCTAAAAGCAATCATTATCTTTGCTTCTAATATTCATATTGTTTAATCGTTCAGATATTCATATTGTTGAATTCATTGTCAGATATTTTCCATTCATCATGATATATCCTTATTGTTGTATTTAAACTTGCTGAGCAAACTTGTTACTCATCCTTGCTATATCATGAATTATATTGCAGTTAAGCCCGAGACCTCAGGGAAGGACAAGGGTAAAGGAAAGATGTAGAATAGTTGCGAGGAGCAGACTTTACCTTATGCCTAGTTTAAATTACTATCATGTAATATGAACCCTAATGATTATTTTAGGGTATGTTTGTAAGATTGTATTAAAGTTATCTAATCTTGGGACTAGTAACACCTTTTGAATGAACGACGTACGTTTATTATATTCTGCATTTTAGTTATCGTATGTTGTTTAGAGGTGGATGTTTGTATTTTATCGTGATGACCGGACCGGGGTCAGAGGACCTGGTTTCGGGGGTGTCACATGTGCATGCTACATTCTCAATAATGGGAAACAGTATCTGACAAAGTTCTAACCCAAGTCAAACGAAGGAATCTTTCTTGGATATGCCACAAACAGTAAGGCCTATAGAGTGTTCAATAAAAAGATGCTGAGTGTTGAAGTTTCGATTCACATCATCTTCGATGAAACAGACTTGGACAAAACAGTGTCTCAAGACACTACGAACGACAGTTCAGACACTACGAACGAGGTCGTCGAGCTCAACACCACAATCGTAGTTCCAGAAAATGAAATCATCGAGCAAGGAAAGGAGATTGTAGAGAGAACTACGCAAGACAACGATCCTCCACATCAAGAAGCAGAAATTGATCTTGAAGAGCTCAGACAAAAAGGCATCAGATCAGATGTTCCAATAGGAAACAGATGGGTAAAAGATCACACTCAATACTTAATCATTGGAGATCCAAATGCAAGAGTCAAGATAAGAGCTACCTGTGACAACTCGAGAATTTGGATATTTATTAAAATCTTAAAATGTTGAATTAAGGTTAAATAATAGACCTAGACAGAAAATAAGTGTATGGATTTCATATTTTGGGGAAGGAATTTTGTGAATTTAAAAACTTTTGGTGAAGGTTTACAGTGTTAAGGGTATAAGTGTATATGTTCTGTGTATATGGTCAGATATGTGTACAGTATGTGGTTAAGGGTCAATGGTTGACCAGATAAATTATAGCAGTGACAAACCCTAATATTTTATTAAGAACCTCGACGTTCAGTTAGAAAACCATATCGACTGATAAGAAACCCTAACACCGGTTCTAGAAACCCTAGTTTCAGTTTTGGGAATTCGAAACCTTAATTCGGAATATTAAAACCCTAATTTGGGAACTTGAAGATAAGTATAAGGTTTTTATGTTATTGATTTTATATTTAATTAGGGATAGCCCTAATTGATTATTAGAAGACCCTAATTGTTCAGCTGGAAACTCTAATGTACAATTATGGAACCTAAATGCTAAATTAGAAATTTTAATTAAGAAATATTAATCCTAACTAGCAAGCGTGAATGTGATTAGGAAATCTTAAGATAATTAGGAAACCCTAATTATAATTTTGAAATCTTAATTTTCTATTTTTAAACCTAATTAGAAATCCTAGAACATCAAATGGTAAAATCTTAGGGTTAAAACCTAAAACCTAAGACCCTAAGGGTTAAAACCTAAGGGTTGTGACAAATTACCAAGTTGCCATTAACTTTACAAGTCAAATGTCCAAACTACCATTTTTGAATATTTTAATGAGATGGAGTGTAGATCTAGCCCTAGTTAGTGGTTGGTGACCAACTCTAGCTAGCCATGTGGTCTAGTAATCAACTTTAATCAGCCAAAATCTGATCACATGATCAGCCATAGACATTGCATCATATTATATATAGATTGAGAGAGAGAAAAGTCCACTTTCAAGCCCATTTGTTCACTTAATCTCAACCAAACTCTCTCTAACTCAAACCTACGAAAATCATAAGTGGATCAGTTCCTAGAATGATATTTAGCAAGCCAAGAACAGTTCATGATGATCAGAATCAAGATCAAACTCAAAAAGGAGGTATAAACCCTAAACTTGAAAATCATGTGATCTTATGTTAGATGTTGTGATATATTGTTTAGAACAGTGTTAGAGGGTGTCAATTAATGATTTGAGTTGTTACTTTCTAGAACCATAACATCTAAATGCTCGAAATTGAAGTTTTTAGAAATATGAAAAAACTGGAAAATGTTGTCTGACAAGCAAATGTCAGACCTTGTAGATCTCTGTTTGTTATGTGTTTTTGTGTTTTAAAGGTTTATAGTTGTAGTATGTTGTGAGGACTATGATTTGGAATTGGAATCAGAGTCATATCATGTCTAGATCGTATGTTATAAGTGGTCAAAGTCAGTAGACCGAAAACGAAATCTGTTTCTGGGCAGCCCAAATTTACCCAGAAAGCCTCACAACGTTTTCGCAGAGCTCTGATCTTGATGTTGTTTGCTAGTTTGTCCATGTTGTTGTTTTCATGTTGTAGTATGACATGAGGACTACACAATCAAGTCATTAGATCACTTAGATCATAACCAGAGTGAAAGATAATCAAGGTCAAACTAGAGTTGACCGTCTGTTTTGTTGCATTTCTGGAAAACCCAGAAAGTTGATGAACAAGGTTTCTGACATGGTTTGACCATGCCAGATCTTGCTCATGTGATGATGTTATATAATTGTACTCTGACATGTATGCTACAAGATTTGACCATTAGAACACATTAAGAAATCCGGGACATCGAAGATTTAAGAGCTCAAAGTAGGCAGCATGAACTGTTCTTCATTTCTGGAAAACCCAGAAATGATGAACAACGTCTGACAAGGTCTTTGAGAGATTAAATGTCTCTATTGTGTAATGATTAGGCCATGAAATTGGTCTAGAGTTGTAGTACGACAACAGTACTACAACATTAACATTTTAGCAGCCCAGAAAACATAACACCCAAAGATTAAATGAAGGTCAAACATACCACCCTGCGAACTGAGTTTGAATTTCTGGGCAGGCTCAAGAACATGAAGAACACCTATATCGGCGGTTCTGTCGCAACAGGCACTCTTTAGCGATAGTTCCTTATAAAATTAATTATTTTATTAAATAAATAGAGAAAAATAATTTTTAATTATTAAAAATACATAATAAATTTCTAAAAATTATTTTAAAGTCTGAAAATGAGTTTTTAATAATTTTGAATATATTTCATTAATATTTATTATTTTTGGAATATTAATGGTATTTAATTTATTTAATTATTATATTAAATAAATTACTTAAAATGATTTTAATACTTGATAAAGCATTTAAAATTATATTACGGTATAAAAAATATTTTAAGTTATTTTTAATGACTTTTAATATTTTGTGATGAATTTTATTAATAAATTAATATTAATGATAAGTAATTTATTTAATTAATGTATTAAATAAATTATAGAAAAATAGAATTAATAATTTAAAAATTATATAAAAATGATTTAAGTGTTAGAAAAATATTTTAAGTTATAAAATATAACTTTTGATATTTCGTTATGAAAACATTAATATTTTAATATTAATGACAATTATCGGATAATGGATTTAACTATTTAAAAATTATATAAATATAATTTTACGATATTAAAAATACTTTGAGATATTATAAATATATTATAATATTATGTCATGATTTTCATTAATATTTAATATTAAATAAATATTAATGATAATGGAATTAAATGGTATTTAAATCATATAAATATGATATTAATAATTAAAAAATCATAATAAATGATAATAATTACTTGAAAATTATTATGAGCCTATGAAAATTATTTTGACTGAATAATTAATTGTCTAAGTTAATTGTGTTGCGTTTAGACAGAGTCTTATGGATATTAGGCTCGATAATTATCCGATTGGGCCGTCGGGATGTCGAAATAGTATCGACTCAACTCAAACTGCAATAGTTTGACTTGATACTAGGACTTATGTGCTGTATAGACGAATATGATTATGTGATAATGTGTTTAGGTTATTCTATACTGTGATGATATTATTCTAACTTGGGAAATCGATATTATTAATATTAGGTCTTAGGATAAAGCTAAGTTATGTTTTGTAACGGTAATCAACGGTTCAGACAAGTTCTCTTTAACTCAACCCTGAGTTATAAATTTCATATATACTGGTGATTAATCATTGCTGATTATCACATTTATGAATTATTGAATCGCACTTTGTGCATATTGCATGTGTTTATCAGGTTTGAAAGGCTGATCACCTTCATTACCATTCGGTCCAGATATAATTGATATGTTCATGTTTAATATTCGTTCAGCTATGAAAATTTGTCTATGCTAGTTCATAATTATATTATTGAATGTTAGCCAGCTATATTTCAAAAATCTTTCCATCATGATATATCCTTAATTTATTGAACTTAAACTTGCTGGGTAAATTTGTTGCTCACCCTTGCTATATCATGATAAACATTGCAGATTAGAACGAATACGTCAGATACAAGGAAAAGGCAAAGCCAAGTTCAGCTTGGGACTATATATGTGTGCAGCTAGATTTGTAACAGTATTTTATTATAATAACATTGTATGTTAGATAGGATATTGATTCAGGTATTATGTGAAGGTTCTCGACCTTAGGGATAATGTGTAATGTTTAATGTATAAACAATTAATGTTTACATCTTCCGCAATAGTTAGAACTAGTGTACCAGATTCGTGGTGATTTAGGACCCGAATTTGGAGACGCTACACTGCCACCCAGAATGAGTGTTTCTATCTAAGCTTTCTGTCACAAATGGAACCCAAGAAGATAGAAGATGCTATGGAAGACTCCAGTTGGA
Organism: Panax notoginseng; assembly: GCA_016801055.1. NCBI lineage: Eukaryota > Viridiplantae > Streptophyta > Magnoliopsida > Apiales > Araliaceae > Panax > Panax notoginseng. The sequence continues at coordinate 72,591,063 of CM029015.1, read as the reverse complement.
TAGAAGCCATGCAAGAAGAACTAAATCAGTTTAAAAGAAGCAAAGTATGGAGATTTGTTCCAAGACCAAGAAACCATCCAGTCATTGGCACCAAGTGGGTCTTCAGAAACAAGATGGATGAAGATGGAGGAATCTCAAGGAATAAGGCAAGACTAGTGGCCAAAGGTTACTCTCAAGAAGAAGTCATTGACTACGACGAGACCTTTGCACCTATTGCCAGATTAGAAACTATCAGAATATTCCTTGCCTTTGTTGCCCACATGAAATTCAAAGTCTTTCAAATGGATGTCAAAAGTGTATTCCTGAATGGTGAACTTCAAGAAGAAGCATATGTGGAGCAACCTCCAGGTTTCATCAATCCATCTCTCTCTAATTATGTCTATAGATTAGACAAAGCCTTATATGGTCTTAAACAAGCACCTAGAGCATGGTATGAAACACTAATTAACTTTCTTATTGAAAATGGTTTCACTAGAGGTAGAGTAGATACCACATTATATCTTAGAAAGCATAAAGACAAAGTCTTAGTAGTTCAAATATATGTTGATGACATTATTTTTGGCTCTACTGATAAAAAATTGTGTAAGAGATTTGCCAAGTTTATGCAGAGCAAGTTCGAAATGAGCATGATGGGTGAGCTGAATTTCTTCCTTGGATTGCAAGTAAAGTAGACTGATGAAGGAATCTTCATAAACCAAGCCTAGTACATTAAAAACTTATTTAAAAAGTATGGCATGGAATCAGCCTCTCCCATAAAAATATCAATTGCTCCAGCAATCAAGCTTGACAAAGATGAGAAAGGTAAACGTATTGACATAACTCAATATAGAGGTATGATAGGCTCTCTTCTATATCTAATTGCCAATAGACCAGCCATAATGTTTGCAACATGCATATGTTCTAGATTTCAAGCTAATCCTAAGGAATCACACTTAACTGTTGTAAAAAGGATTTCCAGATATCCCAAAGGCACACCTCACTTAGGGCTTTGGTATGCCAAGGAGTCCTTTGAACTAACAGCATATACAGATGCTGATTTTGTAGGTTGCAAAATAGATAGAAAAAGTACCAGTGGCACCTTTCAGTTGATAGGAAACAGACTTGTGTCCTGGTTTAGCAAGAAGCAAAACTCAGCATCTACCTCAACAGCAGAAGCTGAATACATTGCTGCTGGCAGCTGTTGTGCTCTAATCTTATGGATGAAAAATTAGCTAGCAGACTAGGGTTTGATTTCAAATCTATACTTGTTCATTGTGATAACACAAGTACCATAGCAATAACACACAATCCTGTCATGCATTCTAGGACTAATCATATAGAAATAAGATATCATTTTATTAGGGATCATGTTCAAAATGGAACCATATCTTTACAATACATCCCTACTGAAAATCAACTTGCTGATGTCTTTACAAAACCTCTAGATGAATCCAGATTTAATAAATTGATAAGTGAGTTAGGCATACTAAATCTACAACCATAAAATCTATGCTCTAGTTTATACTAACCATGCATATATAAAGGCTATGTTCAATATCGTAGAGATGACTAAAGAAAGTCCACGATCGTAGAGCTGCCTCGATATAACAAAGAAGCATCCTGTGATGCCAACATTTCCAACAAATCCAAGCAATCCCTCTGAAAAGCGTCACAGGAACAAACCTGATCCTTAGTTCATTCTAAGAGGTTGGCTCTTCCTGAGCTACCTTAACCCGGAAGGAATGCTAAGTCAAAGTTCTTCACAAGGACCAAGGCAGACAACGTTCGTAGAGCAGATTCAACAGTGAACTCAACGATTGCAGTACAACCTCAACGATCGTAATGACTACTTCAACGATCGTAGTGCTACCTCGAAGATCGTAGTCCTCCTAAAGGATACACTGGCTCAGGGGGAGCTAAGGGCAGATCAGTATTTTCCACATCAGTTAAAATCATGGAGCCAAGCAGAACTTGACACATGCCCCACAATATAGATCGAGAGGAGGGAAGTTACAAGTATAGTTTGAAAAGGTCTTTTTGAAAATTCATCTCAGAAGTTTAAAAAGCTTATCTCTCTCTCTCTACAAGCAGAAACCCTAGCTTTTCAAAACTCTCAACCAACCTCAGTGCAAGTAAATCAATGGCGGCTTCAAATGTTATCACTGGTTACCGACTCTGCTTCGATGAGTTCAAGACAGCTGACCCTCAATTCCACAAAATTCTATCTCTGTTAAAGAAAGTTGGTCTTGAAGAAGCTCTAGGCACCAACACATGGATCTACCCGAAGCTGGTGAAAAAGTTCTACAGAAATGGAGCTTTTGAGAACGATGTTATCACCAGAAGGGTCAATGGCGAAGAAATTAAACTCAAAGCTGAAGATATAAACCTAGCCCTAGGTTTTAAATCAAAAAGACTTCTATCTATGGAGGTTATCGATTTTCATGAAGGACTGAAGAAGATGCACCATAAAAAGTTTCAGACTGTCAAGGTGTACAAGAAGAAAGAGTTTCCCCAAAGGTACGAGTTCTTGGCTGACATTGTCGGGAAATGCATTTGCTGTAAGAGCTCTGGCCATGACTCTGTGAATGAAGTGCAACTTAAGCTCATGACAACAATTTGCTTTGGGGTTAAACTCGACTATAGAGCCCTACTCATCGATTAGATTGGGAAGTGGATACTCAGTTCAAAGAAATCAAAGAGCTCTAGAAAGATGCTCTATGGGCGGCTTATAAGCATCATCTTGCAATAAGAACTGGGTGACAAAATTGGGGATAATGAAGGAGAATCCATCAATCCCAACAGAAGGATGACCCAACAGCTGTTTGAAAACTGGAAAAGAAATCCATCAAAAAATGTCAGGATGATGTCTTAATCCAGTGGAAGAACCGGTGAAGCGAAGGAGTCTGGGCTACCAGGAAATATGTTAGTTGTAAAGGAAAACTGAAGAAGAAGAAGAAATCAACAAAGAGGAACCCATTACTTTGGTTAGAAAAAGCAAGGGTAAGAGAAAAATGAAGGCTCAAATGATAGAAGAGCCTCAAGGTTCAACTACTGATGCACCTCAAGAGAGTTCAGGTACTGAAACTCTAAAGAAATTAAAGAGGAAAGAACAGCAATCTGAGGAAGAAGAAGACAAAGCTACCATCTCTCAGCTGTTTAAGAAAGGAAAGCGCAACCATAAGTCAAAGATGTTTTCTTTCTCTTCGATCGTAGAGTCACTACCGATCGTAGAGTCACTACCGATCGTAGAGTCCAGACTAGAAACCACTCCAGAAGAAGATGCTGCAACAGCTTCTCAGCTTGATCAAACTCTCAGAGCTGAAGCTAAAGAAAACACTTAGGCTGTGGCTCAGCCTAGGAAGACAAAGAGAAAGCTTGTCAAGAAATACATTCTTATCAATGAAGGAGTGTTAAAGGAGGAAGACAGAAGAATGGCTGCTGAGAAAGGCCTACCCAAAACAAGTAATGAGAATACAACTCAAGTTAAGGGGGAGCTTCCTGAAGTCCCTGTACTAGAGAATGCTCCAGCTGAGGGGGTGCTGCTTGAAGTTCAGATGGAAAATCAAAGTGAGGGGGAGCCTTGCGAAGTCACTATGACAGAAAAGGCTACAGCTGAGGAAGAATTGCCAAAAGATTATCATGAACCTACCTCAGTCCCTCAAGAGATCTTAGCTTCTGAAACTGAAGAAATGGAGATGGTTGATGCTATGGAGGTGGAGAAAGCTGAAGAACAAAGAAGAGAAGTGGAGATGATTGATATAGTGGAAACTTCAAATGAAGACAAAGAAGAAGATGATGACGAAGTTGAGATCATCACAGTCAACTGTTCTCCTATCTACCTATGATGTCTTTTCACAAGGCTCAAATCCTCAACTCCTGGGATCACATGTTCTGGACCTTCAAAGCCTATCTAGCAATCTCGGTGCTAGCTCATGGATTCCCAAGCAACCTCACTTTTAGCCAAAAGCTGATTACCAACAGCCCCTCTTCAGAAAACGGGCATGAGGTACAAACTATTCCCATCTCTTTCAGGGTAAGTCACTGTCCACCATTAACCTTAAACTAATTCTATGAATTACTAAGATGGTTGGAAGTGATACTACATCCACTAAATCAATTTCCAACTACAGAATCACAATATTCTGTAACTGGTGAACCAAATGTGCCTAATTTTGTGTTGATCCAGTCTCCTATCATCTCTCACTCTACGATCATTGATCCAAATCTAATCGTATAGTCACCTGCTCAATTCATAGAGTCACCTCCTCCTGAGACTCAACCTCACGCACCTGCTCCTCCATCAGATATCCCTTCATCACCAACAAATAATTATTTCAATCTTGATCTTGCTCTCTACAATATGGAAGATCAATTCACAAGAGCCTCTCCTCCAAATAATCAGCAACTCCTTGAGCTCATATTAGATCTTCCTACCAAAACGGAGTTGTCTGAATAATCTTAAAAGGTGACTAAGGACATACAAGAAGTTCTTGAAGTTCACTCAGACCTTGTTCATTTGATAAATGCTGCTAACACCCTCCCCAGCAACCTAAGCTCTGAGCTTACAAAGAAGCTTAGGGAGATCATAAAGGAAATGAGTTAGAGTATCAATGAAAGGGATCAAATTCACTTTTAAGCTTCCAAGAAACACAGGGAAACAGTTCTTATTTTGCAGAATACTCAGGAATCCCAGAATAAACTTATAATGGAAAGTATCACGAGTCTACGAACTTTAATGAAAGAATTCCAAGCAATCTCAATGGGCCAAATGCAACAAACAGAAACTGTCTTGACCGTTCTACAAAAGAGAGAATCTCAAACTGATTCTCTGATCCAAGAAAATCGTGAAGACATTGCTCACTCCAAGAATCAGCTCCACGAGCTCGTATAAGGCATGACTTGACTATCTGACGATATTCGAACCCTTGATGCTGACATAAAGGGGGAGAATAAAGGGGAAGGAGAGAAAGGCAAAGGCAGATGTAGAGGCAAATTCATCGCTCAATCTTTAAAGAGCCCTCCTGCAAGACAGCCTCGCCATCAGACTCCATGACCTGAACAATAGCAAATCATTATGGCACAACCGCTAAGAAGTCAAGAGCCCAGCACACAAGGTGTAACCACTATACACCTAAACTTGCCAATTGGAGATCCTGCGTTCATGAACAGACATGAAAATTGGGAACCGCTAAGTCAAAACGAGCTGGAAGATATAGCATGGAGAAACGAAGCCAGTAGGAGAAGGAGAGCTGCAGAATATGCCAATCCTCCAAGGAACAAAAGGCAAAAGAAATAAAGATAAGTTGAAACTCAATTCTTATTGATGTAACTAAGCTTAGTTGTAATATCTGTCTTCATAAACATCAATAAATTCATGCTTATTCTCTAGAGATTTTAGTTACTCACTGAAACACCAAGTCATATTTTGTGACGCCCCCAAAATAGGCATACAACACCCATTCTGAGTCGCCAAATACATGGTACAGAAAGCAAATTACAACTTCAATAATACAATTGTCGTGCAAAAAACGACAACACATACTGTGAGTTTAAATACAAATATTGTCTTCTGGACAATATCCACACTCAAATAAATCCTCATTACAATTATTCAAACACTATTTTACAGAAATAGTGAGGGCTGCTAAAACATCTATCTAGAACCATCACTCCATACCCCGACTAGATCCTGCTATGTTCTCACCTCCTAAGAAGAAAAATGGAACAAAAAGGAAAAGGGTGAGCTCAACTAGCCCAGTAAAGAATATTATGACTAAGATAATATACAACAAATTATCGTTAGTCTTCAATAGGGAAAAATCTGATAGAATATAATCGACAACAAGTTTTAGATCAACAACAGCAGCGAAAATAACAAACCATTAGAAGAGTAAAGTAGAGAACGAATTCTACTATCTTCTAAGATTTAAAAGTCCATCATCAATATTTTATCCCTGTAACATCAATTAATAATCATCTTTAACCAAATATTCATCTTTGCACTACAGGCCAAAGATATTCATTTGTCTCACCAGCCGATCATGTTCATCTCAACACCTGTTCATCTTTGCACTACAGGCCAAAGATATTCATCAAGTAATCATACATCTTTGCACTACAGGCCAAAGATATTCAGTAATATCATCATTTAGGACTGAGGATGATGAAAAATATCTTAAAGAGAACGAATCCAGTGAGACAGAATGACAAATAGTAGGGATTCGTATAACAGTTTATCCAAGATCAATAATACTTCATAATAATCAATTGTGAAGCAGAATTCAAAAATAAAGATCAAAACATGGATACAATCAAAGATAGTAACCATAATAGACATCTTGGACAAAAAGAAAAAAATTTTATTTTTCGGTGAATAGTGTCGTATTCGTGAATAGTGCCGTATACGTGAATAGTAACGTATACGTGAATAGTAACCCCGACACAAAAAGTTCCAAATTTGATAAAAACTCATGTTAATATTTCAGCATAATGATATTGAAGAAAATAATATCATTTAAGAAGAAAATAATATCCCTTACCTCAAAATATCAGTACTTCTGGTCGGAATACCGGTATAAGGCTGAAAGAAACTTGATCTGAAGAATAGAAACTCTCAAAGTATCTAAATACTCACAAAATACACTCAATAATCTAGAGAGAGAAAGAGAGAAAACTAGTTTCTGGTGTGATTTTCAATTCTAACTTAGCCCTCTATTTATAGGAAAATGTTAGCACGCCGAAGCAGACTTAACCTGCAACCTGATGGCTTTACCTGCTACTATTCCCACCCACCACATTTGAATAAAAATCTCAGCACATTTCTTCACCAACCAAGAGTGGGCCCCACCAATTCTAGAATTTTTCATCAAAATGATAAACTCCGAAAATTCAATAATTTCTGAACCAGTCATCTCGTAAAATTCATAATAAATCATACGTTCATTTTTAACGGTTCAAAATTTGTGGACATATACTCAACTTATATATGTATAACATATCCAAAAATTACCACGATCCAACGGTCAGATTAAAAATTATAACCCCCGCAAAATATCTCAAAAACCCTGATTTTTAATACCTCCATCCCGACAAAAATACTGATAAAAATCTCAACATTAACTCCTTCATTTTTAACCACAAAAATACATCCCTAATTTATATCCACATAAAATAAATATTTCCTTATCATATGAATCAATAATTAATTATTCACAAATAATATTACAGAATCACATTTATGACAACCAGGCCGTTCCCAGGAAAGAGGGGGCTTTTCAATAAGGATTTCTCCTTACTGGCGTGCAATTAGATGACCAAACCTCTCCTTAGACAGAACTTTCTAGACATTGCCAATAATGTTATTAAATAATATTATTCAAATAATATGAATTATTAATATGATAATGGAAAATACTGTGCAACAACAATTATTAAAACAACAATAATATAAAATATCAACGCAATAATTATTGAATCAATAAAATAAAATATTGAACAATAACTACTGTAATAATTATTGAGTAGTGCCTTCTTACGTAAGAATCAATAATTGGTGCAATACCGTGTGCTACTATATTTTAACCACCGGGTATTCCAACAGTATTAACGGTAACAACTACGCCGTTATTTATAAATAACTTGTACTTGTCGTTTTCTTCATCCAATCGCTTTCCATTATGGGGCCCACACAAGGCTGCGCCGTCGTACGAATATTCCCCGACAGCAAGAATATTTCACGACCAAACGAATATTCCCCGACAAAATGAATATTTTATAACCACTTGCTTATTTTACAAAATTTGCACATTTCACCCATAACCAAAGTATTATATCAAATTAACCCCTTATTATTCACAATAATATTTAGAGAAAATTTGATTTTATTCATTAATAAGTTGGGGTCTTACAACCTCCCCTCCTTATGAAATTTCGTCCTCGAAATTGACATACGTACTTGATATTTCAAAAAGGTTAGGATACTTCGCTTTCATTTCTGATTCCAACTCCCAGGTCATTTCTTCAATAACATGGTTTCTCCACAAAACCTTAACTTGTGGTATAACCTTCGCGCGTAGGACATGCTCTTTCCTATCCAAGATCTTAACAGGTACCTCCTCGTACGTTAAATCTTCAGCTATCTCGTCTGGTTCTAACTCAATAATGTGGTTCGGGTCTTTAACATATTTACGAAGCATAGATATGTGAAAAACATTATGAACACGAGACATGCTTGGAGGTGATGCGAGTCTATATGCCACATTTCCTATTCGCTCAAGAATCTCAAATGGACCAACAAATCTTGGATTGAGCTTTCCTCTCTTCCCAAATCTTGTAACTCCCTTCCATGGTGCAACACGTAATAATACATGATCCCCAATATTAAATTCCACGTCCTTCCGATGAAGATCCGCATAACTCTTTTGTCGATTCTGTGCCGTTTGTATACGTTGTCGAATCGTTTGGATCTTCTCTGTAGTAATGCGTACCAACTCTGGTCCCAACAATGTTGCTTCACCCACCTCGTCCCAGCATACTGGAGAACGACATTTTCTTCCACACAACGCCTCGAATGGAGCCACACCTATGCTCGCCTGATAACTGTTGTTGTAGTAGAATTCCACCAATGGTAGGTACTTATCCCAACTCCCTTTGAGAACTAGGACACAAAGTCTTAATAGATCTTCAAGAGTTTGAATAGTCCTCTCTGATTGTCCGCCCGTTTGAGGATGGTATGTTGAACTGAATCGTAAATCCGTGCCCATAGCTTTCTGCAAGCTAACCCAAAATCGTGAAGTGAATCTTGGGTCACGATCCGAAACTATGGATACTGGCATGCCATGCAATCTCACAATCTCGTTCACGTACATACTAGCAAGACGTTCAAGGGAATAAGTCTCACGTATCGGCAAGAAATGAGCAGACTTGGTTAATCTATCAACAATAATCCAAATCGCATCTATGCCTTGAGAAACCTTGGGAAGACCTGTAACAAAATCTATAGTAATGTGTTCCCACTTCCATTTCGAAATCTCAAGTAGTTGCAATGGACCCTTTCGTACTTGATGCTCCGCTTTTACACGTTGACAAGTTAAACATCTCGAGATAAACTCTGCGATCTCTCTTTTCGTATTGCTCCACCAAAATGTATGTCGAAGATCGTGATACATTTTGGTACTCCCAGTATGGATTACAAATGGTGTGTTGTGTGCCTCCATCATTGTTCTATGCTTCAAGTCAAAATCGTTAGGAACACAAAGTCTGGAGTTGACTCGAAGTATTCCTTCTTCATCTATTCTTGCTTCTGGAATAGCAACTTCTTGTACTTTCTTCTTCATACGCATCAGCTCCATGTCCGTAGCTTGAGCAGCTTTAACTTTATCGATTAAAGTCGGTTCTACTCGTATATTTGATATCATCATGTGGGTACTTGGAGCCTTTATCTCCATCCTTTGCAAGTCATACAAAATGGGCCTTTGTGTTAACAACATTGCACTCGTACCCGCATATGATCTTCTACTCAATGCGTCAGCTACTACGTTTGCTTTTCCAGGATGATATTGGATGGTATGATCGTAATCTTTCAACAGCTCGAGCCAACGTCGCTGCCGCATGTTGAGTTTCTTTTGGGTGAAGAAATATTTGAGGCTTTTATGATCTGTATAGATCTCCACTTTCTCCCCATACAGGTAGTGTCTCCAGATCTTCAACGCAAAAACGACTGCTGCCAACTCCAAATCATGAGTAGGATAATTCCTCTCATATTCTTTGAGTTGTCGTGAGGCATAGGTTATGACTTTCCCATGTTGCATGAGAACACATCCTAACCCTTTTCCTGAAGCATCGCTGTAGATAACAAATCCATCCGAACCAGATGGTATTGTCAGAACAGGTGCCGAAATGAGTCTCCTCTTGAGTTCTTGGAAACTCTTCTCGCATTCCTCACTCCATACGAATTTGATATCCTTCCGAGTCAGCTGAGTTAACGGGGTAGCGATTTGAGCCCTTCTATGAATCTCCGATAATAACCAGAAAGCTACGTATTTCGATTACTGACTTAGGTTGCACTCAACCGTTATTCATATCCCAATCTTGGATATCACGTCACAATAACACCTATCAGTTTACTACCGCACGAATATGGCGTCCCCTACGGAGAGTCTGGCTTCAGTGCATTCCACAAAGGAAGTCACCAGATAAAGGCTCGGGTACAAACTTCTACAGTTAGGTTTTTAACTCCTGAAGTTCAATAGGAGCCATTCGATATGATATTTTAGAAGTGAGTTTTGTACCAGATTCAAAGATGATACAAAATTCAATATCACGCGTAGGCCAAGAAATTCTTCAGGAAATACGTCAGGGATTTACTAACAATAGAAATATCATTCAAATCTGACGTATTTTTGTTCAAGTCCATAACATAGCTAAGAAAGCTTGACATCCGTTTTTCAATAAACGAATGACTTTACAGCTTGATATGAAAGAGTTTGACTTCAATGGTTTGGTTGCTTAAATTTGAATAACAGGTTGCTTAGGAATATGAAAACTAACAACCTTACGAAAGCAATCAATTTTGGCATGATGAGTGGCTAACCAATCAATTCCTAAAATCACATCAAAAGCAAGTATCTTTAAAGAGATAAGGTCAATAGGTAATGTGATTGTGCCAACTTGGATTAGACAAGATTTATAAACTGTAGATGTAACGAAGGTTTCACCCAACGGAGTTTCAACAGATAAGTTAAAGTCCAATTTCTCCGAAGTCAAGTTTAAACGTTGAGCACAAGCAGGAGAGATAAAAGAATGGATAGAACCGGTATCTAGTAAAGTATAAACTTCACAAGAATTCAAGATTAGCTTACCCGTGATCACCTCGTTCGGGTTTCTCGCGTTTTGGCCAGTCACGACAAACGCCCTTCCAGGAACCGCTGATTTTGACTTATCCGGGACAACTTTTGGAGTCACCATCCCCGCTGAACTTGGTTTTGCTACAGAACACTCTCGAGCTATATGACCCTCCTTTCCACAGTTATAACATACCTTGGATTGTTGTGGGTAGTTTGGGCTGATATGTCCCTCTTTCCCACATTTGTAACATACGACCGGTGGTCGTTCTCCTCCCCTAGAAACAGTTGATGTTTGTGCTGACGTCTTCACGTTATCATTGTTGTACCTTCTCTTCTTGAAATCTCCTCCCGACTCGCTCCTTCTATTATCAGGACCACGATTACCACCAGAGTGGTTACCGCTTTTGTCCGAATATTTTCCTCCCTGCTGGTTTTCATTGCTTCGATGATTGCCGCCACCGGTATGACTCTGGTTGTGGTCCCTCGGTTGCACATACTCATTATCTCGCTCTAATAATTGAGCCCTGTTTACAACATCTGAATATAAAGAAAATTTATGAGAAATAAGATATTGCCGAATCTCGGGTTTTAGACCTCTCAGAAACATCCTTGTCATTCGTTCCTCATTTTCGACCAAATGAGGTGCAAACCTGGATAACTCTGCAAACTTCGCCTCGTACTGGGACACCGTCATGTTGTTTTATTCCAGTCTGATAAACTCCACCTCCTTCATATGATGAATACTTTCAGGAAAGTACTTGTCATTGAACAGTTTTTGAAATGTTTCCTAGGACATGTTGAGTGCGTCAGACTGGGTACGCTTCACAGACTCCCACCAGTAGTCTGCCTCACCGCGGAACATAAAGGTAGCGAATGGAACCTTCTGTTCCTTCGTGCATCCCAAGACATCGAATATCTTGGTAATTTGCTTGACCCACGTTTCCGCCATGATCGGATCCGGCTTTCCCTTAAATTCTGGAGGTCCCAATCTTTGAACTGCTTAGCTGTGACAAACCGCGCATTGTTATCATTTCCACCCGTATTCTGCACACGAGTCTCCCTCGTCTGATTTTGCATGAACTGCAAAAAGCTCCTAAACATTCCATCATTCATCGTTTTCTCGGTAACGTTGTTTACAGGAGGAATATTGCCTTCCTGTTGCACGTTCCCCTGGGTGGTGATCAAAGGTGTCCCCACGGTCTGATTTACTCCATTATTAACGTTCTCAGCTGCCATTCTTAAATACTGTCATAAAACAAGGGTTAATAGTCATGTCATATATTATCCCGATACTCTGACCGACCAAATAAACACCAAATAAATTTAGTCAGGTCATACTAGCGAAGGAATCCCCCGTCTCTCCCCTCCTAGTTCTTGTCTCACATCTCAGCTAGGGATCATATCCCTAAGCTCTGATACCAACTGTGACGCCCCCAAAATAGGTATACAACACCAATTCTGAGTCGCCAAATACATGTTACAGAAAGCAAACTACAACTTCAATAATACAATTGTCGTGCAAAAAACGACAACACATACTGTGAGTTTAAATACAAATATTGCCTTCTGGACAATATCCACACTCAAATAAATCCTCATTACAATTATTCAAACACTATTTTACAGAAATAGTGAGGACTGCTAAAACATCTATCTAGAACCATCACTCCATACCCCGACTAGATCCTGCTATGTTCTCACCTCCTGAGAAGAAAAATAGAACAAAAAGGAAAAGGGTGAGCTCAACTAGCCCAGTAAAGAATATTATGACTAAGATAATATACAACAAATTATCGTTAGTCTTCAACAGGAAAAAATCTGATAGAATATAATCGACAACAAGTTTTAGATCAACAACAGCAGCGAAAATAACAAACCATTAGAAGAGTAAAGTAGAGAACGAATTCTACTATCTTCTAAGATTTAAAAGTCCATCATCAATATTTTATCCCTGTAACATCAATTAATAATCATCTTTAACCAAATATTCATCTTTGCACTACAGGCCAAAGATATTCATTTGTCTCACCAGCCGATCATGTTCATCTCAACACCTGTTCATCTTTGCACTACAGGCCAAAGATATTCATCAAGTAATCATACATCTTTGCACTACAGGCCAAAGATATTCAGTAATATCATCATTTAGGACTGAGGATGATGAAAAATATCTTAAAGAGAACGAATCCAGTGAGACAGAATGACAAATAGTAGGGATTCGTATAACAGTTTATCCAAGATCAATAATACTTCATAATAATCAATTGTGAAGCAGAATTCAAAAATAAAGATCAAAACATGGATACAATCAAAGATAGTAACCATAATAGACATCTTGGACAAAAAGGGAAAATTTTTATTTTTTGGTGAATAGTGCCGTATTCATGAATAGTGCCGTTTACGTGAATAGTAACGTATACGTGAATAGTAACCCCGACACAAAAAGTTCCAAATTTGATAAAAACTCATGTTAATATTTCAGCATAATGATATTGAAGAAAATAATATCATTTAAGAAGAAAATAATATCCCTTACCTCAAAATATCAGTACTTCTGGTCGGAATACCGGTATAAGGCTGAAAGAAACTTGATCTGAAGAATAGAAACTCTCAAAGTATCTAAATACTCACAAAATACACTCAATAATCTAGAGAGAGAAAGAGAGAAAACTAGTTTCTGGTGTGATTTTCAATTCTAACTTAGCCCTCTATTTATAGAAAAATGTTAGCACGCCGAAGCAGACTTAACCTGCAACCTGATGGCTTTACCTGCTACTATTCCCACCCACCACATTTGAATAAAAATCTCAGCACATTTCTTCACCAACCAAGAGTGGGGCCCACCAATTCTAGAATTTTTCATCAAAATGATAAACTCCGAAAATTCAATAATTTCTGAACCAGTCATCTCGTAAAATTCATAATAAATCATACGTTCATTTTTAACGGTTCAAAATTTGTGGACATATACTCAACTTATATATGTATAACATATCCAAAAATTATCACGATCCAACGGTTGGATTAAAAATTATAACCCCCGCAAAATATCTCAAAAACCCTGATTTTTAATACCTCCATCCCGACAAAAATACTGATAAAAACCTCAACATTAACTCCTTCATTTTTAACCACAAAAATATATCCCTCATTTATATCCAAATAAAATAAATATTTCCTTATCATATGAATCAATAATTAATTATTCACAAATAATATTACAGAATCACATTTATGACAACCAGGCCGTTCCCAGGAAAGAGTGAGCTTTCCAATAAGGATTTCTCCTTACTGGCGCGCAATTAGATGACCAAACCTCTCCTTAGACAGAACTTTCTAGACATTGCCAATAATGTTATTAAATAATATTATTCAAATAATATGAATTATTAATCTGATAATAGAAAATACTGTGCAGCAACAATTATTGAAACAACAATAATATAAAATATCAACGCAACAATTATTGAATCAATAAAATAAAATATTGTACAATAACTACTGTAACAATTATTGAGTAGTGCCTTCTTACGCAAGAATCAATAATTGGTGCAATACCGTGTGCTACTATATTTTAACCACCGGGTATTCTAACAGTATTAACGGTAACAACTACGCCGTTATTTATAAATAACTTATACTTGTCGTTTTCTTCATCCAATCGCTTTCCGTTATGGGACCCACACAAGGCTGTGCCGTCGTACGAATATTCCCCGACAGCAAGAATATTCCACGACCAAACGAATATTCCCCGACAAAATGAATATTTTATAACCACTTGCTTATTTTGCAAAATTTGCACATTTCACCCATAACCAAAGTATTATATCAAATTAACCCCTTATTATTCACAGTAATATTTAGAGAAAATTTGATTTTATTCATTAATAAGTTGGGGTCTTACATATTTACTTTCTAGCAACTACATCTAGAAATTGATAATCATGACACAAATCTCCTTGGTTATGTCAACATCAAATAGGGGGAGATTGTTGGGAGATTGCATATTTAAATTTGATGTTGACAGTAAATATTCATAATTAAATGTAAAGTCTTTCAAGGAATACATGTACAAGGACTTAGTGGTAGATCAAACTTGTTAGGTTGATCTGAGCTTTTAATGTTTATCATTTTATAAATGAATGTATAGATGAAAAGATCAAAGCTGTTAGGTTGATCTATATCTTGAGATGTAATAGATAGGCTTTAACGAAATTGTAGTATATCAAGTTGATTAGAAGATTGCAGAAGCTAAGGCAGAATCGTAGAGCATCAAGAATCGTAGTGTGTCTACTTTGGAGGTGTGACAACCCAAGTAAAACCGGATTGTCCAGAATTTAAGTTTAAAGAATTAGTTATTAATAAAATAAATTTTTATTAATACTATTCTATGCTATGTGTTTATTAATCGTTCTATAACCTAGGATGATTATAAGTCGGAAATATTCTGTCTACGAGCTAGATTGAACGAGTAAGAATTTTCAAGACGAAAATAAAATTTTTTCGGGAACAAAAATATTTCCGGGGAAAAAGACTAAATAGGTACTATTCATCAGTTTCTGCTCGGGATTTTATTTTGAAATTCCGAGAAGTTATTGATTACATAAAATGTTGAGACGTGATGGAATATTCAATAATATTTCAGTTATGGCAAAAACGAAGTTTTCGCCTGCGGACGTAAAACCTAAGGGTTAAGAAAAGTGATTTTCGAGAATTTTAATGAGTACGTATAATAACTAGGGTTATTATGCGTGAGAGATACGAGTATAATACTAATTATTATACGAGTATAGTACGAAGATTAGTACGACGTATAATACGAATATCGTACAAATGATATACGAAGAGAATACGAGAATGGAATGCATAGAATACGATTAGTTATAATGGACTTTGAGTTCATGGACTTTGTAGAATCCAGTTGGACTTGGATTATGTCAAGCCCAATGATATATGAAATCAAGCACAAGATAGGCCCAATAAGAATTAGGGTTAAGGCCCAAACTAAGAAAAGAAACCGCGGATCGAACTGATGGGTCACCGGATGGGTAAAACCCATGGGGCAACCCATGGGGAAGACCCATGGGCATAAGGGGCCGCCACTTGGTCACCAAGTAAGGGTGGTGACCAAGTTAACTTGGTGGCTAAGCCATGAATAGTAAGGAGGTGGGGAGGAAATGACTAAAATACCCCTAGCTTTGGTTTTCTATATAAGCAAGCCTTAAGCTCATTTGTTTGGTTTGAAATTTCAACAAACACTTGAGAGCTAGAGAGAGAGAGTTCAGAAGGGAGAAGAAGAGGGAGAGAATGAGGAAAAGCTAGCTCGAATGCACGCTTTGTCCGACGGAAGGAGATTAAAGAAGAATGGTAATCCAAATCCTAATTTTTTCTAATTTTCTTTAAGTTTAATATGTTCAAAAACATAACTTAATGAAGATAAGAAGTAGATAAATTTAATAATGATTTCATATGGTTGAAATCATGAGAAAATAAAGAAATAAGAATTAGGAATTTAGTTTATAAATTTCTTAAGGAAGTATAAGATTCGTAAGGATTTTGAGCGATCCGAATGAATCTTATGAATGAGTAGGTCAAATAAGTAAGGAATGATGTTCTATAACATCAAATTCCAAGAAAAAGTATAATCGTAATCCAAAATATCGATTAAAATGAAGAAAGAACGAAAAATGCGAAGAACACGCGAAGAACACGAAGAACGTTGTTGATGGACAAATTTAAAACCATCGTAGGATAATTGTTATTGATGGACAAGCTTAAAACTATCGTGTATAAGTTAGTTGCATATTGCTTGGTTAGGAACGGAAGAAACGTTCATGAAGAACGGATTAAAACGTAACTATAACGAAGTTATGGCGAAATTTTTGTAAAAGACGAACGATAATTAGAAAGTTAATAAATGAACCCGAACATGTAGGGTTTCATAAGAATGTAAGAGAACGTAGAAAACGTGAGTCGTGAACTCAAGAACGATTGAGTTTCGCATTCGGATGACCGAATTACGGACGAATGAGCGAAGACCGTTAAAAGCATAAAAATGATCGAAGGGTATAGATTAACCCAATAGAATGGTATGTTAATGGATTCAGAATGAAGTTCTGTCTGAGGGCTATTGAAGTACGTAAAATAAGAAAGTGAATGGCTTTAGAACGACCTCATTCCAAGTTATAACAAAGAAGTTACGAGATTGGGAAGTAAGCATCTCGAATCGAATTTAACACTTGGAAAAATTTATAGGGTTTAGGCTTGGCGCCGCAGCGCCGGCTGAGCTTTAAGAAGTGGCACCGCAGCGCAAGCTTGGAGCCTCAGGTACTGTTAGTTGGCGCCACAACGCAAGTAATAACAAAGGGTTCGGTGCTGCAGCGCCAGACCAAGGGAAGAGAGAGACGTAGGTCGCGCCGCAGCGCGAGAGAAAGGAAGGGGCACGGCGCCGCAGCGCCGTTGCAGGGCAAGGCCCAGTAATGAGATTTTTATTGCTCAATTATTGGGGGGATATGCAAGAAAGAAATATGAACATGTAGTTCACGTAACGTAACACTTAATCAAGTGACTTAAACCTTTAGTAAAGGTTGGATAAGAGATTTAGAGACGAGCAATGTGAACGTGGAATACGTAAACAATCCTCGTGAATCATATTCGAGTTGGACGAATGTTCTAAGTGTACAATGGTTATATAACTTGGACGTTGACGAAAGTAGTAAGTAAGATATGAATTATCGTAAAAAGCCGTAGCAAACGGTAATAAGATTAATGAAAGTCCGAGAGTGAGTCGGATAGAGAATGTTAGAATGAAAGGTAAGCATTAAATACTTTAACCAACGTAAGGGTTGAGTGTACTTGAATATTAAATGAGCAAAACCTATACTCTGTGTTTGGTTTGACCGTAAGGTAATGAAGAATGTTGTTTAACCGTGAACGGTGAAGAAACTGAGTTAAAGATAATAACGTACAACGTTAAGAAGCTGAGTTAATAAGTATAACTTGGACAACGTTCCAAGTTAAAGGAATCGGACGTTGTAAGGTATGAATAAGTTAATATGAAATGTTTAACGCTATGACCTCATAGTATTGACATTGATTGATCGTTTCGAGTATACAGAAGACTGTATGACTTGGACGATAAAGAATGAATCCTGAGGTATGGCATTTAGTTGCCAGAAAGCCGAAAGAAATAAGAAGTTAACTTAACGAACATTATAATTTAATGGTTCGGATAAGTTAAGAGAAATTTGGTTGCGGTACAATCGTAACGTTGATGGTTGACATATGGGAGCTGAGCTAAACAATTCCTTCAGAGAGCGAAGGTATATACGAAACTGGCAACCGATCTAACTCACTGTGTGGGCAGTGTAGATGAGACGGGAACTTGCTTGTTGGTTGTTTGTGGGAAATCACTCAGAGTACCATATGGACTACTAGTAGAGAAGCGATGTATGCTGAGTCCTATAGAAGTTATAAGAGGAAGATAAGATTGTAAATCATCAAAGATGATGAACGTTATGAGTAAGATATCTCCGTATGTCATGAAGTCATAAGTCGGTAAAGAAAGTTAGTCGCATAAGCTTATATTGCAAGAACGCGAACCTTAAGAAGTAAAGTTAAGTAAACCAATGCTTAAATCAAGTATATGACTAATTGGTGTACGTGTTATTTTCCTTATGTGTTATATAGGGATTTGGAATAAACAGTTTAGCGTAAACTATAAGCTGTAGCTGTGCATAATGAAAGTTTTCTAACTTCATTCATATTTTACATGAATGCTAGTTTCTTAATCTTCTCAGATGTTGAACTTGAGAAGTTCTGTGTGTGCGCCAATGTGTGATATTTGTACAAAGTGGTAAAACGTATGAGGCCTTGTGCCACAATGTGAACACCTCGATGTTTCTTTGAGATGAACTGTTCTGTGATTGAACTGTTCAATACAAGTATGTTCTATTTATACATGAACCGTTATTATTAAGTATGTGCTAATGATTCTAGCCAGACAGGATATGTATGGAAAAAGGTAGAAGAATGATTGTAGTGTAAAGAGTATGTGATGAATGTTGTAAAATGATAGGAATCGAGACTATTCCTATTATTCAAGCTGCTTCATAACTATTTGTTCGGTTATAGAAGTTCTGAAGAATGTTTAAACTCTTAAAGTTGTTTGTTCAACAGTTATGACTTGCTGGGCAATTGAATGCTCAGACTTGCTTTAAATGAAAAATATTTTTAGCGAACGACGTTAGAAAGAACTTAAGGATCCCGTAAAGATCAAGCTGAGCGATATCCAGGTGAAGTGCCATTCAGTATGTGAATGTGCGTGAAGAACAAGTGAAGACTTGTAATATAGAATGATAGAATTAAACTATAGACTAGTTTAATGAACAGTTATGTATCCTTAGTGGAGGATAAAAGTCAATCGTGTAAGATAAAAAGAATAATGTAATTACCATTATTTGTAATGAAAGAGATTATAAGGTTTTGAGAACCTGGGATTTGAGAAGATATGTTGTTATATTTAACTATATAATGACGTATGTTTGGTAAGAAGTGAGACCGTGACGCATGGAGTCCGGGTCTGAAAGTAGACCGGATTTCGGGGTGTTATAGGAGGACCTCTCCCGGAATCGTAGAGTGGTCCAAACGCCTGCCGAGTCAAACTCAGGAATTGTAGAGTGCTCTTGGAATCGTAGAGTCTGTAAGTCAAGCAAGTTAAGATCGTAGTGTGCCATTGCTTAAGAGAAATCGTAGTGTTCTCTTTTATCAGTATCGGATCAAGCACCAAGGTGGAAAGACACCACGATCAGAATCGCAGAGCATCATCTGTCTGTATCAAAAGCATCGAGCCTTGTCCATTTGTTTGGGAGTAAATCACAACAAATATGGAATGGATTGTAAACATTGAAGTCCTCGGGAGTCCCAATGACACAACAATCATCCTTAGTATATAACAAAGAAACGTATTGAAGAAGCTAAGGAAAGTACTATGGGTCAGCAGAAAACACTTTTTCAGGTGTTAGGTGAGATAGCAGTCTGCTGTGTCAGTGGGCCAGACTGCTAATAAGAAGTTGTGCAGAAAGTCTCCATTAAAGCTCAAAAATGTCAAATACATTTAATGCTTCAACGGATGTCTTCAACGGATACATTTAAAAGGCATCATATATACAAAACATCAGAAGATGAAAGAGATTAAGTAAGCACAAAACAAAAATGCTGAAGAACACTCAACGCTCAACTCTACGATCTGAAAAAGAAAGCTTGCTCAGCTACTCAGTTATTTCAAACACAAGCTTAATGGCAACTGAGTAGCACTATTCAAGAACTCAACTACTATCAAGTGAAGTAAGAAGTTCCAAGTCAGAAGGACTTGAAGAGTTCTAAGTGAACTAAGAAGTAGCAAGTCTGCTAGACTTGAAGAGTTCAAAAGTGAACTAAGAAGTTCCAATAGTGTTGGTCTTGAAGGAATCTGTGAGATTCAGATATTGTAAAGATATCCTTAGTGGATTTCCTACTCGAGGAGTAGAAGAGTGGACTAGGAGCTTTAAGTGCTCTGAACCACTTAAAAACACTGTGTCTCTTATATTCTTGCTATAACTGCCATAACTGCTTAACTCCTATTAACTCGTTGTGTCTTAAAGGGAAAACAAACAAATCTCAAATTTCGCTATATTTAAATCATTATCTAAACTAACAAGTATTTTGCAAAAGAATTTTAAAATATCTATTCAACCCCCCTTTTAGATAACTATTGTACCTCTGGGAACTAACATCCTTGGCCCGTAGTGCATGTATAATTCAGTGATGTGGATTTTTTATTGAGCTGTGTTATATCGATAAAATATTGATGATGAACTTTTAAATCATAGAAGATAGTAGATATCATGCTCTACTTGACTCTTCTAATGGATTGTTTGTTCCGCTGTAGTTAAACTTATTGTCTATTGTATTCTATCAGTTTAACACTGTTGAAGCCTAATGATAATTTATTCTACATTATCTTAGTCATAATTTTCTTTATTGGGCTAGTTGAGCTCACCCTTTACTTTCATTGTTCTCTTTAGGAAATGAGAATATAGCTGAGACTAGCCGGGGAATGGAGTGATGGTCCAAGTTGGTGGCTATAGTAGTCCTCACTATTCTATGAAATAGTGTGATAATAAATGTAATGAGGACTTCATTTGAGTTTGGATATTATCTACGAGACAATATCCGTGTTAAAACTCTCAGTTTACGTTTGTCGTATTGTATAAATTAAGTTTGTATTTAAATTATGTATCATGTATTTGGCGACTCAGAATGGGTTGTGTATACCTATTTTGGGGCGTCACATAAGAGCCCAACTTTTATGAATAAATATTTAATTTTCTCTAAATGTTATTTTGAATAATAAGGTGTGGATTTGATATAATGTTATAGTTATTCGTAATATTTACAAATTTTGCAAATTAAGTAAGTTGTTATAAAATATTCGTTTGGTCGGGGAATATTCGTTTTATCAGGAAATATCTGTACGATGGCACAATCATTGGTGGACTCCACAACGGAATTACTGTCGAATTTAGAAAGCGGCAGAAATAACTTTTTTATAAAATAACGGCAAAACTTTTACCGTTAACTGTTGAAATACCCGGTGATAAAAGTACAGTAATACGCGTGGTTGCACAGTAGCACATGGTATTGTACAGTATCTTTGATTATTGATGCTTATGTGAGAAGTCACTCAGTTTTATTCAATTATTACAACAATAGTTGATGCATAATATCTCATATTATTGATCCAATTATTGTCACAGTATCATCTGCACAATATTTTATATTATTTAATCAATAATTGAGACGATAAAGTTATTCATATTATTATTTGTATTATTCACAATATCTAGAAAGTTCCGTCGAGGAAAGGGGTTATGTTATATAATTACGCGCAAATAAGGAGAAGTCCTTATTGGCAAGCCCTATCTTTCCTGGAAATGATCTAGTTGTTAATATTGCGAGTTATAATATTAATGATGAATAAATATTAAAAGATTAAAAATGTGTTTAGTGAAGTCAAGTGATTTGATATAAATAAAGGGTTTTGTCATGAAGTATTTGTTATAAATTTGAATTATTACATAAACCTCCACTTACTCATTTTTCAAAATTATCGGTAGAAAGTTATCTCAATTTTTGTATAAAATAAAAAACTTTTTATATAAAATAGAATAATTTTTATATTATATATAAATTATTCGTTTTATTAGATTATAAATAGAATATATTATATTTTATTTTATTGCATAATGCTGCATAGTGTTGCATAGTATTGCATAGTACTGCATAGTGTTGCATAGTGCTGCAAAGTAAAATAAAAATTTTCAACGAAATCAGCCTAAGAATTGTACCCGTGAATTATTTACTGTTGGTCCGCGATTTTTATTAAATAGTACCCTGCCATTCTCCTATAAATAAGATGCTTAGTTTAGAAATGAAAATCACACCAGAATTAGAGAATTCTTCTTCTATATTATTGAGCGTATTTCTTTTGAGCATAAGGACACTTTGAGTGTAGAAAATAGTGCAAGTTTTCTTCAAGAATATCTTTGTTGTACCAGTCGAAATTACTCTCATACTAAGGTAAGAGATATTATTTTCATTCAATATTTGTAAGAAATAATATTTTCTTTCATACTCTGTAGTATGTAAGTAATATTATTTCGTTTCATATTTCTAATTCTACACTTATTTTGATAACTATTGCTTCTATACTCCTTGAAATTTGTAGAATATCCTTGAAATTTGCGCTTCATCTAGTATCATTTCACTAAAATATTTTTCTAAATATTCTTGTTAAATTTTAATCTTTTCATATCGGGGTACTATTCACAGGGTACTATTCATACATACGGCATAATTCATACAGTACTATTTATACGGTACTATTCTTACTTACAATACTATTCACGAGATACTATTCATGAATTACTATTCACGGGGTACTATTCACCCGGGATACTATTCACGATAAAAATTGATTTCTTTTCTGTCCAAATTATTTTTGATACATGAATATTATTCTTGAATTTTACTCCACAAAGTAGTTATCATGTTGACAATTTGAACATTCTTAAAATCTGGATAAATTGAATTATAAATCTTTAATATTTATCCTTGATCTCACTTAATTGAATTCTTATATCATTGTTATCACCCTCATGCTTATATTATGATGAAAGTCATCTTTGGCCCGAAGTGCATAGATGGACTGTTAATTAGTATGATTATGACCAGGAATTATGTATCGGTATAATCATGACCTGTAATGTTACAAATGATGTGGTAAAAGTCCTCATTGGCTCGTAGTGCATTGATGGACAGTTGTTTGGCATGATCATGACCACTGGTGATAATAAAGAATATCCTTGGCCCGTAATGCATGGATAATTCGTGGATGTGATACCAACGAATACCATTCGCTCGTAGTGCATGGATAATTCGGTGATGTGGATTATTTATTGAGATGTGTTACAGAGATAAAATATTGATGATGAATTTTTAAATCATAGAAGATAGTAGACATCATGCTCTACTTGACTCTTCTAATGGATTGCTTGTTCTACTGCAGTTAAACTTGTTGTCTATTGTATTCTATCAATTTTTATACTGTTGAAGACTATGGATAATTTATTCTACATTATCTTAGTCATAATATTATTTACTGGGCTAGTTGAGCTCACCATTTTCTTTCATTATTCTCTTCAAGAAATGAGAATATATCTAGGACTAGTCGGAGAATGGAGTGATGGTCCAAAATGGTGGCTATAGTAGTCCTCACTATTCTATAAAATAGTGTGATAATAATTGTAATGAGGACTCCATTTGAATTTGGATATTGTCTACGAGACAATATTCATGTTAAAACTCTCAGCTTATGTTTTGTCGTATTTTGCACGACAGTTGTATAAATTAAGTTTGTATTTAAATTATGTACCATGTATTTGGCGACTTAGAATGGGTTGTGTATACCTATTTTGGGGGCATCACAGTTGGTATCAAAGCTTAGGGATATGATCCCTGGCGGATATCTGAGGCTAAAACTAGGAGGGAAGAGATGAGTAAATCCTTCGCTAGTGTGTCCTACCTAAGTTTATTTGTTATTTAATTGGTCTGTCAGAATATAGGGATAATATGTGGCATGTCAATTAACCCTTGTTTTGTGACAGTTTTTGAAAATGGCATATGAAAATATTTAGATAAGTAATGGAGCACATGAGATCGTTGAGTCACCGCCGATCAATAACTAGGATAATATGCATCAGGAAGGCAATAATCCTTATGTAAACAACAACACTGACCAAATGATGAACGATGAGATGTTTAGGACCTTTCTACAATTCATGCAACACCCAGCGAGAGAGACTCATGTTCAAAATATAGGTGGAATCAATGGCAACTCACGACTGGTCACCGCTAAGCAATTTAAGGAGCTGGGACCATCAGAGTTTTTGGGAAAGTTAGAGCCACTTAAGGCGGAGACGTGGATTAAGCAGATCACCAAGATATTTGATGTCTTGGGATGCTCAGAGGAGTAAAAAGTTCCCTTCGCCACCTTCATGTTGTGAGGAGAGGCAAATTACTGGTGGAAATCTGTAAAGCGAACTCATTTTTCCGCACTGAAGATGTTTGGGGAGAAGATCTAAGAATTGTTCAACGACAAGTACTTTCTAGAGAGTATTCGTCACATGAAGGAGGTCAAATTTATCAAGCTGGAACAAAACAATATGACCGTATCGCAATACGAGGCTAAGTTTACGGAGTTAACCCGGTTTGCATCCCATTGCGTATGACACGAATATTTCTGCAAGGTTTGAAACCCTAAATTTGTTAATACCTCATTCTCACAAACTGTGTTTGTATTCAGATGTTGTGAATAGGGCTCTGTTATTGGAGCGCGATAACGAGTCAGCCCAACCAAAAGATAGCAGCCGGCAAAATGATAATAGTCATACCAGTGACAACAGTCATCGAAGCGGTGATAGCAAACGTGGAGGAAATCATCATGCCAGAAATGGTAACCACTTCGGTGGTAATCCTGACCAAAATAATAGAAGTGGAAATTTTAAAAAGAGAAGGTTCAATAATGATGGAAAAAAAGCAACACCAACATCCATTGTTAAGGAAGGAGAGCGACCACCGATCGTATGTTACAGATGCAGAGATGAGGGACACATCAGTCTAAATTGCACGCAGCAACCCAAAGCGTGTTTCAATTACGAAAGAGAAGGTCACCTAGCTCAATTTTATCGTGTAGTGAAGTTAAGTTCAGCTGGGATGGTGACACCATAAGCTATCCCAGACAAGGTAAAGTTGGTAGTTCGAGGGAGATCGTTTGTCATGACCTCCCAAAAAGTGAGGAACCCGGACGAAGTTATCACGGGTAAGCTAATCATAAACTCTTGCGAAGTCTATACCTTATTTGATACCAGTTGTACCCATTCTTTTATTTCAGCTACTTGTGCTCAACGTTTAAATTTGACTCCAGAAAAATTAGACTTTGACTTATCTGTTGAAACTCCGTTAGGAGAAACCTTCATTACATCCACTGTTTATAAATCTTGTTTGATTCAAATCGGCACCCTCACGTTACCTGTTGATCTCATCTCTTTGAAAATACATGCATTTGATGTGATTTTAGGGATTGATCGGTTAACTACTCATCATGATAAAATTGTTTATTTTTGTAAGGTTGTTAGTTTTCATATTCCTAACCAACCTATTATGCGAATTCAAGCAACCAAACCACTAAATTCAATCATTGTCATATCAAGCCATAAAGCCATTCGTTTATTGAAAAACAGATGTCAAGCTTTCTTAGTCCATGTCACGGATTTAAACAAAAATACGTCAGATTTGAATGATATTTTTATTTTTAATAAATTTCCTGACGTAGTCCCTGAAGAACTTCCTGGCCTATGCCCAGAGCGTGAAATCGAATTTTGTATTGACCTTGAACCCGGTACAAAACCCAATTCCAAAATCCCATATCGAATGGCTCCTATTGAACTTCAGGAGTTAAAAACCCAATTGCAGGAATTGTTCGACATCAGTTTCATTCGTCCTAGTACATCTCCTTAGGGTGCTCTTGTTCTATTCGTAAAGAAGAAAGATAGAAGTATTCGACTTTGTATTGACTATCGGGAGTTGAATCATGTCACCATCAAAAATAGGTACCCGTTACCTTGCATTGTTGACCTATTTGACTAGTGCAAGGTGCCAAATTCTTTTCAAAGATCGATCTTCATTTCAGATATCATTAGTTAAAGATTAAAATTGATGACATTCCAAAGACTGTTTTCAGAAATCGGTACAGGCATTACGAATTCCTAGTCATGTCTTTTGGATTGACTAATGCTCCTGCTGCCTTCATGGATATGATGAACCGAGTATTCAAGAAATATTTGGATCATTTTGTGGTTGCCTTTATTGATGACATCCTTATATATTCCAAAAGCCGTGAAGATCATGAGCAACACTTGAGGCTGATACTCCAAAAGGTTCATGAAAATAAGCTATATGCCAAGTTGAAGAAATGTGAGTTCTGACTTGAGAAAGTAGCATTTCTTGGGCACGTGATATGGAATCATGGAATATCAGTTGATCCAAAAAAAATTAAAGCAATATAAAGCTGGGAGCAACCTAAGTCAGTAACCAAAGTACGTAGCTTTCTGGGCTTAGCTGGTTATTATAGGAGATTCGTGGAAGGATTTTCTCGAATTGCCACTCTGTTAACTCAGCTGACTGGAAAAGATAAAAAATTCGGTTGGAGCAAGAAATGTGAGAAGAGTTTTCAAGAACTCAAGAGGAGACTCATTTCAGCACCTGTTCTAACAATACCATCATATTCGGAGGGATTTGTCATCTACAATGATGCTTCAGGCAGAGGTTTAGGATGTGTTCTCATGCAACATGGAAAACTCATAGCCTATGCCTCATGACAACTCAAAGAATATGAGAGAAATTATGCTACTCATGATCTAGAGTTGGCAGTAGTCGTTTTTGTGCTAAAGATCTGGAGACATTACCTGTATGGGGAGAAGGTGGAGATCTATACAGATCATAAAAGCCTCAAATATTTTTTCACCCAAAAGGAACTCAACATGCGACAATGACTTTGGTTCGAGCTGTTGAAAGATTACGATCATACCATTCAATACCATCTTGGAAAAGTGAACGTGGTAGTTGACGTATTGAGTAGAAGATCATATGCGGGTACGAGTGCGATATTGTCAACGCAAAGGCCCATTTTATATGACTTACAAAGGATGGAGATAGAGTTAAAGACTTCAGGGACCCACATAATGATGTCAAATATACAAGTAGAACCGACTTTAATCGATAAAGTTAAAGCTACTCAAGCTACAGATCCAGAGCTGATGAGTATGAGGAAGAAAGTACAAGAATGTGCTATTCCAGAAGCAAGAATCGATGAAGAAGGAATACTTCGAGTCAACTCCAGACTCTGTGTTCCTCACGACTCTGATTTGAAGTATAATATCATGATGGAGGCACATAACACACCGTTTGCAGTTCATCCTGGGAGTACCAAAATGTATCGTGATTATCGACATACATTTTGGTGGAGCAATATGAAGAGAGAGATTACAGAGTTTATCTCAAGGTGTTTAACTTGTCAACGTGTTAAGGCAGAGAATCAAGTGCCAAAAGGTCCATTGCAATCACTTGAAATTCCAGAATGGAAGTGGGAGCACATTAACATGGATTTCGTTACTGGTCTTCCCAATGTTTCTCAAGCATAAATGCAATTCAGGTCACTATCGATAGATTAACCAAGTCTGCTCATTTTTTACCTATACGATAAACTTATTCACTTGAACGTCTTGCTCGTATATACATAAATGAGATTGTAAGACTGCATGGTATGCCAGTATTCATAATTTTTGATCGAGACCCAAGATTCACTTCACGATTTTGGGTTAGTTTGTAGAAAGCTATGGACAAGGATTTACGATTCAGTTCTGCATATCATCCTCAGACGGATGGGCAGTTGGAGAGGACTATTTAAACTCTTGAAGATCTATTAAGACTTTGTGTCCTAGATTTCAAAGGAAGTTGGGATAAATTCTTGCCATTAGTGAAATTCTCCTACAACAACAGTTATCAAGCAAGTATATGCATGGCTCCATTCGAGGCATTGTATGGACGTAGGTATCGTTCTTCAGTATATTGGGATGAAGTGGGTGAAGCAACGTTGTTGGGACCAGAATTGGTACGTATGACAACGAAAAAGATTAAAATGATCCGGCAACGTATAAAAACATCACCAGATCGACGAAAGAGTTATGCTGATCTTCATCGAAGGGACGTGGAATTCAATGTTGGAGATCATGTATAGTTCCGTGTTGCTCCATGGAAAGGAGTTACGAGATTTTAAAAGAGAGGAAAGCTCAACCCTCGATTCATTGGACCATTTGAAATACTCGATCGAGTAGGAATTGTGGCCTATAGACTCGCCTTACCGCCAAGTATGTCTCGTGTTCATAACGTTTTTCACATATCTATGTTACGTAAATATGTGGAAGACCCAAACCACATTATTGAATTAGAACCAGACGAGATAATGAAAGATTTAACGTATGAAGAGTTACTTGTTAAAATCTTGGATAAGAAGGAACATATTCTACGCTCAAAGGTTATACCTCAAGTCAAAGTTTTATGGAGAAATCACGATATTGAGGAAATGACCTGGGAGTTAGAATCTGAAATGAAAACAAGGTATCCTCACCTCTTCAACATACCAGGTACGTACACTGATTTCGAGGATGAAATTTTATAAGAAGAGGAGGTTGTAAGACCACAACTTTTTATGAATACAGATTTAATTTTCTCTAAATGTTATTTTGAATAATAAGGTGTGGATTTAATATAATGTTATAGTTGTGGGTAATATTTACAAATTTTGCAAAGTAAGCAAGTTGTCATAAAATATTTATTTGGTTGGGGAATATTCATTTTATCAGGGAATATCCATACAACGACACAATCATTGGTGGACCCCACAACAGAATTACTGTCGAATTTAGAAAGCGACAGAAATAACCTTTTAATAAAATAACGGTAAAACTTTTTCCGTTAACTGTTAAAATAACCGGTGATAAAAGTACAGTAATACGCGTGGTTGCACAGTAGCACATAGTATTATACAATATCTTTGATTATTGATGCTTACGTGAGAAGTCACTCAGTTTTATTCAATTATTGTAATAGTAGTTAATGATAGTATCTCATATTATTGATTCAATTATTATAGAGTAGAGATTATCTCAGTTAGAGTATTAAAGAGGATAGTTATTAATGAGATTGCACAAGAATGACTTGGGAAAGGAGTCATCAAAGCGGGCGAGAGCTGAAGACGCGTGGGTGAAGGCTTCTAAACGTATAGATCGTGTTGAAGACAAGTCAAAGAGGGATAAACAAATGATGATTCTTAGAATTTAGTGTTCCACTTTCCTATACAGGTTGAGGTTGTCTGGGGTACACAATAGATCGTAGGATGATGATTCATATCGTGGAGCAAGAGCGCAATGAAGCTGTACAACGTGGAATGTTCTTGTAGATTGCGAGAAAAATAATTAGATGATATATAAATCATGATGAAAATTAATAAGATGTAAATCCTAATTTTTGAAATAAATAGTGGGATATGATGAAGTAATCCCGAAATTTTATTATTACAGGATAATTGATATAAATAGCAATGAGACTATTTTGCTATGTGGTGAAGTAATAAATGAATAAAAATACCATTATTTATTAAGATATATCATGTGTTGTTTAAAAGTGGTTGAGATAAGTTTAAAAGTTTTAATGCGTGAATGAACGATGATTTAATAGTGCAAGTTTTAAATAGTAAGATGCCGCTTAGAAGAAGACAACAGCGTCGACAAACCCCCGGGGAATATGCATACAATAATGAAGCTGACGCAAATCCAGTGTCGCAGTTGGTGAATTTGCTGGTGGGAGCATTGGCAAATCAACTGAATTCTTGATTGTATAGTTAAATCTCGATGTTTCAACTGAATTCGTTCACAACAGGGATGGAAATGATGATTGTCGTAGACGGGAAAGGTAATACGCTGACATACAATCAAAAGTAGAGGGAAAAGAAAGCTAAAAATGGAGATAAGGCAGGAGGTAGTCGTAGGGGTAATGTTCAGAAAAGAAAGTGGAACGAAAATGTCACTGTTGGAAATCAGCAAGGGAATAAGAAGAAGAAAGTGGTGGCGTGTAGCAACTATGGAAAGAGACACGTGGGTGTTTGATTGAAAGGAAAGATAGTGTGCTTTAATTGTGGCTTGAAGGGGCACATTGCACCAAAATGTCAAAGTCCGAGGAAGGGAGCCTGCTTCACGTGTGGATCGAAGGACCACTTGGCTCGAGGTTGCCCAAAGAAAGTGGCTAGAAAAGCAAGGGAGACATCAACAGTGGCAAGCTGGCTATTATAAAGGCGGGGCCACCGAATCGACCAATCGAGCCTACATTCGACGTGACGGTGCAGGACGCAATGCAAGGTACTATTCTGATCAGTGATTTAAATGATTGCGTGTTATTTGATTTGGGTGTTATTTATTAATTTATGTTCGATAAATTTTCTTAGAAATTAGATTCACTTCGGGAAGAGTTAGACTATTCCCTAAATATAGAAAGTGTGAATAATGATTCCTTTTAAGTTGATGCGTAGAATTGTTGTATGGGTATTAAAGGCCACGTGATGTCAATGGATTTATTTCCAATTTGATTTGGGAAACTCTAAGATTGTTATACCAGGTGGCGATAAGTGATTGCCAAAGAAAGTGCATAAACCTTATGACTCCGAGAAAGTCAAAGGTAGTATTTATTTTTCTAGTTGCAGGTCGCCTGTACGGTAAAGTTATCTATCGATGTTGTAAGTGAAGAAGTTGTTAAGAAAATAGTGTGTGGAATTTATATGGGTAGGAAATTATGAAGCAAATTTTCAAGAATTGAAGAAGAAGTTATTTATGGCACCTGTGTTGTCTTTACCAGATAATACATAAAATTTTGCGTTGTATAGTGACGCCTCACATAAAGGACTAGGCTGCGTGCTTATGCAAAATGACAAAGTCATTGCATATGCCTCACGACAATTGAAATATTACGAGAAGGGATATCCGACTCATGATTCAAAGTTAGCGGTAGTAGTGGTTGCCCTAAGGATTGGGAGGTATTATTTTTGGGAAGTAGTGTGAGATATAAGTAGACCATAAGTGTCTAAAGTATATCCTCGCACATAGATATTTAAGCATGCGTTTGAAGTGATAGTTGAAGTTGATCAAGGATTGTGACTATAGAATCCTAAATGTATATGGTTGCTGACATCTTAAGCAAAAGGTAGGAGTTATTTTTTTTAACTGCGCAAGATGGATTCACAATAGAAATGATTAAGTTGTGGTGAGAGGTAAGATATCCGAAGAAGTCAGAGGGGAAGCTATTTAGATGGAAAACCATACAACTTTGCTGGACGGAGTAAAGAAAGAGTAACTCCAAGATGAAGGTGTCAAATTTAAGATCAATTCTGAAGGGTGGTTGAAAGTTAAAGGAAGAAACTAGGTTTTGCCAGTATCGAGAATTGAAGATGAAGTTTTGCATAAAAATTATAGGTGGAATCAACTAGGGAGCACAAAAATATATTGCGCCTTCGACAATACTTTTGGTGGCAAGACGTGGTGATAGATTTCATAGTATGTCAAAGTTAGCATATTTCCTATCGATTAGTGAGCGAAGTTATATGTTAAAGAAATTGTTTCAAGGCACGGTGTTCCAGTATCAATTGTGTTAGACAGAGATCCACGATTAACATCGAATTTCTAGAAAAGTTGTAAGAACACATAGGGATTCAGTTGTAAAAGAGTGCGTTGTACCATTTGCAAACTGATGGCCAAAATAAAAAGACAAACCAGACATTGGAAGACATTTATTTTAGTTTAGTTCGTCTACAATAACATCACACAAAACATGGGTATGTTACCGTAAGAAGCGTTGTACGGAAGAGCAAGATCGATAACTGCTCAAGACAGACAAGGGAAATCTGAATCTGAGGTTCTTAGTTTCTATAGATACTGCGAAGAGAGGGAAGAGATGGTTATGAGGTGGCCTCACCTCTACAGTTAGAGTGCATTCGCAATGTTTTTCATGTTTCGGTGCTACGACCGTATAAACCCGACTACAAACATGTGATTGAGTATGAACCGTTACAGTTCGATATAGATTTGTTTTATGAGGAGATTCCTATCCAGATAGTTGACAGGAAAGAATACGTGCTTAGGAATAAAGTGATACCTTCCGTGAAGGTGATATGGAGGAACCACAATGCCAAAGAAGCCACATGGGAACTCGAAGACAAAATGATGAAAAGTTATCTGAGTTATGTGTTTGATTCGTGTCTTCGATTTTGGGGACATAATCCTTGTAAGGAGGGAATGATGCGATAAATGAATTATTTGAGTTGTGATTCTAGGGACAAAATACTTGTAAGGAGGGAAGGATGTAACAATCCAAAATTTTAATTATAATTTCAAATATTTATTGAATTAAATAAATATTCTAGTTGATGTGTTTATTGTTAAATAAATATTTGTTTAATTTGATTATCTATTTCTTAAATAAATAATTCATGAGTTGTGAGAATTAACTTAATTAAGGTAATATGCTAATTAAGTTAATATTTGGTAATTTGGTATTTTGAAGTTAATTAAATTAAAAGAGTGATGAATTAATTATTATGAGATAATATTCTAATTTAATTTAATAATTAAATTAGAGAGTTGATACAGATTAAATGAATTGTTATAATGTTGTTTTAATTTAATTTAGTAATGAAAGTAATGTACTAATTCATTAAATAAAATTATTAGAAAATTATAATTTTGTGGCAATGTGATTATGTGGCAAATTGATTTAATAAGTTGTTATTAACTTTAATTTAATTAAATTTGAATGTGGAAATTTAATTAAATAGAGTGTGACATTAAACTATAAGTGAGTTATTAAAATAAACTAAAAGAAGTTTTAATTTGGTTTTACCAAACAAGGCTTTAAGATGTTAAGTCTTTATTTTAAAAGTGTTTTACCAAACAAGGCCTTATGGCTTTTGAATTTTAAAAAAAATAATAAATAAAATATAACTGATAGTTATAACATGTCAGTTTTTATACGTTTTTATTTTATACGTTGTGTCTGATTATTTTTACGTTAAGGGTATTAGTTTAAGCCTAAGACTAAAGAAGAAAACAGAGATGAAGAGAAAGAAGAAAACAGAGAGAAAAAGAAGAGAGAAAAGAGAGAAAAAAGAGAAGAAAGATGAAAAATGTGGTTGTTTTGAGAGCCAAGAAGGGGGGAAAGGTTAATTTCATCTTCAAGCTAACCTAAACAAGAAAGTAAAGGTATAACTCTATCTTCTAAAGTTTTGTTTTTATTTTATCAAAAGTTCTATGTAATTGATAATTTTTGAATAATTGTTGTGGAAATTATGAGTTTGTTATGCGTTAATAGATGATTATAAACTGTTTTATATCATTCATTCATGATTTAAAGTAATCAATTTCATGGAAATATGTGTAAGAGTGAAGAAATTGAATGATAATGATATACATATATGAATGTGGCTTATGTTATATTAAAATTGATGTTCAATTCATGTGTTAAACTGTAAATTATTTGTTGATTATGTAAATACATGAAGAAACGAAGACACTATTATTTAAACGAACTGTTTTGATTGTAAAACGAATTCACAGAGATTAATTTCGCTGAAAGTGTCAAAAAGCGAAGAAATAGTAAAAACAATGAATTTAGAGGTTGTAATTTTGATGTTTATGCTATTTATATGGTTAGAAACGTGTTAGAAACATTAATTTATGTTCATGTAAACTTATTACAACTTTGGTAAGTTGGAATGGTTGTTAGAAAGGAGCTTTTAGGACTAATTTGGCTTTCTGTGGTGTTCGTTCGCAAACTGCAGAAGCTAATACCAAGTACCCCCACCCCGGCGGGCGTACCCGTGCATTTTTGATCCACCCCAGCGGGGACCCTACCCTAGCAGGCTTTAATAGCACAAAACCCCTGCCCCGGCCGTGATACCCCCAAATCTGGGTACTTCATTCCCACAAGATTTGGTGTTCACTGTGTAGACATTCATTTTTAACTACCCAAATATAATAAAGTTTAACAATAAACCTTCCCATTAAAGGATTACATCAATAAGTTCAATAAAATCTCCCAGGTTATCTAACCTTTAAATACAAACATCAAGTATGGAAAATTAAATAATTACATCTCAACAATTAAAACAAAGTCTGACAATATAGAAATCAACAGATTTACAAGTCTTCAACACTTGTTCATCTTTCCTTTTTCTTTACTAGTGGTAGGTTCATCGACCTTCTCAACTTTAGCTGTAATGGTTATATAAGTAAGAGTGAGCAAACAAATGCTCATTTGAATTGACAATGAATAAAAATATCGTAACAACTGCCAAATGAATACGCTCAATAGAACAAAATAATATTCTCTATCAATAATAATCAGGAACAGAATTTGAAATATATGTATATGACACAAGACCACGAACTGTGTCCAAAGTTATAAGTATTCTTTCAACATAAACCTAAATAGTCATAAGACTATAGGGACTTCTCGCACTTAGGGGGATCAGCCCTTCGTACAATGTATAGTGCACAAACATCTAAACGCTTACGCGTAAGTAATCCCCTATAATAGGGTTATTCATCTCAGTTTTAATATACGAGTCCGTACCTAAGGAAGTTTGGTTTGGATAAGCTTCAAGGTAATTTAGAGTTCAACGAACATCAACTAAGGATTAGTTGAATCAATATAGTTTGATATCACTTCAAGTGCTCGATAACAATATGATATGAAATAGTCATGAATTATAAGTGAATCAACATTATACATCGAAATCATGATTTAGAAATGAACTAGAAAGCATAGGCATTGAATATCGTAACAAACCTTGCTTGAACAATAATAAGCTAAGGCTATTAATCCTATTTAATAAAAGAAGTGAGTTAATGAACGTGCATGATTATTAACAAGTTGAGGAATAAAACTTTCTCAACATAAGAATAACAGAATTTAGGAACTTGCGTAATTAGAACAACATTAAAGATAAGAACCTTTCTCAAAGTAAGAGTTAGGTTGAAGAGTTTATATGAACATAATCAAGTTAGAATAGATATATAAGTAGGTTTAGGAACTTGCTCAATGCATCAATAAGGTTTAAGCACTTGCACAATCGTAAAAATAGAGTTAGAGAACTTACCTCGTGCGTAGGTTAAACAATCACTACTCACGTTCACCACAAGTCTTACACATGCCATATGTATTGACAATACTCATTAGTTACACTAATATTAACTTCATGAGTTTCTTTCCTACTTTTAGTATAGCTCACTAACTAAATTTAAGTTTAAACAATATCACATCTTTTCATGAGCATCACATTTTAGCTCTATTACAACTACTTAAATTATCATGTCATTGCACCATATACACATTAACAACTTGATACAACATCCTATTACATGTCCAACATGTTATCATTATCTTTAGATTAGGTTATACTAACACATAAAGGACTGCACTTGCAATCGGGCATCCCGACGCCCTCCGATTGCATCCAAATGCACAACATTCCTAACAATGGCCATTTTGACCCCTAATAACGACATCAAATAGAAACACTTAAAGAATAAAAGTTATAGGTCTACTCGTTCTCATTCTGGATCATCTTGAATCGCATCAATCAGAGTTTGTATGAAAACGTTATGCTCATTTTAGTAAAACATGTCCGGTCAGTTTTTTTTTTTCAAAATTTGGCAAGACAAACTACCCCCGCCGGGACGGGGGTCCCTTCTGCGATTTCACGAATTATCATCTTGAACACTACAGAAAGCCAAATTAGGCCTATAAACTCCTTTCTAACAACCATACCAACCCACCCAAGGTGTAATATATTTACAGAAACATAAACTAATGTTTCTAACACGTTTCTAACCACATAAACAAAATAAACATCAAAATTAAAACATTTAATTTTACTATTTCTATTATTTTATCTTCTTTTGACATTCATAACGAAATTCTTCACTATAAATTTGTTTTACAACCAAAACAGTTGGTTTTAATTACTTTGTTTTCGTTTCTTCATGTACTTTCACAATCAATAGCCAATTTATACATTATACAAATGAATTGAGTACCAATTTTAATTATAATTTAATCCATATTCAATATATTTCAATGTAAACTTACTGTAATATGATTTCCTTCATAATAAAATATATTACATGGATCAATTTATTTTAAATCATCTATAAACCACATGAACACAATTTATATCAACAATTATCATATAAAATCACATAATAAACAATTACTCCTTCACACCAATTTTATAGAGAACTTTTCATGTATATAAAAACTAAAACTTTAGAAGAAAACTAAAAATAAGAAAAGTAGGGTTATACCTTTGCTAGAAGATATGAAGAACTTAAAAATCTCTCCCCTTCTTCTAAATCCTCAACTCACACGGAAACTCTCTTCTTCCTTCTCTCTTTTCTCTCTTCTTCTTTTTCTCTGTTCTTCCTTTCTCTTTTACTAATACGTAATATAAATTGATATATGATAATATAATATACGTATACTTATAATACCTATTAATATATAACATAAATACATATATAACTGATGTCAGTTATATTATTTGAAAATCGAAAGCCATAAGGCTTGTTTGGCTAAAATACTTTAAAAATTAAAACTTAAAACCCTTAAGCCTTATTTGGCAAAACAAGATTAAAATAAGAATTTCAAAGTCCTAAGGCTTTGTTTGGTAAAACCAAATTTAAAACTCTTTTAATTTATGTTAATAACTTATTTATCATATAGTTTTATTGTCACAATTTATTTAAACAAATTCTAATATTCAATTTAATTAAATCTAATAACAATTTATTAAATCAATTTACCATTTAAATCAATACAACAAAATTATAATTTTCCTTATAATTATAATTTTATTTAATAAATTAACACATCACTTTAATTACAAAATCAAATTAGAATAATATTATAATAATTCATTTAATCCCTATCAACTCTCTAATTTAATTGTCAAATATTAATTCAACAATAAACACATCAATTAAAATATTCATATAATTCAATAAATATTTAGAATTACAATTTAAAATTCTGGATTGTTACATCCTTCCCTCCTTATAAGGATTCTGTCCCCAAACTCAATACTCAAACAAATCATTCGTCACATTCTTCCCTTCTTACAAGGATTCTATCCCCAGAATCGAAGACACAGTTAAACAAATAATTTAGGATAATCTTTCATCATTTTATTTTCGAGTTCCCACGTAGCTTCTTCAGCATTGTGGTTCCTCCATATCACATTCACGGAAGGTATTACTTTATTCTTGAGCACTTGTTCTTTCCTGTCAACTATCTGGATAGGAATTTCCTCATAATATAAGTCCTTATCGAACTGTAATGGTTTGTACTCGATCACATGATTGTAATCAAGTTTATACGGTCGTATCACCGAAACATGAAAAACATTGTGAACATGTTCCAACTCTGGAGGTAGAGCTACCTCGTAAGCCACTTCTCCTACTCTTTGCAGCACTTTGAAGGGTCCAATAAACTTCGGGCTTAGTTTTCCCTTTTTACCAAAACGAATTTTCCCCTTCTAAGGAGAAACTTTTAAGAACACGAAATTTCCTACATTGAACTCACGATCTTGTCTGTGTTGATCAACATACTTCTTCTGTCTGTCTTGAGCAGCTACCAATCTTGTCCTGATGAGTTTGACAAGCTCAGCAGGTTGCTGTACCAGTTCTGGTCCTAATAGTTAACGTTCACCGACTTCATCCCAGCATAGTGGAGTTCTGCACTTTTTGCCGTACAATGATTCGTAAGGTGGCATGCCGATGCTTGCGTGATAACTGTTGTTGTAGGAGAATTCTGCCAATGGTAAATGTTCATCCCAGTTCCCTTTGAAATCCATGATGCATGCTCTGAGCATATCTTCCAATTCGTTCGCTTTGGCCGTCTGTTTGAGGATGGTACGCCGTACTCATTCTCAATTGTGTTCCCATGCATTCTTGTAGTCTCTTCTAGAAATTTGACGTGAATCGCGGATCTCTATCTGACACAATTGACACTGGAACTCCATGTCTCAAAATGATCTCTTTAACGTATAACTTTGCCAACTGATCAAGATTGAATCTAATCTTTATTGGCAAAAAGTGTGCTGATTTTGTCAAGCTGTCCACTATCACCCAAATCACATCGTATCCTCTCTGAGTAGTTGAAAGACCTACCACAAAATCCAGTGTGATATGTTCCCATTTCTATTCCGGTATTTCCAACAGTTGAAGTAATCCGCTTGGTCTCTGATGCTCGGCCTTGACTCTTTGACATGTCAAACATTTCGCGACACATTCTGCAACATCTCTTTTCATGTTTGGCCACAAAAATGTCACCGCAAATCTTGATACATTTTCGTACTTCCCGGATGAATCGAATATCTTGAGTTATGAGCTTCTGTCAAGATTTCTTCTTTAATATTCGGTACTGTTGGAACCCAAATTCGTCCCTCGAATCTTAGCACTCCTTCGGTATCGATCCTGTATTTCACTTCACTACCCTCAACCACTCTTTCTTTGATTTTTCCACATTCTTCATCTTGTAGTTGAGCGTTCTTCACTCTGTCCACTAAAGTTGGACTAGCTTCCATATGGAACAATCTTTCATCTAATTCTTTTGGATGTTTTATTTCCAACCCTAGCCCTGCCATCGCTGAGATAAGTTCCTCCTGCGCCGTTAGCAACATCAATCTCTCACGACCTTTTCTACTCAGGGCGTCAGCAACTACATTTACTTTATCAGGATGATAAAAGATCTTACAATCGTAATCTTTTATTAATTCCAACCATCTCCTTTGACGCATGTCAAGATCTTTCTATGTGAAAATATACTTCAGACTCTTATGGCCTGTGTAGATCTCACATTTCTCTCCATAGAGATAATGTCTCCATATCTTCAGAGCAAATACCACCACAGTCAACTCTAAATCATGAGTCAATTACCCTTTCTCGTAGTTTTTCAATTGTCTTGATGCATATGCAATGACTTTGCCGTTCTGCATAAGTACACAACCTAATCCTTTATATGAGGCATCACTATACACCACAAAGTTTCCTGTATTATCTGCTAATGACAATATAGGTGCGACACTTAACTTCTTTTTCAAGTCTTGAAAGCTCTCTTCACACTTTTTCGTCCAAACAAATTTTACAGCTTTCCTTGTCAAATTTGTTAACGGGGTGGCAGTCTTGGAAAAGTTTTGAATGAGTTGTCTATAGTAACCTGTCAGTCCCAAGAAACTCCTCACCTCTGATGGTATCGTTAAACTCAGGAGGCATTTTACCGCTGGTGGTTTCCTTGCACCATTGGATATTAGACCCACGCCACACAGTTCATGGGGGATATGGTTCCTGGCTCCGTCATGATGGTGGATTGGATTGCCTGCATCCGAGAGCCTACTCATCTGACTCAGATTGATAGTTTGACACAGCAGTTGGACTAGACATATTTTTTCATCCGGCATTTGGGCAGAGATCCTTCCGAGGTAGATACTTTTTATCCTTCTAGCTCAGGGGCTGGCCCTTTAGGTGGCCCATATTCAGATGGTTTTACCAGTGCAGATCCTCTGTTGTACCGACTGATATCCCTACTGTCAGATATTCAATAACTCAAGAGGAGTTACATCAGATGGATAGGTTGGATGACATGGACCTCAACACTATTGACTTCTTCTGATATATTTCTCGCTATATCTTTTGATAGGCCTCTGTTAGATATTGGGCGGTTGTGCCCCATTCTCGTTATATCTTTTAATAGGCCTCTATTAGTTATTGGGCGACTGTGCTTGATGAATAGGTTATTAACCTACGATTTATCTTTATTTAGCTTGAGATTTTGTTAGTTTTTGAGTATTTCATGTTGCTTTTGATGGGTTTTTGTTATTGTTATAGGATATTAAGTGAGCACATCAAAATGTTGGCATTGGAATAAAGCTAAAGCGAAATATAACATTCTGCATGACCGGCGCGGACGCCATGATGACAAAGGAATCGGCGCGGGGCGTGCTGCATGCGAGAACATACTGATCATATAACGCGGGCCACGCTGCTGTAGAACAAAACCCAGCGCGGGGGGTGCCGGTCGGACGGGTCAGGGATTGTTTTATTTTGCTCTGCTGGAAGTTGAGTTATGTTGGGAGATATAACTTCTTTATATAATAAGGTTATATTAGGAGTGTGTCAAGGAGGTTATTACATGTTAATTTAGGAGTTTGATTTTTATTAGAATTCCTTTAGGATGACTTTGAGATGGATTGGGAATTGATTGAATTCAGCTGAAGTGAAATAATTTTATACTAAGGAAAAGTGCTGGAGATATCCAACAATTAAGCCACTTTGAGAGGAAGAATTGAGAGACAATCTTGGATGAATGAAGAAGGGAGGTGATTTTACGAAGATTACAAATTTGAAGGACGAGAAAGGTGGTGTATTACTATTCTTCTTTAATTTCATTTTTTTGTAATCGGGAGAATGATTTATTTTATTTATTCAGTTTTTAATTCATTAATTATGAAATAAATTACTTTTTAAGCTTGCAATGGATCTTTGATGTTGAATGACAATAATTATGCCTTGGATTAAGTTTAATAAATTATTAATTCAGTTTATCTATTGTGATTTGTGCTTAACTTATGAATTGTTTGATCACCAATGTTATGTGGATTTATATGGATTCGAGAGACAACGTATGAGTCTAGACTTAGTCATAATAGCACGTGTTCATGAATTCTGTGATTAAATGGAATCTTGATAT
Organism: Panax notoginseng; assembly: GCA_016801055.1. Taxonomy (NCBI): domain Eukaryota; kingdom Viridiplantae; phylum Streptophyta; class Magnoliopsida; order Apiales; family Araliaceae; genus Panax; species Panax notoginseng. Next base: position 72,550,234 of record CM029015.1, on the reverse strand, counting down.
ATGTTAGGATAGAGATATACCTAGCGTCGCATGTAATCCAATAAGAACTTGGAATTAAACTCTTCTTAATTTTAATTTACATAGAGATATAGTGGATTAGTTATTTAGGGTGTTTGGCTTAATTCTATCTAATTTGTGGATTTAAGTTAATATGGTTTTAGTGCATTGAGAAATGGCTAATGCTACATGAGTGTTCTTGATTAAAAAACTAAGATAATGACTTAAACTGGACTAAGGTGTGATAATTGGAATGATACTTAAAGTGAAGTTGTGAAGCCTAATTCTCCATTATTTGCTTGAAATTAAGGTTTTTAAGTTGTATTGATTGATTGATATTTTTTGTTTTTAATTTTTATTAGTTATAATCATTGATTTCGATTAGTTTAACATAATTGTGTTAATATGAAACTGGTAATTGTTAGGATTAATTTCTTGTTATTCTCTATGAGAACGATACTCTACTTACTATTATATTACTTGTTGATCACATATACTTGCATGTTGTGCGTAATTAGATTTTACCCAACAAGTTTTTGGCGCCGTTGCCGGGGACTAGTATTGATTTTAATATTTTTCAATATCAGTTTAATTGGTTCAGTTTTACTTAAACAATTTTTCTTTTTGTTTTGTTCTTTCTTATTTCAGGTTCTTTGAGTTAGTTTATGCAAACTCGGTCTAAAAACCCAGACTTGCTACCTTTGGATGAAGATGTTGAGAAACGGTTTCAAAGGCTAAGTAAGTGGATTAAAGACACAAGGGAAAACTTTGAGAACTCTGACAAGGAAGAAATCATGGTTGCCGAAGATCAGGAAGCGTTAAGGGATTTTGCTACACCTAAGGTGACTGAGCTGCAGTCAAGTATCACCAGGCCGACAATTGCTACAAACACTTTTGAGATCAAGCCTGAGACCATACAGATGATTCAAAACTCGATAAAGTTTGGGGGACTAGCAAATGATGATCCGAATGAACACTTGGTCAGCTTTTTGGAGATATGTGACACTTTCAGGTACAAAGGGGTGTTGGACGACGTAGTCAGACTTTTCTAGTTCCCATTCACACTACGAGACAAGGCAAAGAGTTGGTTACACTCTCTACCGCCAGGATCAATAACTATATGGGAAGACCTCGCTCAAAAATTCCTGGGCAAATTTTTCCCACCAGTAAAGACTGCAAAAATGAGAAACGAGATTACCATGTTTGAACAGCTGCATGGGGAGTCATTATATGAGGCATGGGAGAGGTACAAGGAATTGCTCAGAAAGTGCCCACATCACGGATTACCTAAATGATTACAGATGAACACATTCTACAACGGGTTGAATGGGAATCTCAGGACTAGTATAGACGCAGCTTCGGGTGGAGCATTTATGGCTAAGAGTTATGAGGAGGCGTATGAGTTGATAGAGACAATGGCGGCTAACAATTACTAGTGGTCCATGGCAAGAATGACACAACCTAAGGTAGCTGGGGTGTTAGAGGTAGATGGAATGACAACATTAGCAACACAGATTTCAGCACTATCAAATAAGGTGGATGCTTTGTCGGGTGAACAAACTCAACATATCGTGGTTATTTGTGAATTGTGTATGGGGGAACATCCTACGGAACAATGTGCAATCAACCCAACGTCAGTATAATTTATGGGTAGTTACAACAGGATTCCACAAAATATGTTTCAGAATGCATATAATCCGGGGAATAAGAATCATCCTAATTTTTTTGTGGAGTAACAATTAGAATTAGCAAGCTCCACGAGCATCTTATCCCCCAGGATTTCAGAATCAGCATCAACAAACAGCTCAGCATCAAGAGAGAAAACAGATTTAGAACAGTTGTTGTCGAAATATATAACGAGCAACGAGGCGGCCATGAAATCACAAGTAGTGGCTATCAAGAACTTAGAGAATCAGATGGGGCAACTGGCTTTTGCATTGAATAATAGGCATCAAGGAACTCTACCCAGTGATACAGAGAAAAATCCAAAGGGGAATTATGAGCAATGTCAAGTGATTATGTTAAGGAGTGTAAAACATTATGAGGGGAAAAAGATAGAAAATTCGGCTAGAAAAGATGAAGACAAAGAAGGTGAAAATAAAATGGTTGAGGACAAACAAGATGAAGAAAAGTAAGTGGATAAGAGCAAGATAGATAATGAACCGGTTGTGTATCCTCCACAACCATTTCAACAAAGAATTCAGAAACAGAAGTTAGAAAAGTAATTTAGCAAATTTTTAGAAGTTTTTAAGAAACTTCATATCAACATCCCTTTCACAGAAGCCTTAAAGTAAATGTTGAGTTATGCTAAATTCATGAAGGGAAGTCTATCAAGGAAAAAGAAGTTGTAGGATTTTGAAACTGTGGCATTGACGGAGGAGTGCAGTGCAGTTCTACAAAGAAGGTTACTGCCAAAATTGAAAGATCCGAGGTGTTTCACTATTCCGTACACAATTGGGAACATGGCATTCCAAAAGTGTTTATGTGACTTGGGGGCAAGTGTGAACCTCATGTCGTTATCAGTATACACCGAATTGGGTCTACTAGCTCCAAAACTAACCAATATATCTCTACAGTTGGCGGATAGGTTAGTCACGTACCCAAGAGGAATTGTGGAAGATATCCTGGTTAAGGTGGGTAAATTTATATTTCCAGCTGATTTTATAATTTTGGATTATGAAGAAGATAAAAATATCCCAATCATCCTAGGGAGACCGTTCTTGGCTATGGGTAGGACTTTCATCGATGTGTAAAAAGGTGAACTAACCATGAGGGTCCAAGATCAGGAAGTCAAGTTGTGACGCCCCCAAAACAGGTATACAACACCCATTCTGAGTCGCCAAATACATGGTACAGAAAGCAAACTACAACTTCAATAATACAATTGTCGTGCAAAATACGACAACACATACTGTGAGTTTAAATACAAATATTGTCTTCTGGACAATATCTACACTCAAATAAATCCTCATTACAATTATTCAAACACTATTTTACAAAAACAGTGAGGACTGCTAAAACATCTTTCTAGAACCATCACTCCATACCCCGACTAGATCCTGCTATGTTCTCACCTCCTGAGAAGAAAAACGGAACAAAAAGGAAAAGGGTGAGCTCAACTAGCCCAGTAAAGAATATTATGACTAAGATAATATAAAACAAATTATCGTTAGTCCTCAACAGGGAAAAATCTGATAGAATATAATCGACAACAAGTTTTAGATCAACAACTGCAGCGGAAACAACAAACCATTAGAAGAGTCAAGTAGAGAAAGAATTCTACTATCTTCTAAGATTTAAAAGTCCATCATCAATATTTTATCCCTGTAACATCAATTAATAATCATCTTTATCCAAATATTCATCTTTGCACTACAGGCCAAAGATATTCATTTGTATCACCTGTCAGTCATGTTCATCTCAACACCTGTTCATCTTTGCACTACAGGCCAAAGATATTCATCAAGTAATCATACATCTTTGCACTACAGGCCAAAGATATTCAGTAATATCATCATTTAGGACTGAGAATGATGAAAAATATCTTAAAGAGAACGAATCCAGTGAGACAGAAGGACAAATATTAGGGATTCGTATAACAGTTTATCCAAGATCAATAATAATTCATAATAATCAATTGTGAAGCAGAATTCAAAAATAAAGATCAAAACATGGATACAATCAAAGATAGTAACCATAATAGACATCTTGGACAAAAAGGGAAAATTTTTATTTTTCGGTAAATAGTGCCGTATTCGTGAATAGTACCGTATACGTGAATAGTGCCGTATACGTGAATAGTAACCCCGACACAAAAAGTTCTAAATTTGATAAAAATTCATATCAATATTTCAGCACAATGATATTGAAGAAAATAATATCATTAAGAAGAAAATAATATCCCTTACCTCAAAATATCAGTACTTCTGGTCGGAATACCGGTATAAGGCTGAAAGAAACTTGCGCTGATGAATAGAAACTCTCAAAGTATCTAAATACTCACAAAATACACTCAATAATCTAGAGAGAGAGAAAGAGAGAAAACTTGTTTCTGGTGTGATTTTCTATTCTAACTTAGCCCTCTATTTATAGGAAAATGTTAGCACGCCGAAGCAGACTTAACCTGCAACCTGGTGCCTTTACCTGCTACTATTCCCACCCACCACATTTGAATAAAAATCTCAGCACATTTTTTCACCAACCAAGAGTGGGGCCCACCAATTCTAGAATTTTCCATCAAAATGATAAACTCCGAAAATTCAACAATTTTTGAACCAGTCATCTCGTAAAATTCATTATAAATCATACGTTCATTTTTAACGGTTCAAAATTTGTGGACATATACTCAACTTATATATGTATAACATATCCAAAAATTACCACGATCCAACGGTCGGATTAAAAATTATAACCCCCGCAAAATATCTTAAAAACCCTGATTTTTAATACCTCCATCCCGACAAAAATACTGATAAAAACCTCAACATTAACTCCTTCATTTTTAACCACAAAAATATATCCCTCATTTATATCCACATAAAATAAATATTTCCTTATCATATGAATCAATAATTAATTATTCACAAATAATATTACAGAATCACATTTATGACAACCAGGCCGTTCCCAGGAAAGAGTGGGCTTTCCAATAAAGATTTCTCCTTACTGGCGCGCAATTAGATGACCAAACCTCTCCTTAGACAGAACTTTCTAGACATTGCCAATAATGTTAACTAATAATATTATTCAAATAATATGAATTATTGATCTGATAATGGAAAATACTGTGCAGCAACAATTATTGAAACAACAATAATATAAAATATCAACGCAACAATTATTGAATCAATAAAATAAAATATTGAACAATAACTAATGTAACAATTATTGAGTAGTGCCTGATTACGTAAGAATCAATAATTGATGCAATACCGTGTGCTATTGTATTTTAACCACCGGGTATTCTAACAGTATTAACGGTAACAACTACGCCGTTATTTATAAATAACTTATACTTGTCGTTTTCTTCATCCAATCGCTTTCCGTTATGGGGCCCACACAAGGCTGCGCCGTCGTACGAATATTCTCCGACAGCAAGAATATTCCACGACCAAACGAATATTTCCCGACAAAATGAATATTTTATAACCACTTGCTTATTTTGCAAAATTTGCACATTTCACCCATAACCAAAGTATTATATCAAATTAACCCCTTATTATTCACAATAATATTTAGAGAAAATTTGATTTTATTCATTAATAAGCTGGGGTCTTACAACCTCCCCTCCTTATGAAATTTTGTCCTCGAAATTGACGTACGTACCTGATATTTCAAAAAGGTGAGGATACCTCGCTTTCATTTCTGATTCCAACTCCCAGGTCATTTCTTTAATAGCATGGTTTCTCCATAAAACCTTAACTTGTGGTATAACCTTCATGCATAGGACATGCTCGTTCCTATCTAAGATCTTAACAGGTACCTCCTCGTACGTTAAATCTTCAGCTATCTCGTCTGGTTCTAACTCAATAATGTGGTTCGGGTCTTTAACATATTTACGAAGCATAGATATGTGAAAAATATTATGAACACGAGACATGCTTGGAGGTAATGCGAGTCTATATGCCACATTTCCTATTCGCTCAAGAATCTCAAATGGACCAACAAATCTTGGATTGAGCTTTCCTCTCTTCCCAAATCTTGTAACTCCCTTCCATGGTGCAACACGTAATAATACATGATCCCCAATATTAAATTCCACGTCCTTCCGATGAAGATCCGCATAACTCTTTTGTCGATCCTGTTCCGTTTGTATACATTGTCGAATCGTTTGGATCTTCTCTGTAGTAATGCGTACCAACTCTGGTCCCAACAATGTTGCTTCATCCACCTCGTCCCAGCATACTGGAGAACGACATTTTCTTCCTTACAACGCCTCGAATGGAGCCACACCTATGCTCGCCTGATAACTGTTGTTGTAGGAGAATTCCACCAATGGTAGGTACTTATCCCAACTCCCTTTGAGATCTAGGACACAAAGTCTTAATAGATCTTCAAGAGTTTGAATAGTCCTCTCTGATTGTCCGTCCGTTTGAGGATGGTATGCCGAACTGAATCGTAAATCTGTGCCCATAGCTTTCTGCAAGCTAACCCAAAATCGTGAAGTGAATCTTGGGTCACGATCCGAAACTATGGATACTGGCATGCCATGTAATCTCACAATCTCGTTCACGTACATACTAGCAAGACGTTCAAGGGAATAAGTCTCACGTATCGGCAAGAAATGAGCGGACTTGGTTAATCTATCAACAATAACCCAAATCGCATCTATGCCTTGAGAAACCTTGGGAAGACCCGTAACAAAATCCATAGTAATGTGTTCCCACTTCCATTTCGGAATTTCAAGTGGTTGCAATGGACCCTTTGGTACTTGATGCTCCGCTTTTACACGTTGACAAGTTAAACATCTCGAGATAAACTCCGCGATCTCTCTTTTCATATTGCTCCACCAAAATGTATGTCGAAGATCGTGATACATTTTGGTACTCCCAGGATGTATTGCAAACGGTGTGTTGTGTGCCTCGATCATTATTCTATGCTTCAAGTCAAAATCGTTAGGAACACAAAGTCTGGAGTTGACTCGAAGTATTCCTTCTTCATCGATTCTTGCTTCTTGAATAGCACCTTCTTGTACTTTCTTCTTCATACGCATCAGCTCCATGTCCGTAGCTTGAGCAACTTTAACTTTATCGATTAAAGTTAGTTCTACTCGTATATTTGATATCATCATGTGGGTACTTGGAGCCTTCATCTTTATCTCCATCCTTTGCAAGTCATACAAAATGGGCCTTTGTGTTAACAACATTGCACTCGTACCCGCATATGATCTTCTACTTAATGCGTCAGCTACTACGTTTGCTTTTCCAGGATGATATTGGATGGTATGATCGTAATCTTTCAACAGCTCGAGCCAACGTTGCTGCCGCATGTTGAGTTCCTTTTGGGTGAAGAAATATTTGAGGCTTTTATGATCTGTATAGATCTCCACTTTCTCCCCATACAGGTAGTGTCTCCAGATCTTCAACGCAAAAACGACTGCTGCCAACTCCAAACCATGAGTAGGATAATTCCTCTCATATTCTTTGAGTTGTCGTGAGGCATAGGCTATGACTTTCCCATGTTGTATGAGAACACATCCTAACCCTTTGCCTGAAGCATCGCTGTAGATAACAAATTCATCCGAACCAGATGGTATTGTCAGAACAGGTGCCGAAATGAGTCTCCTCTTGAGTTCTTGGAAACTCTTCTCGCATTCCTCACTCCATACGAATTTTGTATCTTTCCGAGTCAGCTGAGTTAACGGAGTAGCGATTCGAGAAAATCCTTCCACAAATCTCCGATAATAACTAGCTAAGCCCAGAAAGCTATGTACTTTGGTCACCGACTTCGGTTGCTCTTAATTGTGATTCATATCCCAATCTTAGATAGCACGTCACAATGGCACCTATTATTTTACCACCACACAAATATAGAGTCCTCTATGGAGAGTCTGGCTTTGGTACATTCCACAAAGGAAGTCACCAGATAGAGGCTCGGGTACCAACTTCTATAGTTGGTTTTTTAACTCCTGAAGTTCAATATGAGCTATTCAATATGAGAGTTTAGAAATGGGTTTTGTATCGGGTTGAAGATCAATACAAAAATTCAATATCACGCTCTGGGTTAGGCCAAGAAATTCTTCAGGAAATACGTCAGGAAATTCACTAACAACAGAAATATCATTCAAATCTGGCATATTTTTGTTCAAGTCCATGACATGGGCTAAGAAAGCTTGACATCCGTTTTTTAATAAACGAATAGCTTTGTGGCTTGATATGACAGTGACTGATTTTAGTGGTTTAGTAGTTTGAATTCGTATGACAGGTTGGTTAGGAATATGAAAACTAACAACCTTACAAAAATAATCAATTTTAGCATGATGAGTGGTTAACCAATCAATTCCTAAAATCACATCAAAAGCAAGTATCTTTAAAGAGATAAGGTCAACAGGTAATGTGATTGTGCCAACTTGGATTAAGCAAGATTTATAAACTGTAGATGTAATGAAAGTTTCTCCTAACGGAGCTACACAGATAGGTCAAAGTCTAATTTCTCCGGACTCAAGTTTAAACGTTGAGCACAAGTAGGAGAGATAAAAGAATGGGTAGAACCGATATCTAGTAAAGTATAAACTTCATAAGAATTCAAGATTAGCTTACCCGTGATCACCTCGTTCGGGTTTCTCGCATTTTGGCCAGTCACGACAAACGCCCTTCCAGGAACCGCTGATTTCGACTTATCTGGGATAACTTTTGGAGTCACCATCCCCGCTGAACTTGGTTTTACTACAGAACACTCTCGAGCTATATGACCATCCTTTCCACAGTTATAACATACCTTAGATTGTTGTGGGCAGTTTGGGCTGATATGTCCCTCTTTCCCACATTTGTAACATACGACCGGTGGTCGTTCTCCTCCCCTAGAAACAGTTGATGTTTGTGCTGACGTCTTCACGTTATCATTGTTGTACCTTCTCTTCTTGAAATCTCCTCCCGACTCGCTCCTTCTATTATCACGACCACGATTACCACCAGAGTGGTTACCGCTTTTGTCCGAATGTTTTCCTCCCTGCTGGTTTTCATTGCTTCGATGACTGCCGCCACCGGTATGACCTTGGTTGTGGTCCCTCGGTTGCACATACTCATTATCTCGCTCTAATTATTGAGCCATGTTTACAACATCTGAATATAAAGAAAATTTATGAGAGATAAGATATTGCCGAATCTTGGGTTTTAGACCTCTCAGAAACATCCTTGTCATTCGTTCCTCATTTTCGACCAAATGAGGTGCAAACCTGGATAACTCTGCAAACTTCGCCTCGTACTGGGACACTGTCATGTTGTTTTGTTCCAGTCTGATAAACTCCACCTCCTTCATATGATGAATACTTTCAGGAAAGTACTTGTCATTGAACAGTTTTTGAAATGTTTCCTAGGACATGTTGAGTGCGTCAGGCTGGGTACGCTTCACAGACTCCCACCAGTAGTCTGCCTCACCGCGGAACATAAAGGTGGCGAATGGAACCTTCTGTTCCTCCGTGCATCCCAAGACATCGAATATCTTGGTAATTTGCTTGACCCACGTTTCCGCCATGATCGGATCCGGCTTTCCCTTAAATTTTGGTGGTCCCAATTCTTTGAACTGCTTAGCTGTGACAAACCGCGCATTGTTATCATTTCCACCCGTATTCTGCACACGAGTCTCCCTCGTCTGATTTTACATGAACTGTAAAAAGCTCCTAAACATTCCATCATTCATCGTTTGCTCGGTAACGTTGTTTAGAGGAGGAATATTGCCTTCCTGTTGCACGTTCCCCTGGGTGGTGATCAAATGTGTCTCCACGGTCTGATTTACTCCATTATTAACGTTCTCAGCTGCCATTCTTAAATACTACCATAAAACAAGGGTTAATAGTCATGTCATATATTATCCCTATACTCTGACCGACCAAATAAACACCAAATAAACTTAGTCAGGTCATACTAGCGAAGAAATTCCCCGTCTCTCCCCTCCTAGTTCTTGTCTCACATCTCAGCCAGGGATCATATCCCTAAGCTTTGATACCAACTGTGACGCCCCCAAAATAGGTATACAACACCCATTCTGAGTCGCCAAATACATGGTACAGAAAGCAAACTACAACTTCAATAATACAATTGTCGTGCAAAATACGACAACACATACTGTGAGTTTAAATACAAATATTGTCTTCTGGACAATATCTACACTCAAATAAATCCTCATTACAATTATTCAAACACTATTTTACAAAAATAGTGAGGACTGCTAAAACATCTTTCTAGAACCATCACTCCATACCCCGACTAGATCCTGCTATGTTCTCACCTCCTGAGAAGAAAAACGGAACAAAAAGGAAAAGGGTGAGCTCAACTAGCCCAGTAAAGAATATTATGACTAAGATAATATAAAACAAATTATCGTTAGTCCTCAACAGGGAAAAATCTGATAGAATATAATCGACAACAAGTTTTAGATCAACAACTGCAGTGGAAACAACAAACCATTAGAAGAGTCAAGTAGAGAAAGAATTCTACTATCTTCTAAGATTTAAAAGTCCATCATCAATATTTTATCCCTGTAACATCAATTAATAATCATCTTTATCCAAATATTCATCTTTGCACTACAGGCCAAAGATATTCATTTGTATCACCTGTCAGTCATGTTCATCTCAACACCTGTTCATCTTTGCACTACAGGCCAAAGATATTCATCAAGTAATCATACATCTTTGCACTACAGGCCAAAGATATTCAGTAATATCATCATTTAGGACTGAGAATGATGAAAAATATCTTAAAGAGAACGAATCCAGTGAGACAGAAGGACAAATATTAGGGATTCGTATAACAGTTTATCCAAGATCAATAATAATTCATAATAATCAATTGTGAAGCAGAATTCAAAAATAAAGATCAAAACATGGATACAATCAAAGATAGTAACCATAATAGACATCTTGGACAAAAAGGGAAAATTTTTATTTTTCGGTAAATAGTGCCGTATTCGTGAATAGTACCGTATACGTGAATAGTGCCGTATACGTGAATAGTAACCCCGACACAAAAAGTTCCAAATTTGATAAAAATTCATATCAATATTTCAGCACAATGATATTGAAGAAAATAATATCATTAAGAAGAAAATAATATCCCTTACCTCAAAATATCAGTACTTCTGGTCAGAATACTGGTATAAGGCTGAAAGAAACTTGCGCTGATGAATAGAAACTCTCAAAGTATCTAAATACTCACAAAATACACTCAATAATCTAGAGAGAGAAAGAGAGAAAACTTGTTTCTGGTGTGATTTTCTATTCTAACTTAGCCCTCTATTTATAGGAAAATGTTTGCACGCCGAAGCAGACTTAACCTGCAACCTGATGGCTTTACCTGCTACTATTCCCACCCACCACATTTGAATAAAAATCTCAGCACATTTTTTCACCAACCAAGAGTGGGGCCCACCAATTCTAGAATTTTCCATCAAAATGATAAACTCCGAAAATTCAACAATTTTTGAACCAGTCATCTCGTAAAATTCATTATAAATCATACGTTCATTTTTAACGGTTCAAAATTTGTGGACATATACTCAACTTATATATGTATAACATATCCAAAAATTACCACGATCCAACGGTCGGATTAAAAATTATAACCCCCGCAAAATATCTCAAAAACCCTGATTTTTAATACCTCCATCCCGACAAAAATACTGATAAAAACCTCAACATTAACTCCTTCATTTTTAACCACAAAAATATATCCCTCATTTATATCCACATAAAATAAATATTTCCTTATCATATGAATCAATAATTAATTATTCACAAATAATATTACAGAATCACATTTATGACAACCAGGCCGTTCCCAGGAAAGAGTGGGCTTTCCAATAAAGATTTCTCCTTACTGGCGCGCAATTAGATGACCAAACCTCTCCTTAGACAGAACTTTCTAGACATTGCCAATAATGTTAACTAATAATATTATTCAAATAATATGAATTATTGATCTGATAATGGAAAATACTGTGCAGCAACAATTATTGAAACAACAATAATATAAAATATCAACGCAACAATTATTGAATCAATAAAATAAAATATTGAACAATAACTAATGTAACAATTATTGAGTAGTGCCTTCTTACGTAAGAATCAATAATTGATGCAATACCGTGTGCTATTGTATTTTAACCACCGGGTATTCTAACAGTATTAACGGTAACAACTACGCCGTTATTTATAAATAACTTATACTTGTCGTTTTCTTCATCCAATCGCTTTCCGTTATGGGGCCCACACAAGGCTGCGCCGTCGTACGAATATTCTCCGACAGCAAGAATATTCCACGACCAAACGAATATTTCCCGACAAAATGAATATTTTATAACCACTTGCTTATTTTGCAAAATTTGCACATTTCACCCATAACCAAAGTATTATATCAAATTAACCCCTTATTATTCACAATAATATTTAGAGAAAATTTGATTTTATTCATTAATAAGCTGGGGTCTTACAACCTCCCCTCCTTATGAAATTTTGTCCTCGAAATTGACGTACGTACCTGATATTTCAAAAAGGTGAGGATACCTCGCTTTCATTTCTGATTCCAACTCCCAGGTCATTTCTTTAATAGCATGGTTTCTCCATAAAACCTTAACTTGTGGTATAACCTTCATGCATAGGACATGCTCGTTCCTATCTAAGATCTTAACAGGTACCTCCTCGTACGTTAAATCTTCAGCTATCTCGTCTGGTTCTAACTCAATAATGTGGTTCGGGTCTTTAACATATTTACGAAGCATAGATATGTGAAAAACATTATGAACACGAGACATGCTTGGAGGTAATGCGAGTCTATATGCCACATTTCCTATTCGCTTAAGAATCTCAAATGGACCAACAAATCTTGGATTGAGCTTTCCTCTCTTCCCAAATCTTGTAACTCCCTTCCATGGTGCAACACGTAATAATATATGATCCCCAATATTAAATTCCACGTCCTTCCGATGAAGATCCGCATAACGCTTTTGTCGATCCTGTGCCGTTTGTATACATTGTCGAATCGTTTGGATCTTCTCTGTAGTAATGCGTACCAACTCTGGTCCCAACAATGTTGCTTTACCCACCTCGTCCCAGCATACTGGAGAACGACATTTTCTTCCATACAACGCCTCGAATGAAGCCACACCTATGCTCGCCTGATAACTGTTGTTGTAGGAGAATTCCACCAATGGTAGGTACTTATCCCAACTCCCTTTGAGATCTAGGACACAAAGTCTTAATAGATCTTCAAGAGTTTGAATAGTCCTCTCTGATTGTCCGTCCGTTTGAGGATGGTATGCCGAACTGAATCGTAAATCTGTGCCCATAGCTTTCTGCAAGCTAACCCAAAATCGTGAAGTGAATCTTGGGTCACGATCCGAAACTATGGATACTGGCATGCCATGTAATCTCACAATCTCGTTCACGTACATACTAGCAAGACGTTCAAGGGAATAAGTCTCACGTATCGGCAAGAAATGAGCGGACTTGGTTAATCTATCAACAATAACCCAAATCGCATCTATGCCTTGAGAAACCTTGGGAAGACCCGTAACAAAATCCATAGTAATGTGTTCCCACTTCCATTTCGGAATTTCAAGTGGTTGCAATGGACCCTTTGGTACTTGATGCTCCGCTTTTACACGTTGACAAGTTAAACATCTCGAGATAAACTCCGCGATCTCTCTTTTCATATTGCTCCACCAAAATGTATATCGAAGATCGTGATACATTTTGGTACTCCCAGGATGTATTGCAAACGGTGTGTTGTGTGCCTCCATCATTATTCTATGCTTCAAGTCAAAATCGTTAGGAACACAAAGTCTGGAGTTGACTCGAAGTATTCCTTCTTCATCGATTCTTGCTTCTTGAATAGCACCTTCTTGTACTTTCTTCTTCATACGCATCAGCTCCATGTCCGTAGCTTGAGCAACTTTAACTTTATCGATTAAAGTTAGTTCTACTCGTATATTTGATATCATCATGTGGGTACTTGGAGCCTTCATCTTTATCTCCATCCTTTGCAAGTCATACAAAATGGGCCTTTGTGTTAACAACATTGCACTCGTACCCGCATATGATCTTCTACTTAATGCGTCAGCTACTACGTTTGCTTTTCCAGGATGATATTGGATGGTATGATCGTAATCTTTCAACAGCTCGAGCCAACGTCGCTGCCGCATGTTGAGTTCCTTTTGGGTGAAGAAATATTTGAGGCTTTTATGATCTGTATAGATCTCCACTTTCTCCCCATACAGGTAGTGTCTCCAGATCTTCAACGCAAAAACGACTGCTGCCAACTCCAAACCATGAGTAGGATAATTCCTCTCATATTCTTTGAGTTGTCGTGAGGCATAGGCTATGACTTTCCCATGTTGTATGAGAACACATCCTAACCCTTTGCCTGAAGCATCGCTGTAGATAACAAATTCATCCGAACCAGATGGTATTGTCAGAACAGGTGCCGAAATGAGTCTCCTCTTGAGTTCTTGGAAACTCTTCTCGCATTCCTCACTCCATACGAATTTTGTATCTTTCCGAGTCAGCTGAGTTAACGGAGTAGCGATTCGAGAAAATCCTTCCACAAATCTCCGATAATAACCAGCTAAGCCCAGAAAGCTATGTACTTTGGTCACCGACTTCGGTTGCTCTTAATTGTGATTCATATCCCAATCTTAGATAGCACGTCACAATGGCACCTATTATTTTACCACCACACAAATATAGAGTCCTCTATGGAGAGTCTGGCTTTGGTACATTCCACAAAGGAAGTCACCAGATAGAGGCTCGGGTACCAACTTCTATAGTTGGTTTTTTAACTCCTGAAGTTCAATATGAGCTATTCAATATGAGAGTTTAGAAATGGGTTTTGTATCGGGTTGAAGATCAATACAAAAATTCAATATCACGCTCTGGGTTAGGCCAAGAAATTCTTCAGGAAATACGTCAGGAAATTCACTAACAACAGAAATATCATTCAAATCTGGCATATTTTTGTTCAAGTCCATGACATGGGCTAAGAAAGCTTGACATCCGTTTTTTAATAAACGAATAGCTTTGTGGCTTGATATGACAGTGACTGATTTTAGTGGTTTAGTAGTTTGAATTCGTATGACAGGTTGGTTAGGAATATGAAAACTAACAACCTTACAAAAATAATCAATTTTAGCATGATGAGTGGTTAACCAATCAATTCCTAAAATCACATCAAAAGCAAGTATCTTTAAAGAGATAAGGTCAACAGGTAATGTGATTGTGCCAACTTGGATTAAGCAAGATTTATAAACTGTAGATGTAATGAAAGTTTCTCCTAACGGAGCTACACAGATAGGTCAAAGTCTAATTTCTCCGGACTCAAGTTTAAACGTTGAGCACAAGTAGGAGAGATAAAAGAATGGGTAGAACCGATATCTAGTAAAGTATAAACTTCATAAGAATTCAAGATTAGCTTACCCGTGATCACCTCGTTCGGGTTTCTCGCATTTTGGCCAGTCACGACAAACGCCCTTCCAGGAACCGCTGATTTTGACTTATCTGGGATAACTTTTGGAGTCACCATCCCCGCTGAACTTGGTTTTACTACAGAACACTCTCGAGCTATATGACCCTCCTTTCCACAGTTATAACATACCTTAGATTGTTGTGGGCAGTTTGGGCTGATATGTCCCTCTTTCCCACATTTGTAACATACGACCGGTGGTCGTTCTCCTCCCCTAGAAACAGTTGATGTTTGTGCTGACGTCTTCACGTTATCATTGTTGTACCTTCTCTTCTTGAAATCTCCTCCCGACTCGCTCCTTCTATTATCACGACCACGATTACCACCAGAGTGGTTACCGCTTTTGTCCGAATGTTTTCCTCCCTGCTGGTTTTCATTGCTTCGATGACTGCCGCCACCGGTATGACCTTGGTTGTGGTCCCTCGGTTGCACATACTCATTATCTCGCTCTAATTATTGAGCCATGTTTACAACATCTGAATATAAAGAAAATTTATGAGAGATAAGATATTGCCGAATCTTGGGTTTTAGACCTCTCAGAAACATCCTTGTCATTCGTTCCTCATTTTCGACCAAATGAGGTGCAAACCTGGATAACTCTGCAAACTTCGCCTCGTACTGGGACACTGTCATGTTGTTTTGTTCCAGTCTGATAAACTCCACCTCCTTCATATGATGAATACTTTCAGGAAAGTACTTGTCATTGAACAGTTTTTGAAATGTTTCCTAGGACATGTTGAGTGCGTCAGGCTGGGTACGCTTCACAGACTCCCACCAGTAGTCTGCCTCACCGCGGAACATAAAGGTGGCGAATGGAACCTTCTGTTCCTCCGTGCATCCCAAGACATCGAATATCTTGGTAATTTGCTTGACCCACGTTTCCGCCATGATCGGATCCGGCTTTCCCTTAAATTTTGGTGGTTCCAATTCTTTGAACTGCTTAGCTGTGACAAACCGCGCATTGTTATCATTTCCACCCGTATTCTGCACACGAGTCTCCCTCGTCTGATTTTACATGAACTGTAAAAAGCTCCTAAACATTCCATCATTCATCGTTTGCTCGGTAACGTTGTTTAGAGGAGGAATATTGCCTTCCTGTTGCACGTTCCCCTGGGTGGTGATCAAAGGTGTCTCCACGGTCTGATTTACTCCATTATTAACGTTCTCAGCTGCCATTCTTAAATACTGCCATAAAACAAGGGTTAATAGTCATGTCATATATTATCCCTATACTCTGACCGACCAAATAAACACCAAATAAACTTAGTCAGGTCATACTAGCGAAGAAATTCCCCGTCTCTCCCCTCCTAGTTCTTGTCTCACATCTCAGCCAGTGATCATATCCCTAAGCTTTGATACCAACTGTGACGCCCCCAAAATAGGTATACAACACCCATTCTGAGTCGCCAAATACATGGTACAGAAAGCAAACTACAACTTCAATAATACAATTGTCGTGCAAAATACGACAACACATACTGTGAGTTTAAATACAAATATTGTCTTCTGGACAATATCTACACTCAAATAAATCCTCATTACAATTATTCAAACACTATTTTACAAAAATAGTGAGGACTGCTAAAACATCTTTCTAGAACCATCACTCCATACCCCGACTAGATCCTGCTATGTTCTCACCTCCTGAGAAGAAAAACGGAACAAAAAGGAAAAGGGTGAGCTCAACTAGCCCAGTAAAGAATATTATGACTAAGATAATATAAAACAAATTATCGTTAGTCCTCAACAGGGAAAAATCTGATAGAATATAATCGACAACAAGTTTTAGATCAACAACTGCAGCGGAAACAACAAACCATTAGAAGAGTCAAGTAGAGAAAGAATTCTACTATCTTCTAAGATTTAAAAGTCCATCATCAATATTTTATCCCTGTAACATCAATTAATAATCATCTTTATCCAAATATTCATCTTTGCACTACAGGCCAAAGATATTCATTTGTATCACCTGTCAGTCATGTTCATCTCAACACCTGTTCATCTTTGCACTACAGGCCAAAGATATTCATCAAGTAATCATACATCTTTGCACTACAGGCCAAAGATATTCAGTAATATCATCATTTAGGACTGAGAATGATGAAAAATATCTTAAAGAGAACGAATCCAGTGAGACAGAAGGACAAATATTAGGGATTCGTATAACAGTTTATCCAAGATCAATAATAATTCATAATAATCAATTGTGAAGCAGAATTCAAAAATAAAGATCAAAACATGGATACAATCAAAGATAGTAACCATAATAGACATCTTGGACAAAAAGGGAAAATTTTTATTTTTCGGTAAATAGTGCCGTATTCGTGAATAGTACCGTATACGTGAATAGTACCGTATACGTGAATAGTAATCCCGACACAAAAAGTTCCAAATTTGATAAAAATTCATATCAATATTTCAGCACAATGATATTGAAGAAAATAATATCATTAAGAAGAAAATAATATCCCTTACCTCAAAATATCAGTACTTCTGGTCGGAATACCGGTATAAGGCTGAAAGAAACTTGCGCTGATGAATAGAAACTCTCAAAGTATCTAAATACTCACAAAATACACTCAATAATCTAGAGAGAGAAAGAGAGAAAACTTGTTTCTGGTGTGATTTTCTATTCTAACTTAGCCCTCTATTTATAGGAAAATGTTAGCACGCCGAAGCAGACTTAACCTGCAACCTGATGGCTTTACCTGCTACTATTCCCACCCACCACATTTGAATAAAAATCTCAGCACATTTTTTCACCAACCAAGAGTGGGGCCCACCAATTCTAGAATTTTCCATCAAAATGATAAACTCCGAAAATTCAACAATTTCTGAACCAGTCATCTCGTAAAATTCATAATAAATCATATGTTCATTTTTAACGGTTCAAAATTTGTGGACATATACTCAACTTATATATGTATAACATATCCAAAAATTACCACGATCCAACGGTCGGATTAAAAATTATAACCCCCGCAAAATATCTCAAAAACCCTGATTTTTAATACCTCAATTCCGACAAAAATACTGATAAAAATCTCAACATTAATTTCTTCATTTTTAACCACAAAAATATATCCCTCATTTATATCCACATAAAATAAATATTTCCTTATCATATGAATCAATAATTAATTGTTCACAAATAATATTACAGAATCACATTTATGACAACCAGGCCGTTCCCAGGAAAGAGGGGGCTTTCCAATAAGGATTTCTCCTTACTGGTGCGCAATTAGATGACCAAACCTCTCCTTAGACAGAACTTTCTAGACATTGCCAATAATATTATCTAATAATATTGTTCAAATAATATGAATTATTGATCTGATAATGGAAAATACTATGCAGCAACAATTATTGAAACAACAATAATATAAAATATCAACGCAACAATTTTAGGAGAATGTCTTTTACTGCCTACTGGATGGGAATTTGGGGTATAGTCAAATTGTCATTGCTCCTTAAGATCAAGAGAAAACCACTTTCACGTGCACATACAACACCTTTGCATTCAGGAGAATGTCTTTTGGCTTGTGCAATGCACCCGCAACCTTACAACGGTGTATGATGGCCATATTCTCGGACATGGTTGAGAAGAATGTGGAAGTCTTCATGGACGACTTCTCTGTCTATGGAGATAATTTTGATGTCTGTCTAGAAAACTTGTGACACCCCCAAATTCGGTACTTCAATTCCACAGGATTTGGTGTTCACTGTATAAATATCATCTGTCTATCTACCCATAATAAATGCAAACCATGCAATAGATAAAAATAAATCCTCCCCTTATGGGGTTACAACATCAGAATAATAAATACAATCCCAGGTCATACTAATCTTAAATCTTAACTGCGGAAACATAAACACTTTATAGTTTTACACAACATCAACATAAGTCTTAATACATAAATTTAACATCACATAAAACAACAAGTCTTCATTTACATCACTTGTTAATCTTTCCCTTGCCCTTGCTAGTGGAAGGCTCTTCGGGTCTTTCATTCTTAACTGTAGTGTTATTATTACGCAAGAGTGAGCGCGATTGCCCACAAGTATAACAACGAAATAACATTATAATAACATGCGAGTGAATCAAAGACTTCTAAAATAAAACTCAACTTTTGAATCAAGAATGAATAGCAAGAAACAAAGGAATTCTGAGGGTCATAAGACCTTGAACTATGTCCTAGGTATCAAGGGTTATACTTGAAACCTTTAACAGTCATAAGACTATGAACTCTTCTTCTCGTACTTAGGGGGATCAGCCCTTAGTACCATATTGTGCACAACATTTTAACGCTAACGCATAAGTAATCCCCTATACAGGGTTGTTCATCTCAGTTTGACATTAGAGTCCGCACCCAAGGAAGTTTGGTTTGGACAATTCATCAAGGGTTTTAAAATTTAGAACGCTCATCAACTATGGACTAGTCGAATCATTGAGGGTTCACTAGTCTAATAAAGTTCAACAGTAATTGATAATTTAAAATTGAATAGCAATCTCAAAAGGTATACAATAGACTAATTATTGTATAGTAGAATCATACTTTGAAAGATTAGTAAAATGTACTTGATCAATAATAACGAGAATTTGCTCGATATAAAGAGACAACTTATAAGCTCATATAAAGATAACGAGTAGGGTTAGGAAACTTGCCTCGTGCGTAGATTACACGTTAATTAAACACATTCCTTGAATTAATCCTACATATCATTTACGTTCACAACTCCAGTTAATTATAACGTAACTAATCAACATACGCTCATTCTTTGGTCTAAACTCTGGTTATGACTATACTTAGTCAATTTATTATACTTATTGACATACAATTTACACTTCACAATTAATAAGCTAATTATGCATTCAATAATTCAATTCACATGCAATTATGTTATTGACATGTTAAGAATTTATTTTAACATCTCATTATACGTCTAATATGTTTTTAGATTAAGTTATTATCACATTGCTAGACTTGAACATTTTTAAAATTCATTTCTGGACATTCTGCTAAGTTGCGCTGCGGTGCCACTGTTACACTTGTTCTTGGCGTTGCGACTTAAGTCTCTGGCGCTGCGGCGCGGGTCTTAGGCATGCAGTTGGTATTGTGGCGCGAGACTTCAGTTTCAGTTCTGTAATTCTCGAAAATTTCAGAACATGGCCAAAAACCTCTAATTAACTTATTTTTACACGAATTTAGACATACCCAAACATTGTAATACACAAATAACTAATAGTCAACCCTTCTTCAATCAGTACAATACAAATGCTTTCAACACGCTTGCTGATGTATTTTCTCGCTGTAATCCTAATGTTAATCTAATGGCCATGCCAATCCCTCCTGTCCTTCCAGTATACCCTCCTTCGGATGACAACGAGTAGTAACTCGTCTTTCATGGAAGTCCTCATGTTTTTAATTGCTTTATTTTATCATAATGAGGACATTACTTGATCTAAGTTTGGGGGGTTTACTTCTGCTTGGTTAATTTGTGAAGAATTAAAATCATGTTAGTTAGTTTGTTAAGTTTTTATAATTGTTTGTTTTTCATGTCTTTTAGTTTAATATGTTCATTCATAAATGCATAATAAATAAATAAAAATAAAACTATATTTTGCATGTAGTTTACTTTGCATGAATCCAGTTATTAGATAGTGAAAGTCTATTTTTGTCGAATGATGATATTGGAATTGTGTAGACAAGCTAGTATTGATTATTTGGGCTATGAAGGTGTTATGAAATTAGATCTTTTACTGTTTCAAACTGGTATAATCAGGTTAGCACGTTAAAAACAACTATGTTGATTGATTAAGTTTAAATTGGCACATACTGGAATTCTTAAGCATAATACTAGTTTGAATGAATGAAAGGCATGAATAGGCGGAAATGGCTAAATTTAGATAAAAACTTAAGTTTGGGGGAAAATTTTGGGATATATAAGCTTATAAAAAAATAAAAAACCGTGGCTAGTTTTGTTTAGGGGCCTTTGTTACTTGAGCAAGTACGCCCGATGGGATTGTCTCTGCACCTAGCGCCCTAAGGTCTAAATGGTATGGGAGTTGTTAGTCGAAAGCTCGCAAAGGGGTAGCACTGTTAGCCTAATGTAATGAGACATTACACAGTCATGGGAAATAAAAAATATATATATAATAAAACGGGAAATGAGCAAAAAGCCCCTGTCATATAAGAAAAATAGAGCATAAGTATCCCAGATTAGACTTTTAAACTTGGTGGATGTTTGACTTTGGTTGGATCTAGCTTGTTCGTAAATTTTGTGAGCTTACACTATATGATGCCTTTAAAGAGATCTATTATGTGTTGTATTTAGCATTATATCAGTTGGTATGGTTGTTGAGCACACACGCACTATATTCGTAAGAACAGTTTAAGATTTGATGAGTGATTGAGAAGTTATTGATTGGGTTAGATATGATGTATTATCGTGTTTGCATGATTTCTCTGAGGTTGTATGAGTAGACTCTGTTCTATCTTAATTCTGGATTCGTAGTTGTAGCGTAGTTAATTGCATTGCATATCATTTTGCTTAAGGATATGCAATGTTTTAAGTTTGGGAGAATTGGATGAGTAGGTTTTTAACCTACGATTTGTCTTTATTTAGCTTGAGATTTTGTTAGTTTTTGAGTATTTCATGTTGCTTTTGATGGGTTTTTTTATTGTTGCAGGATATTAAGTGAGCACATCAAAATGTTGGCATTAGAAGAAAGCTCAAGCGAAATCTAACATTCTGCATGACCTGCAGGCGAGAACATAATGATCATATAACGTCGGCCGCATCGCTGTAGTACAAAACCCGGGTCAGAGATTGCTTTATTTTGCTCTGCTAGGAAGTTTAGTTGTGTTGGGAGATATAACTTCTTTATGTAATAAGGTTATATTAGGAGTGTGTCAAGGAGATTATTACATGTTAATTGGGATTCTATGTTTAACAACTTATTGGGTTTGTTTAGGAGTTTGATTTTTATTACAATTCCTATGTTCGGCTTTGAGATGGATTAGGATTGGATTGAATTCAGCTGAAGTGAATTAATTTTATGCCAAGGAAAAGTGCTGGAGATATCCAAAAATTAAGCATACACTTAGAGAGGAAGATTTGAGAGACAATCTTGGAGGAACGAAGAAAGGAGGTGATTTTATGAAGATTGCAAATTTGAAGGACGATAAGGGTGGTGTGTGACTATTCTTCTTTAATTTCATTTTTTTGTAATCAGGAGAATGATTTCTTTTATTTATTCAGTTTTTAATTCATTAAGTATGAACTAAATTACTTTTTAGGCTTGCAATGGATCTTTAACGTTAAAGGAAAATGATTATGCCTTGATTTAAGTTTAATAAATTATTAATTCAGTTTATCTATTGTGATTTGTGCTTAATGTATGAATTGTTTGATCACCAATTTTATGTGAATTTATATGGATTCGAGAGATGATGTATGAGTCTAGACTTAGTCATAATAGCATGTGTTCTTAAATTCTGTGATTAAATGGAATCTTGATTTATGTTAGGATAGAGATATACCTAACGTCGTATGCAGTCTAATAAGAACTTGGAATTAAACTCTTCTTAATTTTAATTTATATAGAGATATAATGGATTAGTTATTTAGGGTGTTTGACTTAATTCTATCTAATTGTTGGATTTAAGTTAATATGGTTTTAGTGCATTGAGAAATGGCTAATGCTACATGAGTGTTCTTGATTAATAAATTAAGATAATGACTTAAACTAGACTAAGGTGTGATAATTGGAATGATACTTAAAGTGAAGTTATGAAGCCTAATTCTCCATTATTTGCCTGAAATTAAGGTTTTTAAGTTGTGTAGATTGATTGATATTTTTAGTTCTTAATTTTCATTAGTTATAATCATTAATTTCGATTAGTTTAATAAAATTGGGTTAATAAGGAACTGGTAATTGTTAGATTTAATTTCTTGTTATTCTCGATGGGAACGATACTCTACTTACTATTATATTACTTGTTAACCACGTATACTTGCGTACTGTGCATAATTAGATTTTACCCAACAGTGCCCCTGTAGCAACCCGATATTTTCTATATAAATAAATAAGAAATTTTGCGTATAAATTTTTTTTATATATATTAAGGATGAGGATTTGTACAAGATAATGAGTATATATATTTATGTGGTAAATAAAAATATATTTTGTAAGACCCCAACTTTTATAAATAAAGATGAATTTTCTATAAATATCATTTTTGAATATTATGGAGTTAATTTGATATAATGTTATAGTTGTGGGTAATATTTATAAATTTTGCAAAGTACGCAAGTTGTTATATAATATTCGATTGGTCGGGGAATATTCATTTTAACAGGGAATATTCGTACAACGGCACAATCATTGGTGGACCCCACAACGGAATTATTGTTGGATTGAGAAAACGACAAAAATATTTTTTTAAAAATAACGGCGGAAGTTTTACCATTGATACTGTTGAACTACTCGGTAGTAAAAGTACAGTAATACGTGTGGTTGAATAGTAGCACACGGTATTGATTATTAATGCTTATGTGAGAAGTCACTCATTTTGATTCAATTATTGTCAATTAATAATATGAATTATTTAGCGATAATGAAGTTTTGTTTTATTCGTATTATTAACGTAATAAAACAGAAACATCTTTTTATATAAAACAGAATACTTTATTAAAGTTATTCTATAAATAGAATATATTATATTTTATTTAAAAGATTTTTCTTTAAATATGGACCGTCAGATTAAAGTAATCAATCTAGACCGTTCATGGATTAGTTACTATGCATTTTATTTTTCTATAAATAGTAGCTCATTCCTTCATTATTTCTTACGAATTCACTGAACACTAGAGAGAGAAACTATAGAGAGAAACTATAGAGAGAGAGAGAAGAAAAGTATTCTGCTACTTAACTACTTCCTTATTTCAGTTCTTCTTTAAAACGGTAAGGGGTGTTATTCTTTCTTATTCATGAAGAGAATTGTTGTTGTTCCATTTCTTATTATTCTGTTAGAATAACATGTATATGCGGTCTACCCTATACTTGGTGACATTCTTCTGTTATTCTGTTGGAACATCCTGTCTGTGTGTTTTACACCGGACCTGGTTCCGTTTTTATTATTTTTCTGTTGGAACATCCTGTCTGTGTGTTTTACACCGGACCTGGTTCCGTCTTTATTATTATTATGTTGGAACATCCTGTCTGTGTGTTTTACAATGGACCTGGTTCCGTCCTTATTATTATTCTGTTAGAATATCATGTCTGTACGTTTTACGCCGGACCTGGTTCCATTATTTATTATTCTGTTGGAATAACCTGTCTGTGCGGTCTATCGCATGCATGGTAATTTCTTTTGTTATTCCATTCTTTATTATACTCAGTTGGTTAAGTTTTGACTTCTATACTCCATGAAATTTGTGGAATATCCTTGATAATTGCGTTTCATCCAGTATCTTTTCATGAAAATATTCTTCTAAGCATTCTTGAATTTTACTCCACAAAGCAGTATCATGTTGACAATTTGGACGTTGTTAATTCTTGGATAAATTAATTCTTGAACTTGTTTTATTGAATTCTTATATCATTGTCATCATCCTCATGTTTATAAAATGTTGAAAGTCATCTGTGGCCTGTAGTGCATAGATGGACTTGGTATAATTATGACCAGGGATTATTCGGTATAATCATGACCGTAATGTTACAAATGATGTGGTAAAAAGTTCTCATTGGCCCGTAGTGCATTGATGGACAGTTGTTGGCATGATCATGACCATTAATGAATACATGAATATCCTTGGCCGTAGTGCAAGGGTGATTCGATGATGTAGATTATTTTATTAAGTTGAGTCTCAGCGATAACAGTGTTGAAAAACCTTTTAAAACATTGAAGATAGTAGATTTTATTTTCTACTTGACTCTTTTAATGGATTGCTTGTTCCGCTGCAGTTAAACTTGATGTTCGTTATATTTTATCAGTTTAACACTGTAGAAGTCTTATGATAATTTATTCTACTTTATCTTAGTCATAATATTTCTTACTGGGCTAGTTGAGCTCACCCTTTCTTTCACTGTTCTCTTCAGGAAATGAGAATATAGCTGGGACGAGTCGGGGAACGGAGTGATGGACCAGATGATAGTATTAGTAGTCCTCACTATTCTATGTAATAGTGTGATAATAATTGTAATGAGGACTCCTTTTGAGTATGGATACTCTTTAGAAGACAATATTTGTATTCAAACTCATAGTTTATATTTTATCGTATTGTACACGACAGTTGTATTAGTAAGTTGTATTTGAATTCTGTACCATATATCTGGCGACCCAAGATGGGTGATTTATATCTATTTTTGGGGGCATCACAGTTGGTATCAGAGCTTAGGGATATGATCCCTGGCTAAGATGTGAGAATAGAACTAGGAGGGGAGAGACGTGGAATTCCTTCGCTAGTATGACCTACCTAAGTTTATTTGCATGGTATTTAATTGGTTGGTCAGAATATAAGGATAATATATGATATATCAATTAACTTTTATTTTGTGGCAGTATCTGAAAATGGCATTTGAGAATGTTGAGAATAGCAATGGAGCACAGGCGACTGTTGATTCACCACATATCAATAATCAGGATAATGTGCATCAGGAAGGTGACAATCCTCATGCAAACAACAACACTGACCAAATGATGAATGATGGAATGTTCAGAAGTTTTATGCAGTTCATGCAACAGCAAGCGAGAGCGGCTCCTGTTCAAAATATAGGTGGAAACACTGAAAACTCTCGGACGGTTACCGCTAAACAGTTCAAGGAGCTGGGACCACCGGAGTTTAAGGGAGAGCCAAAACCACTTATAGCGAAAACATGGATAAAACAGATCACCAAGATATTTGATGTCTTGGGATGCTCCAAGGAGAAAAAGGTTCCCTTTGCCACCTTTATGTTGCGAGGAGAGACAGATTACTGGTGGGAATCGATTAAGCGTACTCAACCTGCCGCACTGAAGATGTCTTGGGAGAAGTTCCAAGAGCTGTTCAATGACAAATACTTTCTCGAAAGTGTTCGACACATGAAGGAGGTGGAGTTCATCAAATTGGAGCAGAATAATATGACCGTGTCGCAGTATGAGGCTAAATTTGCTAAGTTGTCCCAGTTTGCGTCCCACTTGGTGGATAATGAAGAGCGAATGACGCAAATGTTTTTGCGAGGTTTGAAACCTGAGATACGTCAACATCTTATTTCTCATAAACTGTGTTTGTATTTAGATGTTGTGAATAGGGCTCAGTTAGTGGAGCGCGATAACGAGTCAACGCAACCAAAAGAGATCTGTCGGCAAAATGATAATACCAGTGAGAGCAGTCATCGAAGCAGTGACAACAAGCATGGTGGGAATCAACAGGCCATAAATGGTAACCACTCCGGTGGTAATCAGGGCCAAAACAATAAGAATGGTTATTTCAAGAAGAGGAGATTCAACAATGATGGAAAGACGTCAGCACCAGCACCAGTTGTTAAGGAAGGAGAATGACCACCTATCATATGTTCCAAATGCGGAGGGGAGGGGCACATCAGTCCAAACTGCGCGATGCCGTCTAAAGTATGTTATAAGTGTGGAAGAGAAGGTCATTTAACTTGATTTTGTCGTTTACCAAAAACAAGTTCAGCCAAGATGGAGACACCAAAGGCCATCCCAGAAAAGTTAAAATCGGTAGTGCAAGGGAGAGCGTTTGTTGTGACCTCCCAGAAAGTAAGGAACCCGAATGAGGTCATCACGGGTAAGCTTATCATAAACTCTAACGAAGTCTATACTTTATTTGATACCGAATCTACCCATTCTTTTATTTCTCTTACATGCGCTCATCGATTAAATTTGACTCCGGAGAAATTAGACTTTGACTTATCTGTTGAAACTCCATTGGGGGAAACCTTCATTACATCCACGGTTTATAAGTTTTGTTTGGTTCAAGTTGGTACCCACACATTACCTGTCGATCTTATTTCATTAAAAATACTTGCATTTGACGTGATTTTAGGGATTGATTGGTTAACTACTCATCATGCAAAAATTTATTGTTTTCGTAAGGTTGTTAGCTTTCATATTCCTAATCGACCTATTATGCGAATTCAAGCAACCAAACCATTAAAATCAATCGCTGTCATCTCAAGCCATAAAGCTATTCGTTTATTGAAAAACGGATGTCAAGCTTTCTTAGCTCATGTCACGGATCTAAACAAAAATACGTCAGTTTTGAATGATATTTCTATTGTTAATAAATTCCCTGACGTATTTCCTGAAGAACTTCCTGGCCTACCGTCAGAGCGTTAAATTAAATTTTGTATCGACCTTGAACCCGGTACAAAACCCATTTCCAAAGCCCCATATCGAATGGCTCCTATTGAACTTCAGGAGTTAAAGATCCAACTGCAGGAATTGTTAGACATTGGCTTTATTCGTCCTAGTACTTCTCTTTGGGGTGCTCCTGTGCTATTCGTAAATAAGAAAGATGGAAGTATACGACTTTGTATTGATTATCGGGAGTTGAATCATGTCACCATCAAAAACAGGTACCCATTGCCACGTATTGATGACCTATTTGACCAGTTGCAAGGAGCACAATTCTTTTCAAAGATCGATCTTCGTTCTGGATATCATCAGCTGAAGGTTAGAACTGAGGATATTCCAAAGACGGCTTTCAGAACTCGGTACGGGCATTATGAATTCCTAGTCATGTCATTTGGATTGACTAATGCTCATGCTGCCTTCATGGATATGATAAACCGGGTATTCAAGGAATATTTGGATCACTTTGTGGTCGTCTTTATTGATGGCATCCTTATTTATTTCAAAAGCCGTGAAGATCATGAGCAACACTTGAGGCTGGTACTCCAAAAGCTTCGTGAATATAAGCTTTATGCCAAGTTGAAGAAATGCGAGTTCTGGCTGGAGGAGGTAGCATTCCTTGGGCACGTAGTATCAAGTCGTGGAATATCGGTTGACCCGACAAAGATTGAAGCTATTCTAAGGTGGGAGCAACCTAAATCAGTGACCGAAGTACGTAGCTTTCTTGGTTTAGCTGGTTATTATTGGAGATTCGTGGAAGGATTTTCTCGAATCGCTACTCCATTAACTCAGCTGACTCGAAAAGATACAAAGTTCGGTTGGAGTGAAGAATGTGAGAAGAGTTTTCAAGAACTCAAGAGGAGACTCATTTCAGCACCTGTTCTAACAATACCATCTGGCTCGGAGGGATTTGTCATCTACAGTGATGCTTCGAGAAAAGGGTTGGAATGCGTTCTCATGCAACATGGAAAAGTCATAGACTATGCATCAAGACAACTCAAGGAATATGAGAGGAATTATCCTACTCATGATCTAGAGTTGGCAGCTGTTGTCTTTGCACTTAAAATTTGGAGGCATTACTTGTATGGGGAGAAGGTGGAGATCTTTACGGATCATAAAAGCCTCAAATATTTCTTCACTCAAAAGGAACTCAACATGCGACAACGACGTTGCCTTGAACTGTTGAAAGATTATGATCATGCCATTCAATACCATCTTGGAAAAGCGAACATGGTAGCTGACGCATTGAGTAGAAGATCATATGCAAGTACGAGTGCGATATTGTCAACACAAAGGCCCATTTTGTGTGACTTACAAAGGATGGAGATAGAGTTAAAGACTCCAGGGACCCATGTGATGATGGCGAATATACGAGTAGAACTGACTTTAATCGATAAAGTTAAAGCTGCTCAAGCTACAGACCTGGAGCAGATGCATATGAGGAAGAAAGTGCAAGAAGGTGCTATGCCGGAAGCAAGAATCGATGAAGAAGGAATACTTCGAGTCAACTCCAGACTTTGTGTTTCTAACGACCCTGATTTAAAGTATGAAATCATCATGGAGGCGCATAACACACCGTTTGCAATCCATCCTGGAAGTACCAAAATGTATCATGATCTTCGTCATACATTTTGGTGGAGCAATATGAAGCGAGAGATAGCGCTGTTTATCTCAAGGTGTCTAACTTGTCAACGAGTCAAAGCGGAGCATCAAGTACCAAAAGGTCCATTGCAACCACTTGAAATTCTAAAATGGAAGTGGGAGCACATTACCATGGATTTCGTTACCGGTCTTCCTAAGGTTTCTCAAGGTATAGATGCGATTTGGGTCATTGTTGATAGATTGACCAAGTCTGCTCATTTCTTACCGATACGAGAAATATATACACTTGAACGTCTTGCTCGTATGTACATAAACGAGATTGTAAGACTGCATGGTATGCCAGTATCCATAGTTTCTGATCGAGACCCAAGATTCACTTCACGATTTTGGGTTAGTTTACAAAAAGCTATGGGCACGGATTTACGATATAGTTCGACATATCATCCTCAGACGGACAGACAATCAGAGAGGACTATTCAAACTCTAGAAGATTTATTAAGACTCTGTGTCCTTGACTTCAAGGGAAGTTGGAGATAAGTTCTTACCATTGGTGGAGTTTTCCTACAACAACAGTTATCAAGCAAGTATTGGCATGGCTCTATTCGAAGCATTGTATGGAAGAAAATGTCGTTCTCCTGTATGTTGGGATGAGGTGGGTGAAGCAACGTTGTTGGGACCGGAGTTGGTACGTATGACTACAGAAAAGATTCAAACGATCCGACAACGTATAAAAACCTCACAAGATCGACAAAAGAGTTATGCTAATTTTCATCGAAAGTACGTGGAATTTGATATAGGAGATCATGTGTTCTTACGTGTTGCTCCATGGAAAGGAGTGACGAGATTTGGAAAGAGAGGAAAGCTCAATCCTCGATTCATCGGTCTATTTTTAATCCTCGATCGAGTAGGAACTGTGGCTTATAGACTCGCTTTACCGCCAAGTATGTCTCGTGTTCATAACGTTTTTTACATATCCATGTTTTGTAAATATATGGAAGACCCGAACCACATTATTGAGTTAGAACCGGACGAAATAGCAGGAGATTTGACGTATGAAGAAGTTCCTGTTCAAATCTTGGATAAGAAGGAACATATTCTACGCTCCAAGGTTATACCTCAAGTCAAAGTTTTGTGGAGAAATCACGATGTTGAGGAAATGACTTGGGAGTTAGAATCTGAAATGAAATCAAGGTATCCTTACCTCTTCGACATACTAGGTACGTACCCTAATTTCGAGGGCAAAATTTCATAAGAAGGGGAGGTTGTAAGACCCCAACTTTTATAAATAAAGATGAATTTTCTATAAATATCATTTTTAAATATTATGAAGTTAATTTGATATAATGTTATAGTTGTGGGTAATATTTATAAATTTTACAAATTATGCAAGTTGTTATATAATATTTGATTGGTCGGGAAATATTCGTTTTAACAGGGAATATTCGTACAACGGCACAATCATTGGTGGACAACACAACGGAATTATTGTCAGATTGAGAAAACGAAAAAAATATTTTATTAAAAATAACGGCGGAAGTTTTACCATTGATACTGTTGAACTACTCGGTAGTAAAAGTATATTAATATGTGTGGTTGAATAGTAGCACATGGTATTGATTATTAATGCTTATATGAGAAGTCACTCAGTTTGATTCAATTATTGTCAGTTAATAATATGAATTATTTAGCGATAATGAAGTTTTGTTTTATTCGTATTATTAACGTAATAAAACAGAAACATCTTTTTATATAAAACAGAATACTTTATTAAAGTTATTCTATAAATAGAATATATTATATTTTATTTCAAAGATTTTTCTTTAAATATGGACCGTCAGATTAAAGTAATCAATCTGGACCGTTCATAGATTAGTTACTATGCATTCCATTTTTCCATAAATAGCAGCTCATTCCTTCATTATTTCTTACGAATTCACTGAACACTAGAGAGAGAAACTATAGAGAGAGAGAAGAAAAGTATTCTGCTACTTAACTACTTCCTTATTTCAGTTCTTCTTTAAAACGGTAAGGGGTGTTATTCTTTCTTATTCATGAAGAGAATTGTTGTTGTTCCATTTCTTATTATTCTGTTGGAATAACCTGTATACGTGGTGTACCCTATACTTGGTGACATTCTTCTGTTATTCTGTTGGAACATCCTGTCTGTGTGTTTTACACCGGACCTGGTTCCGTTTTTATTATTATTCTGTTGGAACATCCTGTCTGTGTGTTTTACACTGGACCTGGTTCTGTCTTTATTATTATTATGTTGGAACATCCTGTCTGTGTGTTTTACACCGGACCTGGTTCCGTCCTTATTATTATTCTGCTAGAATATCATGTCTATGCGTTTTACGCCGGACCTGGTTCCATTATTTATTATTCTATTGGAATAACATGTCTGTGCGGTCTATCGCATGCATGGTGATTTCTTTTGTTATTCCATTCTTTATTATACTCAGTTGGTTAAGTTTTGACTTCTATACTCCATGAAATTTGTGGAATATCCTTGATAATTACGTTTCATCCAGTATCTTTTCATGAAAATATTCTTCTAAGTATTCTTGAATTTTACTCCACAAAGCAGTATCATGTTGACAATTTGGACGTTGTTAATTCTTGGATAAATTAATTCTTGAACTTATTTTATTGAATTCTTATATCATTGTTATCATCCTCATGTTTATAAAATGTTGAAAGTCATCTGTGGCCTGTAGTGCATAGATGGACTTGGTATGATTATGACTAGGGATTATTCGGTATAATCATGACCGTAATGTTACAAATGATGTGGTAAAAAGTTCTCATTGGCCCGTAGTGCATTGATGGACAGTTGTTGGCATGATCATGACCATTAATGAATACATGAATATCCTTGGTCGTAGTGCAGGGGTGATTCGATGATGTGGATTATTTTATTAAGCTGAGTCTCAGCGATAACAGTGTTGAAAAACCTTTTAAATCATAGAAGATAGTAGATTTTATTTTCAATTTGATTCTTTTAATGGATTGCTTGTTCCGCTGCAGTTAAACTTGATGTTCGTTATATTTTATCAGTTTAACACTGTTGAAGACTTATGATAATTTATTCTGCATTATCTTAGTCATAATATTTCTTACTGGGCTAGTTGAGCTCACCCTTTCTTTCACTGTTCTCTTCAGGAAATGAGAATATGGCTGGGACGAGTCGGGGAACGTAGTGATGGACCAGATGATAGTATTAGTAGTCCTCACTATTCTATGTAATAGTGTGATAATAATTGTAATGAGGACTCCTTTTGAGTATGTATACTCTTTAGAAGACAATATTTGTATTCAAACTCACAGTTTATATTTTGTCGTATTGTACACGACAGTTGTATTAGTAAGTTGTATTTGAATTCTGTACCATATATCGGCGACCCAAGATGGGTGATGTATATCTATTTTATGGGGCGTCACAGTTGGTATCAGAGCTTAGGGATATGATCCCTGGCTAAGATGTGAGAATAGAACTAGGAGGGGAGAGACGGGGAATTCCTTCGCTAGTATGACCTACCTAAGTTTATTTGCATGGTATTTAATTGGTTGGTCAGAATATAAGGATAATATATGATATATCAATTAACTTTTATTTTGTGGCAGTATCTGAAAATGGCATTTGAGAATGTTGAGAATAGCAATGGAGCACATGCTACTGTTGATTCACCACATATCAATAATCAGGATAATGTGCATCAGGAAGGTGACAATCCTCATGCAAACAACAACACTGACCAGATGATGAATGATGGAATGTTCAGAAGTTTTATGCAGTTCATGCAACAGCATGCGAGAGCGGCTCCTGTTCAAAATATAGGTGGAAACACTGAAAACTCTCGGACGGTCACCGCTAAACAGTTCAAGGAGCTGGGACCACCGGAGTTTAAGGGAGAGCCAAAACCACTTATAGCGGAAACATGGATAAAGCATATCACCAAGATATTTGATGTCTTGGGATGCTCCAAGGAGAAAAAGGTTCCCTTTGCCACCTTTATGTTGCGAGGAGAGACAGATTACTGGTGGGAATCGATTAAGCGTACTCAACCTGCCGCACTGAAGATGTCTTAGGAGAAGTTCCAAGATCTGTTCAATGACAAATACTTTCTCGAAAGTGTTCGACACATGAAGGAGGTGGAGTTCATCAAATTAGAGCAGAATAATATGACCGTGTCGCAGTTTGAGGCTAAATTTGCTAAGTTATCCCGATTTGCATCCCACTTGGTGGATAATGAAGAGCGAATGACGCGAATATTTTTGCGAGGTTTGAAACCTGAGATACGTCAACATCTTATTTCTCATAAACTGTGTTTGTATTCAGATGTTGTGAATAGGGCTCAGTTAGTGGAGCGCGATAACGAGTCAACGCAACCAAAAGAGATCTGTCGGCAAAATGATAATACCAGTGAGAGCAGTCATCGAAGCGGTGACAACAAGCATGGTGGGAATCAACAGGCCATAAATGGTAACCACTCCGGTGGTAATCAGGGCCAAAATAATAAGAATGGTTATTTCAAGAAGAGGAGATTCAACAATGATGGAAAGACGTCAGCACCAGCACCAGTTGTTAAGGAAGGAGAATGACCACCTATCATATGTTCCAAATGCGGAGGGGAGGGGCACATCAGTCCAAACTGCGCGATGCCGTCTAAAGCATGTTATAATTGTGGAAGAGAAGGTCATTTAACTTGATTTTGTCGTTTACCAAAAACAAGTTCAGCCAAGATGGAGACACCAAAGGCCATCCCAGAAAAGTTAAAACCGGTAGTGCAAGGGAGAGCGTTTGTTGTGACCTCCCAGAAAGTAAGGAACCCGAATGAGGTCATCACGGGTAAGCTTATCATAAACTCTAACGAAGTCTATACTTTATTTGATACCGGTTCTACCCATTCTTTTATTTCTCCTACATGCGCTCATCGATTAAATTTGACTCCGGAGAAATTAGACTTTGACTTATCTGTTGAAACTCCATTGGGGGAAACCTTCATTACATCCACGGTTTATAAGTTTTGTTTGGTTCAAGTTGGTACCCACACATTACCTGTCGATCTTATTTCATTAAAAATACTTGCATTTGACGTGATTTTAGGGATTGATTGGTTAACTACTCATCATGCAAAAATTTATTGTTTTCGTAAGGTTGTTAGCTTTCATATTCCTAATCGACCTATTATGCGAATTCAAGCAACCAAACCATTAAAATCAATCGCTGTCATCTCAAGCCATAAAGCTAGTCGTTTATTAAAAAACGGATGTCAAGCTTTCTTAGCTCATGTCACGGATCTAAACAAAAATACGTTAGTTTTGAATAATATTTCTATTGTTAATAAATTCCCTGACGTATTTCCTGAAGAACTTCCTGGCCTACCTTCAGAGCGTGAAATTGAATTTTGTATCGACCTTGAACCCGGTACAAAACCCATTTCCAAAGCCCCATATCGAATGGCTCCTATTGAACTTCAGGAGTTAAAGATCCAACTACAGGAATTGTTAGACATTTGCTTTATTCGTCCTAGTACTTCTCCTTGGGGTGCTCCTATGCTATTCGTAAAGAAGAAATATGGAAGTATGCGACTTTGTATTGATTATCGGGAGTTGAATCATGTCACCATCAAAAATAGGTACCCATTGCCACGTATTGATGACCAGTTTGACCAGTTGCAAGGAGCACAATTCTTTTCAAAGATCGATCTTCGTTCTGGATATCATCAGCTGAAGGTTAGAACTGAGGATATTTCAAAGACGGCTTTCAGAACTCGGTACGGGCATTATGAATTCCTAGTCATGTCATTTGGATTGACTAATGCTCCTGCTGCCTTCATGGATATGATAAACTGGGTATTCAAGGAATATTTGGATCACTTTGTGGTCGTCTTTATTGATGGCATCCTTATTTATTTCAAAAGCCGTGAAGATCATGAGCAACACTTGAGACTGGTACTCCAAAAGCTTCGTGAATACAAGCTTTATGCCAAGTTGAAGAAATGCGAGTTCTGGCTAGAGGAGGTAGCATTCCTTGGGCACGTAGTATCAAGTCGTGGAATATCGGTTGACCCGACAAAGATTGAAGCTATTCAAAGCTGGGAGCAACCTAAATAAGTGACCGAAGTACGTAGCTTTCTTGGTTTAGCTGGTTATTATTGGAGATTCGTGGAAGGATTTTCTCGAATCACTACTCCATTAACTCAGCTGACTCGGAAAGATACAAAGTTCAGTTGGACTGAAGAATGTGAGAAGAGTTTTTAAGAACTCAAGAGGAGACTCATTTCAGCACCTGTTCTAACAATACCATCTGGCTCGGAGGGATTTGTCATCTACAGTGATGCTTCGAGCAAAGGGTTGGGATGCGTTCTCATGCAACATGGAAAAGTCATAGCCTATGCATCAAGACAACTCAAGGAATATGAGAGGAATTATCCTACTCATGATCTAGAGTTGGCAG
Organism: Panax notoginseng; assembly: GCA_016801055.1. NCBI lineage: Eukaryota > Viridiplantae > Streptophyta > Magnoliopsida > Apiales > Araliaceae > Panax > Panax notoginseng. Next base: position 72,514,643 of record CM029015.1, on the reverse strand, counting down.
CTGTTGTCTTTGCACTTAAAATTTGGAGGCATTACTTGTATGGGGAGAAGGTGGAGATCTTTACGGATCATAATAGCCTCAAATAATTTTTTACTCAAAAGGAACTCAACATGTGACAACGACGTTGGCTTGAACTCTTGAAAGATTATGATCATGCCATTCAATACCATCCTGGAAAAGCGAACGTGGTAGCTGACGCATTGAGTAGAAGATCATATGCAAGTACGAGTGTGATATTGTCAACACAAAGGCCCATTTTGTGTGACTTACAAAGGATGGAGATAGAGTTAAAGACTCCAGGGACCCATGTGATGATGGCGAATATACGAGTAGAACTGACTTTAATCGATAAAGTTAAAGCTGCTCAAGCTACAGACCTGGAGCTGATGCGTATGAGGAAGAAAGTACAAGAAGGTGATATGCCGGAAGTAAGAATCGATGAAGAAGGAATACTTCGAGTCAACTCCAGACTTTGTGTTCCTAACGACCCTGATTTAAAGTATGAAATCATGATGGAGGCGCACAACACATCGTTTGCAATCCATCCTGGAAGTACCAAAATGTATCATGATCTTCGTCATACATTTTGGTGGAGCAATATGAAGAGAGAGATAGCGCTGTTTATCTCAAGGTGTCTAACTTGTCAACGTGTCAAAGCGGAGCATCAAGTACCAAAAGGTCCATTTCAACCACTTGAAATTCCAAAATGGAAGTGGGAGCACATTACCATGAATTTCTTTACCTGTCTTCCTAAGGTTTCTCAAGGTATAGATGCGATTTGGGTCATTGTTGATAGATTGACCAAGTCTGCTCATTTCTTACCGATACGAGAAACATATACACTTGAACATCTTGCTCGTATGTACATAAACGAGATTGTAAGACTGCATGGTATGCCAGTATCCATAGTTTCTGATCGAGACCCAAGATTCACTTCACGATTGTGGGTTAGTTTACAAAAAGCTATGGGCACGGATTTACGATATAGTTCGGCATATCATCCTCAGACGGACGGACAATCAGAGAGGACTATTCAAACTCTAGAAGATTTATTAAGACTCTGTGTCCTTGACTTCAAGGAAAGTTGGAGAAAAGTTCTTACCATTGGAGTAGTTTTCCTACAACAACAGTTATCAAGCAAGTATTGGCATGGCTCTATTCGAAGCATTGTATGGAAAAAAATGTCGTTCTCTAGTATGTTGGGATGAGATGGGTGAAGCAACGTTGTTGGGACCGGAGTTGGTATGTATGACTACAGAAAAGATTCAAACGATCCGACAACGTATAAAAACCTCACAAGATCGACAAAACAGTTATGCTGATCTTCATCGAAAGGACGTGGAATTTGATATAGGAGATCATGTGTTCTTACGTGTTGCTCAATGGAAAGGAATTATGAGATTTGGAAAGAGAGAAAAGCTCAATCCTCGATTCATCGGTCTATTTTTAATCCTCGATCGAGTAGGAACTGTGGCTTATAGACTCGCTTTACCGCCAAGTATGTCTCGTGGTCATAACGTTTTTCACATATCTATGTTTCGTAAATATGTGGAAGACCCGAACCACATTATTGAGTTAGAACAAGACGAAATAGCAGAAGATTTAACGTATGAAGAAGTTCCTCTTCAAATCTTGGATAAGAAGGAACATATTATACGCTCCAAGGTTATACCTCAAGTCAAAGTTTTGTGGAGAAATCACGATGTTGAGGAAATGACTTGGGAGTTAGAGTATGAAATGAAATCAAGGTATCCTCACCTCTTCGACATACTAGGTACGTACCCTAATTTCGAGGGCGAAATTTCATAAGAAGGGGAGGTTGCAAGACCCCAACTTTTATAAATAAAGATGAATTTTTTATAAATATCATTTTTTGAATATTATGAAGTTAATTTGATATAATGTTATAGTTGTGGGTAATATTTATAAATTTTGCAAAGTACGCAAGTTGTTATATAATATTTGATTGGTCGGGAAATATTCGTTTTAACAGGGAATATTCATACAACGGCACAATCATTGGTGGACACCACAACAGAATTATTGTCGGAATGAGAAAACGACAAAAATATTTTATTAAAAATAACGGCGGAAGTTTTACCATTGATACTGTTGAACTACTCGGTAGTAAAAGTACATTAATACGTGTGGTTGAATAGTAGCACACAGTATTGATTATTAATGCTTATGTGAGAAGTCACTCAGTTTGATTCAATTATTGTCAGTTAATAAAATGAATTATTTAGCGATAATGAAGTTTTGTTTTATTCGTATTATTAACGTAATAAAATAGAAACATCTTTTTATATAAAACAGAATACTTTATTAAAGTTATTCTATAAATAGAATATATTATATTTTATTTCAAAGATTTTTCTTTAAATATGGACCGTCAGATTAAAGTAATCAATCTGGACCGTTCATGAATTAGTTACTATGCATTCCATTTTTCTATAAATAGCAGCTCTTTCCTTCATTATTTCTTACGAATTCACTGAACACTAGAGAGAGAAACTATAGAGAGAAACTATAGAGAGAGAGAGAGAAGAAAAGTATTCTGCTACTTAAGTACTTCCTTATTTTAGTTCTTCTTTAAAACGGTAAGGGTGTTATTCTTTTTTATTCATGAAGAGAATTGTTGTTGTTCCATTTCTTATTATTCTGTTGGAATAACCTGTATATGCGGTCTACCCTATACTTGGTGACATTCTTCTGTTATTCTATTGGAACATCCTGTCTGTGTGTTTTACACCGGACCTGGTTCTGTCTTTATTATTATTATGTTGGAACATCCTGTCTGTGTGTTTTACACCGGACCTGGTTCCGTTTTATTATTATTCTGTTGGAATATCCTGTCTGTGTGTTTTACACCGGACCTGGTTCCATTATTTATTATTCTGTCGGAATATCCTGTCTGTGCGTTTACGCCGGACCTGGTTCCATTATTTATTATTCTGTTGGAATAACCTGTCTGTGCGGTCTATCGCATGCATGTTGATTTCTTTTGTTATTCCATTCTTTATTGTACTCAGTTGGTTAAGTTTTGACTTCTATACTCCATGAAATTTGTGGAATATCCTTGATAGTTGCGTTTCATCCAGTATCTTTTCAAGAAAATATTCTTCTAAACATTCTTGAATTTTACTCCACAATGCAGTATCATGTTGACAATTTGGACGTTGTTAATTCCTGGATAAATTAATTCTTGAACTTGTTTTATTGAATTCTTATATCATTGTCATCATCCTCATGTTTATAAAATGTTGAAAGTCATCTGTGGCCTGTATTGCATAGATGGACTTGGTATGATTATGACCAGGGATTATTCGGTATAATCATGACCGTAATGTTACAAATGATGTGGTAAAAAGTTCTCATTGGCCCGTAGTACATTGATGGACAGTTGTTGGCATGATCATGACCATTAATGAATACATGAATATCCTTGGTCGTAGTGCAGGGGTGATTCGATGATGTGGATTATTTTATTAAGCTGAGTCTCAGCGATAACAGTGTTGAAAAACCTTTTAAATTATAGAAGATAGTAGATTTTATTTTCTACTTGATTCTTTTAATGGATTGCTTGTTCCGCTGCAGTTAAACTTGATGTTCGTTATATTTTATCAGTTTAACACTGTTGAAGGCTTATGATAATTTATTCTACATTATCTTAGTCATAATATTTCTTACTGGGCTAGTTGAGCTCACCCTTTCTTTCACTGTTCTCTTCAGGAAATGAGAATATAGCTGGGACGAGTCGGGGAACGGAGTGATGGACCAGATGGTAGTATTAGTAGTCCTCACTATTCTATGTAATAGTGTGATAATAATTGTAATGAGGACTCCTTTTGAGTATGGATACTCTTTAGAAGACAATATTTGTATTCAAACTCACAGTTTATATTTTGTCGTATTGTACACGACAGTTGTATTAGTAAGTTGTATTTGAATTCTGTACCATATATTTGGCGACCTAAGATGGGTGATGTATATCTATTTTTGGGGGCGTCACAGTTGGTATCAGAGCTTAGGGATATGATCCCTGGCTAAGATGTGAGAATAGAACTAGGAGGGGAGAGACGGGGAATTCCTTCGCTAGTATGACCTATCTAAGTTTATTTACATGGTATTTAATTGGTTGGTCAGAATATAAGGATAATATATGGCATATCAATTAACTTTTGTTTTGTGGTAGTATCTGAAAATGGCATCTGAGAATGTTGAGAATAGCAATGGAGCACAGGCGACTGTTGATTCACCACATATCAATAATCAGGATAATGTGCATCAGGAAGGTGACAATCCTTATGTAAACAACAACACTGACCAGATGATGAATGATGGAATGTTCAGAAGTTTTATGCAGTTCATGCAACAGCAGACGAGAGTGGCTCCTGTTCAAAATATAGGTGGAAACATTGAAAACTCTCGGACGGTCACCGCTAAACAGTTCAAGGAGCTGGGATCACCGGAGTTTAAGGGAGAGCCAAAACCACTTATAGAGGAAACATGGATAAAGCAGATCACCAAGATATTTGATGTCTTGGGATGCTCCAAGGAGAAGAAGGTTCCCTTTGCCACCTTTATGTTGCGAGGAGAGACAGATTACTGGTGGGAATCGATTAAGCGTATTCAACCTGTCACACTGAAGATGTCTTGGGAGAAGTTCCAAGAGCTGTTCAATGACAAATACTTTCCCGAGAGTGTTCAACACATGAATGAGGTGGAGTTCATCAAATTGGAGCAGAATAATATGACCGTGTCGCAGTATGAGGCTAAATTTGCTAAGTTGTCCCGGTTTGCGTCCCACTTGGTGGATAATGAAGAGCGAATGACGCAAATGTTTTTGCGAGGTTTGAAACCTGAGATACGTCAACATCTTATTTTTCATAAACTGTGTTTGTATTCAAATGTTGTGAATAGGGCTCAGTTAGTGGAGTGCGATAACGAGTCAACGCAACCAAAAGAGAGCAATCGGCAAAATGATAATACCAGTGAGAGCAGTCATCGAAGCGGTGACAACAAGCGTGGTGGGAATTAACATGCCAGAAATGGTAACCACTTCGGTGGTAATCAGGGCCAAAATAATAAGAATGGTTATTTCAAGAAGAGGAGATTCAACAATGATGGAAAGACGTCAGCACCAGCACCAGTTGTTAAGGAAGGAGAACGACCACCTATCATATGTTTCAAATGCGAAGGGGAGAGGCACATCAGTCCAAACTGTGCGATGCCGTCTAAAGCATGTTATAACTGTGGAAGAGAAGGTCATTTAGCTCGATTTTGTCGTTTACCAAAAATAAGTTCAGCCAAGATGGAGACACCAAAGGCCGTCTCAGAAAAGTCAAACCCGGTAGTGCAAGGGAGAGCGTTTGTTGTGACCTCCCAGAAAGTAAGGAACCCGAATGAGGTCATCATGGGTAAGCTTATCATAAACTCTAACGAAGTCTATACTTTATTTGATACCGGTTCTACCCATTCTTTTATTTCTCCTACTTGCGCTCATCGATTAAATTTGACTCCGGAGAAATTAGACTTCGACTTATCTATTGAAACTCCATTGGGGGAAACCTTCATTACATCCACAGTTTATAAGTCTTGTTTGGTTCAAGTTGGTACCCACACATTACCTGTCGATCTTATTTCATTAAAAATACTTGCATTTGATGTGATTTTAGGGATTGATTGGTTAACTACTCATCATGCAAAAATTTATTATTTTCGTAAGGTTGTTAGCTTTCATATTCCTAATCGACCTATTATGCGAATTCAAGTAACCAGACCATTAAAATCAATCGCTGTCATCTCAAGCCATAAAGCTATTCATTTATTGAAAAACGGATGTCAAGCTTTCTTAGCTCATGTCACGGATCTAAACAAAAATACGTCAGTTTTGAATGATATTTCTATTGTTAATAAATTCCCTGACGTATTTCCTGAAGAACTTCCTGGCCTACCCTCAGAGCGTGAAATTAAATTTTGTATCGACCTTGAACCTAGTACAAAACCCATTTCCAAAGCCCCATATCGAATGGCTCCTATTGAACTTCCGGAGTTAAAGATCCAACTGCAGGAATTGTTAGACATTGGCTTTATTCGTCCTAGTACTTCTCCTTGGGGTGCTCCTGTGCTATTCGTAAAGAAGAAAGATGGAAGTATGCTACTTTGTATTGATTATCGGGAGTTGAATCATGTCACAATCAAAAATAGGTACCCATTGCCACGTATTGATGACCTGTTTGACCAGTTGCAAGGAGCACAATTCTTTTTAAAGATCGATCTTCATTCTGGATATCATCAGCTGAAGGTTAGAACTTAGGATATTCTAAAGACGGCTTTCAGAACTCGGTACGGGCATTATGAATTCCTAGTCATGTCATTTAGATTGACTAATGCTCCTGGTGCCTTCATGGATATGATGAACTGGGTTTTCAAGGAATATTTGGATCACTTTGTGGTCGTCTTTATTGATGGCATCCTTATTTATTCCAAAAGCCGTGAAGATCATGAGCAACACTTGAGGCTGGTACTCCAAAAGCTTCGTGAATACAAGCTTTATGCCAAGTTGAAGAAATGCGAGTTCTGGCTGGAGGAGGTAGCATTCCTTGGTTGACCCGGCAAAGATTGAAGCTATTCAAAGTTGGGAGCAACCTAAATCAGTGACCGAAGTACGTAGCTTTCTTGGTTTAGCTGGTTATTATTGGAGATTCGTGGAAGGATTTTCTCGAATCGCTACTCCATTAACTCAGCTGACTCGAAAAGATACAAAGTTCGGTTGGAGTGAAGAATGTGAGAAGAGTTTTCAAGAACTCAAGAGGAGACTCATTTCAGCACCTGTTCTAACAATACCATCTGGCTCGGAGGGATTTGTCATCTACAGTGATGCTTCGAGAAAAGGGTTGGAATGCGTTCTCATGCAACATGGAAAAGTCATAGACTATGCATCAAGACAACTCAAGGAATATGAGAGGAATTATCCTACTCATGATCTAGAGTTGGCAGCTGTTGTCTTTGCACTTAAAATTTGGAGGCATTACTTGTATGGGGAGAAGGTGGAGATCTTTACGGATCATAAAAGCCTCAAATATTTCTTCACTCAAAAGGAACTCAACATGCGACAACGACGTTGCCTTGAACTGTTGAAAGATTATGATCATGCCATTCAATACCATCCTGGAAAAGCGAACGTGGTAGCTGACGCATTGAGTAGAAGATCATATGCAAGTACGAGTGCGATATTGTCAACACAAAGGCCCATTTTATGTGACTTGCAAAGGATGGAGATAGAGTTAAAGACTCCAGGGACCCATGTGATGATGGCGAATATACGAGTAAAACTGACTTTAATCGATAAAGTTAAAGCTGTTCATGCTACAGACTTGGAGCTGATGCGTATGAGGAAGAAAGTGCAAGAAGGTGCTATGCCGGAAGCAAGAATCGATGAAGAAGGAATACTTCGAGTCAACTCCAGACTTTGTGTTCCTAACGACCCTGATTTAAAGTATGAAATCATGATGGAGGCGCACAACACATCGTTTGCAATCCATCCTGGAAGTACCAAAATGTATCATGATCTTCGTCATACATTTTGGTGGAGCAATATGAAGAGAGAGATAGCGCTGTTTATCTAGTGTATATTAAGGATCTGGGTTGATAGATGTTAGATCCATAACATCTAGAAGCTCAGATTTGAAGATCTTAGAAATCTGGAAAAGCTTGGTTCTGTGGTCTGACAACGAATGTTAGAGGCCACAGATCCTTACTCGATTATGTTTTGTGTTATTTTTAAGTTGTTGGTGGTAGCCTATAATGTTGTCTTTAATCTTCAAAAAGAATCAGAGGTATTTGATGTCTTGGTTGGTAGTTATTAACGGTTAAATACCGTTGACCGGCATTGACCGGGCCATTTCTGGGTTACCCAGAAAGTTTCTAGGACGGTCTGACAGTAGATTCATGGCCTTGGATCTTGCAGGTGTTAGTTTATTTGTTGTTGATGTTGTAATATGTTTGTACTATGGTATATGGACTTCAGGATTAAGCTTGTATATCGCCTAAATATCTAATGGATCGAAGTCAGTGGAAGGTCAAACCAGGCTAGAGGATCACGAACTTAGTTTTCTGGGTAACCTAGAAAACTTAAGTGCATGATCTCTAACAAGGTTTGACCAGCTTATATCTTTTGATTTTGTTGTTTTTAATTCGGTTTTATGTAATGGGTCTCTAGACTTACATGTTATTTACATACTTCATGTATTAGTTCACACAAAACGCACAAGAATCACATGTTATAGAAGGCCAAAATTGGACAGACAACCTGTTCTTCATTTCTAGGTAACCCAGAAATGAAGAACATGTCTGACAGCTTGTTTGAGGGATCAGATCTCTTTTATTAATGCATGTTTTGGTCATGTTTGCTTTTGGATCTTGTAGTATAACATTAGTACTACACGATTTGACAAATAAAATACCCAGAAACACATTACACAGATCACATCACTTGGTCAAACCTAGCAACTCGTTAAATGGCATGGTGTTCTGGGTTTGCATGAAGAACACCTATAGCGACAGTTTTGTCACTATAAGTGGCCTTTTGTGACAGACAACTTATTATTTTCTGGAAATTAATTATTAAATAGAAAAAAATAGTTTTTAATTATTAAAAATACCAAATAAATTATTAAAAATTATTTTAAATTTCGAAAATTAGTTTTTAATTATTTTAAATATATTTCATAAATATTTAATATTTTTGAAATATTAAAAGTATTTAATTTATTTAATTATAATACAAAATAAATTATTTAAAAATGATTTTAATATTAGAAAAATCATTAAAAATTATATTATGATATAAGAAAATATTTTAAGTTATTTTTAATGACTTTTAGTATTTTGTAATAAATTTCATTAATAAATTAATATTAATGATAATTAAGTTATTTACTAAATGAATTAAATAAATTAATTAAAAATGATTTTATTATATTAAAAATCATTTTTAAATAATAAAAAGGTATTTAAAAATATTTTAAGTTATAAAATATAACTTTTAATATTTAAAGGTAAATTTCATTAATTAATTATTATTAATGATATTAAAGTTATTTAATAATTATATTAAATAATTTAGTTTAAAAATGATTTTAATATTATAATAATCATTTTAAATGAAAATAAAGTGTTTAAAGATATTTTAAGTTATAAAACATAACTTTTAATATTTAAAGAATAATTTTATTAATAATTAAATATTAATAATTATTAAGTTATTATTAATGATATTAAATTTATTTAATAATTATATTAAATAAATAGTTTATAAATGGTTATATTAATTTAAAAATCATTTAAAAGGATAGAAATGAATTAAAAATATTTTAAGTTATGAATAATGACTTTTAATATTTTGATAAATAGAATATTAATACTTTAATATTAATGATAATTATTTAAAAATAATTTTAAATGTTGTAAAAAATCATTTAAGGGTAATATTAATGTTTTAAAAATATTTTGAGTTATTATAAATAACTTTAATATTTTGACAATGGTTTCATTAATAGTTTAATATTAATTAAATATTAATGATAAAAGAATTGTTTAATATTTAAATCATTTAATAATGATTCCGATGTTTGAAAAATCATGATAAATAATAATAAATGTTTAAAATTTATTATAATTTATTTAAAAATAATATGATTGATACGTACGGATATTGAGTTACAGAAAAGAGTCTTAGACTCGATAATTACCCAATAAAGTTGTCGGCACACCGACATGTTTCAGAAATATATCTGGACTTAGATAATGTGATTAGATAAGTGATTATTTGTAATTCAATGGTTGTTAAACCTATGTGCCAATGTGATTAGGGAATGTGCTGACTGCAATAAGCAGTATTATATGATATGATATGTTATTCTAATCAGACAAATGATCTATTTAATGATAGGGCTTGATAGAAAAGATAAATCTAAGTTGTGTAACTCTTTGCATTTACTTTATGCAACGGACATGCGTAAGATAATATCTGAATTGTTCATTTTAATTGTTCAAATATTTCAACCTTTGTATATACTTATGCAATGATTCTGTATAAGTAAGTTATTAAACTATAATTGTTGTACAAGTTCTTTTATTCTGTTATTATTCATCAAATTATATATTCTGATCGTTCATTTCTAAAATATGGTTATACAAGTGTCCCCACTTGGATAATTATTATATTTTATCACATGTTGATACATACTTATCGGTGTTCAGTATGTATAAGTTGAATTAAAAGTCGTCTAAGCTATTTGATCCAGCTAGACATATAATTAAAGTTGTTGTTGAACAAGATAAAACTTTATCCAACTAAATTGTTTTGGTTTGGATTCAAGACTGGTATGAACATCCCAAATATGGGAAACTTTTATGCGCCTAAGGAGGGAATGCTAGACAAAAATATCATCCTTTAATGTAGTATTGATCAATACAGGGCATAACGGGCTGATCACCCCCCGTGCCCATAAGTAATGACGGTTTACAGATGAAGTTCTGTTTAACCTTTTCGAAAATAGAAAATAACGTTCATAGTTTGTCAACTGATCCTCATTTTTAGTTAGTACGTAGTTTCAAAATTTGAAATCGAAATGATATGTTGTTTATTATCGATTCAGTTTACTTTACAACTGTTGATTCGTTGTAGAAGTATCGTTCAAAGAAAATATTTAATTCGTTCAGCTAACTATTATTGTTGCTATTACTTGCTGGGCACTCAAATGCTCATCCTTGCTTAAATTTAAATGTTTTCAGCTAAAGGTGAATAACCTGGAGGCTCTTCTAAGAACAAAGGGAAAGGGAAGGTCGCTGAATGAATGATAAGGTTATCTTTTGTACTAACTAGACTTTATTAGGGTAATGATGATATATATATTAATTATCATGTAATGAAACGAATGTTTGAAGGTTTCGTACTTGGGATTGAAAACTCTGATAATATGTAAATTAAATTTGATAATCTATATTATTGTTATTATTATTAGTATTATTTCGCTCATAGAAATGGTATCGTGAAGTACTGAGTTTGAGTTTCAAGTACCTGAATTTGGGGGCGTCACATCATGGTATCAGAGCTATATGGTTAGCAACTTTAGGTAGGACAGACCTCAGCCTATAACCTTAGAACATAGGGAAATGTTGAAAATATAAATAACTCATATAGAGTTTAAAAAGAGGTGAATTGAATAAATTCATCGTCAAACAAAATAAAAGATAACTTATATAAAACTCTTATTTGCTATGTGTATATACTATATGCTAATCAAGATAATTTATGTGTGTAGATGTCAGGTGAAAAAGGATTAAGATACCCTCAGATCGTAAAGAAGGAGCCGATATCAAAGCCAATAGCTGAAGTAGAGGCTCAGGGTGAAAGCAACCTCGATGAGGTGGTTATTGTGGAAAATGTCGTACCAGATCCGGAAATGGTAGAACTAACCGATAGTGATTCAGACACTGAAGTTGGAGCTGATCAAGCATCAACCGAAGTACAGAATCTGCGGGACCAGGTTTCCTCTTTGGAAGAGTTGTGGGAAATAGAAAAGCTGCTAAATAGCCAACTGCGGAAAGCATACAATGGAAGAACAAGATAAGCTTAAAATCAAAATTGACCAAATTGGAACTAAAAGCAACAAAGCATGCGCAGCTCCAAGCAAGAAGGGGAAAAGAAAGATGAAAGACCGTGATATAAGAAATCCTGATAACAACAAAGGAAAAATTAATCGAATAGAAAGGTGTGCAAATTGTGACAAGAAACATGAAGGTGTATGCAGAAAAGGGGAATATGTTTGCTACAATTACGGACAGAAGGGACATTTCTCTCGTCATTGTCCCAATCCAACACAATGTGTCTGGTTTAATTGTGGAATAGAAGGTCATCAGGCAAAAAGTTGTCCAAGGAAAAGGTGTAATAAATAGGCAGTATAGGTTCTGTTGTGTAGGTGTGTTTAATGTAATATGTTCTTAGTATGTCTATGTAAGGTTATGTTCTCAACTTTTGTAATGATCAAGTTTGTAAATCCCAACTTTTTTAGTCACAAAGGGATAGCAGTATGTGCTATGTTATGTAAATTACTACGACTTAATGAATTTATGTTTGAGTGATGAAACAAGTTTAAAGTATTAAACTTATATGATATGGTTTAGAATGTAAGTTAAATTTATGATTTTATTTAATTAGATAATGCCGCCAAGACGTCAAACTAAAAACCAAAGGGCAGAAGAATCTGTCAATAACGTCGAGGGACAACCACAACCAGATCCAATGCAGCAATTCGCAAACATGGTAGCTCAGGCCATGCAACAAGGAATGCCAGCCGCAGGGAACCAGCAGGACAATCGCTTGGCAAACTTTAAGGACTTCAAAGCTGTAGGACAGCCCGAATTTAGAGGTACAACTGACCCTGTAGAAGCCCAAACTTGGGTTAAAGAAATTGAAAAGGCGTTTGTATTAGCTAGGGTAACTGAGGGGCAAAAGACCGCTTTTGCCACCTGCATGATGAAGGGTGAGGCAAATTTTTGGTGGGAAGCGAATCAGGCGAGGGCTGGAGCAGGTGTAGGTATAGTTGCTTGGGAAAGATTCAAAACTTTATTTTTCAAAAATTATTTTTCATCTAGTATGCAGGCTAGGATGGAAGTAAAATTTCTTGAATTAAAACAGGAAAATATGACGATGTCCGAATACGCCGCTAAGTTTAATGAGTTGGCTAGGTTTGCTCAGCATTAAGTTGATACGGAGGCTAGAAAAGCACGAAGGTTAGAGCTGGGATTAAAACCATGGCTCTATAACAAGGTGGCAGTGTTGCAAATCCCTACATTTGCAGCACTCATGGAGAAAGCTATTATTGCTGAGGAGGGGAGTGAGGCCATGAGCCTATACAACAAAGAAAGAAGGAATAAGGGTAAGGTTGAGGGATATGGGAAGGTGGAAACAAACAGTGGAAATAGGAGTGAAAAGAGGAAGGGAAACAACTTTGGGGGTATACAGGTGAAGCAGGAGGGTACAAAGAAGAAGCCGCTAGTACAATGTGGGAACTGTGGCAAGAACCATTTCGGGGAATGCCTGAAAGGTAAATTTGTATGTTTTAAGTGTGGGCAGGAGGGCCATATCTCTCCCAACTGCCCCAATCCTAGAACGATTAATGGGTGTGAAGGACTGTCCGAAAAGGAGGACGGAGGAAGAAAGCGGGATCATGGGAAAAAGCGGCGGAACTTTGGCAATCACAGGACCAACATCATCTAGGAAGCCGACAAAATCTACTGCAAGGGTCTTCAACATGACAGTTCAGGATACGGCAGCAGCTGGTACTGGAACTCCAAGTATTATTCGTATGCCTTTTATTTTCTTATACATGATTTTCCTATATATAGTAAATTATTTTATAAAGAAATTTTGAGGAGGAATTTGAGTTCTTTTAGAAACCAATTTTTTCATTTAATCAGAAAGACAAGCTTTATGTGAATTGTTAAAGATCAGTTCGATCAAATTATGATCGAGATCTACTTGCAATGATGGTGTATGTTATGTGCCATGTATGTATAGTTTTTTTAAACGGTGATTCCGGGGACGGAATTTTTATAAGGGAGGATGAATGTAACAACCTGATATTTTCTATATAAATAAATAAGAAATTTTGCGTATAATTTTTTTTATATATATTAAGGATGAGGATTTGTACAAGATAATGAGTATATGTATTTGTGTGGTAAATAAAAATATATTTATTGCATAAATGTTTACAAGTAAATTTATTTTAGAATTATTGATTATTAAAAAGTATATTCTTATAAAAATTAAATTATGACAGAAATGTTTTATTAATTATTTTCCATGAAAATATAAGCATATATTATTTAAATAATATATGAAGTGATTTTTTGAATAATTATAATAATTATTTTATTATATGAATTTTTGTACAGATTATTAAGTTAATTATTTTACCTTGATTATTAAGGTTAAATATGAAGAATAAATCAGATATGGAATTCAAACCCTAATTTTGGATTATTGTCAAGGTATGATAATAATAATATAATATTAATTATATTTTTGATTTTTCAGTGATATTAATATGTATTGTATTTCCGTATTGATAATGGTAGGTCAATTACGGTGTATTATGACCAAACCCTGGTAATAATGTTAAACCCTAATTTGAGATCCAAATTAGAGTGCAAGATTATTTTATAAGTGTGTTATATAATTTATGTCGTGTATTAAATGTATTAATTAGGTGAACCCTAATTAAAATTCTAGAAACCCGAATTTTTATTTTTTACAAATCCTAAGTTATTATAAAACCCTAATTTCTAAAATGAGAAACCCTAATTTGATAATTAAAAAACCTAATTATAATTTGGTAACCCTAATTACCAAAAGAATAAACCCTAATTGCTAAATTAGCAAGGTTAATTATAATTATATGATCTAAACTCTAATGTTACTGTATAAGGTAATTAGATAATTAATTATAATTAGGAAACCCTAATTTTAAAATTTTAGAAACTAAAAGTTATTTAATTTTTATTTTATAGCAAACCCTATAATGGAAATTCTACATTTTGCGCTAAACCTTAGGGTTAAACCCTAAGGGTTTGACAAGTTTCTATTTTGCCATTTAAATGAATTATCAAAAGACTAGTTTGCCCCTAATTGAATTATTTTGGTTAGAATAGGTTTCGACAGTTGTGGTGAGTTGGTTACTAACCCTAACAACTCCACATGCTCATAATTGACAGCAACAAGCCTCTAGCTTAGCCAATTCATGCACCTTATTGTCTATTTAAGGATTGAAGGAGAGAGAAAATGCATTTGTTCACTAAATTTTATCCAACACTTAACGAATTCTCTCTCTCACTACAACCAACGATTTTAGCAAGCAAATCAGTCCTAAAACACAGCCCCACGTTCATCATAAACAAATCAGTAGCCAGAATCAAGAATCATTCATAGAAGGTATAAACCTTAGTCATGATTTCTGTCCAACGATCTGTTGTTAGATGTTAGATTTTTTGTGTTAAACATGTTAAATCTAGTGTATATTAAGGATCTGGGTTTATAGATGTTAGATCCATAACATCTAGAAGCTCAGATTTGAAGATCTTAGAAATCTGGAAAAGCTTGGTTCTGTGGTCTGACAACGAATGTCAGAGGCCACAGATCCTTACTCGATTATGTTTTGTGTTGTTTTTAAGTTGTTGGTGGTAGCCTATATTGTTGTCTTTAATCTTCAAAAAGAATCAGAGGTATTTGATGTCTAGGTTAGTAGTTATTAACGGTCAAATACGGTTGACCGGCATTGATCGGGCCATTTCTGGGTTACCCAGAAAGTTTGTAGGACGGTCTGACAGTAGATTTATGGCCTTGGATCTTGCAGGTGTTAGTTTATTTGTTGTTGATGTTGTAATATGTTTGTACTATGGTATATGGACTTCAGGAGCCTAAATATCTAATGGATCGAAGTCAGTGGAAGGTCAAACCAGGCCAGAGGATCACGAACTTAGTTTTCTGGGTAACCCAGAAAACTTAAGTGCATGATCTCTGACAAGGTTTGACCAGCTTATATCTTTTCATTTTGTTGTTTTTAATTCGGTTTTATGTAATGGGTCTCTAGACTTAAATGTTATTTACATACTTCATGCATTAGTTCACACAAAACGCACAAGAATCACATGTTACAGAAGGCCAAAATTGGACAGACAACATGTTCTTCATTTCTGGGTAACCCAGAAATGAAGAACATGTCTGACAGCTTGTTTGAGGGATCTGATCTCTTTTATTAATGCATGTTTTGGTCATGTTTGCTGTTGGATCTTGTAGTATAACATTAGTACTACACGATCTGACAAATAAAATACCCAGAAACACATTACATAGATCACAACACTTGGTCAAACCTAGCAACTCGTTAAATGGCATGGTGTTCTGGGTTTGCATGAAGAACATGAAGAACACCTATAGCGATAGTTTTGTCACTATAGGTGGCCTTTTGCGACAGACAGCTTACTATTTTCCGAAAATTAATTATTAAATAGAAAAAAATAGTTTTTAATTATTAAAAATACCAAATAAATTATTAAAAATTATTTTAAATTCTAAAAATTAGTTTTTAATTATTTTAAATATATTTTATAAATATTTAATATTTTTGAAATATTAAAAGTATTTAATTTATTTAATTATAATACAAAATAAATTATTTAAAAATGATTTTAATATTAGAAAAATCATTAAAAATTATATTATGATATAAGAAAATATTTTAAGTTATTTTTAATGACTTTTAGTATTTTGTAATAAATTTCATTAATAAATTAATATTAATGATAATTAAGTTATTTACTAAATGAATTAAATAAATTAATTAAAAATGATTTTATTATATTAAAAATCATTTTTAAATAATAAAAAGGTATTTAAAAATATTTTAAGTTATAAAATATAACTTTTAATATTTAAAGGTAAATTTCATTAATTAATTATTATTAATGATATTAAAGTTATTTAATAATTATATTAAATAATTTAGTTTAAAAATGATTTTAATATTATAATAATCATTTTAAATGAAAATAAAGTGTTTAAAGATATTTTAAGTAATATAACATAACTTTTAATATTTAAAGAATAATTTTATTAATAAATAAATATTAATGATTATTAAGTTATTATTAATGATATTAAATATATTTAATAATTATATTAAATAAATAGTTTATAAATGGTTATATTAATTTAAAAATCATTTAAAAGGATATAAATGAATTAAAAATATTTTAAGTTATGAATAATGACTTTTAATATTTTGATAAATAGAACATTGATACTTTAATATTAATGATAATTATTTAAAAATGATTTTAAATGTTGTAAAAAATCATTTAAGGGTAATATTAATGTTTTAAAAATATTTTGAGTTATTATAAATAACTTTAATATTTTGACAATAGTTTCATTAATAGTTTAATATTAATTAAATATTAATGATAATAGAATTATTTAATATTTAAATCATTTAATAATGATTCCGATGTTTGAAAATTCATGATAAATAATAATAAATGTTTAAAATTTATTATAAGTCATTTAAAAATAATATGACTGATACGTACGGATATTGAGTTACAGAAAAGAGTCTTAGACTCGATAATTACCCAATAAAGTTGTCGGTACACCGACATATTTCAGAAATTGATCTGGACTTAGATAATGTGATTAGATAAGTGATTATTTGTGATTCAATGGTTGTTAAACCTATGTGCCAATGTGATTAGAGAATGTGCTGACTGCAATAAGCAGTATTATATGATATGATATGTTATTCTAATCAGAAAAATGATCTATTTAATTATAAGGCTTGATAGAAAAGATAAATCTATGTTGTGTAAGCAGCAGACAAGGCAAGTATCTAACTCTTTGCATTTACTTTATGTAACAGACATGCGTAAGATAATATCTGAATTGTTCATTTCAATTGTTCAAATATTTCAACCTTTGTATATACTTATGCAATGATTCTGTATAAGTAAGTTATTAAACTATAATTGTTGTACAAGTTCTTTTATTCTGTTATTAGTGATCAAATTATATATTCTGATCGTTCATTTCTAAAATATGGTTATACAAGTGTCCCCACTTGGATAATTATTATATTTTATCACATGTTGATACATACTTATCGGTGTTCAGTATGTATAAGTTGAATTAAAAGTTGTCTAAGCTATTTGATCCAGCTAGACATATAATTAAAGTTGTTGAACAAGATAAAACTTTATCCAACTAAATTGTTTTGGTTTGGATTCAAGACTGTATGAACATCCCAAATATGGGAAACTTTTATGCGCCTAAGGCGGGAATGCTAGACGAAAATATCGTCTTTTAATGCAGTATTGATCAATATAGGGCATAACGGGCTGATCACCCCCCGTGCCCGTAAGTAATGACGGTTTACAGATGAAGTTTTGTTTAACCTTTTCGAAAATAGAAAATAATGTTCATAGTTTGTCAACTGATCCTCATTTATAGTCAGTACGTAGTTTCAAAAATTTGAAATTGAAATGATATGTTGTTTATTATCGGTTCAGTTTACTTTACAACTGTTGATTCGTTGTAGAAGTATCGTTCAAAGAAAATATTTAATTTGTTCAGCTAACTATTATTGTTGCTATTACTTGCTGGGCACTCAAATGCTCATCCTTGCTTAAATTTAAATGTTTTCAACTAAAGGTGAACAACCTGGAGGCTCTTCTAAGAACAAAGAGAAAGGGAAGGTCGCTGAATGAATGATAAGGATATCTTTTGTACTAACCAGACTTTACTAGGGTAATGATGATATATATATTAATTATCATGTAATGAAACGAATGTTTGAAGGTTTCGTACTTGGGATTGAAAACTCTGATAATATGTAAATTAAATTTGATAATCTATATTATTGTTATTATTATTAGTATTATTCAGCTCATAGGAATGGTATCGTGAAGCACTGAGTTCGGGTTTCAAGTACCTGAATTTGGGGGCGTCACAGCCCCATTTCCCTGTATTTTCCTATTGTACACAGAGATGATGTATTTAGATGATGATGCACTAAGGAATGTATGTATGTTATTTTCCATTCCATACATCATGTTGTCATCTATTGTTTATCATGCATGTTGTGACGCCCCCAAAATTGGTCCACACAACCCATTCTAAGTTGCCAAATACATGGTATAGAAAATAACTACAACTTCATTATTACAATTGTCGTGCAAAATACGACAACACATATGTTGTGAGATTAAATACAAATATTGTCTTCTAGACAATATACAAACTCAAATAAGTCCTCATTATAATTATTGATACACTATTTTACAAAATAGTGATGACTGCTAAAACAACTATTTGAACCCATCACTCCACACCTTGACTAGTTCCTGCTATATTCTTGCCTCCTGAGAAGAAAAATGGAACAAAAAGGAAAAGGGTGAGCTCAACTAGCCCAATAAAGAATATTATGACTAAGATAATGTAGAACAAATTATCGTTAGCCTTTATTAAATCATATAAAATATAATGACAATAAGTTTTAGATCAAAATTCGCAGTGAAAATAACAATCCATTAAAAGAGTTAAGTAGAGAATGAAGTCTACTATCTTCTATGATTTAAAAGTCCATCATCAATATTTTATCCCTGTAACATCAATCAATATGCATCCTGAATCGAATATTCATCTTTGCACTACGGGCCAAAGATATTCATTCGTATTGTCAGTTGGTCATGTTCATCTCAATACCTGTTCATCTTTGCACCATGGGCTGAAGATATTCATCAGGTAATCATTCATCTTTGCGCTACAGGCCAAAGATATTCAGTTATATCATCATTTAGGACTGAGGATGATGAAAATTATCTTAAAAAAAATGAATCCGGTGAGATAAAAGAACAAAGATTAGGGATTCGTACTTCAGCTTATCCAAGTTCAAAAATACTCCATAATAATCAATTGTGGAGCAAAATTCAAGAATGAAGATCAAAACATGGATACAATCAAAGGATAGTAACAATAATAGATAACTTAGACAAAGAAAAGAAAATTTAATTTTTTTTGTGAATAGCGTCGTATTCGTGAATAGTGTCGTATACGTGAATAGTGTCGTTTACGTGAACAGTAACCCCGTCACAAAAAGGTAGAAATTTCATAAGAAAAATAGTATTCATGAATAGTATCGTATTTATGAATAGTGTCGTGTACGTGAATAGTACCGTATACGTGAATAGTAATCTCGACATGAAAATGTAAAAATTTCATAATAAAATTTATACATATATTTTGGTATAATGATATTAAAAGAAATAACATTATTTACGAAGAAAATTACATCCCTTACCTCAAAAAAATAGTACTTCTGACTAGAATATCAGATATAATGTTGAAGAAAACTTGTACTGAATAGCAACTCTCAAAGTATCATACTCAGAAACTTGCACTGAATAGCAACTATCAAAATACTGATAAAACTCCTCAGCATTAATTCCTTCATTTATATGCATATAAAATAAATATTTCCTTATCATATAAATCAATAATTAATTATTAACAAATAATATTGCAGAATCACAATAATGATAACCAGGTCATTCCCAAGAAAGAGGGGGCTTTCCGATAAGAATTTCTCTTTACTGACGCGCAATTAGGTGACCGAACCCCTTTTCTAGACAGAACTTTCTTAGACATTGCCAATAATGCTATCTAATAATATTATTCAAATAATATGAATTATTGATCTGATAATGGAAAATACTGTGCAGTGACAATTATTAAAATAATAATAATATAAAATATCAACGTAGCAATTACTGAATCAATAAAATAAAATATTAAATAGTAATTACTGTAACAATTATTGAGTAGTGTCTTCTTACGTAAGAAAATTTATAATCCAAAAAATTAATGTGCAATACCGTGTGCTACTGTGCAACCACACGTATTACTTTACTTTAACTACCAGGTATTCCAACAGTATTAACGGTAACAACTACGCTATTATTTTAAAAAAAACCTCATACTTGTCATTTTCTTCTTCTAATAGTTTTTCGTTATGGGGCCCATAAATGGCTGCACCATCGTACGAATATTCCCTGACAGCAAGAATATTCCACGAGCAAACGAATATTCCCCGATAACAATGAATATTTTATAACCACTTGCTTATTTTGCAAAATTTACACATTTCACCCATAACCAAAGTATTATATCAAATTAACACCTTATTATTCAAAATAATAATTAGAGGAAATTCAATTTTATTTATAAAAAGTTGGGGTCTTACACATGTATTATGTTATACATATGTATTTCCATAGATGAGTTTAGCATTGAACCCTGAATGGCCTTATGACATGACCCTACAGATGTCTTCATCGACAGTTAGCCGGATTGATCATACCCCACTAGTATTGATGGTATCTTCATTGAGATTATGGTATGACAGCCTGTCCTCCCTAGATCGGGTGATAGTTGATCAGCTGATGCGTCACTCTATGACCCTCCTGACATTCCAGGATCCATCGGGCTTTGTAAAGGGCATGCTAGAGCATTGTGTACTGGATAGGCAAGTGTTCCAGTTTGAGACCCAGGAGTTGACTCCTACCTTGGAGGAGTATGACCGTCTAACAGATTTGTCGTTGGATAGGCCTTGCACTCGGATGGTTGTCGGTGATATGAGCCAACAGTTTATAACCCTTATAGGTTTGAGGCTCAGAGTTTCCATGGACGAGATCTCCTCAGGGCATGTAATGTCCATGAGTTTTCTGATAGACAAATTTGGGTCATTAGACAGTTATCTGTGGCACTTCGGGGATTTCACCACTTCGGAGGTTGATTGGCATGTTGCCAGAGTAGATGTACTCTTGATGTGTTTGGTGGCTTATCTATACATGCCATTGTTCATGGACCACTTGGACATCGACGTCCTTATGGTAGTGCGTGCTCTCCGGGAGGGACATACCATTTTATCGATGATTCTAGCAGAGACCTTGAGGTCGGCCACGTATTGCCATACCCATTTTGTGGGGGTATTTACAAGTAGTTCGGTCTTATTGTACGTATGGTTTATGACACACTTGAGACAGATTAACATTTTTTGACGCCATGTGTATTATTTTTCCCATGAGATAGCCATGTCCTACTCCTTTCAGCCGACGGAGTGTACAAATCCTGCTTCTTGGTTAATTTTCTTGTTAAGGATCGAGGATCCATTTGATATTCTGCCGTGTTCAGGATTCAGCTCTCTATACAGCTTTAGCACTCATGTAGCTGGCATGGAATATCTTCCCCTGGCTGGCTTGAGGGGTGTTGTGATGCCCCCAAATTCGGACCACTCGCGTCACGAATTCGGTTCGCCACGTGCTACATATCTAATGACTACATAATATCTCATGCAACAGAAATAATAGAATAGATTGCATTTATTTAATATAATCATTTACGTCCCAAGGTTTCGTAACTTAAACTTCTATTACATAACTTAAACATACTTAAACAAAGGTTAGACATAACTAATACATAACACAATTTATGTCTTTACATAATCATAAATTTTTTAAATAAATATGAAGCTACTCCTTTACCCTTGCCCTTATCAGTGCCCGAGGGTCCGCCTTACTCTGCCTTAACTGAAATGTTTTTAAGGAAAGCAAGAATGAGCAACAAGTTTGCTCAACAAGTAATATAGCAATAAGAGTGTTCAAAATGGTTTTTAATTTCTCGAGAGTACATCAATAAATGATAGTTCAAGGATAGCAAGAATTATCAATGGTTCTCAACAATAGTGTGATAACCCGGGATTTCGAATAATCCAAAGTTTGCGAGTAAATTTTTTTTATATTTAATATTAATATTAATTATCATTTATGTGACAAGTATCGGTGATACGTGTATTGAGAAAATCAATTTGTGTATTGACTAATAAAAATAGAGTAGAGTTGTGCTTAACGGAGAATAGAAACCCTAACCCTAAGTCCGGATAGGGATTCGATATAAAATATAATTAAAATAATTACATTATTAATTACGTGTTTGTACTGTATAGATTTATTGATCAATGATTGATCGGCCAAGGTTTAATATTTATAAACCCTAAGAAGAGATTAGAAAATCTAAACTCAGGATGAGAAACCCTAATGTACCGTTAGAAATCCTAATCGAAAGCCGAAAAACCCTAATTTCATATTCGGGAATCCTAAACCCTAAATTAGGAAACCCTAATCCTAATTGGGAAGCCTAATGTGTGTATTAAACTTTAATATGATTAGAAAACCCTAATTATATTTTAGTTATTTTAATTTCTATTTTTCATGCCTAATTGTAATTTAAAAAATTTATTTTTCTAATTAAAACCCTAATTCGTGGGTTATAAACCCTAATGACCAATTACGACCCTAATTGCTTAATTAGCAATTTTAATTAGGAATTATTAATCCTAATTAGCAATATTTTAGTGTGATTAAGAAATTTTAATATAATTAGAAAATTCTAATTATAATTTAGAAATATTAATTTTCTATTTTGAAAATCGAAATTCAGAAATCTTGAGAATTAAATTGAAAACCTAGGGTTCAAACCCTAAACCTTAAAGGGTTCAAATCCTAAACCCTAAGGGTTTGTGCATTGGACAAGAATGCCATTAAAATTAATTTACAAATGACCAAAATGCCCTTTATGGGATTTTTATTAAGTAGCTTGTAAAAATGGCCAATGCCTTTAGTTGGTGACCAACCCACTTGACTTTGTGACTTCACAAATCTCAGAAAAACAGCTGGCAACCTCAGATCTAGCAACTTGTTACCAAATATATAGATTTAGAAAGAGAAAGTGAACAAACTTAGGTTTTATTCACTCTTGCTCTCACCAACTCCCTCTCTCACAAGAAGCTCCAAAATTCACAAGTGAATTAGTACCAACTACCTCCCTTAGATCACCCATTATCATTTAGGAAGATCAAGATCAAGATTGAATCAAGAGAGGTATAAATTTAATTTTTATTTTTGATCTTTGTTGCTAAGAAAAATTTTCTGTTTAAGTGTAAAAATAAGTGCTAGAGTATGTTATATGATGATCTATGTTGATATAACATAGATCCATAGCATCACAATGCTTTAAAATCACGTTTTTAAAAATCTGTCCAAGAACAGTTAAGATGTCTGACAATCAAATGTCAGTCGCCTTAGATCTTTATGTGTTTATGGTTTTTGTTGTTTAATGTTTGAAATCTATAGTTTGGTATGTTGTCTTTCATCTGAAAGTGGTCTTATAGCCATTAGATGTTTGGATTCGAAGTTATTTAAGGTCAAAACCCGTTGACCGACGTTGACTGGGCTAAAATCTAGGCAGCCCAGAATTCTAAAATCAGCGTCTGACAACATTTCTAAGCTTCTTGATCTGTCAGTGTTTATGCGTTTTGATGTTGTTGTTGTAATAAGGTTATACCCTGTTATATATTCTTTAACTACATGGCTTTATCTCATGTAAACAATCAACAAATAGAATGTATCAAGTGGTCAAAGTAGCTTATTTGTCCATGATAACTGTTTCTGGAATTTCCAGAAAGCCGGATGAACAGCCCTCTGACAGGGTTTGACCGAGGCATATCTTGTGGATCGGTTGTTGTTGAATTTATATGTTTTTGTTTAAATGTTCTATGATATGTTTTGTCTAACTGTGAACCATTAAACCACCAACATCATGACCAGAACTCATAGATAATCGAGCACGAAAGTAGGTAGTCGAACTGCCTGGGTTTCTGAAAAACCCAGAAACCATCTGACAACAAATTTGGAGGCTTTGATCTCCTTGTTGTGATGTCATATGACCAAGTTACTAATTGATAGTTATAGTACTACATTCCTACTACAACATCGATGTTCAAGTTAGCCAAAATCATGCCTGAGCAAAGAATTATATTGAGTCAAACGTGCACCCGTGTAACTGGTCTGACAGTTTTCTTGAGGCTGAAGAACACCTAAGGCGACAGATAAGTGTTGCTATAGGCTTTAGCGACGGTTTAATTAATTTTTGAATTTCTAAATATTCTGGAAATTATTTAAAAATAGAAATAAATTCTAAAAATTACCAAAAATTATTTTAAAAATTATTTTAAATTATGAAAAATAATTTCTGACCAATTGGAATATTTTTCTTTAATATTTATAATTATTTAAATATTAAAAGTATTTAATTTATTTAATTAGTGTATTAAATAAATTAGAGAAAAATAATTTAATATTATAAAAAATCATTTTAAATAAGAATAATGTATTTAAAAATATTTTGAATTATAAACTATAATTTTTAATATTTTTGGAGAATTTTATTAATAAATTAATATTAATGATATTAGATTATTTATTTATTAAATTAAATAAATGAATTAAAAATGATTTTATTGCTTTAAAAATCATTTAAAAAATGAGAAAAATGTTATAAAAATATTTTAAGTTATAATTAATGACTTTCAATATTTGGATAATAATTACATTAATATTTAAATATTAATGGTGATGATTTAAAAATAATTTTAATTACTTTAAAAATCATTTAAGTAGAATATTGATGATTTAAAAATATTTTAAGTTATTAATAATAACTTTAATATTTTGACAAGTATGTTATTAATATTTTTTTTTTTTATTAAATGTTAATAATGATAAGATTATTTAATAATTAAATCATTTAAAAAAATGATTTAAGTGTTTGAAAAATTATTATAAATTATAATAATTGTTTATAAATTATTAAAAGCTTCCGGAAAATATTATAAACGATATTTGACTTATCTAAAATAATATTGAAGCTTAAAGACTAAGATTATTAGACAATTAATGTGTTAATTATCGGAGAGGGTGACCAGAACACCGAGTTGAGACCAAAGTCCAATCAGACTAAACTAGTTTGACTTGATAAGTGTTTATATAGGTTATAAACACTAATGTGGCTATGTGGTAATGTGCCTAGGAGAAGTTTGACTGTAAATTACAGTATTACGTGTTATAAAATATTGTGCTAATTGTGAGACCGATATTATTGGTTATAGGTCTTACGAACGCAGTTAATTATATTGTATAGCTGTAATCAACGCGGAAGGCAAGTTTCCTAACTCAACCTTGAGTTATATTCATTTAATTATTTTAATGGTTAATTATTGATAATTATACTATGTCCAGGGAATTTATTGTTGATTATTCGTAGTTAGTGCATGATTAAAATTCAAATTGAATTACTGATTCGGAAAAATATATATTCGTAGAATTACTGTTGTTAGATATTTATATGTGTAGAAACTAATATTGACAGTACAAATAATTCCTGTTTATTGTCAAATTATATTGAGAAATGTCTTAGCTAATTATTCTGGCTAGACGAACAATTGTTAGAACTTGATAAATACGAGAAGAGAAATCAATTGTTATTGATAGATCGATGCCAATTGTTTCGGCTAGATTAATAAGTAGATAAAATTTGAAATCACATTATTTCGTTGTTAAATCAAAAATCTTGATTCTGAGACTGAGAAGAACAACCTTTTATATAAAGAGAAGATTTTGGGTCGTATATTCGACCAATGCGCGCTGTTAAGTATTATGCATAATATATGGTATAATAAAGCTGATCACTTGTTATACTTGCAGAGGGGTATTATTTAATCTTTATAGTTATCTGATACGCCTGAATATGTATCAAAGTAAATCTTTGATAGATACCCGAGAAAATAAGTTCAAAGATCTGGTGAGATCACTCAGCATAAATCTAGAAAATATTCCACTTTGTTATTGCGTAGAATTGATTCTTGTTTATTCAATAGGATATCGTAGAAACTTGAAAGCGTTGTACTCTTTCATTATTATAATATTGTGTTGCATAGAAAGGGAGAAGCCTTGTTATTGATTAACGCATTGCTCAGCTAATTCAAAGTTCCCCGAACTTTGGTGTCATTCTATCAAAATAGATAGTCTATTATTCTAATACTTATACGTTCATTGTATATCTTAACTTGCGGGGCAAATTTGTTGCTCACCCTTGCTAAATAAAACTTTTCAGCTAGGGAAGAAGTGGCAGAAGGTGCTGTGAAGAAGAAGGGCAAAGACATAGTGATTAATTAGTTATGAATAACATTATTATTATGTTGTTTTTGTGAACCCTTTTTGTATAACTAAAGGGCATGTTTGTAATGTTAAGGTTAGAGAACCTGGGGTAATGTATTAACTATATCAGTTAATGAAGCTTATGTATTCCTATTTATATATGAATGGGTAGTTAAATGGTATTATATTGTGGACCGTGAACACCAAACTCGGGGGTCAGGTAACCCGGATTTGGGGGTGTCACAAATAGTCACTAAGGATAGAAAATATCAATAAGATTCAATACTTAATCATTTAGAGATTTTATGTGACGCCCCCAAAATTAGGTATACATCACCCATCTTGGGTCGTCAGATACATAGTACAGAATACAAATACAACTTACTAATACAACTATCGTGTACAATACGACAAAACATAAACTGTGAGTTTGAATACAAATATTATCTTCCAGAGAGTATTCATACTCAAAAGGAGTCCTCATTACATTTATTAACACACTATTACATAGAATAGTGAGGACAACTAACTAATACTATCATTCGAACCATCACTCCGTTCCCCGACTTGCCCCAGCTACGTTCTCATTTCCTGAAGAGAACAGTGAAAGAAAGGGTGAGCTCAACTAGCCCAGTAAGAAATATTATGACTAAGATAATGCAGAATAAATTATCATTAGCCTTCAACAATGTTAAACTGATAAAATATAATAGACATCAAGTTTAACTGCAGTGGAACAAGCAATCCATTAAAAGAGTCAAGTAGAAAATAAACTCTACTATCTTTTATGATTTAAAAGGTTTTTCAACACTGTGATCGTTGGGACTCAGCTTAATAAAATAATCCACATCATCGAATCACCCCTGCACTACGGCCAAGGATATTCGTGTATTCATTAATGGTCATGATCATGCCAACAACTGTCCATCAATGCACTACGGGTCAATGAGGACTTTTACCACATCATTTGTAACATTACGGTCATGATTATACCGAATAATCCCTGGTCATAATCATACCAAGTCCATCTATGCAGTACAGGCCACAGATGACTTTCAACATTTTATAAACATGAGGATGATGACAATGATATAAGAATTCAATAAAACAAGTTCAAGAATTAATTTATCCAAGAATTAACAACGTCCAAATTGTCAACATGATACTGCTTTGTGGAGTAAAATTCAAGAATGCATAGAAGAATATTTTCATGAAAAGATACTGGATGAAACGCAATTATCAAGGATATTCCATAAATTTTATGGAGTATAGAAGTCAAAACTTAACCAATTGAGTATAATAAAGAATGGAATAACAAAAGAAATCACCATGCATGCAATAGACCGCACAGACAGGTTATTCTAACAGAATAATAAATAATGGAACCAGGTCCGGCGTAAACGCACAGACAGGATATTCCGACAGAATAATAAATAATGGAACCAGGTCCGGTGTAAAACACACAGACAGGATGTTCCAACAGAATAATAACAAGACGGAACCAGGTCCGGTGCAAAACACACAGACAGGATGTTCCAACAGAATAATAATAAAAATAGAACAGACAGGATGTTCCAACAGAATAATAACAAAAACAGAACCAGGTCCGGTGTAAAACACACAGACAGGATGTTCCAACAGAATAATAATAAAAATGGAACCAGGTCCGGTGTAAAACACACAGACAGGATGTTCCAACAGAATAATAACAAAAACAGAACCAGGTCCGGTGTAAAACACACAGACAGGATGTTCCAACAGAATAATAGAAGAATGTCACCAAGTATAGAGTAGATCCGCGTATACAGGTTATTCCAACAGAATAATAAGAAATGGAATAACAACAGTTCTCTTCATGAATAAGAAAGAATAACACCCCTTACCGTTTTAAAGACGAGCTGGAATAAGGAAGTAGTTAAGTAGCAGAATACTCTTCTTCTCTCTCTCTATAGTTTGTCTCTATAGTTTCTCTCTCTAGAGTTCAGTGAATTCGTAAGAAATAATGAAGGAATGAGCTGCTATTTATAGAAAAATAGAAAGCATAGTAACTAATCCGTGAACGGTCCAGATTGATTACTTTAATCTGACGGTCCATATTTAAAGAAAAATCTTTTAAATAAAATATAATATATTCTATTTATAGAATAACTTTAATAAAGTATTCTGTTTTATATAAAAAGATGTTTCTGTTTTATTACGTTAATAATACGAATAAAACAAAACGTCATTATCGCTAAATAATTCATATTATTAACTGACAATAATTGAATCAAACTGAGTGACTTCTCACATAAGCATTAATAATCAATACCGTGTGCTACTATGCAAGCACACGTATTACTGTACTTTTACTACCGAGTAGTTCAACAGTAACAATGGTAAAACTTCCGCCGTTATTTTTAATAAATTATTTTTGTCGGTTTCTCAATCCGACAATAATTCCGTTGTGGGGTCCACCAATGATTGTGTCGTTGTACGAATATTTCCTGTTAAAACGAATATTCCCCGACCAATCGAATATTATATAGCAACTTGCGTACTTTGCAAAATTTATAAATATTACCCACAACTATAACATTATATCAAATTAACTCCATAATATTCAAAAATGATATTTATAGAAAATTCATCTTTATTTATAAAAGTTGGGGTCTTACAACCTTCCCTTCTTATGAAATTTCGCCCTCAAAATTAGGGTACGTACATACCTGGTATGCCGAACAGGTGAGGATATATTGACTTCACTTCAAATTCTAACTCTTGAGGTATAACCTTTGAGCGTCGAATATGATCCTTCTTATCCAAGATTTTAACACGTTTCTCCTCAAACATTAAATCATCCGCTATCTCGTCCGGTTCTAAATTAATAATGTTGTTCGGCCGTCCACATATTTACGTAACATCGATACGTGAAAAAAAAACGTTATGAACACACGACATGCTTGGCAGTAAAACGAGTCTATAAGCCACAGTTCCTACTCGATCGAGGATTTTAAATGGGTTAATTACATCGAGGGTTGAGATTTCCTCCCTTTGTCAATTCTTGCTTCTAGAATAACGCCCTCTTGAACCTTCTTACATTCATCAGCTCCGGGTGTGTAGCTTGAACGGCTTTAACATTATCGATTAAAGTCGATTTTACTCGTATATTCGTTATCTTCATATGGGTCCCTTGAGTCTTTAACTCTATCTTCGTCATTTGTAAGTTATACGAAATGAGTCTTTGTTTTAACAACATCGCCCTCGTAAACACATACGATCTTCTACTCAACACGTCAGTTACCACGTTCGTTCTTCCACAATGATATTGAATGGTACGGTCGTAATCTTCAACAGCTCGAGCCAACGTCTTTGGCGCATGTTACGTCCGTTTTAGTTGAAGAAAAATATTTGAGGGTTTAAGAAATGGATTTTGTACTGGGGTCAATACAAAATTTGATTTTACGCTCTGGGGTAGGCTAAGAAGTCTTCAAGAATACGTCAAGAAATTTATTAACAATAGAAATATCGTTCAAAACTGTGACCCTCATCCAAGACTTGGATTGCACGTCACATTGATACCTATCAACTTGTCACCATTATTCACAACGTTGCCTTCAGAAAGTCTGGCTTCGGTGCATTCCACACAAGAAAGTCAACAACTAAAGGATCGGGCTCTTTATTTATGGCTTGATATGACAATGATTGACTTTAGTGGTTTGGTTACTTGAATTCGCATAACAGGTTGGTTAGGAATATGAAAGTTAACCACCTTACGAGAAGCATGATGAGTAGTTAACCAATCGATTTCTAAAATCACATCAAAGGCAAGCATTTTCAAAGAGATAAGATTGACAGGTAACGTGAAAGTGTTGATTTGAACAAGATTTATAAATAGTGGAGGTAACGAAGATTTCTCTCAACTGAGTTTAAACAGACATATCAAAGTCTAAGTTCTCCGGAGTTAACTTCAAACATTGAACACAACTAGGTGAAATAAAAGAGTGAGTAGAACCGGTATCTAACACGGTATAGACTTCAAAAGAGTTTATGACTAACATACCCGTGATAATTTTATTCAGGTTCCTCGTCACGAAAAAAAATGCTCTCTCTTAAACTACCGGCTTTGGCTTGTCTGGGACATCCTTTGGCATCACTATCCCAGCTGAACTTGACTTCACCATACGACAAAATCGAGCTAGGTGACCTTCTCTTCCGCAATTAAAACACGCTTTGGATTGCTGCGTACAGTTTGGACGGATGTGTCCCTCCTGTCCGCATTTGAAACATATGATAGGTGGTCGTTCTCCATCCTTAACAACGGTTGCTGGTGCTGACGTCTTTCCATCATTGTTGAATTTTTGCTTCTTAAAATGACCAATATTATTGTTTTAGTCTTTATTACCACCGAAGTGGTTACCATTTCTAGCATGTTGATTCCCTCCACGCTTATTGTCACCGCTTCGATGACTGTTGTCACTGGTATTATCATTTTTTCGACTGCTCTCTTTTGGTTGCGTTGACTCGTTATCGCGCTCCACTAACTGAGCCCTATTCACAACATCTGAATACAAACACAGTTTATGAGAAATAAGATGTTGACGTATCTCAAGTTTCAAACCTCGCAAAAATATGCGCGTCATTCGCTCTTTATTATCCACCAAGTGGGACGCAAACCGGGACAACTCAGCAAATTTAGCCTCATACTGCGACACGGTCATATTATTCTGCTCTAATTTGATGAACTCCACCTCCTTCATGTGACGAACACTTTCGGGAAAGTATTTGTCATTGAACAGCTCTTGGAACTTCTCCCAAGACATCTTGAGTGCGTCAGGCTGGGTACGTTTTACAGATTCCCACCAGTAATCTGCCTCTTCACGTAACATAA
The DNA here is from genome assembly GCA_016801055.1 of Panax notoginseng. Lineage (NCBI taxonomy): Eukaryota > Viridiplantae > Streptophyta > Magnoliopsida > Apiales > Araliaceae > Panax > Panax notoginseng. The sequence continues at coordinate 72,483,100 of CM029015.1, read as the reverse complement.
AGGTGGCAAAGGAAATCTTTTGCTCCTTGGAGCATCCCAAGACATCAAATATCTTGGTGATCTGCTTTAACCACGTCTCCGCCTTAAGTGGTTCTGGCTTTCCCAAAAACTCCGGTGGTCCCAGCTCCTTGAATTACTTAGCGGTGACTGTCCGAGAGTTATTTTGTTGTTGCATGAATTGCTTAAAGCCTCTGACCATCTCATCATTCACCATTTCATCGGTGTTATTGTTTTCATGAGGATTATTGTCCTCTGGTTGCACATTACCCTGAGCATTAATCGTTGGTGATTCAATGGTCTCATGTGCTTCATTGATTATCTCTACATTTTCGGATGCCATTAGCAAATACTGCAACAAAACAAGGGTTAATTAACATATAACATATTATCCATATACTTTGACCGACCAATTAAATACCATGCAAATAAACTTAGGTAGGTCATACTAGCGAAGGAATTCCCCGTCTCTCCCTTCCTAGTTCTATTCTCACATCTTAGCCAGGGATCATATCCCTAAGCTCTGATACCAACTGTGACGCCCCCAAAATTAGGTATACATCACCCATCTTGAGTCGTCAGATACATAGTACAGAATACAAATACAACTTACTAATACAACTGTCGTGTACAATATGACAAAACATAAACTGTGAGTTTGAATACAAATTTTTTCTTCCAGAGAGTATTCATACTCAAAAGGAGTCCTCATTACATTTATTAACACACTATTACATAGAATAGTGAGGACAACTAACTAATACTATCATTCGAACCATCACTCCGTTCCCCGACTTGCCCCAGCTACGTTCTCATTTCCTGAAGAGAACAATGAAAGAAAGGGTGAGCTCAACTAGCCCAGTAAGAAATATTATGACTAAGATAATGCAGAATTAATTATCATTAGCCTTCAACAATGTTAAACTGATAAAATATAATAGACATCAAGTTTAACTGCAGCGGAACAAGCAATCCATTAAAAGAGTCAAGTAGAAAATAAACTCTACTATCTTTTATGATTTAAAAGGTTTTTCAACACTGTGATCGCTGGGACTCAGCTTAATAAAATAATCCACATCATCGAATCACCCCTGCACTACGGCCAAGGATATTCGTGTATTCATTAATGGTCATGATCATGCCAACAACTGTCCATCAATGCACTACAGTCCAATGAGGACTTTTACCATATCATTTGTAACATTACAGTCATGATTATACCGAATAATCCCTGGTCATAATCATACCAAGTCCATCTATGCACTACATGCCACAGATGACTTTTAACATTTTATAAACATGAGGATGATGACAATGATATAAGAATTCAATAAAACAAGTTCAAGAATTAATTTATCCAAGAATTAACAACGTCTAAATTGTCAACATGATACTGCTTTGTGGAGTAAAATTCAAGAATGCTTAGAAGAATATTTTCATGAAAAGATACTGGATGAAACGCAATTATCAAGGATATTCCACAAATTTCATGGAGTATAGAAGTCAAAACTTAATCAACTGAGTATAATAAAGAATGGAATAACAAAAGAAATCACCATGCATGCGATAGACCGCACAGACAGGTTATTCCAACAGAATAATAAATAATGGAACCAGGTCCGGCGTAAACGCACAGACAGGATATTCCGACAGAATAATAAATAATGGAACCAGGTCCGGTGTAAAACACACAGACAGGATGTTCCAACAGAATAACAACAAGACGGAACCAGGTCCGGTGTAAAACACACAGACAGGATGTTCCAATAGAATAACAACAAGACGGAACCAGGTCCGGTGTAAAACACACAGACAGGATGTTCCAACAGAATAATAATAAAAATAGAACCAGGTCCGGTGTAAAACATACAGACAGGATGTTCCAACAGAATAATAACAAAAACAGAACCAGGCCCGGTGTAAAATACACAGACAGGATGTTCCAACAGAATAATAATAAAAATGGAACCAAGTCCGGTGTAAAACACACAGACAGGATGTTCCAACAGAATAATAACAAAAACAGAACCAGGTTTGGTGTAAAACACACAGACAGGATGTTTCAACAGAATAATAGAAGAATGTCACCAAGTATAGGGTAGATCCGCGTATACAGGTTATTCCAACAGAATAATAAGAAATGGAATAACAACAGTTCTCTTCATGAATAAGAAAGAATAACACCCCTTACCGTTTTAAAGACGAGCTGGAATAAGGAAGTAGTTAAGTAGCAGAATACTCTTCTTCTCTCTCTCTATAGTTTCTCTCTATAGTTTCTCTCTCTAGAGTTCAGTGAATTCGTAAGAAATAATGAAGGAATGAGCTGCTATTTATAGAAAAATAGAATACATAGTAACTAATCCATGAACGGTCCAGATTGATTACTTTAATCTGACGGTCCATATTTAAAGAAATTTTTTTTAAATAAAATATAATATATTCTATTTATAGAATAACTTTAATAAAGTATTCTGTTTTATATAAAAAGATGTTTCTGTTTTATTACGTTAATAATACGAATAAAACAAAACGTCATTATCGCTAAATAATTCATATTATTAACCGACAATAATTGAATCAAACTGAGTGACTTCTCACATAAGCATTAATAATCAATATTGTGTGCTACTATGCAACCACACGTATTACTGTACTTTTACTACCGAGTAGTTCAACAGTAACAATGGTAAAACTTCCGCCGTTATTTTTAATAAAATATTTTTGTCGTTTTCTCAATTCGACAATAATTCTGTTGTGGGGTCCACCAATGATTGTGTCGTTGTACGAATATTCCCTGTTAAAACGAATATTCCCCGACCAATCGAATATTATATAACAACTTGCGTACTTTGCAAAATTTATAAATATTACCCACAACTATAATATTATATCAAATTAACTCCATAATATTCAAAAATGATATTTATAGAAAATTTATCTTTATTTATAAAAGTTGGGGTCTTACATTTTAAAACACTAAATACTGGGCATTCACTAAGGACTATGAACTTCTACTAGAATTAACAGCATTATACTAAATATCCAATAAAAACAAGTAACGCAAGTGATCAGCCTAAAGTACCCTACGTTATGCATAACATTTAATCATACTCATGTGCACACGTCGGTCTCTCGACAATTATATAGTTTCCCCTCTAAGGAGGGTTGTTCATCTCAGTCAATTATACGAGTCTATACCAAGTCAATTTGGTTAGGATAGCTTTCTATCATACAATAATAGTCTATCTGAATAAATGGCTTAGACAAATTTTATAATGCATTCAAGAACTATAAGTTCAATGCTTGCAACAATCGTCAAAATATCAATGATTTCTGAATAGTAATAGATATTTATTTGAAATAAATATAGTTGATACATAAATAATTCGGATTATACAATATATACAGCGTAAACAACTTAGGAAACTTGCATTCAATATGAGAATCAAATGAAGTTCGAGAACTTGCACAAAATCCAAAGTTGTGTAAGTTAGAAAAACTTGCATCAAGCGTAGTTTACTAAAGTATAGCTTATCAACACTATTCGAATCCTATTATAACGTAATTACACGTATAGGATATTCATTACGTAAGACCCCAACTTTTTATAAATAAAATTGAATTTCCTTTAATTATTATTTTGAATAATAAAGTGTTAATTTGATATAATGCTTTGGTTATGGCTGAAATGTGCAAATTTTGCAAAATAAGCAAATGGTTATAAAATATTTATTGTTGTCGGGGAATATTCATTTGGTCGTGAAATATCCTTGTTGTCGGGGAATTTTCGTACGATGGCGCAACCATTTAGATTATTAATTCTTACGTAAAAAGGCACTACTCAATAATTGCTACAGTAATTACTATTCAATATTTTATTTTATTGATTCAATAATTGCTACGTTGATATTTTATATAATTGTTGTTTCAATATTTGTTACTGCATAGTATTTCTGATTATCAGATCAATAATTCATATTATTTGAATAATATTATTAGATAGTATTATTGGCAATGTCTAAGAAAGTTCTGTCTAAGAAAGGGGGTTGATCACCTAATTGCGCGCCAGTAAGGAGAAATTCTTATCGAAAAGCCCCTTCTTTCTTGGGAACAACCTGGTTGTCATTATTATGATTCTGTAATATTATTTGTGAATAATTAGCTATTAATTTATATGATAAAGAAATATTTATTTTATGTGGATATAAATGAAGGAATTAATGCTGAGGAGTTTTATCAATATTTTATCGGAATGGAGGTATTAAAAATCATCTATATATGGATTTCGGTCATTTTCTGTTTGGAATTTAGAAAAACTTTCTTTTACAAAGTTGTAGATAATTATATTTCCTATGTAATGGATATAAAATTCGTATTTTTCTGATAAAAGGGCTATTTATTATTAATTATTGAAGTTTCAGAAATAAATGTTTTTTTAAAAAATATGGGTGGGCCCCACTTTTGGTTGTTATGGAATTTTTTGAATTTGGTGGGCCCCACTTGTGGTGTACTGAGTTTAGTCAATAGGTGTGCGTGAGAATTTTTATAAAATATTAATATATTAAATTTTAGTCTGCTTTGGCGTTATGACATTTTCCTATAAATAGGGTGCTTAGTTAGACTTGAAAATCATACGAGAATCAGAAGTTTTCTCTCTCTATAATATCGAGCATATTTTTGTGAGTATTTAGACACTTTGAGAGTTGCTATTCAGTGCAAGTTTTCTTCAATATTATATCTGATATTCCAGTCAGAAGTATTATTCTTTTGAGGTAAGGGATGTTATTTTCTTCGTAAATGATGTTATTTCTTTCAATATTATTATACCGAAATATTGGTATGAAATTTATTATGAAATTTTGACCTTTTCTTGTCGAGGTTACTATCCATGTATATGGTACTATTCACGTATACATAACTATTCACGTATACGACACTATTTACGAATACAATACTATTCACAAAGTATGATTTTTCTTATGAAATTGTTACCTTTTGTGTCGGGATTACAATTCACGTATACGGCACTATTCACGTATACGGCACTATTCACAGAAAAATTAATTTTTTTTTCTTTGTCCAAGTTGTCTATTATGGTTACTATCATTGATTGTATCCATGTTTTGATCTTCATTCTTGAATTTTGCTCCACAATTGTTTATTATGGAGTATTTTTGAACTTGGATAAACTAAAATACGAATCCCTAAATGATGATAAAACTGAATATCATTGATTGTATCCATGTTTTGATCTTCATTCTTGAATTTTGCTCCACAATTGTTTATTATGGAGTATTTTTGAACTTGGATAAACTAAAGTACGAATCCCTAAATGATGATAAAACACTTTCGGGAAAGTATTTGTCATTGAACAGCTCTTGGAACTTCTCCCAAGACATCTTGAGTGCGTCAGGCTGGGTACGTTTTACAGATTTCCACCAGTAATCTGCCTCTTCACGTAACATAAAGGTGGCAAAGGAAATCTTTTGCTCCTCGGAGCATCCCAAGACATCAAATATCTTGGTGATCTGCTTTAACCACGTCTCCGCCTTAAGTGGTTCTGGCTTTCCCAAAAACTCCGGTGGTCCCAGCTCCTTGAATTGCTTAGCGGTGACCGTCCGAGAGTTATTTTGTTGTTGCATGAATTGCATAAAGCCTCTGACCATCTCATCATTCACCATTTCATCGGTGTTATTGTTTTCATGAGGATTATTGTCCTCTGGTTGCACATTACCCTGAGCATTAATCGTTGGTGATTCAATGGTCTCATGTGCTTCATTGATTATCTCAACATTTTCGGATGCCATTAGCAAATACTGCAACAAAATAAGGGTTAATTAACATATAACATATTATCCATATACTTTGACCGACCAATTAAATACCATGCAAATAAACTTAGGTAGGTCATACTAGCGAAGGAATTCCCCGTCTCTCTCCTCCTAGTTCTATTCTCACATCTTAGCCAGGGATCATATCCCTAAGCTCTGATACCAACTGTGACGCCCTCAAAATTAGGTATACATCACCCATCTTGAGTCGTCAGATACATAGTACAGAATACAAATACAACTTACTAATACAACTGTCGTGTACAATACGACAAAACATAAACTGTGAGTTTGAATACAAATATTATCTTCCAGAGAGTATTCATACTCAAAAGGAGTCCTCATTACATTTATTAACACACTATTACATAGAATAGTGAGGACAACTAACTAATACTATCATTCGAACCATCACTCCGTTCCCCGACTTGCCCCAGCTACGTTCTCATTTCCTGAAGAGAACAGTGAAAGAATGGGTGAGCTCAACTAGCCCAGTAAGAAATATTATGACTAAGATAATGCAGAATTAATTATCATTAGCCTTCAACAATGTTAAACTGATAAAATATAATAGACATCAAGTTTAACTGCAGTGGAACAAGCAATCCATTAAAAGAGTCAAGTAGAAAATAAACTCTACTATCTTTTATGATTTAAAAGGTTTTTCAACACTGTGATCGCTGGGACTCAGCTTAATAAAATAATCCACATCATCGAATCACCCCTGCACTACGGCCAAGGATATTCGTGTATTCATTAATGGTCATGATCATGCCAACAACTGTCAATCAATGCACTACGGGCCAATGAGGACTTTTACCACATCATTTGTAACATTACGGTCATGATTATACCGAATAATCCCTGGTCATAATCATACCAAGTCCATCTATGCACTACAGGCCACAGATGACTTTCAATATTTTATAAACATGAGGATGATGACAATGATATAAGAATTCAATAAAACAAGTTCAAGAATTAATTTATCCAAGAATTAACAACGTCCAAATTGTCAACATGATACTGCTTTGTGGAGTAAAATTCAAGAATGCTTAGAAGAATATTTTCATGAAAAGATACTGGATGAAACGCAATTATCAAGGATATTCCACAAATTTCATGGAGTATAGAAGTCAAAACTTAACCAACTGAGTATAATAAAGAATGGAATAACAAAAGAAATCACCATGCATGCGATAGACCGCACAGACAGGTTATTCCAACAGAATAATAAATAATGGAACCAGGTCCGGCGTAAACGCACAGACAGGATATTTCGACAGAATAATAAATAATGGAACCAGGTCCGGTGTAAAACACACAGACAGGAAGTTCCAACAGAATAACAACAAGACGGAACCAGGTCCGGTGTAAAACACACAGACAGGATGTTCCAACAGAATAACAACAAGACGGAACCAGGTCCGGTGTAAAACACACAGACAGGATGTTCCAACAGAATAATAATAAAAATGGAACCAGGTCCGGTGTAAAACATACAGACAGGATGTTCCAACAGAATAATAACAAAAACAGAACCAGGCCCGGTGTAAAATACACAGACAGGATGTTCCAACAGAATAATAATAAAAATTGAACCAGGTCCGGTGTAAAACACACAGACAGGATGTTCCAACAAAATAATAACAAAAACAGAACCAGGTCTGGTGTAAAACACACAGACAGGATGTTCCAACAGAATAATAGAAGAATGTCACCAAGTATAGGGTAGATCCGCGTATACAGGTTATTCCAACAGAATAATAAGAAATGGAATAACAACAGTTCTCTTCATGAATAAGAAAGAATAACACCCCTTACCGTTTTAAAGACGAGCTGGAATAAGGAAGTAGTTAAGTAGCAGAATACTCTTCTTCTCTCTCTCTCTATAGTTTCTCTCTATAGTTTCTCTCTCTAGAGTTCAGTGAATTCGTAAGAAATAATGAAGGAATGAGCTGCTATTTATAGAAAAATAGAATGCATAGTAACTAATCCATGAACGGTCCAGATTGATTACTTTAATCTGACGGTCCATATTTAAAGAAATTTTTTTTAAATAAAATATAATATATTCTATTTATAGAATAACTTTAATAAAGTATTCTGTTTTATATAAAAAGATGTTTCTGTTTTATTACGTTAATAATACGAATAAAACAAAACGTCATTATCGCTAAATAATTCATATTATTAACTGACAATAATTAAATCAAACTGAGTGACTTCTCACATAAGTATTAATAATCAATACTGTGTGCTACTATGCAATCACACGTATTACTGTACTTTTACTACCGAGTAGTTCAACAGTAACAATGGTAAAACTTCTGCCGTTATTTTTAATAAAATATTTTTGTCGTTTTCTCAATCCGACAATAATTCCGTTGTGGGGTCCACCAATGATTGTGTCGTTGTACGAATATTCCCTGTTAAAACGAATATTCCCCGACCAATCGAATATTATATAACAACTTGCGTACTTTGCAAAATTTATAAATATTACCCACAACTATAACATTATATCAAATTAACTCCATAATATTCAAAAATGATATTTATAGAAAATTCATCTTTATTTATAAAAGTTGGGGTCTTACATTTTAAAACACTAAATACTGGGCAGTCACTAAGGACTATGAACTTCTACTAGAATTAACAGCATTATACTAAATATCCAATAAAAACAAGTAACACAAGTGATCAGCCTAAAGTACCCTACGTTATGCATAACATTTAATCATACTCATGTGCACACATCAGTCTCTCGACAATTATATAGTTTCCCTTCTAAGGAGGGTTGTTCATCTCAGTCAATTATACGAGTCTGTACCAAGTCAATTTGGTTAGGATAGCTTTCTATCATACAATAATAGTCTATCTGAATAAATGGCTTAGACAACTTTTATAATGCATTCAAGAACTATAAGTTCAATGCTTGCAACAATCGTCAAAATATCAATGATTTCTGAATAGTAATAGATATTTATTTGAAATAAATATAGTTGATACTTAAATAATTCGGATTATACAATATATACAGCGTAAACAACTTAGGAAACTTGCATTCAATTTGAGAATCAAATGAAGTTCGAGAACTTGCACAAAATCCAAAGTTGTGTAAGTTAGAAAAACTTGCATCAAGCGTAGTTTACTAAAGTATAGCTTATCAACACTTTTCGAATCCTATTATAACGTAATTGCACGTATGGGATATTCATTATGTAAGACCCCAACTTTTTATAAATAAAATTGAATTTTCTCTAATTATTATTTTGAATAATAAAGTGTTAATTTGATATAATGCTTTGATTATGGCTGAAATGTGCAAATTTTGCAAAATAAGCAAATGGTTATAAAATATTCATTGTTGTCGGGGAATATTCATTTGGTCGTGAAATATTCTTGTTGTCGGGGAATTTTCGTACGATGGCGCAACCATTTAGATTATTAATTCTTACGTAAAAAGGCACTACTCAATAATTGCTACAGTAATTACTATTCAATATTTTATTTTATTGATTCAATAATTGCTACGTTGATATTTTATATAATTGTTGTTTCAATATTTGTTACTGCATAGTATTTTTGATTATCAGATCAATAATTCATATTATTTGAATAATATTATTAGATAGCATTATTGGCAATATCTAAGAAAGTTCTGTCTAAGAAAGGGGGTTGATCACCTAATTGCGCGCCAGTAAGGAGAAATCCTTATCGAAAAGCCCCTTCTTTCTTGGAAACAACCTGGTTGTCATTATTATGATTCTGTAATATTATTTGTGAATAATTAGCTATTAATTTATATGATAAAGAAATATTTATTTTATGTGGATATAAATGAAGGAATTAATGCTGAGGAGTTTTATCAATATTTTATCGGAATGGAGGTATTAAAAATCATCTATATATGAATTTCGGTCATTTTCTGTTTAGAATTTAGAAAAATTTTCTTTTACAAAGTTGTAGATAATTATATTTCCTATGTAATGGATATAAAATTTGTATTTTTCTGATAAAAGGGCTATTTATTATGAATTATTGAAGTTTCAGAAATAAATGTTTTTTTAAAAAACATGGGTGGGCCCCACTTTTGGTTGTTGTGGAATTTTTTGAATTTGGTGGGCCCCACTTGTGGTGTACTGAGTTTAGTCAATAGGTGTGCGTGAGAATTTTTATAAAATATTAATATATTAAATTTTAGTCTGCTTTGGCGTTATGACATTTTCCTATAAATAGGGTGCTTAGTTAGACTTGAAAATCATACGAGAATCAGAAGTTTTCTCTCTCTATAATATCGAGCATATTTTTGTGAGTATTTAGACACTTTGAGAGTTGCTATTCAGTGCCAGTTTCCTTCAATATTATATCTGATATTCCAGTCAGAAGTATTATTCTTTTGAGGTAAGGGATGTTATTTTCTTCGTAAATGATGTTATTTCTTTCAATATTATTATACCGAAATATTGGTATGAAATTTATTATGAAATTTTTACCTTTTTATGTCGAGGTTACTATCCATGTATATGGTACTATTCACGTATACATCACTATTCACGTATACGACACTATTTACGAATACAATACTATTCACGAAGTATGATTTTTCTTATGAAATTGTTACCTTTTGTGTCGGGATTACAATTCACGTATACGGCACTATTCACGTATACAGCACTATTCACAGAAAAATTAATTTTTTTTTCTTTGTCCAAGTTGTCTATTATGGTTACTATCATTGATTGTATCCATGTTTTGATCTTCATTCTTGAATTTTGCTCCACAATTGTTTATTATGGAGTATTTTTGAACTTGGAAAAACTAAAGTACGAATCCCTAAATGATGATAAAACTGAATATCTTTGGCATGTAGTGCAAAGATGAATGATTACCTGATGAATATCTTTAGCCCGTGGTGCAAAGATGAATAGGTGTTGAGATGAACATGACCAACTGGTGATACAAATGAATATCTTTGGCCTGTAGTGCAAAGATGAATATTTGATTCAAGATGTATATTGATTGATGTTACAGGGATAAAATATTAATGATGAACTTTTAAATCATAGAAGATAGTAGACTTCATTCTCTACTTAACTCTTCTAATGAATTGTTATTTTCGCTGCGAATATTGATCTAAAACTTGTTGTCCATTATATTTTATTTGATTCATTGAAGACTAACAATAATTTGTTCTACATTATCTTAGTCATAATATTCTTTACTGGGCTAGTTGAGTACACCCTTTTCCTTTTTGTTCCATTTTTCTTCTCATGAGGTGAGAATATAGCGAGAACTAGTCGGGGTGTGGATTGATGGGTTCAGACAGTTGTTTTAGCAGTCCTCACTATTTTATAAAATAGTGTGTCAATAATTATAATGAGGACTTATTTGAGTTTGGATATTGTCTAGAAGACAATATTTATATTTAAACTCATAACATATGTGTTATCGTATTTTGCACGACAATTGTAATAATGAAGTTATAGTTTTATGTACCATGTATTTGGCAACTCAGAATGGTGGAGATCGGGGAATATAACTAGGAGGGGATAGACGAATAAATCATTCGCTAGTATGTCCTACCGAAGCTTATTTGGGTTTAATTGGTCGGTCAGAATATAGGGATATGTCTTTAATTAACCCTTGTTTTATGGCAGTATTTGAGAATGATAGCTGAAAATGTTAACAATGGAGTGAACGAGACTGTGGAGATACCTTTAATCACCAACCAGGAGAACGTGCAACAGGACGACAATGTTCCTCCTATAAACAACACCACTGATCAAACGATAAATGATGTGATGTTTAGAAGCTTTTTTCAGTTCATGCAAAATCGTACGAGGGAGACTCATGTACAAAATACGGGGGGAAATAATAGTAACGCGCAGCTTGTCACAACCAAGCAGTTCAAAGAGTTGGGACCACCAGAATTTTTGGGAAAGCCAGATCCGATTAAGACGAAAACGTGGGTTAAGCAAAATACCACGATATTTGATGTCTTGGGATGCACGGAGGAACAGATGGTTCCATTCACTAACTTTATGTTCCGTGGTGAGGCAGATTACTAGTGGCAATCTGTGAAGCGTACCCAGCCTGCCATACTCAATATGTCTAAGGAAATATTTTAGAAGTTGTTCAATGACAAGTACTTTCCTAAAAGTATTCGTCATATGAAGGAGGTAGAGTTTATTAGACTAGAACAGAACAACATGACTGTGTCCCAGTACGAGGCTAAGCTCGTAGAGTTATCCAGGTTTGCACCTCATTTGGTAAAGAAGGAGGAACGTATGACGCGGATGTTTCTGAGAGGTCTGAAACCCAAAATTCGGCAATATCTTATTTCTCACAAATTTTCTCTATTTTAAGATGTTATGAATAGGGCTCAATTATTATAGCGAGATAATGAGTATGTTAAACTGAGGAATCACAACTAGGGTCATACCGGTAGCAGCAGTTATCAGAGCAATGACAACTAGTGGAGAAGAAAATATCCGGACAAAAGCAATAACCACTCTGGTGGTAATCGTGGCCATGATAGTAGAAGAAGCGAGTCGGGGGGAGATTTCAAAAAGAGAAGGTACAATAATGACAACGTGAAGACGTCAGCACTAGCATCAACTGTTTCTAGGAGAGGAGAACGACCATCGGTCGTATGTTATAAATGCGGGAAAGAGGGACACATCAGCCCAAACTGCCCACAATAATCCAAGGTGTGTTATAACTGTGGAAAGGAAGGTCATATAACTAGAGATTATCTTGTAGCGAAACCAAGTTCAGCTGGAATGGTGACTCCAAAGGCTGTCATGGACAAGACAAAGTCGGTGGTTCCTGAAAGAGCGTTTGTCGTGACTGCCCAAAACGCAAGGAACCTGAACTAGGTGATCACGAGTAAGCAAATCATAAACTCTTGCGAAGTTTATACCTTACTAGATACTGGTTCTACCCATTCTTTTATCTCTCCTGCTTAATCTCAACATTTGAATTTGACTCCGGAGAAATTAGACTTTAACTTATCTGTTGAAACTCCGTTAGGAAAAACTTTCATTACATCCATGGTTTATAAATCTTACTTGATTCAATTTGGTACCATCACATTACCTGCCGCTCTTATTTCTTTGAAAATACTTGTATTTGATGTGATTTTAGGGATTGATTGGTTAACCACTTATCATGCTAAAATTGATTATTTTCGTAAGGTTGTTATTTTTCATATTCCTATCTAACTTGTTATGTGAATTCAAGCAACCAAACCACTAAAGTCAATCACTGTCATATCAAGACATAAAGCCATTCGTTTATTGAAAAATAGATGTCAAGCTTTCTTAGCCCATGTTATGGACTTGAATAAAAATACGCCAAATTTGAATAATATTTCTGTTGTTAGTGAATTTTTTAACGTATTTCGTGAAGAACTTTTCGGTCTACCCCCAGAACGTGAAGTTGAATTCTTTATTAACCTTGAACCTGGTACAAAATCCATATCTAAAAATCCATATCGAATGGCTCCTATTGAACTTCAGGACTTAAAGGTTCAACTACAGGAGTTGTTAGACATAGGTTTCATCCGTCCTAGTACATCTCCTTTGGCTGCTCCTATTTTATTCGTAAAGAAGAAAGACGGGAGTATGCGACTTTGTATTGACTACCGGGAATTGAACCATGTCACCATCAAGAATAGGTATCCGCTACCTCACATTGATGACATGTTCGACCAGTTGTAAGGAGCATAATTCTTCTCAAAAATCAATCTTCGTTCCAGATATCACAGTTTAAGATTAAAACTGAGGATATTCCGAAGACCGCCTTCAAAAGTCGGTATGGGCATTATGAATTCTTAGTCATATCTTTTGGATTGACTAATGCTCATGTTGCTTTCATGGATATGATGAACCGTGTGTTCAACGAATATTTGGATCAGTTCATTGTTGTCTTTATTGATGACATCCTCATCTATTCCAAATGCCGTGAAGATCATGAGCATCATTTAAAGCTGGTACTTCAAAGGCTTCGTGATAACAAGATATATGCCAAGATAAAGAAATGTGAGTTATGGCTTGAGAAAGTAGCATTCCTTGGGCACGTAGTGTCAAAACATGAAGTATCTATTGACCCGACGAAGATTGAAGCAATACAAAGTTGGGAGAGCAACCGAAGTCGGTGACCGAAATATGTAGCTTTTGGGCTTAGCTGGTTATTATCGGAGATTTGTGGAAGAATTTTCTCAAATCACTACTCCATTAACTCAGCTGACTTGGAAAGATACAAAATTCGTATGGAGTGAGGACTGCGAGAAGAGTTTCCAAGAGCTCAAGAGGTGACTCATTTCGGCACCTGTTTATACAATACCATATGGTTCGGATGGATTTGTTATCTACAGCGATGCTTTAGGCAAAAAGGTAGGATGTGTTCTCATGAAACATGGAAAAGTCATAGCCTATTGTCGACGTTGGGATTTTATTTGTCCACTTTCTGTTCTTGTTCTTTGGTATTCTCATGTTAGGTGAGATTTGTTTAAAAAAACAAGTTGTGAAAATGGTTCGACATTTATATGTCGATGATTTGACTGTAAGAGTCGCCAGTTGGTTTTTTAACTGGTTGTACAAACACAACCGAGAAAAGGTTTGCACATTGACCTAATGATGTGACACTGCTAAAAAAGTCTGTAAAATCGAGAATCATTAGGGTCTAGGGACTTGCTTATGCGGAGGGAAGGTGTTAGGCATCCCCCGACATCCGTGTTACCACGGTGACCGCCACTTTTTAAGAAACTGTTATATGAATGTGTGTGTGTGGGGGGGTCAATGTGTTGTTATTTGGAATTATTGTGAGGCCTCATTCGCACCTATATACATAGGATTTGAATTTATGTAAAAATTCAGTTTTAAACAAGATACAGCTGTGATGTTTTGTAAAAGAGGTTTTTAAAACCCTTATACTCAATAGTAATTGAGACCTTTTACACTTCCATTTTATTATGTGTTCTGCTTGATTGCTTTTATTTTCGAGATGCGAAGCATCTTCGAGAAAATAATATACAAAATAGTGCCGAACTCTTTGTGGGCATAAGAGCCATCTAAGGAAATTCAAACACCGTGAATAAATTACAAGCTGCTTACAGCTGAAAATGTCCATCACGGGAACCGAATCTAGATTCAGTAGACTGAATCTGTGATCACATGATTCATAGGCTCACATGATGCAGCGATTTGTATGAACAAACTGTAAGCAGATATATATATAAAAGCTGTAAATATATATATATATACAGACATGATCAACCACCATGAAGTACCTCCATGGGGGATCGAAAATGTAAATATATAAAAGCGGTATATATATATATATATATATATATATATATATATATATATATATATATAAGTAAGTAAACGCTCCGGATATAAATCTAGGCTCATCGAACAAAGTTGGACCACAGTTTATATATAAGTATATATATAAAAGCAAATAAAAGCTCCGAACGTGAGTCCAAGCTCAATCGAGGCATAACTCGATAATGGTAGTCCATATATATATATATATATATATATATATATATATATATATATACAAAAGAAATAAAAGCCACGGAAAGAAGTCCGGGCAAATACAATCAACACGACTCTCAATGTGAAGAACGGTGTGTGCAAAGATGAAGAGAAAGGCTTTAAAGTGTGTAAGAAGGCTTATAGTGGGCTGCCAAATAAGACTTCAATAACTTGAAAGGGATGAACACTCAGCTCCCGCCGGTAAAAAGTAGCTATATACGAGCTTACAAGTGTTTAAAATGAGAAAGCACTCAGTTTAGGGTGTGTACAGAACAAATTGGACTGGGCTTCCTCGCCTTTTTTTTCTTCTAAAATGGCCACCCCAAGCCCTCTATTTATAGAGGGGAGAGCCGTAGGTGAACCTACGACAAGCCGTAAATGTACCTGCGGTTGCCCGGGGTGCCCCGGGCTCTGCAGGTCCCGTCGTCTTGAAGTACGTGCACACGTGCACTGTGATGTCTGTTCAAAATTTCAGAACTATAATTCGGGCATCCAATTAAGGTGTATAAGACCTATTTCGGACCGCCATTATCGAGAGCT
The DNA here is from genome assembly GCA_016801055.1 of Panax notoginseng. NCBI lineage: Eukaryota > Viridiplantae > Streptophyta > Magnoliopsida > Apiales > Araliaceae > Panax > Panax notoginseng. Next base: position 72,467,181 of record CM029015.1, on the reverse strand, counting down.
ACACAATGACATGAGATTAGAGGTTGTAAGAAGTCAGGAAGATGGGACCATGCCTTATCTCTTCAAGCTTCAAATTCTATCCGGTGTGTTGTCTTGTGCAGTAGTCACTCGGGATTGGGATTGGACTTCATTGGTTCTTGTGGGACACTACTGTGTAGAAATGTATGTATGTTGTTGTTGAGACGGTGCGATGTGACATTGGGATTATAAAATAACGGTCCTGCCCTTCACCTGGGTTATCTCCGGTTTGAGTTGTGTTAGCGGTCGTTGCCCAGGGTTATCTCTGAGATTGAACTGCTACAGGGGTTGACTGTCCTCAAGATTATTTTTGAGATGTGCCTGACTTCCCGGGGTTATCTCCAGGCTTGTGGAATGAGTACCTTGGGGCTTTTGCCAAGTGTTCTAAAGCTGTTTGCATGGCTTTGAAACAAGTATTTCCGGGGTTATCTCCGAAACTTCAACTGCATGCCTCGGGGTTATCTCCGAGGTTGATACTATCTTTCCCGGTGTTGTCTGGGGCTGAGACTAAGTATCTCGGGGTTATCTCTGAGATGGCACTGTCTTCTCCAGTGTGTTTTTCGGTATTGGCACTGCACTCCTCGGGGTTATCTCCGAGGTTGAAATTGAAACTCTCGGTGTTGTCGCCGGGATTGAGGTTGAAACTTCCGGTGGTATTTTCGGATCTGAGCTGGATGTCTCAGGGTTATCTCTGAGATGGTGATATTGAATATCCCAGGGTTGTCTCCGGGACTGAACTGAGCTTTCTTCCAGGGTTATCTCTGAAAGACGATTTTGCCCTCCTACAATGTTAGTAACAGGTATGTAAAAAATTTTGAGTGTCTACAGATGCCCCTTTTTATCATATTCATGTAACGCAATGGCATGGATAGGATAAAGAATCCTAGACACTTGAAATGCAACAAGATAAACATGATGCCATGTACAACAACATGATGCAAATGTATGATGCATATATTTTGTTAGATTATTCTCCAACATGGTGGGAAGATTGTCGGCTCCCTGTTGCTTCTACCGAGGATTGAAATAGATAAGCAGCCTGATGAACTATCATGGGCATACAATCCACAACTACCAGGAATCTCTAGGATTGTTGACATTTGGGTTATCACCAAAGTCTTGAATCCTTGATACAGACTTTATACTGAAGATGTATCCCTCATGTATTAGAGACTCTGTGGGGATGTATCCTTGTCTATTTGAGGATGTGTATAACATATTCCATCATCGGTCCTCCCCGATGAGGATGATCCTTCTTGGTTTGTATTGCCAGGACATATCAATGTTCTGTCGGAGTTACTGCCAATAGTTTCTGTTATCAGGGTTGCCTGACCTTCGCTGACATGTACATCATCGAATAATATCCGTGTTGGGTAAACTGTCAAGGTTTCTTGACCTTTGCTGACTTGTGTATCAGTAGAAAATACGTGACACCCCCGCCAGGGATATGTACTTCGACACATAAAAATGCGTGACGCCCCCGCCGGGGAAACTACTTGAGAATACGTGCTGCCCCCGCCGGGGATGTGTACTATAAAATGCGTGATGCCCCTATCGGGGAATCTATATTTGGACAGATGACCATGCGTGATACCCCCGCAGGGGTAACTGCTTGATCGTCACTGACGTGTGCGTCAGTGGCTAAAATCATCGGACGACTTTCAACGCTTCATTAGATTTACTTGTCAACGGTTGAAGTGATGTCAAGGTTGCTTGACCTTCATTGACCCGTGCATCAATGGATGACAATGCGTGATACCCCCACCGAGAAATCTGTATTTGGACAGATGACCATGCGTGATACCCCGACCGGGGTTCTCGAAAGGATTAGGGTGACAACCTTAAATTGGCGACATTGGACCTACGTAAGGTATTGTCGAGGGTAACTTGTAACTGCTGAGATCATCAGCGTAGTTTACCCTGTGTTCAGGCAAACACCAATGAGTGATATGTAAACTCACGGTTCGGTCTGAGAAAACCAGAATTCCAAGCTATTTCGCTCAATCGCGTAGCGTTTTTATTCCTGATTTGGCCTTTTCAGCTTGTAAGAACTCCTTTGCAACTCAAACTGGACTGAGTCGAAGGGGTGGGACCCATGTAGGGGTGTCACATGCTTTATAGAGGGTATGTTGAAGCGTTGGATACCGGAGAGACAGGTTTTCTAATTTAGTACCCAGGAGTTGACTCCTACATTGGAGGAGTACGAGCGGTTGATGGCTTTGCCCTTAGATAGACCTTGCGCTCATATGGCTATTGGAGATATGCGCCGACAGTTCATGACCTTTACCAGGTTAAGGCATAGAGTAGTAGAGGATGAGATAAGAGTTGGGGTCTTATAGTGGAGGTTCAACGCTATATGTGGCAGAAAGGGTGTAGGAATGTTTTTGTTTTTGTTTTTGTTTTTGTTTTTGTAAGGAAAATGGTGTAGAAATGTTTTTGTTGTTTTTGTTTTATTACGAGGAGAAGGGTGTAAAAATGTTTTTGTTGTTTTTGTTTTATTGCGACCGGGCCATATAAAATGGTTGCCTACGTACTCCCGTGTATCAAGGAGATCAGGTCGGTGTAGTTCACCCCGTTTTCAGGACAATTTGTAGCCAAAGAAAAGTTTGATCCCATCTTCAAGATAAACTGTGGGGTAGGAAGTTTAATCCTATGTGTAGGATAAAATTCAGGTGTGAAAAGTCTTATCCCTAGTGGGGTAAAATTGTAGGTGTGAAAGGTTCAATCTCTGGTGGGATAACTAAAGTTGAGTAAGGGTTAAAAAACCAAGTGGAGAGAAAAGGATCTAGCGATCCAAAACCAGGCTGCTGGTTAGAAAAGTGTTTGTCCCTAATGGGGCAGATGAGTGTGAAGCGAAGTTGTATGTAATGAAGGGTTAAAGAACCGAAATGACTGGTGATCTGATGATCCAAAACTAGGATGTTCATTTGATGGTAACCTCAGACATAGTACCATTTCACGATGTCCGAATTGATGAGTTGCAGAAATTCATCGCCGTCCATTTCCTGTAATCTGAGAGCGCCTCCTATCAATACCTCCTTGATAATAAACGGGCCTTCCCAGTTTGGAGCAAATTTTCCCTTAGACTGATCTTAGTTGTTAATGATCTTCTTCAAAACCAAATCATGTCGTTTAAACTGCCGTAGCTGGACTTTTTTGTTGTAGGACCAGGCGATCCTTTGTTGATATAACTGACTATGGAAGATAGCAGTGGCACGCCTTTCGTCTATTAGAGACAATTGGTGATACATATCTTATACCCATTGGTTCTCATCCAGCTGAGCGTCTATCAACACTCTGAGGGATTCCATTTCCACTTCTATGGGGAGCACTGCTTCCATCCCATAGGTTAATACGTAGGGGTTGCCTCAGTGAAAGTGCGCATTGATGTTCTGTAGGCTAACAGAGTAAAAGGCAATAAGGTAGGACATCCTTTGTGATTAGCAGACATCTTTTGCATGATCTTTTTGATATTTTTGTTAGCCACTTCAACAGCACCATTCATCTTTGGATGGTAGATGACGGAGTTGAGATGTTTGATGTGGAATTTACTGCACAACTCCTCCATCATTTTGTTGTTGAGGTTCTTAGCATTGTTTGACACAATTACCTCTGGCTATCCATATCGACAGATGACATTATTTCTGATGAAAGCAATGATGACTTCTTTGGTAACCCTGGGGAAGGAGGCTGCTTCTACCCACTTGGTGAAGTAGTTGATCATGGTTAAGATTAACCGATGTCCATTACTGGCTTTGGGCTCGATGGGCCCAATTACGTCCATTCCCCACATTGATAAGGGCCCAGGAGAACTCATATTATGGAGCTCCCTCGGAGGGGCGTGGATAGCATTCCCATGAATTTGGCATTGATAACATCTCCTGACGTAGTCATCGCAATCAGCTTTGAGAGTGAGCCAGTAATATCCTGTCCTGAGGATCTTTTTAACAAGTAGAGGGTCGCTTATGTGTGGGCAACATACTCCACCATGGACCTCATCAATGAGCCTCTGAGCTTGGTCTTCGTCCAAACATCTAAGGAGACCTAATCGTGCATCTCTTTTGTAGAGTGCATCTCCACTTAGATAGAATTTCATAGCAAGTCGATGGATCCGACTTTTCTCAGTCAGGCTCGCCTCAGGGGGTGTAGATCCGTCCTGTAAGTACTCCTTGATATGCTGATACCAAGGATGCTGGATGGGAGGTAGCTCATCCGATACTTCTCCAACATAGTTCCCATAGGTTGTGGCCTTTTGCAGGGCAAATGTGATGTTTGGCATGTGTTCCTTGTCAGTTATGTGAATCAAGAAGGCCAAAGTTGCTAGCGCGTCTGCAAGGTCATTCCTATTACGGGGAATGTGTAGAAAATAGATCTCTTTGAACTCCGAAGCCATCTGTAAAACTTGCCGATGGTAAGGCAGCAAATGTAGCTCTTGGGTTTGATAGATTCCCGTGGATTGTCTAATTACCAACTTCAAATACCCAAAGACATTTAACCTCCTAATGCCTATTGAACGAGTAAGTTTTAGCCCCATGATATAGCCTTCATACTCAGCTGTGTTATTGGTGCTAACAAACTGCAATTTGACGGCGACGGGATAATGTTCCCCCGTAATGGATACTAGAACTGCTCCAGCTCTAGAACCTTGCATGTTTACAGCTCCATTAAAATACATCTTCCATATTTGGTGTGCATCGAACTGATCGTGTTACTGAATTGCCATCACCCCTTCATCGGGGAAGTATATTTCTAAGGGTTTAAAATCCCCTGAAGGTGCGGCGGCCAGTTGATCTGTAATTTCTTAACCTTTAATGGACTTATGCGTCACGTAAACGATGTCAAATTGTTGTAGGATCAACTGCCATCTGGATAGTCGGTAGTTTAGTATGGGTTTACTAAACACGTACTTGAGAGGATCCACGCGGGATATGAGATGGGTTGTGTGGCCATAGAGGTAATGTTGTAACCTCATGGAAGCCCATGCTAAAGCATAATAAGTCTTCTCAATTAGAGTGTACTTGTGTTCACTGCTGCTTAATCTTTTGTTGAGGTAGTAGATAGCTCGTTCTTGGCCTCTATCGTCTTTCTATCCCAACATGCAGCCCATGGCATTATCACTTATGGACAGGTACATGGATAGGGGAACATCATCCCTGGGTGATATCAAAATAAGAGCTTTGATTAGCTACTCTTTGATTGTAAGGAAGGCCTTCTAGCACTCCTCATTCCATTTAATGGAGGAGTTCTTCCTTAACAGTTTGAAGATGAGCTCACAGGTTGCTGTGAGTTGAGAAATAAACCTGTTAATGAAGTTGATTCTTCCCAAAAATTCCCGTATTTCCTTCTCTGTCTGAGGAATGGGCATTTCCGTAATGGCCTGGATTTTGGTGGGATCTAGCTCAATCCCCTTGTGGCTGACTAGGAATCCTAGCAACTTGCCTGATTTAACGCCAAAAGCAAACTTGGCTGGATTCAACTTCAAGTTGTACTTACGCAACCTGTTGAAGAGCTTTTTGAGATGGTCTAGGTGGTCTTCCTCCTTTCGGGATTTGATGATGATGTCATCCACATAGATCTCTATCTCCTTATGCATTAAATCATGGAAAAGAGCCATCATGGCTCGCTGGTAGGTAGCTCTGGCATTGATGAGGCCGAATGACAATCGTCTATAGCAAAAGGTTCCCCAAGGCGTGATGAAAGAAGTTTTCTCATTATCCTCTTCAGCAACCATGATTTGATGGTACCCCGCAAAGCAATCAGCGAAGGAATACATATCGTATTGAGCAATATTGTCAATGAGAATGTGGATAAATGGCACGGGAAAACTATCTTTAAGGCAAGCTTTATTCAGATCCCGATAATCCACGCAAACTCGCACCTTTTCTCCAGGTTTAGGTACAGGAACGATGTTGGATATTCATTCAGGATATGTGGACACCATAATAATATTAGCTTGAAATTATTTCACAATTTCTTCTTTAACCTTTAAACTCAACTCAGGTTTTAATCACCTGAGCTTCTACTTGACTGTCTTGAATCCCTCTTTAATGGGAAGGCGATAAAGGACAATGTCAGTGGACAAACCCACCATGTCTTCATGAGACCATGCAAACACATCCTGGAATTGGGTTAGTAGTGTAACCATGTCATTCCTCTAGTTTGGAGTGAGGTATGTACCTATCTGGATTAGCTTAGGGCTTTCTAAGGTTCCGAGATTGAAGGAAGTGGTTTGATCAAGGTTGGGTTTGGATTTGTCTTCGACCTATTCTTTGATCTCCGGAGCTATCTCAATATCCTCTTGTATTTTCATCAAGTCTGAATCCAACTTTTCATAAAAGTTACAATCCTTGTGGAGAAGAGGCATCTTATAAGCAAGTATAGGCACATCTAAATTCAGAGTCCTGAAACAAAATATGCTTTCACTTAATATATATGAAACTATTCAATCATACAAAGTGTTAGCATGTACTGACAAAACAACTGCTAATACTGTATAGAAAAGTAAGCAGTTATGATTATCTACAGGGCAGAAGGAGTTTTTGCCCCTTTTACCCTTGTCGACCAATGCAAGGAGTGCTGCTCCAATTATCGAGGGCAAAGTCCTAGTGGACTGTAGTGATGGAGGGGCTGTCATCGTCCTCCTTCTCCTGAATGATAACCATTATGTCTGGGCAATCATCGTCTGGGGTGTATCGATTTGTATGTTCATCATAGACAATGATGAGTGATGAGTGAGTTTTATACTCATAATTGAGTGCATTTGAGCTTAATCTTTTGGTTGATTTTAAGTATTTGTGTCTATTCATGCATGTTTTACGTTGTTCTGTAGGAATTGGGACAAAAGTTACTTGGATCGACGTTTGGGGTGGCTAGATTTACGTTTTCGGCTTGCCATTTACACAGCAGTCACTTCAGAGCCAATTTGAGTATTGCTTCGGACTTTATTTTGAAAAACTTAAAGCATGATAGTTGTAGATCTACTTCTCCTCTTTCCGGAACATCTTAAATCATCAAAATCAGAGCTCCAACAAATAAGTTATAGCCATTTTCCCAAAGGACGTCGAAGCAAAAAATTTCCAAAAAATGTTCCAGCGTCGGATCGCCCATTCGTAGTTCATTTCTAGCGTCGGGGCACTAGGGGCAGATTCCCAGCGCCGTTCCTAATGCCGGGGCGCTGGGGAAGGGTTTGGTTAGGCTTGGATGCATTTTGGGGCGAATTTTAACACCTTTTTGACTCCAAATTGGATTGGGTTCGTTCCTAAGCTAAAAATTGGACTTGTAACCTATAAATACATGATGTAAGGCATAAAATAAGGGGAGATTATATAGATTAGACTAGATTAAACACTCCATTAGATTAGAATATAAACCCTAGTTCTTAATTAGGCATTGGAGATTGAAGCAAATTGAAGAACATTGAAAATCAAGAGCAAGAGCAAGAGGGGAGCATCAGATTTGCTGACAACAGATTCTATTCTATTCTCTTATCATACTTTTATCTTTTAATGTCTATTCAATTCTGGATTCTTGGTTTTAATTCATTAATTATGAACTAACTCTTTTATTGAGATTTCAATTGAACTTTTTATGGCTATGAATTAGTTATTCATTATATTCTAATTATTTATGTTAAAGTGAGTTGTTTATCTTGCCTTATGCTTATTGATTAATTATCTGATCAATAATTACCTTGTTACTCTAGAAGGAATTGGAAGAGGAATTCTTGGGTTAGAACTGGGCATGATAACATGTGACTTAGTTATTTGCATGGTGAATAATTAGGTTTGTGAATTGAATGGAAATATCTGTTCATCGCATGTAACACATAAGAAATTGGAATTGAAGGAGTTTAATTCAATTATTTTGCATAGGATTATAGCAAGATTAATCTGGATTAAATAGAAGTCATTTGATCACTTGGAAAAGGACTTCTGGCATTTGAGAATTCCTGTTAACAATTCAGTAGACATAATAATTGGGATAATTGGATAATTGATTTATAGTTCATAATTGGGGATATTGAAGTCTTAATCTTTATTAATTTGAATTAATTTTAGAGTAATCTAATTTTAATTGATTAATTTAGTTTTCTTAATTAGAAAAATCACAATTTATGGTTGTTTAAATAAAATTGATTTGGTTAAGAGTTAGTACTTTGTAATTATTATTAAATAATTCCTCGTGGAAACTATACTTTTCTTATCACTTTATTACTTGTTGACCGTGTATACTTGCACGTATATTTTGATTGTGAAATCGATCAACAAGTTTTTGGCGCCGTTGCCGGGGAATTAATTTAATAATTATTTACCAATATTAATTTCAATCAAATTAGTCTTAATTTAAATATTTTTATTTTTATTTTTAATTCTCTTCCTATATTTCTCTCTTTTCAGGTACCATGGATGACTTTGCGTATCAATGGCCATACACGAACATGACTCAAGCAATGGAAACAGGGATTGATGGACTCGCGACACTTTCAGAATTGGCAGCACAGGTGTCCGCAATAGCTAAGAAAATGAAAACATGGAGTCCACCATCCACGCAGCAAGTAGCTATGGTTTGTGAGTTATGTGCTGGGAGTCATGCTACAGATCAATGTGCCATCAATTTGGAATCAGCTCAGTTTATAGGGAGCTATAGTCGGTCTACCTAACCTTACCCGAATCAAAACGCATATAATCCGGGTTGGAGAAATCATCCGGGGTTTTCATGGAGTAACAATCAAGCCCAAGCTCAAGCGCCTAGACAACAAAATACATTCGAATTTCAAAATCAGACTCAACAACAACTAGAGAGGAAATCGAGTTGGGAAGAAGCCTTGGAAAAATTCATTAGAGCATCCGACAAAAGGAACGAGGAACAAGACAAAAAAATGAATCAAATAGAGCTGAATATGCAAAGCCAAGGTGCATCGATCCAGAATCTGGAAAATCAATTGGGGCAGATAGCACATGCGTTGAACATTTGTCCTCAATACACTTGGTTCTATGACATGGATGCCGAGACTGATGCTGAGCCCGAACCAAATCTGCAACCGGATCTGCCAAATGATATAGATGTTGAAAGAGAGGAAAGACTTAGAGACCAAGAAAAGGGGATCGGCGAAGATCTAACTTTGAGTACCAACGAAGATGAACCGATTTCATTAGTGTCCCATGTACCTTCTCCACCAAAGTTCAAGAATCCGGGCAATTTTGCAAAACCATGCCCAATTGGCAGTCATGTCGTCGGCAAAGCTCTTTGTGACATAAGAGCTAGTACAATTGTGGAGTCATGGTGGGTTGAAAAAGAGAATATAGAGGAAAAGCCCATTGTGTTTGACAAGGTTCCATGCCATAATTTGATCACAAACACAATGGGGAAAGCACCTAGTGGTTTGCCGTACTTAATGGGGATCCTATCTAAAAAGATCATGCTAGGTGACTTAAACTCAATGACCATTACAATTGGGAACCTCCCAAAAAAGACATTATTACTGATGGATGGAGGGTTCCTCAATTTTTGAAGGGGAATTGGATAGAGAATTGAAGAAGTCAGGCTGAGACTATAAAACAAGTGCTTATTGGGAGGCAACCCAAGTTTAATTTTTAATTTTTAGTTTTTATTAGGTATTATATTAGTAGTTTTAAATTTGCATTTATTTAGGATTTAATAAAATTGCTTCTATCATGGTTTACAGGTTATTCAAGTCTAATTCAAGTGTGGTGCCCAATTTGTTCCATGTGCCTAGCATATTCTCCAAACTTAGCGGACAAGAAGGAAGATTGCTATATTTTCAGGAAAATCCTCTGATTTACTTTTTTCTATTTCAGCCATTGAGGACAATGTCTGTTTTAAGTTTGGGGGCATTTTAGTGTCGTATTGCATATAGTTAGTTATCTTCATGGTAGTTCATTTTTTTTTGTGTTAGCAGTATCTTTTTTAGGTTGCATATAATACATGGTAGTTATTGGAATATTCATATATGTGTTGCATTAGTATGTGTTCATGTAGTATAATTGCATTTATTTATTTATTTTTTTTAATTTTTTTGCATGAATCTGTGCGATAGGTTGGTGTGGTCTTAGCTCGGCCTATGATAAGATTGGTATTAATTGTTAACTTGAACAATGTTGATAATTGATGATGAGTTCTAATTTTAATCATGATGATAATCTGAGTATGTCTTAAACTTATGTAACTGGTTAGCACTTAAAGTTTAACTGTTTTAACGACTTGGTTCAAGGGTTTCATAATTTGTTTCTGAGGGAAAATCTTGGTTAAAATTTAAGGAAATTAGTGAACTGGCAGTAAAGGTTGGAATGATGCAAAAGCTTGAGTTTGGGGGAATCTATGGGATATATATATTACAAAAAGAAAAACAAAAAGAAAAAAAATGAAGAAAAAAAAAAGAAAAGAGATGATGAAAAAAAAGAGAATAAACCCCGTGGCATGCTTGTCTAGTTTTATGGCCTTTGTTACTTGAGTAAGTAAGCTCGAGGGGATTGTCTTTACACCTAGCGCCCTAAGATCTTAATGGCTTGGGAGTCGTTGGTCGAAAGCTCGTTAAGGTGGCACTGAAAAGCCTAAGGGAATAAGACATTGCACAACCATGAGAAAAAAAAATGAATAAAACATGAGAAAGAGCAAAAATTCCCTCGTGATTGAATAAGAGTATAAATAAATCCTGTATTTACCTTAAGACTTGGTAATTGCTTAGTTTTAACCGGAGTTGTCATATTCACAAAAGTAATTGAATTGGAACTAAAATTTACCTTTTAAGAAGTTTGTTATGTGATTATCTTGAACTGTGATTGGTTAGAATGGTTAACAAGCACACACACACAACATGGGTGATGACAGATTTGGATTGATTAATTGGTTAGAGTTATGGATTTTGACTTGATCGGATAAATTATTTGAGTATCAATGGTATCTTTGAGGCCTGTTGCTATATATCATATTGATTTATTACTGGGTTCGTAGGTATATTAGGAAGTAAATCATGCATATACATTCACGTAGTTGAGTTCGGTTGTTTATTTTTAGTTCTTTTGTATTTTTTCTTGAGGACAAGCAAATGTTTAAGTTTGGGGGTATTTGATGAGTGAGTTTTATACTCGTAATTGAGTGCGTTTGAGCTTAATCTTTTGGTTGATTTTAAGTATTTGCGTCTATTCATGCATATTTTACATTTTTCTGTAGGAATTGGGACAAAAGTTACTTGGATCGACGTTTGGGGTGGATAGATTTCCGTTTTCGGCTTGCCATTTACACAGCAGTCACTTCAGAGCCAATTTGAATATTTCTACGAACCTTATTTCGAAAACCTTAAAGAATGAAAGTTGTAGATCTACTTCTCCTCTTTCTGTAACATCTTGAATCATCAAAATCGGAGTTCGGATGAAGAATTTATGGCCATTTTCCCAAAGGACGTTGGAGTAAAAAATTTCCAAAAAATGTTCCAGCGCCGGGGCGCCCATTCGTAGTTCATTTCCAGCGCCGGGGCTCTAGGGGGCAGATTCCCAGCGCCGTGCCCAGCGCCGGGGCGCTGGGGAAAGGTCTGGTTAGGCTTGGATGCGTTTTGAGGCGAATTTTGACACCTTTTTAACTCCAAATTGGATTGGGTTTGTTCCTTAGCTAAAAATTGGACTTGTAGCCTATAAATACATGATGTAAGGCATAAAATAAGGGGAGATTACATAGATTAGACTAGATTAAATACTCCATTAGATTAGAATATAAACCCTAGTTCTTAATTAGGCATTGGAGATTGAAGCAAATTGAAGAACATTGAAGATCAAGAGCAAGAGCAAGAGGGGAGCATCAGATTTGTTGACAACAGAGTCTATTCTCTTCTCTTATCATACTTTTATCTTTTAATGTCTATTCAATTCTGGATTCTTGGTTTTAATTCATTAATTATGAACTAACTCTTTTATTGAGATTTCAATTGAACTTTTTATGACTATGAATTAGTTATTCATTATATTCCAATTATTTATGTTAAAGTGAGTTGTTTATCTTGCCTTATGCTTATTGATTAATTATTTGATCAATAATTACCGTGTTACTCTAGAAGGAATTGGAAAAGGAATTCTAGGGTTAGAACTGGGCATGATAACATGTGACTTAGTTATTTGCATGGTGAATAATTAAGTTTGTGAATTGAATAAAAATATCTGTTCACCGCATGTAACACATAAGGAATTGGAATTGAAGGAGTTTAATTCAATTGTTTTGCATAGGAATATAGCAAGATTAATCTGGATTAAATAGAAGTCAATTGATCACTTGGAAAAGGACTTTTGGCATTTGAGAATTCCTGTTAACAATTCAGTAGATATAATAATTGGGATAATTGGATAATTGATTTATAATTCATAATTTGGGATATTGAAGTCTTAATCTTTATTTATTTGAATTAATTTTAGAGTAATCTAGTTTTAATTGATTAATTTAGTTTTCTTAATTAGAAAAATCACAATTTATGGTTGTTTAAATAAAATTGATTTGGTTAAAAGTTAGTACTTGGTAATTTTTATTAAATAATTTCTCGTGGGAATGATACTTTTCTTATCACTTTATTACTTGTTGACCGTGTATACTTGCACGTATATTTTGATTGTGAAATCGATCAACAATGAGTATGCCTGACATCATTCTGACGATGTTTTGTTTAATTCTTAGTTCCTCTTCTTCCACTTTGGGATCTGGAACAAATACTTCTTTCTCCTTTACCGGTAGGAAATAACATGGCCAACACATGGGCAGGCACCTTTACTGGAGATTATGCGGGCTCAGGATTTACAGGTTGAGATAATTACCGTGTGGCTGAAGCTAGAGGAATCTGCTTATGCTTATGCGGATTCTTGTGACTAGAACTGGCAGAATAGCCTAGTCCAGCTGTCCCAGTTTGACTGGACATTTGAATTGGGCGATTAATGCCTTGATGATTTTTACCTTGCCTTTGTTTAGGCTGATGACTCAATGACATTATTTCTTGAGTAGTTGCCATCACCTCGGCATAAATCTTGGGTGTGAGAGGTGGCGCCCCAATAGGATGGTAGTGAGGGTTGCTCACCTCCAGGGCATGAAAACTGACCAGTTCAACTTTTGAATTGAAGCTGATGAGTGGTACATCACATTGTTTAGGACATTCCAGTTCAACATTAACCGTGACTAGGCTGTCGTTAATGATGTATTTAAGTTGTTGATGAAGAGTGGAGGGGACAGCCCCAGCCATATGAATCCACGGTCTTCCCAATAGCAGGTTGTATCTTGTATCTATCTTGAGTAAATGAAAAGATACGCTGAATGTATGGGGACTAATCTCAATTGGCAGTTCAATCTCAATGACTGAATTTCGACAGGATCCATCAAAAGCTTTAATAACCGTATGGCTGTTTCGGATCCATTTAAGATTGACGTTCATCTCCACCAAAGTAGCATAAAGACAGATATTTAGAGACAAACCTCCATCTATCAAGACTCCAGCTAGCATATATCCGGAGGACAAAACCGTAATGTGCAACGACTTGCAATGACCAGTTCCTTCGGGCGGTATGTCATCATCAGTGAAAGATATCACATTGTTGTTAAAAATGTGATCAACCAAATGTTAAAATTTTTCCACATCCACTGATTTCGGCAAGTAGGCTTCTTCCAAAACCTTCAGTAAGATCTTCCTGTGATCCTCGAAAGAGAAAACCAAGTCCAGTATTGAAATTTAATGTGGAGCTTCTCTTAGGCTTAAAACCACCTTGGCATCATTATGACCCATAGTACGGAGGAATTTTTCAATTTTCTCCATGAGAATTTTCCCCTTTGATTTAATGGTAGGCTTCATTACCCGTTGGAGAAGATACAGTGAATTTTCCTTCAACACTGCAGTAGTTGTATGCGAGGTGAATCCTTCAACTTCTCCATAATTCCAGGGGACTTTTTGTAAGCTGATAACAAGATATTGTGGTCTGAAGGATAAGCTGATTGGCTCTTGTGCAGTCACTTTCAAAGGATTGTCAACTCCTTTGAGTTGAATTGCTTATATTGTGAATAGTTTGACAGTCTCATCAACCTTAGCGGATATAACTGCCACCAATCCCTTTCATTTAGTAGGACAAGTATTTTCAATCTCAAATAGCACAATATCGTCGTCTGCCTGTTGCAGGACACCACTGTCAATTAGATTTTGAATAAGGTGGCGAAGTGCCCAGCATTCTTCCATGTTGTGACTGGGAGAATGGGAGTAATACTGACATACTCCATCAGAATTGAACCGTCCTGAACGGGGGTTAATTGGAGGAAGGAGGGAAGTGATCCTTCCTTCATTGATCAGCATCTGAAGTACCTCCTCTATAGGTTGGCCTAGGTATGTAAATTCCCTTCTATTGGAAAAATCCCGACGGGCCTTGGCATTTGCTCTCTTCGTAACTTTGTCCTCCAGTGTTTCATTTTCTGAAGGCGATGATGGAATATTCATAACAAAAGGGAGGAGACTAGCATGCTCCTGGCTGACTAATTGGCGTGTGACTTGATGCTGATGGGTCACTAGTTCTGCCAATTGCTCAATCTGCTTACACAGAGCTTTCATCTTTCGTTCCATCAAAAACTGGAAGTTTGCATAATTTCACTTGTTAACACCGTCTTTGATGGCCTGGGATGATTCACCATTAAAATTGAAACTCTGTCCACTGCTCCAATTAATCATATTAACCTCTTCCTCTTTGTGTTGAGGAAGAGGGTTGTCTTGCACGTGAGGTTGATCTGGCTTGGTGACCACGATCTCACAGTTTGTCTATTAAATCTTGGATCTTTTGTTTCAAGGCCTAACAATCTTGAGTATCATGTCCAGGTGCCCCGGCATGATAAGCACATTTTCGAGTAGCATTGAAACCTCTCCCATTCGAGTTGGCTGGTGGAAGAAGATGCATAATTTTCTTCTGAGTGGTCAGAAGATTGAGAATGTTCTCGAGTGAGTCCCCTAAGGGTGTGAACACTCAAGGGCGTTTGACTTCTCCACCTTTAGTCAATAGAGGATTTGAAAACTGTGCTTGAAAAGGAGTGTAATATTTCCTTTGGATAGGCATCTTCTGACTACCTTTCTGACCTTGTAGTATCAAGGAAACATCCTCCTCTTTCTTTTTATGGACCCTACATGGGTTGTTTCCATAATTTTTGGACTAGATGTGCTCAGCAACAGCTTTAAGGACAGCTAGGTCTTGAATCTTTCCTGACTTCAATCCCATCTCAGCCATCTCCCCATGTTTAATCATTTCAGAAAATGGTTTGCCAATACCAGCTAAGACTCTCTCATAGAAAGGAGCTTCTTATATGTCGATGAAGGTCATAAACATTTCTGACTCTGTCATAGAAGGAATAACTTGGACAGAAAGGCGCCTCCACCTTTGAGCATACTCTCTGAAAGACTCATTGGATTGTTTCTTAACCTTGGTAATCTGGTATCGGTCAGGAGCCATCTGAGACTGGAAGTTGTATTGAGTGAGGAAGGCGTGAGCTAGCTCTTCCCAGCTATGAATCTTTGAGTTGTCTAATCTTGTATACCACGAACGGGCTTCTCCAGTCAAACTCTTTTGGAATAGCTGCATTCTGAGCTTCTCGTCCTCTGCATAAGATCCAAGTTCTCCAATGAACACCTTTAAATGTGTGTAGGGATCTCCTAACCCATCATACTTTTCAAAGTCAGGAGTTTTGAACTTCTCTGGATAATGAACACCAGGGAATAGACAAAGGTCTGTATATGAGACACTTTCGTGTGCTCCAATTTCTTTGAGAGAACGAAGAGTTTCTTCCATCTGAAGAACCTTCTTTCTGATATCACCCGCTTCTAGATCTTCTTTGAGATGGGTGGTATCATACATTTTATTGGTTGGATCTAACTGAAGCTCAGGTACTGTAATGGCTTTATCTGAACTTTGGATTCCTCCTTATTTAGAGGATTCAGCATGTACGGGTATCTTTGTACCTTGAGTAGACTGGTGTATTTCTTTAAGTAGAACAGCTAAATCTGTGATCTATTTACTTAATCCGTTAAATTCTTTGCGAGAAACTGGATTAAGGTCAGCCTAGTCTGATGACGACATAATTGACTTTAGACTCGTGGCCTTTTTGGATTTTGACCGTGTAATGGGTCTGATTGTTTCCCTACGAAAGACTTGCATAGTTTATCCTTTAGGGAATGTGTAAATATTTACATGCTATATGATGTATCCGATTTAGGAATATTATCTTGCAAAATGGATGTTAGCTGTTTGTAATACAGGATAGCATGTTAATTTAAGTATGCACGTACGCATATTTCTTAATATTTCTCATTACATGGAGATGTATATGGAATGAAATTACAAGTAATTAACTTTACGAGTAATTTGAAATGAGAAAGCATGAAGAGACTTTCCTCCGCATTTGGTTTATCAGAGGCTGACCTATCTTAGGTTACTCTCGCAGCTTTTTGGCATGAAGGTTCCCAAATCATCGCAATTAACTCGACGGTAAGTTAATCCGGTCTTTCAACTGGAGCGAATTTGAGTAGTGCCTTTCCTGAGCCTCGTTGGAATTAGTCTTCCTACGAGTCCAGTAATCAAACACCGACAGGATAGCCTCCTGATGGAGGAACCACACAACATACATTCATATACAATGTGTCTCACCGTTTATGAAAATGATGACATGTGTAAAGCACTAATATCACAAGCAGATATAGTGTAAAACATTAAGTGCAATAAGTAAATGCATTCGTACACATTCATTAAATGTAAATGCAACATCCACACATAAACATATAACAGTTTTGAAAAGCTTGTAATAGCGGCTTAAGTCCTCTAACTGGAGTCCCCAGCAGAGTCGCCACCTGTCAACGTCGGGATTTTATTTGTCCCCTTTCTGTTTTTATTCTTTGGTGTTCTCATGTTAGGTGAGATTTGTTCGAAAAAACAAGTTGTGAAAAAGGTCCGACATTTATATATCAATGATTTGACTGTAAGAGTCGCCAGTTGATTTTTTAACTGGTTGTACCAACATAACCGAGAAAAGGTTTGCACATTGACCTAGTGATGTGACACTGCTAAACGGGTCTGTGAAACCGAGATTCATTAGGGTCCGGGAACTTGCTTATGCGGAGGGAAGGTGTTAGGCACCCCCCGACATCCGTGTTACCACGGTGACCGCCACTTTTAAAGAAATTGTTATATGAATGTGTGTGTGTGTGTGTGTGTGGATCAATGTGTTGTTATTTAGGAGTAGTGCGAGGCTTCGTTCACACCTATATACATAGGGTTTGAATTTATGTAAAAATTCAGTTTTAAACAAGATATAGCAGTGATGTTTTGTAAAAGAGGTTTTTCAAACCCTTATGCTCAATAGTAATTGAGACCTTTTACACTTCCATTTTATTATGTGTTCGGCTTGATTGCTTTTATTTTCGAGATGTGAAGCATCTTCGAGAAAATAATATACAAAATAGTGTCGAACTCCTTGTGGGCATAAGAGCCATCTAAGGAAATTCAAACACCATGAATAAATTACAAGCTGCTTACAGCTAAAAATGTCCATCACGGGAACCGAATCTAGATTCACTAGACTGAATCTGTGATCACATGATTCCTAGGCTCACATGATGCCGCAATTTGTACGAAAAAAATTGTAAGCAGTTCTATATATAAAAGTTGTAAATATATATATACAGACATGATCAACCACCACGAAGCACCTCCATGGGGGATCGAAAATGTAAATATATAAAAGCGGTAAATATATATATATATATATATATATATATATATATATATATATATATATAAACGCTCCGGACGTGAGTCCAGGCTCAATCGAGGCATAACTCGATAATATTAGTCCATATATAAATATATATATATATATATATATATATATATATATATATATATATATATATATATATATATACAAAAGAAATAAAAGTCACGGACCAAAGTCCGGGCAAACACAAGCAACACGACTCTTAATGTGAAGAAAGGTGTGTGCAAAGATGAAGAGAAAGGCTTTAAAGTGTGTAAGAAGGCTTACAATGGGCTGCCAAAGAAGACTTCAATAACTTGAAAGGGATAAACACTCGGCTCCCGCCGGTAAAAATTAGCTATATACGAGCTTACAAGTGTTTAAAATGAGAAAGCACTCAGTTTAGGGTGTGTACAGAACAAATTGAACAGGGCTTCCTCGCATTTTTTTCTTATAAAATGGCTACCCCAAGCCCTCTATTTATAGAGGGAGGAGCCGCAGATGTACCTGCGGCTGCCCGAGGTGCCTCGGGCTCTGCGGGTCCTGCCGTCTCAAAGTACATGAACGCGTGCACTGTGATGTCCGCTCAAACATTTAGAACTGCAATCCGGGCATCCGATTGAGGTGTACAAGACCTATTTCGGATCACCGTTGTCGAAAGCTACACAATGACATGGGATTAGAGGTTGTAAGAAGTCAGGAAGATGGGACCATGCCCTATCTCTTCAAGCTTCAAATTCTATCTGATGTGCTGTCTTGTGCAGTAGTCACTCGGGATTGGACTTCCTTGGTTCTTGTGGGACATTATTGTGTAGAAATGTCTATATGTTGTTGTTGAGACAGCGCGATGTGGCATTGGGATGGCAAAATAACGGTCCTGCCCTTCACAGAGGTTATCTCTAATTTGAGTTGTGTTAGCGGTCGTTGCCCAGGGTTATCTCTGAGATTGGACTACTGCAGGTGTTGACCATCCTTTGGATTGTTTCTAAGATGTGCCTGACTTCCCGGGGTTATTGTGACAACCCCAAAATAGGTCCATTCCACCCAACCCATTCTCAGTCGTCAAATACATGGTACAGAAAATAACTACAACTTTATTACAACAATTGTCGTGCAAAATACAACAACACATATGCTGTGAGTTTGGATATAAATATATACCAAATGTGACTCATGTCCCAATCGTGGAAAGCACCTCACAATGATACCTTACATAAAGGTATAGTCAAAAACTATTTTAGAAATTAGAATCTTTGGGAAGTGCTCAAGGAAACCTTCGTACATGGGAGGCCATGCTTCTAGGTTATGATAGATATCATATGGCCACAGAATTATCCTTGGTTGACCCAATAGACCCCAAAGAAAAATGAGAAGATTACTATCATATTCTTCCCAATGGTGAGTCTTCTCTTGACTTATCATTATCTCCACTGTCTCTAATTGAGAATTATACTTCAAACAAACACCAGGATTATATAGGTAGTGCTCGTAGATATACTCAGCAAGTGGATGAGTACAACCCTGTCTTATGATGACACGAGGTTGTATGTCATTAGACATCTTGTATGATAGTGACGAAACACCCTTCCAACGTTGGGTTCGCCCAACCCTATTTTCTTCACCAAATATAACTACTAAATGATGACCACCGTTCTATTTCCTTGTTACCCCCGCTCGACCCAGCTACACTCTTATTACCTGAAAGGAATTGTGAAACAAAAGGGTGAGCACAACTAGCCCAGTAAAGAATATCATGACTAAAGATAAATAAATTATCAATAGTCTTCATCAGTAATAAATCAGAGATTTAGAATATATGGTAGATGATAAAAATTTCAACCATAGTTGCAGCGGAACGAGTAATCCATTAGAAGAGTCAAATAGACTATAAAGTCTATTATCTTCTCCATGTTAAAAATTTACCAACAATGTTTTATCCCTGTAACATCAATCAACAATTCTGGTCCACAATCATATGAATAACTCATAATCATAACTGTAGTTCTAAATTCCTCTTCTCATCCAGGACGAAGATAATTTTCATCACCTATCTTTACCTGAAACATCAAAGATCATGTTTACACCATTTCACATTTCCTGTTCATAATCATACTAATAACTTCATCTTTGCACTACGGCCAAAGATATTCATTTGTATCACCAGTTGGTCATGTTCATCTCAACATCTGTTCAACTTTGCACTACTGGCCAAAGATATTCAACAACATGTCATCTTTGCACTACGGGTCAAAGATATTCATCAATAATTCATCTTTGCACTACAGGCCAAAGATATTCCTCAACAGTTCATATTTGCACTACGGCCAAATATATTCATCAACAGTTCATATTTGCACTACAGGCCAAATATATTAATATCTCAAAGAAATATATAATCATTTCAGAATTTATATAAACAATAATTATAACCATGTTGATCAATTCACCTTTGCACTTACGCTAAAGATATTCACTTATAAATTCAATGGTCATGATCATACCAGTCAACAATTCAACTTTGCACTACTGGCCAAAGAGAACACATAGTCATGATCATACCAACAATCTACCCATCTTTACACTCAAGTGAAAGAGAATTTTAATATCAGGGTTATAAAAATGTTATATATGATAATAAAAACAATATGATCAACATATAGATTTAATCTCAAGAGTAATATTCATAAACCAACTATAATTTGGTTAGAAAAAGAAGCCAATTTTGTCGTAAATAGTAACTCGTGAATAGTAACTCATGAATAGTAACTCGTGAATAGTAACTCGACACAAAAAAGTAGAAATTTCACAATAAAATTCATACCAATATTTTGGTATAATGATATTGAAAGAATAACATTTCTTAAATCTATAAACAATTTATTTTAATTGTTTACACTTTACTAAATAATGCATTTTAATCATCCTAAAATGCCAAACTCATAAGATTTAATTACCAATAACCAAAACCCTCATAAACAATCTGCATATATCTCATATAGGATTTTCAAGCCATAAAATTCTATTTTCCAATTTTCTTACTTCACATAACATATTTAATTCATTTACTCATAACTAGTTCATTTTCATGAAAAATACCAAATCAGTTCCAAAAATATTTCTTTTCTGGGATATAGCAGAATATAGTCCCATATTGAACATATATTTTTCTCAGAATTTTTAAAACTCATTTACTATTTTTCATATGGCCAAAACCGCCGAATATTTAGACATTTATCATAAATTGTACTTTTATCTAAAAATTTTGAAATTCACAGAGTACACTGATATTATATAGATATACTTCCAATAAAATTTTTATCAATTTTGGAGTTAACCACAAGGAGTTATAAGCGGTTACTTTTAAAATAGTCTTTTCACGTAAAATTCATAACTCTTAATCTATACATCCAAAAATCACCATTTTTGGACACAATTAATAAAACTCATTAAAATATCATTTCAAATTTTTTCAGAATTTTCTGAAGGTCAGAAAAATTACGAAACTGAAAAACATAACAACCCTTAAAATCCCTTACTATCCCTTACCTCAAAAGTGCAATATTTCTGACTGGAATGCAAAGCCGAAGTAAACTTGCACTGAATAGCAACTCTTAAAGTATCTAAATACTCACAAAATATGCTTCATAATATAGAGAGAAAGATAGAAAACTTATGTTTCTGGTGTGATTTTCAATTCTAACTTAGCCCTCTATTTATAGGAAAATGTTAGCACGCCGAAGCAGACTTAACCTGCAACCTGATGGCTTTACCTGCTACTATTACCACCCACCACATTTGAATAAAAATCTCAGCACATTTCTTCACCAACCAAGAGTGGGGCCCACCAATTCTAGAATTTTCCACCAAAATGATTAACTCCGAAAATTCAACAATTTTTGAACCAGTCATCTCGTAAAATTCATAACAAATCATACGTTCATTTTTCACGGTTCAAAATTTGTGGACATATACTCAACTTATATATGTATAACATATCCAAATATTACCACGATCCAACGGTCGGATTAAAAATTATAACCCCCGCAAAATATCTCAAAAACCCTGATTTTTAATACCTCCATTCCGACAAAAATACTGATAAAAACCTCAACATTAACTCCTTTATTTTTAACCATAAAAATATATCCCTCATTTATATCCACATAAAATAAATATTTCCTTATCATATGAATCAATAATTAATTATTCACAAATAATATTACAGAATCACATTTATGACAATCAGGCCGTTCTCAGGAAAGAGGGGGCTTTCCAATAAGGATTTCTCCTTACTGGCGCGCAATTAGATGACCAAACCTCTCCTTAGACAGAACTTTCTAGATATTGCCAATAATGTTATCTAATAATATTATTCAAATAATATGAATTATTGATCTGATAAAGGAAAATACTGTGCAGCAACAATTATTGAAACAATAATAATATAAAATATCAACGCAGCAATTATTGAATCAATAAAATAAAATATTGAACAATAACTACTGTAACAATTATTGAGTAGTGTCTTCTTACGTAAGAATTAATAATTGGTGCAATACCGTGTGCTACTGTACAATAACGCGTATTACTGTATTTTAACCACCGGGTATTTCAACAGTATTAACGGTAACAACTACGTCGTTATTTGTAAAAACTCAAATTTACCGTTTTCTTCGTCCGACAGTTATTCGTTATGGGGCCCACAAATAGCTGCGCCGTCGTACGAATATTCCCCGACAGAAAGAATATTCCACGACCAAACGAATATTCCCCGACAACAATGATTATTTTATAACCACTTGCTTATTTTGAAAAAAAATTCACATTTCACCCATAACTTTAAACTTTTATCAATTTAACCATTTACTGAATAGTAATTATAAGAAAATTGAATACTTTTATTTCATAAAATTCGGGGTTGTAGAATTAGTGACTCGGGGCTTTTGTCGAGTATTCTGAAGCTATTTGCATGGCTTTGAAATAAGCATTTCCGGGGTTATCTCTGGAACTGCAACTACATGTCTCGGGGTTATCTCTTAGGTTGATATTATCTTTCCCGATATTATCCGAGGCTGATACTGAGTATCTCGGGGTTATCTCCGAGATGACACTGTCTTCTCCGGTGTGTTTTTCGGTATTGGCACTGCACTCCTCGGGGTTATCTCTGAGGTTAAAATTGAAACTCTCGATGTTGCCGCCGGGGTTGAGGTTGAAACTTCCAGTGGTATTTCTAGATCCGAGCTGGATGTCTCGAGGTTATCTCTGAGATGGTGATACTGAATATCCCAGGGTTGCCTCCGGGACTGAACAGATCTGTCTTCCAGGGTTATCTCTGAAAGACGATTATGCCCTCCTACAATGTCAGTAACAGGTATGCAGAAAATTTTGAGTGTCTACACCTATGCCTCGCGATAACTCAAAGAATATGAGAGAAATTATCCTACTCATGATCTGGAGTTGGCAGCAGTCGTTTTCATGTTGAAGATCTGGAGACACTACCTGTATGGGGAGAAAGTAGAGATCTATACAGATCATAAAAGCCTCAAATATTTCTTCACCCAAAAGGAACTCAACATGCGGTAACGACGTTGGCTCGAGCTGTTAAAAGATTACGATCATACCACCCAATACCATCCTGAAAAAGTAAACATAGTAGCTGACACATTGAGTAGAAGATCGTATGCAGGTACAAGTGCGATGTTGTTAACACAAAGACCCATTTTGTACGACTTACAAAGAATGAAGATAGAGTTAAAGGCTCCAAGTACCCACGTAATGTATCAAATATACGAGTAGAACCAAATTTAATCGATAAAGTTAAAGCTGCTCAAGCTACAGACCTGGAGCTGATGCATATGAAGAAGAAAGCGCAAGAAGGTGTTATTCCAGAAATAAGAATCAATGAAGAAGGAATACTTCGAGTTAACTCCAGACTTTGTGTTCCTAACGATTCTGACTTGAAGCATAGAATCATGATGGAGGCACACAATACACCGTTTGTAGTCTATCCTGGCAGTACCAAAATGAATCATGATCTTCGACATACATTTTGGTGGAGCAATATGAAGAGAGAGATCGCGGAGTTTATCTAGAGGTGTTTGAGTTGTCAACGTGTAAAGACGAAGCATCAAGTGTCAAAGGATCCATTGCAACCACTTGAGATTACAAAATGGAAGTGGGAACACATTACTATGGATTTCGTTACGGGTCTTCCCAAGGTTTCTCAAGGCATAGATGTGATTTGGGTTATTGTAGATAGATTAACCAAGTCTCCTCATTTCTTGCCGATATGGGAGACTTATTCCCTTGAACTTCTTCCTCGTATGTACGTGAATGAGATTGTGAGATTGTATGGCATGCCAACATCCATAGTTTCAGATCGTGACCCAATATTCACTTCATGTTTTTGGGTTAGCTTATAAAAAGCTATGGGCACGAATTTACGATTCAGTTCGGCATACCATCCTCAAACGGACGGGCAATCAGAAAGGACTATTCAAACTCTTGAAGATCTATTAAGACTATGTGTTCTAGATTTCAAAGGGAGTTGGGATAAGTACCTACCATTGGTGGAATTCTCCTACAACAACAGTTATCAAGAAAGTATAGGCATGGCTCCATTCGAGGCGTTGTGTGGATGAAAGTGTCGCTCTCTAGTATGATGGGATGAGGTGGGAGAAGCAACATTATTGGGACCGGAGTTGGTATGTATGACTACAGAGAAGATCCAAAAGATCCGACAACGTATACAAATGGCACATGATCGACAAAAGAGTTATGCGGATCTTCATCGAAAGGACGTGGAATTTAATATTGAGAATCATGTATTGTTACGTGTTGCTCCATGGAAGGGAGTTACAAGATTCGGGAAGAAAGGAAACCTCAATCCACGATTAGTTGGTCCATTTGAGATTCTTGACCGAGTAGAAAATATGGCCTATAGACTCGCATTACCTCCCAGCATGTCTCCTGTTCATAATGTTTTTCACATATATGTGCTTCATAAATATGTGAAAGACCCAAACCACATTATTGAGATAGAACTAGACGAGAAAACCGAAGATTTAACGTACGAGTCAAGATCTTGGATAGGAAGGAGTATATCCTACGCATAAAGGTTATACCACAAGTCAAAGTTTTGGGGAGGAACCATGCTATTGAGGAAATGACCTGGGAGTTGGAATCAAAAATAAAAGTGAGGTACCCTCACCTTTTTGAAACACCAGGTACGTACGTCAATTTTGAGGATGAAATTTTATAAGGAGGGGAGGTTGTAAGACCCCAACTTTTTATAAATAAAATTGAATTTCTTCTAATTATTATTTTGAATAATAAAGTGTTAATTTGATATAATGCTTTGGTTATGGGTGAAATGTGCAAATTTTGCAAAATAAGCAAGTGGTTATAAAATATTCATTGTTGTCGGGGAATATTAGTTTGGTCGTAGAATATTCTTACTGTCGGAGAATATTTGTACGATGGCGCAGCCATTTGTGAGCCCCATAACGGAAAACTGTCGGATAAAGAAAACAACAAGTTTGAGTTTTTTTATAAATAACGATGTAGTTGTTACCGTTAACACTGTCAGAATATCCGGTGGTTAAAATACAGTAATACGCGTAGTTGTACAGTAGCACACGGTATTGCACAGTATTTTTAGATTATTGATTCTTACGTAAGAAGACACTACTCAATAATTGTTACATTAATTACTATTTAATATTTTATTTTATAGATTCAATAATTGCTACGTTGATATTTTATATTATTGTTATTTCAATAATTGTTACTGCATATTATTTCTAATTATCAGATCAATAATTCACATTATTTGAATAATATTATTAGATAGCATTATTGACAATGTCTAAGGAAGTTCTGTCTAGAAAAGGGGTTTGGTCACCTAATTGCGCGTCACTAAGGAGAAATCTTTATTGGAAAGCCCCTTCTTTTCTAGGAACGACCTGGTTGTCATTATTGTGATTCTATAATATTATTTGCGAATAACTAATTATTAATTTATATGATAAGGAAATATTTATTTTATGTGGATATAAATGATGGAATTAATGCTGAGGAGTTTTATCAGTTTTTTGTCAGAATGGAGGTGTTAAAATTCACCCGTATGTAGATTTCGATCATTTTTTGTTTGGAATTTAGAAAAACTTTCTTCTACAAAGTTGTAGGGAATTAAAATTCCTATGTAATGGACATAAAATTTGTATTTTTTTGATAAAAGGACTATTTTTTATGAATTATTGAAGTTTTAAAAATAAATATTTTTCTTAAAAATATGGGTGGGCTCCACTTTTGGTAGTTATGGAATTTTTTGAATTTGGTGGGCCCCACTTATGGTGTGCTGAGTTTGGTCAAGAGGTGTGCGTGAGAATTTTTATAAAATATTAATTTATTAAATTTTAGTCTGCTTTGGCGCTAATGGCATTTTTCTATAAATAGGGTGCTTAGTTAGAATTAAAAATCACACCAGAATAAGAAGTTTTCTCTCTCTATAATATCGAGCGTATTTTTGTGAGTATTTAGATACTTTGAAAGTTACTATTCAGTGCAAGTTTCTTCAATATTATATCCGATATTCCAATTAGAAGTATTGTTCTTTTGATGTAAGAGATGTTATTTTCTTCGTAAATGATGTTATTTCTTTCAATATCATTATACCGAAATATTGGTATAAATTTTATTATGAAATTTTTACCTATTCATGTCGAGGTTACCAGTCACGTATACAGTACTATTCACGTATACGACACTATTCACGAATATAATACTATTCACGAAGTATGATTTTTCTTATGAAATTATTACCTTTTGTGTCGGGGTTACTATTCACGTATACGGCACTATTCACGTATATGACATTATTCACAGAGAAATTAAATTTTCTTTTCTTTGTCCAAGTTGCCTATTATGGTTACTATCGTTGATTGTATCCATGTTTTTATCTTCATTCTTGAATTTTGCTCCACAATTGTTTATTATGGAGTATTTTTTAATTTGGATAAACTAAAGTACGAATCCCTAATTTTTGTCCTTTTATCTCACTGTATTCATTTTTTTAAAGATATTTTTCATCATCCTCAGTCCTAAATGATGATTAAACTGAATATCTTTGGCCTGTAGTGCAAAGATGACTGATTACTTGATCAATATCTTTGGCTCGTGCTGCAAAGATGAACAGGTGTTGAGATGAACATAACCAATTGGTGATACAAATGAATATCTTTAGCCTGTAGTGCAAAGTTGAATATTTGATTCAAGATGTGTATTGATTGATGTTACAGGGATAAAATATTAATGATAAACTTTTAAATCATAGAATATAGTAGACTTCATTATCTACTTAACTCTTCTAATGAATTGTTATTTCTGCTGCAAATATTGATCTAAAACTTGTTGTCCATTATATTTTATTTGATTCATTGAAGACTAACGATAATTTGTTCTACATTATCTTAGTCATAATATTCTTTATTGGGCTAGTTGAGCTCACCCTTTTCCTTTTTATTCCATTTTTCTTCTCAAGAGGCGAGAATATTGCGGGAACTAGTCGGGGTGTGGAGTGATGGATTTAGACAGTTGTTTTAGCAATCCTCACTATTTTGTAAAATAGTGCATTAATAATTGTAATGAGGACTTATTTAAGATTAGATATTGTCTAGAAGACAATATTTGTATTTAAACTCACAGCATATGTTTTGTCGTATTTTGCACGACAATTGTAATAATGAAGTTGTAGTTATTTTTTGTACCATGTATTTGGCGACTCGAAATGTGTTGTGTGGACCTATTTTTGGGGCATCATAGTTGGTATCAGAGCTTAGGGATATGGTCTCTGGCGAAGATCAGGGAATAGAACTAGGAGGGGAGAGACGATTAAATCCTTCACTAGTATGCCCTACCTAAGCTTATCTGTGTTTAATTGCTCGGTCATAATATAGGGATAATATGTGGTATGTTAATTTATTTAATTAACCCTTGTTTTATGGCAGTATTTGAGAATGGCAGCAGAAAATGTTAACAATGGATTGAATGAGACTGTGGAGACACCTTTAATCACCAACCAAGAGAACGTGCAACAGGACGACAATGTTCTTCCTGTAAACAACACCACTGATCAAACGATAAATGATGTGATGTTTAGATGCTCTTTGTAGTTCATGCAAAATCAGACGAGGGAGACTCGTGTACAAAATACGGGTGGAAATAATAGCAATGCGTGGCTTGTCACAGCCAAGCAGTTCAGAGAGTTGGGACCACAAGAATTTTTGGGAAAGCCGGATCCGATCAAGGCGGATATGTGGGTTAAGCAAAATACCAAGATATTTGATATCTTGGGATGCACGGAGAAACAGAAGGTTCCATTCACCACCTTTATGTTCTGTGGTGAGGCAGATTACTGGTGGAAATCTGTGAAGCGTACTCAATATGTCTTGGAAAATGTTTCAGAAACTGTTCAATGACAAGTACTTTCCTGAAAGTATTCGTCATATGAAGGAGGTAGAGTTTATTAAACTGGAACAGAATAACATAACTTTGTCCCAATACGAGGCTAAGTTCGCAGAGTTATCTAGGTTTGCACCTCATTTGGTAGAGAATGAGAAACGTATGACGCGGATGTTTCTGAGAGGTCTGAAACCCGAAATTCGGTAGTATCTTATTTCTCAAAAAATTTCTCTATATTCAGATGTTGTGACCAGGGCTCAATTATTATAGCGAGATAATGAGTATGTTAAATCGAGGAACCACAACCAGGGTCATACCGGTGGCAGCAGTCATCAGAGCAATGACAACCAGTGGGGAGGAAAATATCCAGACAAAAACAGTAACCACTCTAGTGGTAATCGTGGCCATGATATTAGAAGAAGCGAGTCGGGGGGAGATTTTAAAAAGAGAAGGTACAACAATGACAACATGAAGACATCAGAACTAGCATCAACTGTTTCTAGAGGAGGAGAACGACCATCGGTCGTATGTTATAAATGCGAGAAAGAGGGACACATCAGCCCAAACTGCCCACAATAATACAAGGTGTGTTATAACTGTGGAAAGGAAGGTCATATAACTAGAGATTGTCTTGTAGCGAAACCAAGTCCAGCAAGAATGGTGACTCCAAAGGTTGTCCCAGACAAGACAAAGTCGGTGGTTCTTGGAAGAGCATTTGTCGTGACTGCCCAAAACGCGAGGAACCCGAACTAGGTGATCACGGGTAAGCTAATCATAAACTCTTACAAATTTATACCTTACTAGATACCGATTTTATCCATTCTTTTATCTCTCCTACTTGTACTCAACGTTTGAATTTAACTCCAGAGAAATTAGACTTTGACTTATCTGTTGAAACTATGTTAGGAGAATCTTTCGTTACATCCACGGTTTATAAATCTTGCTTGATTCAAGTTGGTACCATCACATTACATGTTGATCTTATTTCTTTAAAAATACTCGCATTTGATGTGATTTTAGGGATTGATTGGTCAACCACTCATCATGCTAAAATTGATAATTTTTGTAAGGTTGTTATTTTTCATATTCATAACCAACCTGTTATGCGAATTCAAGCAACCAAACCACTAAAGTCAAACACTGTCATATCAAGTCATAAAGCCATTCGTTTATTGAAAAATAGATGTCAAGCTTTCCTAGCCCGTGTCATGGACTTGAACAAAAATACGTTAGATTTGAATAATATTTCTGTTGTTAGTGAATTTCCTGACGTATTTCCTGAAGAACTTCTCGGTCTACCCCCAAAATGTGAAGTTGAATTCTTTATTAACCTTGAACCTGGTACAAAACTCATTTCTAAAATCCCATATCGAATGGCTCCTATTGAACTTCAGGAGTTAAAGGTTCAACTACAGGAGTTGTTAGACATAGGTTTCATTCGTCCTAGTACATCTCCTTGGAGTGCTCCTATTTTATTCGTAAAGAAGAAAGACAGGAGTATGCGACTTTGTATTGACTACCGAATATTGAACCATTTCACCCTCAAGAATAGGTATCCGCTACCTCGCATTGATGACCTGTTCGATCAGTTGCAAGGAGCACAATTCTTCTCAAAAATAGATCTTCGTTCCGAATATCATCAGTTAAAGATAAAAACTGAGGATATTCCGAAGATAGCCTTCAGAACTCGGTATTGGCATTAGAAATTTTTAGTCATATCTTTTGGATTGACTAATGCTCATGTTGCTTTCATGGATATGATGAATTGTGTGCTCAAAGAATATTTGGATCAGTTCGTTGTTGTCTTTATTGATGACATCCTCATCTATTCCAAATGTCGTGAAGATCATGAGCACCATTTGAAGCTGGTACTTCAAAGGTTTCGTGATAACAAGCTATATGCCAAGCTAAAGAAATGTGAGTTCTGGCTTGAGGAAGTAGCATTCCTTGGGCACGTGGTATCAAAACATGAAGTATCTATTGACCCGGCGAAGATTAAAGCAATACAAAGTTGGGAGCAACCGAAGTCGGTGACCGAAGTACGTAGCCTTTGAAAGTAGTATGCACACAAGCCAATCATGATTGATGATAAAGCATATACTTTGTAACAATCTTATTCATTTATTAATAAAAAGTATTAATTTATTAAAGGCTTATAATTATCTAAATGATGTTATTTTATATTATGTGATAACCCATAGTTTTAAGTAATAATTTTAGAATAATGATGATGATCATTCTAATGAGAACTAAATTCTTAGAAAACTTAAAACTAAAATAGTTCCCAATCGTTGGATTACTAAATTGGAGATTAGTGGATTCGGATAGATTGGTACATACGTTGCGTGCTCATTGGATGAGAATGATTGATCTCATGATCATTTGTGTGGAGACACTAAAATAAGTATATAGATGTTTATTAGAGAATAAGTTCACAGAACGTGGCTCGCTAAGGAATACCTAATAGAGTTTTACTTGTCTGTCAATAGGAATTCCTGTAGTGATAGTAGTGCACGTGATCCTTAGACTTGAGAGCATCATAGTATCTTGTGTATGATGAGTTATACTTTGACTTATTCCTTAAGACCCTTAGGGTATATCAAAAGGTATGCTTGGGTATAATAAGTTGTACATGGAGATAATGTATGATCAATAAACAATCTATCACTTCTAGTAAAAGAAGAGAAATGTCCTATGTGATTCGATAAATGACAACCCAGTAGTCCTTGGCCAAGGCAAAATAAAATTAGAAAGAAATTTCTAATTTACATTATTTGGAGTTGTGCATTTAAGAGTCAAAATACATATAATTAAATAAAATAAGACTTGATAGCAACTCTATGTCTTATATTTAATTGGGACATTGTATGGGAGAATGATTGAATTGTATGGTAACTATTTACTCAAATGTTCTTTTATGATTAATGTTAAAATTTATATTATTTGGAAAGTTGTTAATCGCTAGGGAGGTTTATCCCTATTGTAGAATAAATATTATTTATTTAAATAAGTTAATAGTTTAATTTATTTATTTAAATAAGATTAGAATTATTCTAATTGATTTATACACAACCGGTTTAATATGGAGAACCTAAAGGGTCACACCATAAAAGGAAGAAAAATTATTTAAGAAGCAAATGACATAATCGTAATAATAAGTTAAGTATATTTAATTTAATTTATGGTGATTGAATAAATTAAATAGCTTAATATTTATTATTTAATATTTTAGAAATATTAAATATAAATTAATAAAAGGAGTCTTATTATTATTATTACTATTATTATTATTTAATTCCTAAAGGAGCTTGGAAATTAATTAATAAAAGTACTCTCATAAATCCTAATAAGATTAGGAGGCTAATTAATTAAAAGATTTAATTAATTATTCCTAATAAGATTGGGAGCCTAATTAATTAAAGGAATTTAATTAATTAAAATAAAATCTAATTTCTTAATTGTTAAGGAGGGTTGCCTGCATCTATAAATAAGAGGGGTCTTATTATGGGTGAGAGTTGTTGTTGACTTTTTCACAACATACGTGATTCTAATTGTTGGAGAGTACGCTCATTTTCTATGAGAGATAAAAAAACTAGAGTTTTGCCAAATACCTATTTTCTTAAATCTTTCTTCTTCCTTGGTGGATCACCTCTAGAGGCCAAACCCTAGGGTGGCTAACGTTAATCAAAGGAATGAATCAAATCCGGTGGATTCAAGTTGAACGCGAAAGGATTTGGAGGTGAACTTGTAACTGAGGAAGATCGAATCTTCAAGGATATGATTCTTGTTCTTTATCTTTTTGTTTAATTAATAATTGTGCATAAAGAATGATCCGGGTATATGGTTTGTAAATTTTTAAAACTCTAATTTTTCATGCTTCCGCTTATTTTGTGAAATTTGATTGCGTTCATGTATATTACAAACCTAACAGTGGCATCAGGGCCAAACCTTTATGCAAATTATTAATTGTTTGATTTGATATGTATATTTATATGTGTGTAGATCAATTTAATTGGGCATACTTAGTTGTATAAAATTTAAAAAAAATGAAAGCATGTTATAAATCGTGGATTAATATATATATATATATATATATATATATATATATATATGTGTGTGTGTGTGTGTGTGTGTGTGTGTGTGTGTGTGTGTGTGTGTGTGTGTGTGTATGTAAAATGTTACAGTATGATTTCAAGGGTGAATAGATTTGTTTTCTCAAAAACGTGGGCCAGGTGCATGATTACCGTATCATATATATATATATATATATATATATATATATATATATATATATATATATATAGTGAACTTGACATCATACAGGTGATTCATAAATCCATGTGGTCACCGGTTTTGTAAAAAGAAATTTCGTTACTCCCCTGTTAATCTATGTATATGTATATAATATATATTAATCTTAATTATTTTATAATTAAAATAAAAGTTTATTTTAATCTTAAAATAAAAGATTTATTTTAATTTTAAAATTAGATTTCATGCTAACTAATTAGAGTTGGAATTGAATTCCATGATAACTAATTTGAGTTGAGATTGGATTCTATGTTTCCTTGAATAAAGGAGTTTATTCAGATATAGAATAAGATTTCATATTATTCAAAATAAAAGAGTTTATTTATGAATAAAAAAGAGAATCCGTGTTTCCTTTAATAAAAGAGTTTTTTTTTACTTGGAATTGGATTCCATAATTAATTAAAATAAAGGAGTTTATTTTGATTAAAGAATTTGATTAAAATAAAATAGTTTATTTTATTCAAAATTAGATAAATTAAAATAAAAGAGATTATTTTGATTTAAATTTGGATTAAAATAAAAGAGTTTATTTTGATTCAAAATTAGATTTTATGCTAACTAAATTTGCCCATTAAATGATATCAATATATATATATTGAATGTTTATTATTCATGAGATGAATGTTATTTATTGATGCATATGGTAATGTGTATGATAATAAATGGGATTGATTATGGACTATTGATCAATGTGATTAGATTTTATTTTAGTTGGATGCGTAAATGTATGAGTTTTATTAAATGGGGTCTGCGTATCTCGCCTTCTCTAATTTTTCTTAATATAAATTTTATCTCTCTTATGTACTTCCCCTTGACTACTGATCAAGGTTTCTATTTATTTTAAATAGTTTTGTATTAGGAATAGTTAGAATTAATTTTGAAGAATTGGAGATCAAGGAGCAAGGAGTGCTTGAAGACCCGTTTGTAATGGAGCTCGGGTTTAAATGTAATAGTTATTTTTAAATTTAATTCTTGCACCCTAGGTTTGAACTTTTGGTTCATTGGTGGCTCTAGTGAACCAAACTAGAATAAAGTCCATAATCAATCCGGGTAGGATATAGTATTCTATATGTGCATGCTTATACTATATATATGTGTGTGTGTGTGTGTGTGTGCATGCGCGCTAAACAAGATGAGACAAATTAATAACAAACCCCTCAAATATTTTATATTAAGTTGTAACGTTCAAAAGATATTTGGAATATCAAACGTCGCCTTCTAACATGATAGAAATAATAGAGTATTAAATATTTAATATAAGTTTGTTGTGCACACATAAGGCAAGTATTAAATATTTAAGATGTTATTTTTATTACATATGATGTTTATAAGGAATTAAACATTACTGCTTTGTTGTGCACGCACAAGGGCTGTAGTTTTCTCTTCACTTATATGAAAATGCTAGGTCTGACTTAACTTAAATTATTTTAGTTCGGATGTGCACACACTTGACCATTATGTTCTAAGAGGCAAAATACAAGGAGTTGCATAGTTGATGTAATTGATAAAAGTTGTCTACCTATTTATTTATATATAGTTTGTTGTGCACACACAAGGCTATATACATTTTAAATGGGATCCTTATTCTTACTAGCATATCTTTAATTAGATATTGCCGAATTATATATATTGAGGGTAATATAGTTTGAAGAAAATAGTGGGAGATACCAATTTAAAATAAGACTTAATTTATTTTGGTAATTAATAAAAGAATGTATGCTAAAATGTTCTTAATTACAAATTCATTTATAGAATTTTACAATGTCTAAATTACTATCACTGCGTAGCATATTAGATGCTAAATTAACTGAACCGAATTAAACGGATTGGTTAAAGAATTTGATAATAGTTCTCATGGCTGGAAAGCTATCTTATGTCCTTAATACGCCTATCCCTGCATTGATTGTAGACAATGCCTTTGAGGAAGCCATTGCTACTTTTAAAGTGACAAGATGATGCACAGTTGGCTTAATGCATCATGCTCGCATCTATGAGTAACGAGCTTCAGCGTCAATACGAAACTATGGACGCACTTACTATATTCCTGCACATCAAGTAGTTGATGGTGAGAAAAATAGGACTGATAGATATCAGATATCTAAGGAGCTCTTCCGATCTAGAATGACCGATGACACTACAGTACAGATAAAAGTCCTTAACATAATCAATTTGATTGATTAATTAGGACAACGAGTTTTGTCATGGATGGAGAGTTAAGCCAAGATTTGATCTTGCACTCACTCTCGGACTCCTTTCACAATTGTTGTGAATTTTTCATATGAAAAAGCTTGATATCAGCCTCGTTGATTTGCTTAACATGTTGAAAAATATTGAGAGTCATTTTCCAACCATGAAAGACAAAGTCTTACTGGTAGGGGTCAAAGGATCTTCTAAAAAGAAGAACGATTCTATGAAGGTAAATAGAAAAGGCAAAAATAAAGGATAAAAAGATCAAAACTGATACGGATAACAAAGGAGTTTGCTTCCACTACAATAAGCCAGGACACTGGAAAAGAAACTGCAAGAAACATCTTGCAAAGCTAACCAGAAGAAGCTTAGTGAAGCTTCGATTACAAATATAGTTTTTCTTCATGATTGAAATATCTTTTTTCTTTAAGTCAAGGTTCTACTTGGGTATTGGATATCAACTTTGGATATAAAAAATAAAGATTTATGAAGGGACCAAGCAGAAGTAGAAAGTTAAACAAAGATAAGTAATCCTATGTGTGGAAATAGAGTAAAGGTTGCTACATTAGCCATAGGAACTTATTGTTTAGCATTGCCTACGGGCAAGTCTATTAAGTCAATAAGTTGTTATTGTATTCTAGTTCTCGTTAGAAACATAATTTCTATTTTATTATTGGACAATAAAATCTTTGGTATTATAATTAAGAACAATTATTGTTCTATTTATAATATAATGTTTTGTATAGAACTGAAATATTACTTAATAGATTTTGTATACTTAACCTATGTAAAAAAATTATTTTGTAAATTGAACAAACTAGTATAAGAAAAGGAGATGATCATTCAAAGAGTTGAATGTGTGTATTTGTTGAAATACAAGTGTGAATTATTTGAAAGGTTCAAAGAATTCAAAAGTGAAACAAATTGGCAAAGTATTAAGATTCTTTGATTAGATTAAGGAATAAATACTTGTGCAATAAGTTTCTAGATTATCTCTAATGGTTTTCTCATAATGGACGCCTCCTGATACGTAATAATTGATTGATATATCTGAAAGGAAAAAATTATACCTTGTTGGGCATGATACGCTCCATAATAATTTTACCGACTTTCCAGTATCCTTCTGGATAATATCCTAGAAATGGTTGCATATCTACAAAAAGGTAACCTCAAAATTCGGCCACAAAACTCCATAAAAGTTATGGACAGGAAGGATTCCTAATTTTAACTAAGTTAATATAAGGGGTTGTCCAGCTTATGTGAAAAGGTTTCAAATGATAAACTTGGGACAAGATTTGACAAGTACAAATTTGTGGAACATCCTAAAGTAAGTTTAGGGTATATGTTCTATAATCCTACTTAGTAAAAGGTGTTTGTTGTGAAACATGCTGCCTTCTAAGACAAAGATATTTATCATTAAAAGGGCTAGTGGGAGGATAATAGATCTTGAAGAGTTCAAGAACCACAAAACACTATAAGTCAAATAAGAGGAACATGTAGATAGACCTATTGTACCACAACCGAATTGTAAATCTAGAATAGTACCGAAGATACCTAGGAGGTATGGATTCATCATATATGATGATGATGAGGTACACATCATAGAAGATGATGAACCAGTTACATACAATGAGGTAAGAGTTGTAGACACTCAGAGAAATAGATTGAAGCAAGCTTCTCAAAAATGGAACATTCGTTTGGATGAGATAATCAAAAGTGTTTGATTTTATCAAAAACAAGAATGAACCTAGTGTGTACAAAAGGGTCAGTGGGAGCGTCGTGACATTCCTAATATTATATATTGATATATTATGGATAAGGAATGACATACTAATGCTACAATCAGGAAAGATAAAGTTGTCTAAACATTCCTTCATGAATGATTTGGGTAGAGTATCTTAATTGGGGATACAAATCTATATAGATAGATTTAAGAGGATGCTTGACTTAACCCAAAAAACGTATATTCATTTGATACTAAAGTCGTTTATCATGGCCAACTCCATGAGATGTCTCATGTTGATGAGCCCTGGAGTGTATCTCTCTTAATAGTCCCCATAGACTCATAAAAGAGAGATCGCATGAGTAACTATCATGTATACAATGAAATATATGAGACCTGATGTTGATCAGTCATATTCTGGAGAAGTTCATTGTGAGTCAGTGAAAAACATCTCAAAGTACTTAACCGGCACTAAGGATGTGATCATATTTATGGTGGATCTAATTTAAAACTAGAGGGCTTAACAGATTCAAGTTTTTCAGACAGACCAAGACGACAGAAAATCCACTTTTAGTTAAAAGGTTACCTTGAACAGTGGTGCAGTGAATTGGAAAGGTTCCAAACAGCAAAGAGTTGATGGTTTAGTGATAAAGACAAAGTATATAGCTATAAATGAAGCTGCAAGTTGATTATTTGGATGAAAAGTTCATTACAGAACTAGGAATAGTTCCTAAGTCTCATCTTGGATCTAAACATGTGTTGTGGCACATTCATTTGATTATAAAAATCATAAAAAGATAGGAAATCACTATAGAGATAGTGGACTCTCAAGACCAACATTACATATCCATTAACTAAAGCTTATCCAACAACGGGATAATCGTCACTTAGAGAAGAAGGGTATGTGTGACGCCCCCAAAATTAGGTATACATCACCCATCTTGGGTCGTCAGATACATAGTACAGAATACAAATACAACTTAATAATACAACTGTCGTGTACAATACGACAAAACATAAACTGTGAGTTTGAATACAAATATTATCTTCTAGAGAGTATTCATACTCAAAAGGAGTCCTCATTACATTTATTAACACACCATTACATAGAATAGTGAGGACTACTAACTAATACTATCATTCGGACCATCACTCCGTACCCCGACTTGTCCCAGCTACGTTCTCATTTCCTGAAGAGAACAGTGAAAGAAAGGGTGAGCTCAACTAGCCCAGTAAGAAATATTATGACTAAGATAATGCAGAATAAATTATCATTAGCCTTCAACAATGTTAAACTGATAAAATATAATAGACATCAAGTTTAACTGTAGCGGAACAAGCAATCCATTAAAAGAGTCAAGTAGAAAATAAACTCTACTATCTTTTATGATTTAAAAAGTTTTTTAACACTGTAATCGCTGAGACTCAGCTTAATAAAATAATCCACATCATCGAATCACCCCTGCACTACGGCCAAGGATATTCGTGTATTCATTAATGGTCATGATCATGCCAGCAACTGTCCATCAATGCACTACGGGCCAATGAGGACTTTTACCACATCATTTGTAACATTACGGTCATGATTATACCGAATAATCCCTGGTCATAATCATACCAAGTCCATCTATGCACTACATGCCACAAATGACTTTCAACATTTTATAAACATGAGGATGATGACAATGATATAAGAATTCAATAAAACAAGTTCAAGAATTAATTTATCCAGGAATTAACAACGTCCAAATTGTCAACATGATACTGCATTGTGGAGTAAAATTCAAGAACGCTTAGAAGAATATTTTCTTGAAAAGATACTGGATGAAACGCAACTATCAAGGATATTCCACAAATTTCATGGAGTATAGAAGTCAAAACATAACCAACTGAGTACAATAAAGAATGGAATAACAAAAGAAATCACCATGCATGCGATAGACCGCACAAACAGGTTATTCCAACAGAATAATAAATAATGGAACCAGGTCCGGTGTAAAACACACAGACAGGATATTCCAACAGAATAATAATAAAACGGAACCAGGTCCGGTGTAAAACACACAGACAGGATGTTCCAACAGAATAATAAACGGAACCAGGTCCGTGTAAAACACACAGACAGGATGTTCCAACAGAATAATAGAAGAATGTCACCAAGTATAGGGTAGACCGCGTATACTGGTTATTCCAACAGAATAATAACAAATGGAATAACAGAAGTTCTCTTCATGAATATAAAAGAAATAATATTCCCTACCTTAAAAGAACTGGATATTGAAAAAGTGATGTAGCAGAATACTTTTAGTCTCTCTCTCTCTTATTCTCTCTATACTTTCTCTCTCTATAGCTTGAATGAATTCGTGAAAAATAATGAAGCCCTAGGCCTCTATTTATAGAAAAACTGAGGGTGGCTCTTGGTCTTAACGAAGGGTCAAATGACTCTTGGTCTTAACGAAGGGTCAAATGACTCTTGGTAATATTGAAGGGACAACTACTATTGACGAAAGTAATTACTATTGACCAAGGTAAATACTATTGACGAAGGTAATTACTATTGACCAAGGTAAATACTATTGACGAAGGTAATTACTATTGACCAAGGTAAATACTATTGACGAAGGTAATTACTATTGACCAAGGTAAATACTATTGACGACGGTAATTACTATTGACGACGGTAATTACTATTGACGAAGAGACTCTTAGATGATGACATATGGCCCCCCATAAAATAACCAAACTTACCACAACGTCTCAATAATATAACATATTATACAGATGATACTATGACAATAATTTAAGAGATATGATGCAGCAATTACTGTAGCAATAATTGAGTATAGCTGAGTGACTTCTCACGTAAGCATCAATAATCAATACCGTGTGCTACTATGCAACCACGCGTATTACTGTACTTTTACTACCGAGTAGTTCAACAGTTTTAACGGTTTTAACGGTAACACCTCAGCCGTTATTTTTATAGAAAGATAATTCTGTCGTTTTCTCAATCCGACAATAATTTCGTTGTGGGATCCACCAATGATTGTGCCGTCGTACGAATATTCTCCGACAAAAAGAATATTCTCCGACCAAACGAATATTTTAT
Organism: Panax notoginseng; assembly: GCA_016801055.1. NCBI lineage: Eukaryota > Viridiplantae > Streptophyta > Magnoliopsida > Apiales > Araliaceae > Panax > Panax notoginseng. The sequence continues at coordinate 72,427,612 of CM029015.1, read as the reverse complement.
AACAACTTGTTTACTTTGCAAAATTTATAAATATTACCCACAACTATAACATTATATCAAATTAACTCCATAATATTCAAAAATGATATTTATAGAAAATTCATCTTTATTTATAAAAGTTGGGGTCTTACAACCTCCCCTTCTTATGAAATTTCGCCCTCGAAATTAGGGTACGTACCTGGTATGTCGAAGAGGTAAGGATACCTTGATTTCATTTCTGATTCTAACTCCCAAGTCATTTCCTCAACATCGTGGTTTTTCCACAAAACTTTGACTTGAGGTATAACCTTGGAGCGTAGAATATGTTCCTTCTTATCCAAGATTTGAACAGGAACTTCTTCATACGTCAAATCCTCCGCTATTTCGTCCGGTTCTAACTCAATAATGTGGTTCGGGTCTTCCATATATTTGCGTAACATGGATATGTGGAAAACGTTATGAACACGAGATATACTTGGCGGTAAAGCGAGTCTATAAGCCACAGTTCCTACTCGATCGAGGATTAAAAATGGACCGATGAATCGAGGATTTAGCTTTCCTCTCTTTCCAAATCTCGTAACACCTTTCCATGGAGCAACACGTAAGAACACATGATCTCCTACATCAAATTCCACGTCCTTTCGATGAAGATCAGCATAACTCTTTTGTCGATCTTGTGAGGTTTTTATACGTTGTCGGATCGTTTGAATCTTTTCTGTAGTCATACGTACCAACTCCGGTCCCAACAACGTTGCTTCGCCCACCTCATCCCAGCATACTGGAGAACGACATTTTCTTCCATACAATGCTTCGAATGGAGCCATGCCAATACTTGCTTGATAACTGTTGTTGTAGGAAAACTCCACCAATGGTAAGAACTTGTCCCAACTTCCCTTGAAGTCAAAGACACAGAGTCTTAATAGATCTTCAAGAGTTTGAATAGTCCTCTCTGATTGTCCGTCCGTCTGAGGATGATATGCTGAACTAAATCGTAACTCCGTGCCCATAGCTTTTTGTAAACTAACCCAAAATCGTGAAGTGAATCTTGGGTCTCGGTCAGAAACTATGGATACGGGCATACCATGCAGTCTTACAATCTCGTTTATGTACATACGAGCAAGACGTTCAAGTGTATAAGTTTCTCGTATCGGTAAGAAATGAGCAGACTTGGTCAATCTATCAACAATGACCCAAATCGCATCAATACCTTGAGAAACCCTAGGAAGACCGATAACGAAATCCATGGTGATGTGCTCCCACTTCCATTCTGGAATTTCAAGTGGTTGCAATGGACCTTTTGGTACTTGATGCTCCGCTTTGACTCGTTGACAAGTTAGACACCTTGAGATAAACAACGCTATCTCTCTCTTCATATTGCTCCACCAAAATGTATGACGAAGATCATGATACATTTTGGTACTTCCAGGATGGATTGCAAACGGTGTGTTGTGCGCCTCCATCATGATTTCATACTTTAAATCAGGGTTGTTAGGAACACAAAGTCTGGAGTTGACTCGAAGTATTCCTTCTTCATCGATTCTTGCTTCCGGCATAGAACCTTCTTGCACTTTCTTCCTCATATGCATCAGCTCCAGGTCTGTAGCTTGAGCAGCTTTAACTTTATCGATTAAAGTCGGTTCTACTCGTATATTCGCCATCATCACATGGGTCCCTGGAGTCTTCAACTCTATCTCCATCCTTTGCAAGTCACACAAAATGGGCCTTTGCGTTGTTAATATTGCACTTGTACCCGCATATGATCTTCTACTCAATGCGTCAGCTACCACGTTCGCTTTTCCAGGATGGTATTGAATAGTATGATCATAATCTTTCAACAGTTCAAGCCAACGTCGTTGTCGCATGTTGAGTTCCTTTTGAGTGAAGAAATATTTGAGACTTTTATGATCCGTAAAGATCTCCACTTTCTCCCCATACAAGTAATGCCTCCAAATTTTAAGTGCAAAGACAACAGCTGCCAACTCTAGATCATGAGTAGGATAATTCCTCTCATATTCCTTGAGTTGTCTTGATGCATAGGCTATGACTTTTCCATGTTGCATGAGAACGCATCCCAACCCTTTGCTCGAAGCATCACTGTAGATGACAAATCCCTCCGAGCCAGATGGTATTGTTAGAACAGGTGCTGAAATGAGTCTCCTCTTGAGTTCTTGAAAACTCTGCTCACATTCTTCGCTCCAACCAAACTTTGTATCTTTCCGAGTCAGCTGAGTTAATGGAGTAGCGATTCGAGAAAATCCTTCCACGAATCTCCGATAATAACCAACTAAACCAAGAAAGCTACGTACCTCGGTCACTGATTTAGGTTGCTCCCAGCTTTGAATAGCTTCAATCTTTGCCGGGTCAACCGATATTCCACGACTTGATACTACGTGCCCAAGGAATGCTACCTCCTCCAGCCAGAACTCGCATTTCTTCAACTTGGCATAAAGCTTGTATTCACGAAGCTTTTGGAGTACCAGCCTCAAGTGTTGCTCATGATCTTCACGGCTTTTGGAATAAATAAGGATGTCATCAATAAAGACGACCACAAAATGATCCAAATATTCCTTGAATACCCGGTTCATCATATCCATGAAGGCAGCAGGAGCATTAGTCAATCCAAAGGACATGACTAGGAATTCATAATGCCCGTACCGAGTTCTAAAAGTCGTCTTTGGAATATCCTTAGTTCTAACCTTCAGCTGATGATATCCAGAACGAAGATCGATCTTTGAAAAGAATTGTGCTCCTTGCAACTGGTCAAACAGGTCATCAATACGTGGCAATGGGTACCTGTTTTTGATGGTGACATGATTCAACTCCCGATAATCAATACAAAGTCGCATACTTCCATCTTTCTTCTTCACGAATAGAACAGGAGCTCCCCAAGGAGAAGTACTAGGACGAATAAAGCCAATGTCTAACAATTCCTGCAGTTGGATCTTTAACTCCTGAAGTTCAATAGGAGCCATTCGATATGGGGCTTTGGAAATGGGTTTTGTACCGGGTTCAAGATCGATACAAAATTCAATTTCACGCTCTGGGTGTAAGACCCCGAATTTTATGAAATAAAAGTATTCAATTTTTCTATTCAGTAAATGGTTAAATTGATAAAATTTTAAAGTTATGGGTGAAATATGAATTTTTTTTCAAAATAAGCAAGTGGTTATAAAATAATCATTGTTGTCGGGGAATATTCGTTTGGTCGTGGAATATTCTTTCTGTCGGAGAATATTCGTACGACGGCGCAGCTATTTGTGGGCCCCATAACGAATAACTGTCGGGTGAAGGAAAACGACAAATTTGAGTTTTTACAAATAACGGCGTAGTTGTTACCGTTAACACTGTTGAAATACCCGGTGGTTAAAATACAGTAATACGCGTTATTGCACAGTAGCACACGGTATTGCATAGTATTTTTGAAATTATTGATTCTTACGTAAGAAGGCACTACTCAATAATTGTTACAGTAATTACTGTTCAATATTTTATTTTATTGATTCAATAATTGTTGCGTTGATATTTTATATTATTGTTGTTTCAATAATTGTTGCTGCTGCACAGTATTTTCCTTTATCAGATCAATAATTCATATTATTTGAATAATATTATTAGATAACATTATTGTCAATGTCTAAAAAGTTCTGTCTAAGGAGAGGTTTGGTCATCTAATTGCGCGCCAGTAAGGAGAAATTCTTATTGGAAAGCCCCCTCTTTCCTGGGAACGGCCTGGTTGTCATAAATGTGATTCTGTAATATTATTTGTGAATAATTAATTATTGATTTATATGATAAGAAAATATTTATTTTATGTGGATATAAATGAGGGATATATTTTTGTGGTTAAAAATGAAGGAGTTAATGTTGAGGTTTTTATCAGTATTTTTGTCGGAATGGAGGTATTAAAAATCAGGGTTTTTGAGATATTTTACGGGGGTTATAATTTTTAATCCGACCGTTGGATCGTGGTAATTTTTGGATATGTTATACATATATAAGTTGAGTATATGTCCACAAAGTTTGAATCGTTAAAAATGAACGTATGATTTGTTATGAATTTTACGAGATGACTGGTTCAGAAATTGTTGAATTTTCGGAGTTTATCATTTTGGTGGAAAATTCTAGAATTGGTGGGCCCCACTTGTGGTTGGTGAAGAAATGTGCTGAATTATATTTCAAATGTGGTGGGTGGGAATAGTAGCAGGTAAAGCCATCAGGTTGCAGGTCAAATCTACCAAAATTTTCCTATAAATAGAGGGCTAAGTTAGAATTGAAAATCACACCAGAAACATAAGCTTTCTCTCTTTCTCTCTCTATATTATGAAGCATATTTTGTGAGTTTTTAGATACTTGGTGAGTTGCTATTCATCAGTGCAAGTTTCCTTCAGCCTTATACCGATCAGAAGTACTGCTCTTTTGAGGTAAGGGATAGTAAAGGATAGTAAGGGATTTTAAGGGTTGTTATGTTTTTCAGTTTCGTAATTTTTCTGAACTTCAAAAATTCTGGAAAAATTTGAAATGATATTTTGATGAGTTTTATTGATTGTGTCCAAAAATGGTGATTTTTGGATGTATAGATTAAGAGTTATGAATCTTACGGGAAAAGACTATTTTAAAAGTAACCGCTTATAATTCCTTGTGGTTAACTCCAAAATTGATGAAATTTTTATTGGGAGTACATGTGTATGATAGAAGTATACTCTATAAATTTCAGAATTTTTAGACAAAAGTACAATTTTTGATAAATGTCTAAATATTCGGTGGTTTTGGCCATATGAAAAATAGTAAATGAGTTTTAAAAATTCTGAGAAAAATATATGTTCAATATGGGACTATATTATGCTAAATCCCAGAAAAGAAATATTTTTGGAACTGATTTGGTATTTTTCATGAAAATGGACTAGTTATGAGTAAATGAATTAAATATGTTATGTGAAGTAAGAAAATTGGAAAATAGGATTTTATGGCTTGAGAATCCTATATGAGGTATATGCAGATTTTTGATGAGGGTTTTGGTTATTGATGATGAAATTGTAAGAGTTGGCATTTTATGATGATTAAATGCATTAATTAGTAAAGTGTAAACAATTAAAATAAATTGTTTATAAATTTAAGTAATGTTATTCTTTCAATATCGTTATACCAAAATATTGGTATGAATTTTATTGTAGAATTACTATCTTTTGTGTCGGGGTTACTATTCATGAGTTACGAATATTACTCTTGAGATTAAAACTATATGTTGATCATATTATTTTTATCATCATATATAACATTTTTATAACCCTGATGTTGAAATTCTCTTTCACTGGAGTGTAAAGATGGGTAGATTATTGGTATGATCATGACTAGGGTTCTCTTTGGCCTGTAGTGCAAAGTTGAATTGTGACTGGTATGATCATGGCCATTGAATTTATAATTGAATATCTTAAGCTTAAGTGCAAAGGTGAATTGGTCAACATGGTTATAATTATTGTTTATATAAATTCTGAAGTGATTATATATTTCTTTGAGATATGAATATATTTGGCCTGTAGTGCAAATATGAATTGTTGATGAATATCTTTGGCATGTAGTGCAAAGATGGCCTGTTGATGAATATCTTTGGCCTGTAGTGCAAAGATGGACTGTTGTTGAATATCTTTGGCCCGTAGTGCAAAGATGTTTGTTGATGAATATCTTTGGCCTGTAGTGCAAAGATGAACTGTTGTTGAATATCTTTGGCCCGTAGTGCAAAGATGGTTTGTTGATGAATATCTTTGGCCCGTAGTGCAAAGATGGATTTGTTAGTATGATTATAAACAGAACTGTGATTTGGTATAACCATGATATTTGATGTTTCAGGTAAAGACAGGTGATGAAAATATTCTTCGTCCTGGGTGCGAAGAAAAATTTATAGTCACAATTATGATTATGAGTTATTCATATGATTGTGGAAAGGAACTGTTGAGTGATGTTACATGGATAAAACATTGTTGGTGGATTTTTAACATGGAGAAGATAATAGACTTTATAGTCTATTTGACTCTTCTAATGGATTGCATGTTCCGCTGCAACTATGGTTGAAATTTTTATCATTTACCATATGTTCTAAATCTCTGATTTATTGTTGATGAAGGCTATTGATAATTGAATTATCTTTAGTCATGATATTCTTTACTGAGCTAGTTGTGCTCACCCTTTTGCTTCACAATTCCTTTCAGGTAATAAGAGTGTAGCTGGGTCGAGCGGGGGTAACAAGGGAATAGAACGGTGGTCATCATTTAGTAGTTATATTTGGTGAAGAAAATAGGGTGAGACGAACCCAACGTTGGAAGGGTGTTTGTCACTATCATACAAGATGTCTAATGACATACAACCTTGTGTCATTATAAGACAGGGTTGTGCTCATCCACTTGCTGAGTATATCTATGGGCACTACCTATATAATCTTGGTGTTTGTTTGAAGTATAATTCTCAATTAGAGACAGTGGAGATAATGATAAGTCAAGAGAAGACTCACCATTGGGAAGAATATGATAGTAATCTTCTCGTTTTTCTTTGGGGTCTATTGGGTCAACCAAGGATAATTCTGTGGCCATATGATATCTATCATAACCTAGACGCGTGGCCTCCCATGTACGAAGGTTTCCTTGAGCACTTCCCAAAGATTCTAATTTCTAAAACAGTTTTTGACTATACCTTTATGTAAGGTGTTATTGTGAGGTGATGTCCACGGTTGGAACATGAGTCACATTTGGTATATATTTGTATCCAAACTCACAGCATATGTGTTGTTGTATTTTGCACGACAATTGTTGTAATAAAGTTGTAGTTGTTTTCTGTACCATGTATTTGACGACTCAGAATGGGTTGGGTGGAATGGACCTATTTTGGGGTTGTCACAGGTGGTATCAGAGCTATAAGTAAAGAGCCCCGAGCCTCTCGCTGGTGACTTCCTGTTGATGGGGGATGCACCGAAGCCAGACTCTCCGTAGGGGACGCCGTTCTGCGGTGGCAAACTGATAGGTACCACTGTGAGGTGCTGTGGTTGAAGCACCATGAGAGTCACAGGTGGTATCAGAGCTTAGGGATATGATCTTTGGCGGAGATCGGGGAATATAACTAGGAGGGGAGAGATGAGTAAATCCTTCGCTAGTGTGTCCTACCTAAGCTTATTTGTTGGTCAGTCATAATATCGAGATATTATGTGATATGTTAATTTGTTAAATTAACCCTTGTTTTGAAGCTGTATTCTAGAAAGATATCTGAAATACAGGAGATGAGCAATGGAGAAATCATGATGATAAGGAAGATGGAATCTGAAATGAAAGCAAGGTATTCTCAACTCTTTGAAATACCAGGTACGTAAATTTCGGGGACGAAATTTCATAAGGAGGGGAGATTGTAAGACCCCGAATTTTATGAAATAAAAGTATTCAATTTTTCTATTCAGTAAATGGTTAAATTGATAAAATTTTAAAGTTATGGTGAAATATGAATTTTTTTTCAAAATAAGCAAGTGGTTATAAAATAATCATTGTTGTCGGGGAATATTCGTTTGGTCGTGGAATATTCTTTCTGTCGGAGAATATTCGTACGACGGCGCAGCTATTTGTGGGCCCCATAACGAATAACTGTCGGGTGAAGGAAACGACAAATTTGAGTTTTTACAAATAACGGCGTAGTTGTTACCGTTAACACTGTTGAAATACCCGGTGGTTAAAATACAGTAATACGCGTTATTGCACAGTAGCACACGGTATTGCATAGTATTTTTGAAATTATTGATTCTTACGTAAGAAGGCACTACTCAATAATTGTTACAGTAATTACTGTTCAATATTTTATTTTATTGATTCAATAATTGTTGCGTTGATATTTTATATTATTGTTGTTTCAATAATTGTTGCTGCACAGTATTTTCCTTTATCAGATCAATAATTCATATTATTTGAATAATATTATTAGATAACATTATTGTCAATGTCTAGAAAGTTCTGTCTAAGGAGAGGTTTGGTCATCTAATTGCGCGCCAGTAAGGAGAAATTCTTATTGGAAAGCCCCCTCTTTCCTGGGAACGGCCTGGTTGTCATAAATGTGATTCTGTAATATTATTTGTGAATAATTAATTATTGATTTATATGATAAGAAAATATTTATTTTATGTGGATATAAATGAGGGATATATTTTTGTGGTTAAAAATGAAGGAGTTAATGTTGAGGTTTTTATCAGTATTTTTGTCGGAATGGAGGTATTAAAAATCAGGGTTTTTGAGATATTTTACGGGGGTTATAATTTTTAATCCGACCGTTGGATCGTGGTAATTTTTGGATATGTTATACATATATAAGTTGAGTATATGTCCACAAATTTGAACCGTTAAAAATGAACGTATGATTTGTTATGAATTTTACGAGATGACTGGTTCAGAAATTGTTGAATTTTCGGAGTTTATCATTTTGGTGGAAAATTCTAGAATTGGTGGACCCCACTTGTGGTTGGTGAAGAAATGTGCTGAATTATATTTCAAATGTGGTGGGTGGGAATAGTAGCAGGTAAAGCCATCAGGTTGCAGGTCAAATCTACCAAAATTTTCCTATAAATAGAGGGCTAAGTTAGAATTGAAAATCACACCAGAAACATAAGCTTTCTCTCTTTCTCTCTCTATATTATGAAGCATATTTTGTGAGTTTTTAGATACTTGGTGAGTTGCTATTCATCAGTGCAAGTTTCCTTCAGCCTTATACCGATCAGAAGTACTGCTCTTTTGAGGTAAGGGATAGTAAAGGATAGTAAGGGATTTTAGGGTTGTTATGTTTTTCAGTTTCGTAATTTTTCTGAACTTCAAAAATTCTGGAAAAATTTGAAATGATATTTTGATGAGTTTTATTGATTGTGTCCAAAAATGGTGATTTTTGGATGTATAGATTAAGAGTTATGAATCTTACGAGAAAAGACTATTTTAAAAGTAACCGCTTATAATTCCTTGTGGTTAACTCCAAAATTGATGAAATTTTTATTGGGAGTACATGTGTATGATAGAAGTATACTCTATAAATTTCATAATTTTTAGACAAAAGTACAATTTTTGATAAATGTCTAAATATTCGGTGGTTTTGGCCATATGAAAAATAGTAAATGAGTTTTAAAAATTCTGAGAAAAATATATGTTCAATATGGGACTATATTATGCTAAATCCCAGAAAAGAAATATTTTTGGAACTGATTTGGTATTTTTCATGAAAATGGACTAGTTATGAGTAAATGAATTAAATATGTTATGTGAAGTAAGAAAATTGGAAAATAGGATTTTATGGCTTGAGAATCCTATATGAGGTATATGCAGATTTTTGATGAGGGTTTTGGTTATTGATGATGAAATTGTAAGAGTTGGCATTTTATGATGATTAAATGCATTAATTAGTAAAGTGTAAACAATTAAAATAAATTGTTTATAAATTTAAGTAATGTTATTCTTTCAATATCGTTATACCAAAATATTGGTATGAATTTTATTGTAGAATTACTATCTTTTGTGTCGGGTTACTATTCATGAGTTACGAATATTACTCTTGAGATTAAAACTATATGTTGATCATATTATTTTTATCATCATATATAACATTTTTATAACCCTGATGTTGAAATTCTCTTTCACTGAGTGTAAAGATGGGTAGATTATTGGTATGATCATGACTAGGGTTCTCTTTGGCCTGTAGTGCAAAGTTGAATTGTGACTGGTATGATCATGGCCATTGAATTTATAATTGAATATCTAAGCTTAAGTGCAAAGCAAAGGTGAATTGGTCAACATGGTTATAATTATTGTTTATATAAATTCTGAAGTGATTATATATTTTCTTTGAGATATGAATATATTTGGCCTGTAGTGCAAATATGAATTGTTGATGAATATCTTTGGCATGTAGTGCAAAGATGGCCTGTTGATGAATATCTTTGGCCTGTAGTGCAAAGATGACTGTTGTTGAATATCTTTGCCCGTAGTGCAAAGATGGTTTGTTGATGAATATCTTTGGCCTGTAGTGCAAAGATGAACTGTTGTTGAATATCTTTGGCCCGTAGTGCAAAGATGGTTTGTTGATGAATATCTTTGGCCCGTAGTGCAAAGATGGATTTGTTAGTTGATTATAAACAGGAACTGTGATTTGGTATAACCATGATCTTTGATGTTTCAGGTAAAGACAGGTGATGAAAATATTCTTCGTCCTGGGTGCGAAGAAAAATTATAGTCACAATTATGATTATGAGTTATTCATATGATTGTGGAAAGGAACTGTTGAGTGATGTTACATGGATAAAACATTGTTGGTGGATTTTTAACATGGAGAAGATAATAGACTTTATAGTCTATTTGACTCTTCTAATGGATTGCATGTTCCGCTGCAACTATGGTTGAAATTTTTATCATTTACCATATGTTCTAAATCTCTGATTTATTGTTGATGAAGGCTATTGATAATTGAATTATCTTTAGTCATGATATTCTTTACTGAGCTAGTTGTGCTCACCCTTTTGCTTCACAATTCCTTTCAGGTAATAAGAGTGTAGCTGGGTCGAGCGGGGTAACAAGGGAATAGAACGGTGGTCATCATTTAGTAGTTATATTTGGTGAAGAAAATAGGGTGAGACGAACCCAACGTTGGAAGGGTGTTTTGTCACTATCATACAAGATGTCTAATGACATACAACCTCGTGTCATCATAAGACAGGGTTGTGCTCATCCACTTGCTGAGTATATCTATGGGCACTACCTATATAATCTTGGTGTTTGTTTGAAGTATAATTCTCAATTAGAGACAGTGGAGATAATGATAAGTCAAGAGAAGACTCACCATTGGGAAGAATATGATAGTAATCTTCTCGTTTTCTTTGGGGTCTATTGGGTCAACCAAGGATAATTCTGTGGCCATATGATATCTATCATAACCTAGACGCGTGGCCTCCCATGTACGAAGGTTTCCTTGAGCACTTCCCAAAGATTCTAATTTCTAAAACAGTTTTTGACTATACCTTTATGTAAGGTGTTATTGTGAGGTGATGTCCACGGTTGGAACATGAGTCACATTTGGTATATATTTGTATCCAAACTCACAGCATATGTGTTGTTGTATTTTGCACGACAATTGTTGTAATAAAGTTGTAGTTGTTTTCTGTACCATGTATTTGACGACTCAGAATGGGTTGGGTGGAATGGACCTATTTTGGGGTGTCACAGGTGGTATCAGAGCTATAAGTAAAGAGCCCCGAGCCTCTCGCTGGTGACTTCCTGTTGATGGGGGATGCACCGAAGCCAGACTCTCCGTAGGGGACGCCGTTCTGCGGTGGCAAACTGATGGTACCACTGTGAGGTGCTGTGGTTGAAGCACCATGAGAGTCACAGGTGGTATCAGAGCTTAGGGATATGATCTTTGGCGGAGATCGGGAATATAACTAGGAGGGGAGAGATGAGTAAATCCTTCGCTAGTGTGTCCTACCTAAGCTTATTTGTTGGTCAGTCATAATATCGGATATATTATGTGATATGTTAATTTGTTAAATTAACCCTTGTTTTGAAGCTGTATTCTAGAAGATATCTGAAATACAGGAGATGAGCAATGGAGAAATCATGATGATAAGGAAGATGGAATCTGAAATGAAAGCAAGGTATTCTCAACTCTTTGAAATACCAGGTACGTAAATTTCGGGGACGAAATTTCATAAGGAGGGGAGATTGTAAGACCCCGAATTTTATGAAATAAAAGTTTCAATTTTTCTATTCAGTAAATGGTTAAATTGATAAAAGTTTAAAGTTATGGGTGAAATATGAATTTTTTTCAAAATAAGCAAGTGGTTATAAAATAATCATTGTTGTCGGGGAATATTCGTTTGGTCGTGGAATATTTTTTCTGTCGGAGAATATTCGTACGACGGCGCAGCTATTTGTGGGCCCCATAACGAATAACTGTCGGGTGAAGAAAACGACAAATTTGAGTTTTTACAAATAACGGCGTAGTTGTTACCGTTAACACTGTTGAAATACCCGGTGGTTAAAATACAGTAATACGCGTTATTGCACAGTAGCACACGGTATTGCATAGTATTTTTGAAATTATTGATTCTTACGTAAGAAGGCACTACTCAATAATTGTTACAGTAATTACTGTTCAATATTTTATTTTATTGATTCAATAATTGTTGCGTTGATATTTTATATTATTGTTGTTTCAATAATTGTTGCTGCACAGTATTTTCCTTTATCAGATCAATAATTCATATTATTTGAATAATATTATTAGATAACATTATTGGCAATGTCTAGAAAGTTCTGTCTAAGGAGAGGTTTGGTCATCTAATTGCGCGCCAGTAAGGAGAAATCTTATTGGAAAGCCCCCTCTTTCCTGGGAACGGTCTGGTTGTCATAAATGTGATTCTGTAATATTATTTGTGAATAATTAATTATTGATTATATGATAAGAAAATATTTATTTTATGTGGATATAAATGAGGGATATATTTTTGTGGTTAAAAATGAAGGAGTTAATGTTGAGGTTTTTATCAGTATTTTTGTCGGAATGGAGGTATTAAAAATCAGGGTTTTTGAGATATTTTGCGGGGGTTATAATTTTTAATCCGACCGTTGGATCGTGGTAATTTTTGGATATGTTATACATATATAAGTTGAGTATATGTCCACAAATTTTGAACCGTTAAAAATGAACGTATGATTTGTTATGAATTTTACGAGATGACTGGTTCAGAAATTGTTGAATTTTCGGAGTTTATCATTTTGGTGGAAAATTCTAGAATTGGTGGGCCCCACTTGTGGTTGGTGAAGAAATGTGCTGAATTATATTTCAAATGTGGTGGGTGGGAATAGTAGCAGGTAAAGCCATCAGGTTGCAGGTCAAACCTACCAAAATTTTCCTATAAATAGAGGGCTAAGTTAGAATTGAAAATCACACCAGAAACATAAGCTTTCTCTCTTTCTCTCTCTATATTATGAAGCATATTTTGTGAGTTTTTAGATACTTGGTGAGTTGCTATTCATCAGTGCAAGTTTCCTTCAGCATTATATACCGATCAGAAGTACTGCTCTTTTGAGGTAAGGGATAGTAAGGATAGTAAGGGATTTTAAGGTTTTATGTTTTTCAGTTTCGTAATTTTTCTGAACTTCAAAAATTCTGGAAAAATTTGAAATGATATTTTGATGAGTTTTATTGATTGTGTCCAAAAATGGTGATTTTTGGATGTATAGATTAAGAGTTATGAATTTTACGGGAAAAGACTATTTTAAAAGTAACCGCTTATAATTCCTTGTGGTTAACTCCAAAATTGATGAAATTTTTATTGGGAGTACATGTGTATGATAGAAGTATACTCTGTAAATTTCAGAATTTTTAGACAAAAGTACAATTTTTGATAAATGTCTAAATATTCGGTGGTTTTGGCCATATGAAAAATAGTAAATGAGTTTTAAAAATTCTGAGAAAAATATATGTTCACTATGGGACTATATTATGCTAAATCCCAGAAAAGAAATATTTTTGGAACTGATTTGGTATTTTTCATGAAAATGGACTAGTTATGAGTAAATGAATTAAATATGTTATGTGAAGTAAGAAAATTGGAAAATAGGATTTTATGGCTTGAGAATCCTATATGAGGTATATGCAGATTTTTGATGAGGGTTTTGGTTATTGATGATGAAATTGTAAGAGTTGGCATTTTATGATGATTAAATGCATTAATTAGTAAAGTGTAAACAATTAAAATAAATTATTTATAAATTTAAGTAATGTTATTCTTTCAATATCATTATACCAAAATATTGGTATGAATTTTATTGTAGAATTTCTATCTTTTGTGTCGGGTTACTATTCATGAGTTACGAATATTACTCTTGAGATTAAAACTATATGTTGATCATATTATTTTTATCATCATATATAACATTTTTATAACCCTGATGTTGAAATTCTCTTTCACTGGAGTGTAAAGATGGGTAGATTATTGGTATGATCATGACTAGGGTTCTCTTTGGCCTGTAGTGCAAAGTTGAATTGTGACTGGTATGATCATGGCCATTGAATTTATAATTGAATATCTTAAGCTTAAGTGCAAAGGTGAATTGATCAACATGGTTATAATTATTGTTTATATAAATTCTGAAGTGATTATATATTTCTTTGAGATATGAATATATTTGGCCTGTAGTGCAAATATGAATTGTTGATGAATATCTTTGGCATGTAGTGCAAAGATGGCCTGTTGATGAATATCTTTGGCCTGTAGTGCAAAGATGGACTGTTGTTGAATATCTTTGGCCCGTAGTGCAAAGATGGTTTGTTGATGAATATCTTTGGCCTGTAGTGCAAAGAGAACTGTTGTTGAATATCTTTGGCCCGTAGTGCAAAGATGGTTTGTTGATGAATATCTTTGGCCCGTAGTGCAAAGATGGATTTGTTAGTATGATTATAAACAGGAACTGTGATTTGGTATAACCATGATCTTTGATGTTTCAGGTAAAGACAGGTGATGAAAATATTCTTCGTCCTGGTGCGAAGAAAAATTTATAGTCACAATTATGATTATGAGTTATTCATATGATTGTGGAAAGGAACTGTTGAGTGATGTTACATGGATAAAACATTGTTGGTGGATTTTTAACATGGAGAAGATAATAGACTTTATAGTCTATTTGACTCTTCTAATGGATTGCATGTTCCGCTGCAACTATGGTTGAAATTTTTATCATTTACCATATATTCTAAATCTCTGATTTATTGTTGATGAAGGCTATTGATAATTGAATTATCTTTAGTCATGATATTCTTTACTGAGCTAGTTGTGCTCACCCTTTTGCTTCACAATTCCTTTCAGGTAATAAGAGTGTAGCTGGGTCGAGCGGGGGTAACAAGGGAATAGAACGGTGGTCATCATTTAGTAGTTATATTTGGTGAAGAAAATAGGGTGAGGCGAACCCAACGTTGGAAGGGTGTTTTGTCACTATCATACAAGATGTCTAATGACATACAACCTTGTGTCATCATAAGACAGGGTTGTGCTCATCCACTTGCTGAGTATATCTATGGGCACTACCTATATAATCTTGGTGTTTGTTTGAAGTATAATTCTCAATTAGAGACAGTGGAGATAATGATAAGTCAAGAGAAGACTCACCATTGGGAAGAATATGATAGTAATCTTCTCGTTTTTCTTTGGGGTCTATTGGGTCAACCAAGGATAATTCTGTGGCCATATGATATCTATCATAACCTAGACGCGTGGCCTCCCATGTACGAAGGTTTCCTTGAGCACTTCCCAAAGATTCTAATTTCTAAAACAGTTTTTGACTATACCTTTATGTAAGGTGTTATTGTGAGGTGATGTCCACGGTTGGAACATGAGTCACATTTGGTATATATTTGTATCCAAACTCACAGCATATGTGTTGTTGTATTTTGCACGACAATTGTTGTAATAAAGTTGTAGTTGTTTTCTGTACCATGTATTTGACGACTCAGAATGGGTTGGGTGGAATGGACCTATTTTGGGGTTGTCACACTGGGGGTAGGCCAGGAAGTTCTTCAGGGAATACGTCAGGGAATTTATTAACAATAGAAATATCATTCAAAACTGACGTATTTTTGTTTAGATCTGTGACATGAGCTAAGAAAGCTTGACATCCGTTTTTCAATAAACGAATAGCTTTATGACTTGAGATGACAGCGATTGATTTTAATGGTTTGGTTGCTTGAATTCGCATAATAGGTCGATTAGGAATATGAAAGCTAACAACCTTACGAAAACAATCAATTTTTGCATAATGAGTAGTTAACCAATCAATCCCTAGAATCACGTCAAATGCAAGTATTTTTAATGAAATCAGATCGATAGGTAATGTGTGGGTACCAACTTGAATCAAACAAGACTTATAAACAGTGGAGGTAATGAAGGTTTCTCCCAATGGAGTTTCCACAGATAAGTCAAAGTCTAATTTCTCCGGAATCAAATTTAATCGATGAGCGCAAGTAGGAGAAATAAAAGAATGGGTTGAACCGGTATCAAATAAAGTATAAACTTATTTAGAGTTTATGATAAGCTTACCCGTGATGACCTCATTCGGGTTCCTTGCTCTCTGGGAGTTCACAACAAACGCTCTCCCTTGCACAACCAGTTTTGACTTTTCTGGGACGGCTTTTGGTGCCTCCATCCTAACTGAATTTGTCTTCGGTAAACGACAAAATCGGGCTAAATGACCTTCTCTTCCACAATTATAACATGCTTTGGACGGCATCGCGCAGTTTGGACTGATGTGCCCCTCCCCTCCGCATTTGAAACATATGATAGGTGGTCGTTCTCCTTCCTTAACGACAGGTGCTGGTGCTGACATCTTTCCATCATTGTTGAATCTCCTCTTCTTAAAATGTCCATTCTTATTGTTTTGGCCCTGATTACCACTGAAGTGGTTACCATTTCTGGCCTGTTGATTCCCTCCACGCTTGTTGTCACCGCTTCGATGACTGCTCTCACTGGTATTATCATTTTACCGGCTGCTCTCTTTTGGTTGCGTTATCTCGTTATCGCGCTCCACCAACTGAGCCCTATTTACAACATCTGAATACAAACACAGTTTATGAGAAATAAGATGTTGACGTATCTCCGGCTTCAAACCTCTTAAAAACATCCGCGTCATTCTTTCTTCATTATCCACCAGGTGGGACGCAAACCGGGATAACTCCGCAAATTTTGCCTCGTACTGCGACACGGTCATATTATTCTGCTCCAATTTGATGAACTCCACCTCCTTCATGTGACGAATACTCTCGGGAAAGTATTTGTCGTTAAACAGATCTTGGAACTTCTCCAAGACATCTTCAGTGCGGCAGGTTGAGTACGCTTTATCGATTCCCACCAGTAATCTGCCTCTCCTCGCAACATAAAGGCGGCAAAGGGAACCTTTTGCTCCTCGGAGCAACCCAAGACATCAAATATCTTGGTGATCTGCTTTATCCATGTTTCAGCTACAAGTGGTTTGGGTTCTCCCTTAAACTCCGGTGGTCCCAGCTCCTTAAACTGTTTAGCGGTGACCGCCTGAGAGTTTCCAGTATTTTCCACCTACGTTGTGGACAGGAGCCGCTTTCACCTGTTGTTGCATGAATTGCATAAAGCCTCTGAACATTTGATCATTCATCATTTGGTCAGTGTTGTTGTTTGCATGAGGATTGACACCTTCCTGATGCACATTATCCTGATTATTGATATGTGGTGAATCAACAGTCGTCTGTGCTCCATTGCTATTCTCAACATTCTCGGATGCCATTTTCAGATACTGCCACAAAATAAAAATTAATTGATATGTCATATATTATCCTTATATTATGACCGACCAATTAAATACCATGCAAATAAACTTAGGTATGTCATACTAGCGAAGGAATTCCCCGTCTCTCCCCTCTTAGTTCTATTCTCACATCTTAGCCAGGGATCATATCCCTAAGCTCTGATACCAAATGTGACGCCCCCAAAATTAGGTATACATCACCCATCTTGGGTCGTCAGATACATAGTACAGAATACAAATACAACTTAATAATACAACTGTCGTGTACAATACGACAAAACATAAACTGTAAGTTTGAATACAAATATTATCTTCTAGAGAGTATTCATACTCAAAAGGAGTCCTCATTACATTTATTAACACACCATTACATAGAATAGTGAGGACTACTAACTAATACTATCATTCGGACCATCACTCCATACCCCGACTTGTCCCAGCTACGTTCTCATTTCCTGAAGAGAACAGTGAAAGAAAGGGTGAGCTCAACTAGCCCAGTAAGAAATATTATGACTAAGATAATACAGAATAAATTATCATTAGCCTTCAACAATGTTAAACTGATAAAATATAATAGACATCAAGTTTAACTGTAGCGGAACAAGCAATCCATTAAAAGAGTCAAGTAGAAAATAAACTCTACTATCTTTTATGATTAAAAAGTTTTTTTACACTGTAATCGCTGAGACTCAGCTTAATAAAATAATCCACATCATCGAATCACCCCTGCACTACGGCCAAGGATATTCGTGTATTCATTAATGGTCATGATCATGCCAGCAACTGTCCATCAATGCACTACGGGCCAATGAGGACTTTTACCACATCATTTGTAACATTACGGTCATGATTATACCGAATAATCCCTGGTCATAATCATACCAAGTCCATCTATGCACTACATGCCACAGATGACTTTCAATATTTTATAAGCATGAGGATGATGACAATGATATAAGAATTCAATAAAACAAGTTCAAGAATTAATTTATCCAGGAATTAACAACGTCCAAATTGTCAACATGATACTGCATTGTGGAGTAAAATTCAAGAACGCTTAGAAGAATATTTTCTTGAAAAGATACTGGATGAAACGCAACTATCAAGGATATTCCACAAATTTCATGGAGTATAGAAGTCAAAACTTAACCAACTGAGTACAATAAAGAATGGAATAACAAAAGAAATCACCATGCATGCGATAGACCGCACAAACAGGTTATTCCAACAGAATAATAAATAATGGAACCAGGTCCGGTGTAAAACACACAGACAGGATATTCCAACAGAATAATAATAAAACGGAACCAGGTCCGGTGTAAAACACACAGACAGGATGTTCCAACAGAATAATAAACGGAACCAGGTCCGGTGTAAAACACACAGACAGGATGTTCCAACAGAATAATAGAAGAATGTCACCAAGTATAGGGTAGACCGCGTATACTGGTTATTCCAACAGAATAATAACAAATGGAATAACAGAAGTTCTCTTCATGAATATAAAAGAAATAATATTCCCTACCTTAAAAGAACTGAATATTGAAAAAGTGATGTAGCAGAATACTTTTAGTCTCTCTCTCTCTCTTATTCTCTCTATACTTTCTCTCTCTATAGCTTGAATGAATTCGTGAAAAATAATGAAGCCCTAGGCCTCTATTTATAGAAAAACTGAGGGTGGCTCTTGGTCTTAACGAAGGGTCAAATGACTCTTGGTCTTAACGAAGGGTCAAATGACTCTTGGTAATATTGAAGGGACAACTACTATTGACGAAAGTAATTACTATTGACCAAGGTAAATACTATTGACGAAGGTAATTACTATTGACCAAGGTAAATACTATTGACGAAGGTAATTACTATTGACCAAGGTAAATACTATTGACGAAGGTAATTACTATTGACCAAGGTAAATACTATTATTGACGACGGTAATTACTATTGACGACGGTAATTACTATTGACGAAGAGACTCTTAGATGATGACATATGGCCCCCCATAAAATAACCAAACTTACCACAACGTCTCAATAATATAACATATTATACAGATGATACTATGACAATAATTTAAGAGATATGATGCAGCAATTACTGTAGCAATAATTGAGTATAGCTGAGTGACTTCTCACGTAAGCATCAATAATCAATACCGTGTGCTACTATGCAACCACGCGTATTACTGTACTTTTACTACCGAGTAGTTCAACAGTTTTAACGGTTTTAACGGTAACACCTCAGCCGTTATTTTTATAGAAAGATAATTCTGTCGTTTTCTCAATCCGACAATAATTTTGTTGTGGGATCCACCAATGATTGTGCCGTCGTACGAATATTCCCCGACAAAAAGAATATTCTCCGACCAAACGAATATTTTATAACAACTTGTTTACTTTGCAAAATTTATAAATATTACCCACAACTATAACATTATATCAAATTAACTCCATAATATTCAAAAATGATATTTATAGAAAATTCATCTTTATTTATAAAAGTTGGGGTCTTACAGTATGAGATACCATGGCGATTGGTTTTAGTGCAAGTGGGAGATTGAAAGTAGTATGCACATAAGCCAATCATGATTGATGATAAAGTATATACTTTATAATAATATTATTCATTTATTAATAAAATGTATTAATTTATTAAAGGCTTATAATTATCTACATGATACTGTTTTATAATATATGATAAACTCATAGTTTTAAGAAATAATTTTAGAATAATGATGATGATCATTCTAATGAGATCTAAATTCTTAGAAAGCTTAAAACTAAAATAGTTCTCAATCGTTGGATTACTAAATTGGGAATTAGTGAATCCAGATAGATTGGTACATACGTTGCTTGCTCATTGGATGAGGATGATTAATCTCATGATCATTTGTGTGGAGACACTAAAGCAAGTATGTAGGTGCTTATTAGAGAATAAGTTCACTGAACGTGGCTCGCTAAGGAATACCTAATGGAGTATTATTTGCCTGTCAATATGAATTCCTTTAGTGATAGTAGTACAAGTGATCCTTGGACTTGAGATCATCATAGTATCTTGTGTATAATGAGTTATACTTTGATTTATTCCTTAAGACCCTTAGGGTATATCAAAGGGTATGCTTGGGTATAATAAGTTGTACATGGAGATAATGAAAGTATTATGCACACAAGCCAATCATGTTTGATGATAAATCATATACTTTATAACAATCTTATTTATTTATTAATAAAAAGTATTAATTAATTAAAGGCTTTTAATTATCTACATGATGCTATTTTATAATGTGTGATAAACCATAGTTTTAAGCAATGCTTTTAGAATAATGATGATGATCATTCTAATGAGATCTAAATTCTTAGAAAGCTTAAAACTAAAATAGTTTCCAATCGTTGGATTACTAAATTGGGGATTAGTGTATCCGGATAGATTGATACATATGTTGCTTGCTCATTGGATGAGGATGATTGATCTCATGATCATTTGTGTGGAGACACTAAAGCAAGTATGTAGGTGCTTATTAGAGAATAAGTTAACTGAACGTGGCTCGCTAAGAAATACCTAATGGAGTATTACTTGCCTGTCAATAGGAATTCCTTTAGTGATAGTTGTACAAGTGATCCTTGGACTTGAGATCATCATAGTATCTTTTGTGTGATGAGTTATACTTTGACTTATTCCTTAAGACCCTTAGGGTATACCAAAGGGTATGCTTGGATATAATAAGTTGTACATAGAGATAAAGTATGATCAATAAAGAATCTACCGCTTCTAGTAAAAGAAGAGAAATGTTTTATGTGATTCGATAAATGACAACCAAGTAGTCCTTGGCCAAGACAGAATGAAATTAGAAAGAAGTTTCTAACTTGCATTATTTGGAGTTGTGCATTTAAGAGTCGAAATATATATAATTAAATAAAATAAGATTTGACAGTAATTACATGTCTTATATTTAATTGGGACATTGTATGGTGGAAGGATTGAATTGTACGGTAACTATTTACTCAAAGGTTCTTTTATGATTAATGTTAAAATTTATATTATTTGAAAAGTCGTTGATCGCTAGGGAGGCTTATCCCTATTGTAGAATAAATATTATTTATTTAAATAAATTAATAGTTTAATTTATTTATTTAAATAAGATTAGAATTGGTCTAATTGATTTATTCACAATCGGTTTAATATGGAGAACCTAAAGGGTCACACCATAAAAGGAAGAATAATTATTTAAGAAGTTAATGGCATAATTGTAATAATAAGTTAAATATATTTAATTTAATCTATGGTGATAGAATAAATTAAATAGCTTAATATTTATTATTTAATATTTTAAAAATATTGAATATAAATTAATAAGAGGAGTCTTATTATTATTATTACTATTATTATTATTTAATTCCTAAAGGAGTTTGAGAATTAATTAATAAAAGTACTTTCATATATTCCTAATTATATTAGGAGGTAAATTAATTAAAAGATTTTAATTAATTATTCCTAATAAGATTAGGAGCCTAATTAATTAAAGGAGTTTAATTAATTAAAATAAAACTCAATTCCTTAATTGTTAAGGAGGGTTGCCTACATCTATAAATAAGAGGAGTCTTATTATGGGTGAGGTGGTTGCTGACTTTTTAACAATATACGTAATTCTAATAGTTGGGAGAGTACGCTCTTTTTTTATGAAAGATAGAAAAATTAGGGTTTTGCCAAACACCCATCTTCTTGAATTTTTTTTCTTCCTTGGTGGATCACCTCTAGAGGCCAAACACTTGGGTGGCTAACGTTGATCAAAGGAAGGAACCAAACCCGATGGATTCAAGTTGAACGCGAAAAAGATTGGAGGTGAACTTGTACCTGAGGAAGCTCAAATCTTCAAGGGTATGATTCTTGTTCTTTTTTTTCGTTTAATTAATAATTGTGCATAAAGGGTGGTCCGGGTATATGGTTTGTAAAATTTTAAAACTCTGATTTTTCATATTTCCGCTTAATTTGTGCAATTTGATTGCATTCATGAATATTACAAATCTAACAGTGGCATCAGAGCCAAACCTTTATGCGAATTATTAATTATTTTAATTTGATATGTATATTGATATGTATTTAGAACAATTTAATTGGGCATAATTTTATTGTATAAAATTTATTTTTTTAAAAAAATGCAAATTCCGTGATTTCTGATTCGCGTGACTGAAAGCGTTATTCCCGTGGGCATGGTCACGTGGCCAGGATCAGGATATAGATTACATGGATCATGGAAAGCTAGATTATATATATATATATATATATATATATATATATATATATATATATATATATTACATATTGCAGACTTGCGTGATTCAAAGAAGCAACTAGCACATTACAGGAGCTTGGATTCTTATTACATATAATATATATTATAATATATGTTATAATGTACAACTTCAGTTACTATATATATATATATATATATATATATATATATATATATATAATATATATATATATATATATATTATATATATTATAATCTGATTAATTATTTTATAATTAAAATAAAAGTTTATTTTAATCTTAAAATAAAAAGGTTTATTTTAATTTTAAAATTGGATTTCATGCTAACTAATTAGAGTTAGAATTAGATTCCATGATAACTAATTGGAGTTGAAATGAGATTCCATGTTTCTTTAAATAAAGGAGTTTATTTAGATATGAAATAAGATTTCATGTTATTCAAAATAAAAGAGTTTATTTGTGAATAGGAAAGAGAATCCATATTTCTTTAAACAAATGAGTTTATTTAGATATAGAATAAGATTCTATATTATTCAAAATAAAAGAGTTTATTTGTGAATTGGAAAGAGAATCCGTGTTTCCTTTAATCAAAGAATTTTATTTTACTTGGAATTGGATTCCATAATGTGACAACCCCAAAACAGGTCTATTCCACCTAACCCATTCTGAGTCGCCAAATACATGGTACAGAAAATAACTACAACTTTATTACAACAATTATCGTGCAAAATACAACAACACATATGCTGTGAGTTTGGATACAAATATATACCAAATGTGACATTTGACACCATCATGTATCAGCACCTCACAAAGGTACCTTACATAAAGGTACAGTCAAAAACTGTTTTAGAAACTAGAATCTTTGGGAAGTGCTCAAGGAAACCTTCGTGCATGAGAGGCAATACATCTAGGTTATGATAGATATCATATGGCCACAGAATTATCCTTGGTTGACCCAATAGACCCCAAAGAAAAACGAGAAATTTACTATCATATTCTTCCCAATGGTGAGTCTTCTTTTGACTTATCATTATCTCCACTGTTTCTAATTGAGAATTATACTTCAAACAAACACCAAGATTATATAGGTAGTGCTCGTAGATATACTCGACAAGTGGATGTGCACAACCATGTCTTATGATGACATGAGGT
Organism: Panax notoginseng; assembly: GCA_016801055.1. Classification (NCBI taxonomy): domain Eukaryota; kingdom Viridiplantae; phylum Streptophyta; class Magnoliopsida; order Apiales; family Araliaceae; genus Panax; species Panax notoginseng. Next base: position 72,403,883 of record CM029015.1, on the reverse strand, counting down.
TGTGTGTCGTTAGACATCTTGTATGATAGTGGCAAAACACCCTTCCAATGTTGGGTTCGCTTCACCCTAGATGATTCACCAAATATAACTACTAAATGAACTTTTCTATACTGCTTCGGGAGAACCTCCACAGCTAGATACCACCGTTCTATTTTCCTGTTACCCTCGCTTGACCCAGCTACACTCTTATTACCTGAAAGGAATTGTGAAGCAAAAGGGTGAGCACAACTAGCTCAGTAAAGAATATCATGACTAAAGATAATTAAATTATCAATAGCCTTCAACAGAATTAAATTAGAGATTTAGAACATATGGTAAATGATAAAAATTTCAACCATAGTTGCAGCGGAACGAGCAATCCATTAGAAGAGTCAAATAGACTATAAAGTCTATTATCTTCTCCATGTTAAAAATCCACCAACAATGTTTTATCCCTGTAACATCACTCAACAGTTCCTTTCCACAATCATATGAATAACTCATAATCATAATTGTGATTCTAATTTTTTCTTCGCACCCAGGATGAAGAATATTTTCATCACCTGTCTTTACCTGAAACATCAAAGATCATGGTTATACCAAATCACAGTTCCTATTTATAATCATACTAACAAATCCATCTTTGCACTACGGGCCAAAGATATTCATCAACAAACCATCTTTGCACTACAGGCCAAAGATATTCAACAACAGTTCATCTTTGCACTACAGGCCAAAGATATTCATCAACAGACCATCTTTGCACTACATGCCAAAGATATTCATTAACAATTCATATTTGCACTACAGGCCAAATATATTCATATCTCAAAGAAATATATAATCATTTCAGAATTTATATAAACAATAATTATAACCATGTTGATCAATTCACCTTTGCACTTAAGCTTAAGATATTCAATTATAAATTCAATGGTCATGATCATACCAGTCACAATTCAACTTTGCACTACAGGCCAAAGAGAACCCTAGTCATGATCATACCAATAATCTACCCCTCTTTACACTCCAGTGAAAGAGAATTTCAACATCATGGTTATAAAAATGTTATATATGATGATAAAAATAATATGATCAACATATAATTTTAATCTCAAGAGTAATATTCGTAACTCATGAATAGTAAATCGTGAATAGTAACTCATGAATAGTAACCCCGACACAAAAGATAGAAATTTCACAATAAAATCCATACCAATATTTTGGTGTAATGATATTGAAAGAATAACATTACTTAAATTTATAAACAATTTATTTTAATTGTTTACACTTTACTAATTAGTGCATTTAATCATCATAAAATGCCAACTCTTACAATTTCATCATCAATAACCAAAACCCTCATCAAAAATCTGCATATACCTCATATAGGATTCTCAAGCCATAAAATCCTATTTTCCAATTTTCTTTCTTCACAAAACATATTTAATTCATTTACTCATAACTAGACCAGTTTCATGAAAAATACCAAATCAGTTCCAAAAATATTTCTTTTCTGAGATTTAGCATAATATAGTCTCATAGTGAACATATATTTTTCTCAGAATTTTTAAAACTCGGTTACTATTTTTCATATGGCCAAAACCGCCGAATATTTAGACATTTATCATAAATTGTATTTTTATCTAAAAATTTTGAAATTCACAGAGTATACTCCTATCATATACATGTACTCCCAATAAAAATTTCATCAATTTTAGAGTTAACCACAAGAAATTATAAGCGGTTACTTTTAAAATAGTCTTTTCTTATAAAATTCATAACTCTCAATCTATACATCCAAAAATTACCATTTTTGGACACAATCAAGAAAACTCATCAAAATATCATTTCAAATTTTTCTAGAATTTTTGAAGGTCGGAAAAATTACGAAACTGAAAAACATAACAACCCTTAAAATCCCTTACTATCCCTTACTATCCCTTACTATCCCTTACCTCAAAAGAGCAGTACTTCTGATCGGTATGCAAAGCCGAAGGAACTTGCACTGAATAGCAACTCTCAAAGTATCTAAATACTCACAAAATATGCTTCATAATATAGAGAGAGAAAGAGATAAAGCTTATGTTTCTGGTGTGATTTTTAATTCTAACTTAGCCCTCTGTTTATAGGAAAATTTTAGCAAACTTGACCTGCAACCTGATGGCTTTACCTGCTACTATTCCCACCCACCACATTTGAAATAAAATTCAGCACATTTCTTCACCAACCACAAGTGGGGGCCACCAATTCTAGAATTTTCCACCAAAATGATAAATTCCGAAAATTCAATAATTTCTGAACCAGTCATCTCGTAAAATTCATAATAAATCATACGTTCATTTTTAACGGTTCAAAATTTGTAGACATATACTCAACTTATATATGTATAACATATCTAAAAATTACCACGATCCAACGGTCGGATTAAAAATTATAACCCCCGCAAAATATATCAAAAACCCTGATTTTTAATACCTCCATTCCGACAAAAATACTGATAAAAATCTCAACATTAACTCCTTCATTTTTAACCACAAAAATATATCCCTCATTTTATATCCACATAAAATAAATATTTCCTTATCATATGAATCAATAATTAATTATTCACAAATAATATTACAGAATCACATTTATGACAACCAAGCCGTTCCCAGGAAAGAGGGGGCTTTCCAATAAGGATTTCTCCTTACTAGCGCACAATTAGATGACCAAACCTCTCCTTAGACAGAACTTTCTAGACATTGCCAATAATGCTATCTAATAATATTATTCAAATAATATAAATTATTGATCTGATAATAGAAAATACCGTGCAGTGACAATTATTGAAACAACAATAATATAAAATATCAACGTAGCAATTATTGAATCAATAAAATAAAATATTGAACAGTAATTACTGTAACAATTATTGAGTAGTGCCTTCTTACGTAAGGATCAATAATTTCAAAAATACTATGCAATACCGTGTGCTACTGTGCAATAACGCGTATTACTGTATTTTAACCACCGGGTATTCCAACAGTGTTAACGGTAATAACTACGCCGTTATTTGTAAAAACTCAAATTTGTCATTTTCTTCACCCGACAGTTATTCGTTATGGGGCCCACAAATAGCTGCACCGTCGTACGAATATTCCCCGACAGAAAGAATATTCCACGACCAAACGAATATTTCCCGACAACAATGATTATTTTATAACCACTTGCTTATTTTAAAAAAAAATCATATTTCACCCTTAACTTTAACATTTATCAATTTAACCATTTACTGAATAGTAATTATAAGAAAAATTGAATACTTTTATTTCATAAAATTCGGGGTCTTACAATCTCCCCTCCTTATGAAATTTCGTCCCCGAAATTTACGTACCTCGTATTTCAAAGAGTTGAGAATACCTTGCTTTCATTTCAGATTCCATCTTCCCTGTCATCATGATTTCTCCATTGCTTATCTCCTGTATTTCAGATATTATTCTAGAATACATCTTCAAAACAAGGGTTAATTTAACAAATTCACATATCACATAATATCTCGATATTATGACTGACCAACAAATAAGCTTAGGTAGGACACACTAGCGAAGGATTTACTCATCTCTCCCCTCCTAGTTCTATTCCCCGATCTCCGCCAGAGATCATATCCCTAAGCTCTGATACCACCTGTGACAACCCCAAAACAGGTCCATTCCACCCAACCCATTCTGAGTCGCCAAATACATGGTACAGAAAACAACTACAACTTTATTACAACAATTATCGTGCAAAATACAACAACACATATGCTGTGAGTTTGGATACAAATATATACCAAATGTGACATTTGACACCATCATGTATCAGCACCTCACAAAGGTACCTTACATAAAGGTACAGTCAAAAACTGTTTTAGAAACTAGAATCTTTGGGAAGTGCTCAAGGAAACCTTCGTATATGAGAGGCCATACATCTAGGTTATGATAGATATCATATGGCCACAGAATTATCCTTGGTTGACCCAATAAACCCCAAAGAAAAACGAGAAGTTTACTATCATATTCTTCCCAATGGTGAGTCTTCTCTTGACTTATCATTATCTCCACTGTTTCTAATTGAGAATTATACTTCAAACAAACACCAAGATTATATAGGTAGTGCTCGTAGATATACTGGACAAGTGGATGTGCACAACCATGTCTTATGATGATACGAGGTTGTGTGTCGTTAGACATCTTGTATGATAGTGGCAAAACACCCTTCCAATGTTGGGTTCGCTTCACCCTAGATGATTCACCAAATATAACTACTAAATGAACTTTTCTATACTGCTTCGGGAGAACCTCCACAGCTAGATACCACCGTTCTATTTTTCTGTTACCCTCGCTCGACCCAGCTACACTCTTATTACCTGAAAGGAATTGTGAAGCAAAATGGTAAGCACAACTAGCTCAGTAAAGAATATCATGACTAAAGATAATTAAATTATCAATAGCCTTCAACAGAATTAAATCAGAGATTTAGAACATATGGTAAATGATAAAAATTTCAACCATAGTTGCAGCGGAACGAGCAATCCATTAGAAGAGTCAAATAGACTATAAAGTCTATTATCTTCTCCATGTTAAAAATCCACCAGCAATGTTTTATCCCTGTAACATCACTCAATAGTTCCTTTCCACAATCATATGAATAACTCATAATCATAATTGTGATTCTAATTTTTTCTTCGCACCCAGGACGAAGAATATTTTCATCACCTGTCTTTACCTGAAACATCAAAGATCATGGTTATACCAAATCACAGTTCCTGTTTATAATCATACTAACAAATCCATCTTTACACTACGGGCCAAAGATATTCATCAACAAACCATCTTTGCACTACAGGCCAAAGATATTCAACAACAGTTCATCTTTGCACTACAGGCCAAAGATATTCATCAACAGACCATCTTTGCACTACAAGCCAAAGATATTCATCAACAATTCATATTTGCACTACAGGCCAAATATATTCATATCTCAAAGAAATATATAATCATTTCAGAATTTATATAAACAATAATTATAACCATGTTGATCAATTCACCTTTGCACTTAAGCTTAAGATATTCAATTATAAATTCAATGGTCATGATCATACCAGTCACAATTCAACTTTGCACTACAGGCCAAAGAGAACCCTAGTCATGATCATACCAATAATCTACCCCTCTTTACACTCCAGTGAAAGAGAATTTCAACATCATGGTTGTAAAAATGTTATATATGATGATAAAAATAATATAATCAACATATAATTTTAATCTCAAGAGTAATATTCGTAACTCATGAATAGTAAATCGTGAATAGTAACTTATGAATAGTAACCCCGACACAAAAGATAGAAATTCCATAATAAAATCCATACCAATATTTCGGTATAATGATATTGAAAGAATAACATTACTTAAATTTATAAACAATTTATTTTAATTGTTTACACTTTACTAATTAATGTATTTAATCATCATAAAATGTCAACTCTTACAATTTCATCATCAATAACTAAAACCCTCATCAAAAATCTGCATATACCTCATATAGGATTCTCAAGCCATAAAATCCTATTTTCCAATTTTCTTTCTTCACAAAACATATTTAATTCATTTACTCATAACTAGACTATTTTCATGAAAAATATCAAATCAGTTCCAAAAATATTTCTTTTCTGGGATTTAGCATAATATAGTCCCATAGTGAACATATATTTTTCTCAGAATTTTTAAAACTCAGTTACTATTTTTCATATGGCCAAAACCGCCGAATATTTAGACATTTATCATAAATTGTATTTTTATCTAAAAATTTTGAAATTCACAGAGTATACTCCTATCATATACATGTACTCCCAATAAAAATTTTATCAATTTTAGAGTTAACCACAAGGAATTATAAGCGGTTACTTTTAAAATAGTCTTTTCTTATAAAATTCATAACTCTCAATCTATACATCCAAAAATCACCATTTTTGGACACAATCAAGAAAACTCATCAAAATATCATTTCAAATTTTTCCAAAATTTTTGAAGGTCAGGAAAATTACGAAACTGAAAAACATAACAACCCTTAAAATCCCTTACTATCCCTTACCTCAAAAGAGCAGTACTTCTGATCGGTATGCAAAGCCGAAGGAACTTGCACTGAATAGCAACTCTCAAAGTATCTAAATACTCACAAAATATGCTTCATAATATAGAGAGAGAAAGAGAGAAAGCTTATATTTCTGGTGTGATTTTTAATTCTAACTTAGCCCTCTATTTATAGGAAAATTTTAGCAAACTTGACCTGCAACCTGATGGTTTACCTGCTACTATACCCACCCACCACATTTGAAATAAAATTCAGCACATTTCTTCACCAACCACAAGTGGGAGCCACCAATTCTAGAATTTTTCACCAAAATGATAAACTCCGAAAATTCAACAATTTCTGAACCAGTCATCTCGTAAAATTCATAATAAATCATACGTTCATTTTTAACGGTTCAAAATTTGTGGACATATACTCAACTTATATATGTATAACATATCCAAAAATTACCACGATCTAACAGTCGGATTAAAAATTATAACCCCCGCAAAATATCTCAAAAACCCTGATTTTTAATACCTCCATTCCGACAAAAATACTGATAAAAACCTCAACATTAACTCCTTCATTTTTAACCACAAAAATATATCCCTCATTTATATCCACATAAAATAAATATTTCTTTATCATATGAATCAATAATTAATTATTCACAAATAATATTATAGAATCACATTTATGACAACCAAGCCGTTCCCAGGAAAGAGGTGGCTTTCCAATAAGGATTTCTCCTTACTAGCGCGTAATTAGATGACCAAACCTCTCCTTAGACAGAACTTTCTAGACATTGCCAATAATGCTATCTAATAATATTATTCAAATAATATGAATTATTGATCTGATAATAGAAAATACTGTGCAGTGACAATTATTGAAACAACAATAATATAAAATATCAACGTAGCAATTATTGAATCAATAAAATAAAATATTGAACAGTAATTACTGTAACAATTATTGAGTAGTGCCTTCTTACGTAAGGATCAATAATTTCAAAAATACTATGCAATACCGTGTGCTACTGTGCAATAACGCGTATTACTGTATTTTAACCACCGGGTATTCCAACAGTGTTAACGGTAACAACTATGCCGTTATTTGTAAAAACTCAAATTTATCGTTTTCTTCACCCGACAGTTATTCGTTATGGGGCCCACAAATAGCTGCGCCGTCGTACGAATATTCCCCGACAGAAAGAATATTCCACGACCAAACGAATATTTCCCGACAACAATGATTATTTTATAACCACTTGCTTATTTTAAAAAAAAATTCATATTTCACCCTTAACTTTAACATTTATCAATTTAACCATTTACTGAATAGTAATTATAAGAAAAATTGAATATTTTTATTTCATAAAATTCGGGGTTTTACACATAATTAATTAAAATAAAGGAGTTTATTTTGGTTAAAGATTTTGATTAAAATAAAATAGTTTATTTTATTCAAAATTAGATAAATTAAAATAAAAGAGGTTTATTTTGATTTAAATTTGGATTAAAATAAAAGAGTTTATTTTGATTCAAAATTAGATTTTATACTAACTAAATTTGCCTATTAAATGATATCAATATATATATATATATATATATATATATATATATATATATATATTGAATGTTTATTATTCATGAGATTAATGTTATTTATTGATGCATATGGTGATGTGTATGATAATAAATGGGATTGATTATGGACTATTGACCAATGCGATTGAATTTTATTTTAGTTGGATGCATGAATGTATGGGTTTTATTAAATGGGGTCTGCGTACCTCGTCTTCTCTAATTTTTCTTAATGTAAATTTTATCTTCCTCCTATGTACTTCTCCTTGACTGCTGATCAAGGTTTCTATTTATTTTAAATAGTTTTGTAATAGGAATAGTTAGAATTAATTTTGAAGAATTGGATATCAAGGATCAAGGAGCGCTTGAAGACCCATTTGTAATGGAGCCTGAGTTTAAATGTAATAGTTATATTTAAATATTAATTATTGTACCCCTAGGGTTTGACCTTTTCGTTCACTTGGTGGCTCTAGTGAACCAAACTAGAATAAAAGTCCATAATCAATCCAGATAGAATATATATTCTATATGTAAATGCTTATACTATATATATTATATATTATGTAAACATGCTTCGCATGTTAATTAATATGACACGTATTTTATATATATGTGTACATGCGCGCTAAACAAGATGAGACAAATTAATAACAAATCCCTCAAATTTTATTTATATTAAGTCCTAAGCGTTCAAAGATATTTGGAATATCGAATGTCGCCTTCTAGCATGATAAAAAATAATAGAGTATCAATTAATTATTATAAGTTTGTTGTGTCATCACAGGGCTTATCTTAATTCTTTGAGATGTTAATGTTATCACATTTGATGCTTATAAAGAAAATTGAACAATGTTGTTTTGTTGTGTCGCCACAAGGACAATATTTTTTTTTTTTTGAATATATGAAGTGCTAGGGTGGACTTAACTTGGATAATTTTGATTTGGATGTGCCACCACTTGATAAAAATAATCTAAGAGGCAAAATACAAGGAGTTGCATAGTTGATGTAATTGACAAGAGTTGTCTACCTGTTTATTTATATATAGTTTGTTGTGTCACCACAAGGCTATATACATTTGAAATGGGATCCATAATCTCACTAGCATATCTTTAATTAGATATTGTCGAACTATATATATTGAGGGTAATGTAGTTTGATAAAAATAGTGAGAGATACCAATTTAAAATAAGACCTAATTTATTTTGGTAATTAATAAAAGAATGTATGTTAAAATATTATTACTTACAAATTCATTTATAGAATTTTACAATGTCTAAATTACTATCACTGTGAAGCATATTAGATGCTATTTAACCGGACCGAATTAAACGGATTGGTTAAGGAAATTGAGAATAGTTCACACGGATGAAAAGCTATCTTATGTCCTTAATATGCCAATCCATGCATTGGTTGCAGATAATACCTCTGAGGAAGAGATTGTTACTTTTGAAAGTGGCAAGATGATGCACAGTTGGCTCAATGCATCATGCTCGCATCCATGAGTAATGAGCTTCACCGCCAGCATGAAACTATGGACGATCCTATTATATTCACGCACATTAAGTAGTTGATGGTGAGAAAAGTAGGACTGAAAGTTATCAGATATCTAAGGAGCTCCTCCGATCTAGAATGACCGATGACACTACAAGACAGATAAAAGTCCTTAACATTATCAATTTAATTGATCAATTAGGACAATAGATTTTGTCATGGATAGAGAGTTGAACTAAGATTTGATCTTGCACTCACTCCCGGACTCCTTTCATAATTGTTGTGAATTTTTCATATGAACAAGCTAGATATCAGCCTTGCTGATTTGCTTAACATATTAAAAAATGTTGAGAGTCACTTTTCAACCAAGAAAAACCATGTCTTACTGATAGGGGCCAAAAGGATCTTCTGAAAAGAAGAACGATTCAAAGAAGGTAAATAGAAAGGCAAAAATAAAGGATAATAAGAACAAAACTGATACGGATAGCAAAGGAGTTTGCTTCCACTATAATAAGCCTAGACACTGGAAAGAAACTACAAGAAGTATCTTGCAAAGGCTAACCAGAAGAAGCTTAGTGAAGTTTCGGTTACAACTATAATTTTGTTCATATTTTAAAATAAATTTTTCTTTTAGTCAAGGTTCTACTTGGGTATTGGATACCGACTTTGGTTATCATAAATATAGATTTATGAAGGGATCAAGCAGAAGTAGAAAGCTAAACAAATATAAGTAATCCTATGTGTGGGAAATGAAGCAAAGGTTGCCACATTAGCCATAGAAACTTATAATTTAGCAATGCCTACGGGAAAATCTATTAAGTCAATAAGTTGTTATTGTATTCTAGTTCTTGTTAGAAATATTATTTCTTTTTTGTTGTTGGACAATGAAATCTTTGGTATTATAATTAAGAACAATTATTGTTCTATTTATAATAATAATATTTTGTATAGAACTGAAATATTACTTAATGAATTTTGTGTACTTGACTAATGTGAAAAGTTATTTTGCAAAATAAACAAACTAGTATAAGAAAATGAGATGATCATTCAAAGAGTTGAATGTGTGTATTTGCTAAAATACAAGTATGAATTATTTGAAAGGTTCAAAGAATTCACAAGTGAAACAAATTGGCAATGTATTAAGATTCTTTGATTGGATCAAGGAATAAATATTTATGCAATAAGTTTCGTGATCATCTCAAAATGGTTTTCTCACAATGGACGCCTCCTTATACGCAATAATTGATTGATGTATCTGAAAGGAAAAATTGTACCTTGTTGGACATGGTGCGGTCCATTAATGATTTTATCGACATTCCAATATCCCTCTAGGGTAATGTCCTAGAAATGGTTGCATATCTACGAAAAGGTAACCTCAAAATTCGGCCCCAAGACTCCATAAAAGTTATGAACAAGGAGGATTCCAAATCTTAAGTATGTTAAGATAAGGGTTGTCCAACTTATATGAAAATATTTCAAAGGATAAGCTTGGGACAAGATTTGACAAGTACAATTTGTGGAACATCCTAAAATAAGTTTAGGGTATATGTTCTATAATCCTACTTAACAAAAGGTGCTTGTTGCAAAACACACTACCTTCTAAGATAAAGGTGTTTATCAATGAAGGAGCTAGTGGGAGGATAATAGATCTTGAAGAGTTCAAGAACCACAAATCACTATAAGTCAAATAAGAGGAACCTGTAGATAGACCTATTGTACCATAACCGAATCGTAAATCTGGAATAGTACCGAAGATACCTGGGAGGTATGGATTCATCATAGATGATGATGATGAGGTACGCATCATAGAAGATGATGATCCAGTTACATACGATGAGGTAAGAGTTGTAGACACTCAGAGAAATGGATTGAAGCAAGCTTCTCAAATATGAAACATTCATTTTGATGAGACAATCAAAAGAGTTTGATTTTATTAAAAATAAGAATGAGCCTAGTGTGTACAAAAGGGTCAATGGGAGCGTCGTGACATTCTTTGTATTATATATTGATATACTACGGATAAGGAATGACATACTAATGTTACAATCAATAAAGATAAAATTGTCTAAAAATTCTTCCATGAATGATTTGGGAAGAGTATCTTAATTAGGGATAAAATCTATATAGATAGATTCAAAAGGATGCTCGACTTAACCCAAGAAACATATATTCATTTGATGCTAAAGTTGTTTAGCATGGCAAACTCCAAGAGATATCTCATGTTGATGAGCCCTGGAGTGTATCTCTCTTAATAGTTCCTATAGACTTTTAAAAGAGAGATTGCATTAGTGACAATCATGTATGCAATGAAATATATGAGACCTGATGATGATCAGTCATATTCTGGAGAAGATCATTTTGCAGTGAATTGGAAAGGTTCCAAACAGTAAAGAGTTGTTGGTTTAGTAATAAAGACAAAGTATATAGCTATAAATGAAGCTACAAGTTGATTGTTTGGATGAAAAGTTCATTACAGAACTAGGAATAGTTCCTAAGTCTCATCTTGGATCTAAACATATGTTGTGGCACTTTCATTTGATTATAAGAATTATTGAAAGATGGAAATCACTATAGAGATAGTGGACTCTCAAGAACAATATTACATATCCATTAACTAAAGCTTATCCAACAGCAGGATAATCGTCACTTAGAGAAGAAGGGTATGAGATACCATGGCAATTGGCTTTAGTGCAAGTGAGAGATTGAAAGTAGTATGCACACAAGATAATCATGTTTGATGATAAAGCATATACTTTATAATAATCTTATTCATTTATTAATAAAAAGTATTAATTAATTAAAGGCTTTTAATTATCCACCTGATTTTGTTTTATAATATGTGATAAACCATAATTTTAAGCGATGCTTTTAGAATAATGATGATGATCATTCTAATGAGATCTAAATTCTTAGAAAGCTTAAAACTAAAATAATTTTCAATTGTTGGATTACTAAATTGGGGATTAGTGTATCCGGATAGATTGGTACATCCGTTGCTTGCTCATTGGATGAGGATGATTGATCTCATTATCATTTGTGTGGAGACACTAAAGCAAGTATGTAGGCACTTATTAGAGAATAAGTTCACTGAACGTGGCTCGCTAAGGAATACCTAATAGAGTTTTACTTGCCTGTCAATAGAAATTCCTATAGTGATAGTAGTACAAGTGATCCTTAGACTTGAGATCATCATAGTATCTTGTGTATGATGAGTTATACTTTGACTTATTCCTTAAGACCCGTAGAGTATATCAAAGGGTATGCTTAGGTATAATAAGTTATACATGGAGATAATATATGATCAATAAAGAATCTACCGCTTCTAGTAAAAGAAGAAAAATGTCCTATGTGATTCGATAAATGACAACCAAGTAGTCCTTGGCCAAGGCAGAATGAAATTAGAAATGAGTTTCTAATTTGCATTATTTGGAGTTGTGTATTTAAGAGTCGAAATACATATAATTAAATAAAATAAGACTTGATAGTAATTTCATGTCTTATATTTAATTGGAACATTGTATGGTGGAAGGATTGAATTGTACGGTAACTATTTACTCAAAGGTTCTTTTATAATTAATATTGAGGTCTATATTATCTGGAAAGTCGTTGATAGCTAGGGAGGCTTATCCCTATTGTAGAATAAATACTATTTATTTAAATAAATTAATAGTTTAATTTAATTATTTAAATAAGATTAGAATTGTTCTAATTGATTTATTTGCAACCGATTTAATATGGAGAACCTAAAGGGTCACTCCATAAAAGGAAAAATAATTATTTAAGAAGTTAATGACATAATTGTAATAATAAGTTAAGTATATTTAATTTAATCTATGGTTAAAAAATAAATTAAATAGCTTAATATTTATTATTTACTATTTTAGAAATATTAAATATAAATTAATAAAAGGAGTCTTAATATTATTATTACTATTATTATTATTTAATTCCTAAAGGAATTTGGAAATTAATTAATAAAAGTACTCTCATATATTCCTAATAAGATTGGGAGGTAAATTAATTAAAAGATTTTAATTAATTATTCCTAATAAGATTAGGAGCCTAATTAATTAAAGAAGTTTAATTAATTAATATAAAACTCAATTCTTTAATTGTTAAGGAGGGTTGCCTACATCTATAAATAAGAGGAGTCTTATTATGGGTGAGGTGGTTGTTGACTTTTTAACAACATACGTAATTTCAATAGTTGGGAGAGTACGCTCTTTTTCTATGAGAGATAGAAAAACTAGGGTTTTGCCAAACACCCATCTTCTTGAATCTTTCTTCTTTCTTGTTGGATCACCTCTAGAGGCCAAACACTTGGGTGGCTAACGTTGATCAAAGGAAGGAAACAAACCCGGTGGATTCAAGTTGAACGCGAAAAGGATTGAAGGTGAACTTTTACCTGAGGAAGCTCGAATCTTCAAGGATATGATTCTTGTTCTTTCTTTTTCGTTTAATTAATAATTGTGCATAAAAGGTGATCCGGGTATATGGTTTGTAAAATTTTAAAACTCTGATTTTCCACGTTTTCGCTTAATTTGTGCAATTTGATTGCGTTCATGAATATTACAAACCTAACAAATAATGTATGATCAATAAAGAATCTATCACTTCTAGTAAAAGAAGAGAAATATTCTATGTGATTCGATAAATGACAACCCAGTAGTCCTTGGCCAAGGCTGAATGAAATTAGAAAGAAATTTCTAATTTACATTATTTGGAGTTGTGCATTTAAGAGTCAAAATACATATAATTAAATAAAATAAGACTTGATAGCAATTCCATGTCTTATATTTAATTAGGACATTGTATGGTGGAAGGATTGAATTGTACGGTAACTATTTACTTGAAGGTTCTTTTATGATTAATGTTGAAATCTATATTATTTAAAAAGTCGTTAATCGCTAGAGAGGTTTATCCCTATTGCAGAATAAATATTATTTATTTAAATAAATTAATAGTTTAATTTATTTATTTAAATAAGATTAGAATTGTTCTAATTTATTTATTCACAACCGGTTTAATATGGAGAACCTAAAGGGTCACACCATAAAAGGAAGAATAATTATTTAAAAAGCAAATGGCATAATCGTAATAATAAGTTAAGTATATTTAATTTAATCTATGGTGATAGAATAAATTAAATAGCTTAATATTTATTATTTAATATTTTAGAAATATTAAGTATAAATTAATAAGAGGAGTCTTATTATTATTATTATTACTATTATTATTATTTAATTCCTAAAGGAGCTTGGGAATTAATTAATAAAAGTACTCTCATAAATCCTAATAAGATTAGGAGGATAATTAATTAAAAGATTTTAATTAATTATTCCTAATAAGATTGGGAGCCTAATTAATTAAAGGAATTTAATTAATTAAAATAAAATACAATTCCTTAATTATTAAGGAGGGTTGCTCATATCTATAAATAAGAGGAGTCTTATTATGGGTGAGAGTTGTTGTTGACTTTTTCACAATAGACGTGATTCTAATTGTTGGAGAGTACGTTCATTTTCTATCAGAGATAAAAAAACTAAGGTTTTGTCAAATACTCATCTTCTTAAATCTTTCTTCTTCCTTGGTGGATCACTTCTAGAGGCCAAACACTTGGGTGGCTAACGTTGATCAAAGGAAGGAATCAAACCCGGTGGATTCAAGTTGAATGCGAAAGGATTTGGAGGTGAACTTGTACCTGAGGAAGCTCGAATCTTCAAGGGTATGATTCTTGTTCTTTATCTTTTCGTTTAATTAATAATTATGCATAAAGTATGATCCGGGTATATGGTTTGTAAAATTTTAAAACTCTAATTTTTCATGCTTTCGCTTATTTTGTGCAATTTGATTGCGTTCATGTATATTACAAACCTAACAGCTTTTTGGACTTAGCTGGTTATTATCGGAGATTTGTGGAAGGATTTTTCTTAAATCGCTGCTCCGTTAACTCAGCTAATTAGGAGAGATACAAAATTCGTATGGAGTGAAGAATGCGAGAAGAGTTTTCAAGAGCACAAGAGGATACTCATTTCGGCACCTGTTCTGACAATACCATATGGTTCGGATGGATTTGTTATCTACAGCGATGCTTCAGGCAAAGGGTTAGGATGTGTTCTCATGCAACATTGGAAAGACATAGCATATGCCTCGCGACAACTCAAAGAATATGAGAGGAATTATCCTACTCATGATCTGGAGTTGGCAGTAGTCGTTTTCATGTTGAAGATCTGGAGACACTACCTGTATGGGGAGAAAGTGGAGATCTATATAGATCATAAAAGCCTCAAATATTTCTTCACCCAAAAGGAACTCAACATGCGGCAACGACGTTGGCTCGAGCTGTTAAAAGATTACGATCATACCACCCAATACCATCCAAAAAACGTAAACATAGTAGCTGACACATTGAGTAGATGATCGTATGCGGGTACAAGTGCGATGTTGTTAGCACAAAGACCCATTTTGTACGACTTACAAAGAATGAAGATAGAGTTAAAGGCTCCAAGTACCCACGTAATGATATCAAATATACGAGTAGAACCAAATTTAATCGAAAAAGTTAAAGCTGCTCAAGCTACAGACCTGGAGCTGATGCGTATGAAGAAGAAAGTGCAAGAAGGTGTTATTCCAGAAATAAGAATCGATGAAGATGGAATACTTCGAGTTAACTCTAGACTTTGTGTTCCTAACGATTCTGACTTGAAGCATAGAATCATGATGGAGGCACACAACACACCGTTTATAATCTATCCTGGGAGTACCAAAATGAATCATGATCTTCGACATACATTTTGGTGGAGCAATATGAAGAGAGAGATCGCGGAGTTTATCTAGAGGTGTTTGATTTGTCAACGTGTAAAGGCAGAGCATCAAGTGCCAAAGGGTCCATTGCAACCACTTGAGATTCTGAAATAGAAGTGGGAACACATTACCATGGATTTCATTATGGGTCTTCCCAAGGTTTCTCAAGGCGTAGATGCAATTTTGGTTATTGTAGATAGATTAACCAAGTCTGCTCATTTTTTGCCGATACGGGAGACTTATTCCCTTGAACGTCTTGCTCATATGTATATGAATGAGATTGTGAGATTGCATGGCATGCCAGTAGCCATAGTTTCGGATCGTTACCCAAGATTCACTTCATAATTTTGGGTTAGCTTGCAGAAAGCTATGGGCACGAATTTACGATTCAGTTCGGCATACCATCCTCAAACGGACGGGCAATCAGAAAGGATTATTCAAACTCTTGAAGATCTATTAAGACTCTGTGTCCTAGATTTCAAAAGGAGTTGGGATAAGTGCCTACCATTGGCTGAATTCTCCTACAACAGTTATCAAGTAAGTATAGGCATGGCTCCATTCGAGACGTTGTATGGACGAAAGTGTCGCTCTCTAGTATGTTGGGATGAGGTTGGAGAAGCAACATTGTTGGGACCAGAGTTGGTATGTATGACTACAGAGAAGATTCAAAAGATCCGACAACGTATACAAATGACACATGATCGACAAAAGAGTTATGTGGATCTTCATCAAAAGGACGTGAAATTTAATATTGAGGATCATGTATTGTTACGTGTTGCTCCATGAAAGGGAGTTACAAGATTTAAGAAGAAAGAAAAGCTCAATCCACGATTAGTTGATCCATTTGAGATTCTTGATCGAGTAGAAAATGTGGCCTATAGATTCGCATTACCTCCAAGCATGTCTCGTGTTCATAATATTTTTTACATATCTGTGCTTCGTAAATATGTGAAAGACCCAAACCACATTATTAAGTTAGAACCAGACGAGATAACCGAAGATTTAACGTATGAGGGGTACCTGTCAAGATCTTGGATAGGAAGGAGCATATCCTACGCACAGAGGTTATACCACAAGTTAAAGTTTTATGAAGGAACCATGCTATTGAGGACCAAGTACGTACGTCAATTTCGAGAACGAAATTTTTTAAGGAGGGGAGGTTGTAAGACCCCAACTTTTTATAAATAAAATTAAATTTTTTCTAATTATTATTTTGAATAATAAGGTGTTAATTTGATATAATGCTTTGGTTATGGGTGAAATGTGCCAATTTTGTAAAATAAGCAAGTGGTTATAAAATATTCATTGTTGTCGGGAAATATTCATTTGCTCGTGGAATATTCTTGTTGTCAAGGAATATTCGTATGATGGTGCAACCATTTATGGGCCCCATAACGGAAAACCGTCGGTTGAAAAAAATGACAAGTATGAGTTTTTTTATAAATATTGGCGTAGTTGTTACCATTAACACTGTTGGAATACCCGATGGTTAAAATATAGTAATACGCATGGTTGCACAGTAGCACACGGTATTGCACAGTATATTTGGATTATTGATTCTTACGTAAGAAGACATTATACAATAATTATTACAGTAATTACTGTTCAATATTTTATTTTATTGATTCAATAATTGCTACGTTGATATTTTATATTATTGTTGCTTCAATAATTGTTACTGCACTGTATTTTTCATTATCAGATCAATAATTCATATTATTTGAATAAGATTATTAGATAGTATTATTGGCAATGTCTAAGGAAGTTCTATCTAGGAAAGGGATTTGGTCACCTAATTACGCGCCAGTAAGGAGAAATCCTTATCGGAAAGCCCCCTCTTTCCTAGGAACGACCTGGTTTTCATTATTGTGATTCTGTAATATTATTTATTAATAATTAATTGTTAATTTATATGATAAGAAAATATTTATTTTATGGGGATATAAATAAAAGAATTAATGCTGAGGAGTTTTATCAGTATTTTGTCGGAATGGAGGTATTAAAAATCATCCGTATATGAATTTTGGTCATTTTCTGTTTAGAATTTGGAAAAATCTTCTTCTACAAAGTTGTAGAGAATTAAATTTCCTATAGCATGGACATAAATTTTGTATTTTTCTGATAAAAAGACTATTTATTATGAATTATTGAAGTTTCAGAAATAAATATTTTTATTGAAAATATGGGTGGGCCCCACTTTTGGTTGTTATGGAATTTTTTAAATTTGGTGGGCCCCATTTGTGGTGTGTTGAGTTTGGTCGAGAGGTGTGCATGAGAATTTGTATAAAATATTAATTTATTAAATTTTAGTCTGCTTTGACATTATGACATTTTCCTATAAATAGGGTGCTTAGTTAGAATTGAAAATTACACCAAAATCAGAAGTTTTCTCTCTCTATAATATCGAGCGTATTTTTGTAAGTATTTAGATACTTTGAGAGTTGCTATTCAGTGCAAGTTTCCTTTAACATTATTTCCGATATTCCAATTAGAAGTTTTGTTCTTTTGAGGTAAGTGATGTTATTTTTTTCGTAAATTATGTTATTTCTTTAAATATCATTATACCGAAATATTGGTATGATATTATGAAATTTTTACCTTTTCATGTCGAGGGTACTATTCACGTATACGGTATTATCCACGTATACGATACTATTTACGAATACGGTACTATTCACGCATATTATTCACGAAGTATGATTTTTCTTGTGAAATTGTTACCTTTTATGTCGGGGTTACTATTCACTTTTTACGGCACTATTCCCTTATACAATACTATTCACGTATACGGCACTATTCACAGAAAAATTAAATTTTTCTTTCTTTGTCCAAGTTGTCTATTATGGTTACTATCTTTGATTGTATCCATGTTTTGATCTTCATTCTTAAATTTTGCTCCACAATAGTTTATTATGGAGTATTTTTGAATTTGGATAAACTAAAGTACGAATCCCAAATCTTTATCCTTTTATCTAACTGGATTCGTTTTTTTAAAGATATTTTTCATCATCCTCAGTCCTAAATGATGATAAAACTGAATATCTTTGGCCTGTAGTGCAAAGATGAATGAAAACCTGATGAATATCTTTGGCCTTGGTGCAAAGATGAACAGGTGTTGAGATGAACATGACCAACTGGTGATACAAATGAATATCTTTGGTCTGTAGTACAAAGATAAATATTTGATTCAAGATGTATATTGATTGATGTTACAAGGATAAAATATTGATGATGGACTTTTAAATCATAGAAGATAGTAGACTTCATTCTCTACTTAACTCTTCTAATGAATTGTTATTTTCGCTGTGAATATTGATCTAAAATTTGTTGTCTATTATATTTTATCTGATTCATTGAAGACGAACAATAATTTATTCTACATTATCTTAGTCATAATATTCTTTACTGGGCTAGTTGAGCTCACCCTTTTTCTTTTTGTTCCATTTTTCTTCTTAAGAGGCGAGAATATAGCAGGAACTAGTCGGGGTATGGAGTGATGGATTCAGACAGTTGTTTTAGCAGTCCTCACTATTTTGTAAAATAGTGTATCAATAATTATAATGAGGAATTATTTGAGTTTGGATATTGTCTAGAAGACAATATTTGTATTTAAACTCACAACATATGTGTTGTCGTATTTTGCACTACAATTGTAATAATGAAGTTGTAGTTATTTTTTGTACCATGTATTTGGCGACTCAGAATGGGTTGTGTGGACCTATTTTGGGGGCGTCACACATTAGTTACATATATTCAATACTCATACTTGACATGTAAGTTTAAACGCATACATAAGAGTCTAACTTAGTCGTATAATCCCACACGTACGTCATTACGTACCTTACATACACATAACACAAAATCAGTTTCTAAGACACTATGAACATAATTCGTAATCATCCTTTGACTTATGTTTAAAAGTTTATAAACGCTTATCAAACATATATTTCTATCTTTAGCATGCTTATTGACACTTTGAATACTGTACCGGACATGTATTACATATTAAGGTAACTGATAGACACGTAATTCATATATTTTATTATCCCTAATTTTGTCCTTTTAATTATATTAGTTTATTAAATTAATATGTTTTATTTTATTTTGTAGGATTTAATATTTGTTACAATAAAGTTAAAATCTTGGTGATCAAGTGATATTTAATGCTCTTATTCATGTAAGGAATATCCAAGAAGAATCCTACAAGGAGAAGGAAAGATGAGGAACAATCTTGGTGTGCAAGTCAAATCCAATAAGAGAAAGAAAAGTCTATTTAGAAGATCTTTTTGAGAAGTTGATTGTCACTACGAAGTTAAAACCTACATGGAAAGGGAACAAAAGTGTCCAAGTTCAATGAATCAAAATTAGGGTTCAAAGTTCTTTTCCCTATAAATAGGCCTCTAGTTTTAGAGAGAAAGACACCACTTGTTATTTTCTTTTTCTTAGTTTTTCACTAGTGTAGGAGGGAGTAAGATATTTAGAGTTTATCTTTTCTCTTATTCCAATCACGTGTTGTACTACTGTCATGAAGTATTTGTAACTTTCTTTTATTGATATAATAGAAATTCTCTTTTAATTATTATTTTTATTTCATGCGAATAGTAGTACTAATATTATTTGTTTTTATTTTTAATTTCATGACTAGCTAAATTTCTAATACCTAGGATTATGATGAAACTAAGTATTTCATAATAATATTTTCTTTCTGTTCCAAAATTAATGCCTAATTATTTTCGCCTTCATATTTTCCTCCTCATAAATTGCATATGATTTCTATATTTATTGCGAGGTTTTGATAAGTTATAGTTAAACTGTGAATTTTTCATACCTTATGCTTGCCCATATTAATTATATGAATCATTATTTTTAAAGGAAAGGAAAAATAATTTGGGAATTGATTTAGGAAATAAGAAAATATTTATTATATTAATATTTGGTGGATTCTGATTCCTAGGTATCTTTTCTCATTAATAGTTTTCGTTATTAATTAATAGTTTGCATAATTTAGTTAATAAATCTTCTCAACCATTTTTGTTTCTAATTTGCCTAAAATATTAATTAAGGATATAATAAAGAATTGATCTAGTCTCTGTGGATTGGACTTGTCAGTTCTTTAATTTTGATATTGTTCACTTGCAGTTACATATTTTTATCACATCAAGTTTTTGGCGCCATACTAAAATTAATATTTTTTTATTCCTTGAGTTTTATATATTCGAATTAGTTTTAACTCTAATTTTATTTTATTTTATTTTATTTCTTCAGGATTATTAAGCAGATCGAAGGAACGAAAAGATAAAGATTTTGTTGTTGCGCTTTCTTCAGTACTTCGTATCTCCATATTTTTTAAAAAAAATATATAGTAATTTAGTTTTTTTATTATTATAAATTTTTTTATTTGCCGCATTCATGCATTCACTCACGTAGAACACATCCTGTTAGGTTTTTTATATAGTTTTTTTTTATTTGTGCACTTTCATCTTTAACCGAACATTAAGGGCACAACCTGTAACAAGATAAGGTGAGGATTTCATCACCCTTTCTTGGCCCGCAAACAACCCAATTTGCATTTTGCATGACCATGACCTAATAAAATCAAGTAGACGTTGGCCCATAGGACTCTTGAGCTCAATTAGGACAAGAAACTTCAAGAGGAGTCTGAATTTTAAATTAATCAAACTACTGGTGTCTAGGTAAGTGGTTCAAAAGGTATACGCCTAAAGATTGTGTCGTTACTCAATTAGTCACTGTATCTACGGAGAGACTCCCACCTTTCTTACACTTACATGGCTAGCGGTACGATTAATTTTGAATTTGGTGGACCTTGCGGTGTAACTTGAAACAGTTAGGAGCTGTCTAGATTTTATTTAGGTTAACCTTAAAAGTAATTTATTTTTATTTTTATATTGTTTTTTTGTGCTTATCTGCTTATTTGCTAAGTACTGTATGCAAAAAGTGTGGATTAGGGACGAAACATCTCGATTAGTGAGAAAACTTGATTTTTTCGAATTTCACTTTAAAAGATCTCACTTTAAGAAAAATGGAGGGCGCACAAACTGTTTCTTTAAGGGATCGATGTTACCCTTCCCGCTCTGCCCAGCCTTCATGTATCAGTCTACCACCGGTAACTGGTAACAATTTTGAACTTAAGCCACATTTTTTAAATATGTTACCTAGGTTTATGGGGATAAAAGATGCAAATTTATTTATTCAGGAATTTGAGGAAGTTTGTGCTTTAATGAAAATTCAACAATTATCTGATGACTCAATTAGGCTAAGATTTATCACATTAGCTTTAAAAGATAATGCTAAAAAGTGGTTATATAGCCTACCAAATAATTCCATATCAACCTGGGAGGGATTTGTTGTTACATTTCTAAAAAAATATTTCCCAAATCATAAAACTGCTAAAATTAGGACTACAATTCATCAATTTTGCCAACTTGAAAAAGAGTCCTTTTGGAAATATTTTAATAGATTTAAAAATTTGTTATCCCAGTGCCCACACCATGGAATTGAGAAATGGAGATTGTGTCAAATTGCCTACAAAGGTGTAGATTATCCCACTAAAACAATGTTAGAGTCAATGTGTCAAGGGAATTTTTTGAATAATGATGAGGAAAAAGCTTGGGAGTTTTTAGAAGACTTAGCAGAAAAAACCATGCAATGGGAAACCACCCGAGAGACTGATAAACCTAGTTCATCTAGGGGAGTTCATATAATTGAAAATTCAATTGCTACCGAAGCTAAGTTGTCTGGTGTACTTAAAAGACTTGAAGCTTTAGAAACTAGGGGAAAATCACACGTGAACCAAGTCTCAACACCAACACCTTTGGGTCTAAGTAATTCACCAAGCCATGTGATGGAGGAATGTCCTAGAGTCATGCCCCAACTTGAAGAATATGAACAAGTCAATGCAATGCTACAAAGACCTAGGAATGACCCATTTGCACCCACTTATAATCCAGGTTGGAGAAATTATCCTAATTTTGCATGGAACCGAGGACTCTACCCAAATAATTCTTCAAATCAAGTCAATCAGTCTCTAAATCAATCTTTTCAACCTTACCAAAAGCCAAATCCTGGTCTGTACCAAAATTTAAGTTCAACAACCCAATATCCACCAGGTTTCTCTAATGAAAGTGAGAAGAGACTTGACACTTTAGAAAAGAGCATAGAAACTTTAATGAGATTCTTTAATGAAATCTCATAATAATTTCATGTAAAACACTAACCAAGCCTTATCTCGCCTAGAGATCCAAATGAGTCAATTGGCCACGATAGTTAGTGAAAAAGAAAAGGGTAAGATTCCTAGTCAACCCTAGACCAGTCCAAAATTTTCGGTCCCTAATCAAAAACCTTATCATGCTAATTCACTTGAAAACAACCATGTCAATCATGTGAATTCCATAATTTCTTTAAGGTCTGGAAATTATTTTAATAATCATGCTGGCATTGATAATGAAGAAGAGAAAAATTTTAATGTTGAATCTAGCAATCCATCTTCAAAGTTAGCCCAGCCTGAAAAGCCCACAAACTTTGAGTCAGTAGGCCCATCCACTAAGCATATGTCAAAACATGATCAAACCATTCCTTATGAGTCAACTAAAAAAGTTTTCAAACCAAAAGCCCCATTCCCTCAAAGACTTATTTCAAACAAGCAGTTAGCCCAGTTAGACAAAATTCTAGAAGTGTTCAAACAAGTGAAAATTAAAATTCCTCTTCTAGATGCCATTCAACAAGTTCCCTCATATGATAAATGTCTAAAAGATTTGTGCACACATAAAAGAACCACTCATGTTCCTAAGAAAGCTTTTCTAGCCGCCCATGTTAGTTCTATCTTGTCATGTCAAGTCCCAGTGAAGTATAAGGACCCCGGTTGTCCTACCATTTCATGTATCATAGGTGGCACGTTAATTAAAAAAGCTTTGCTTGATTTGGGGGCTAGTGTGAACCTTTTACCATTTTCTGTGTACCAAACCTTAGGCTTAGGGGAGTTGAAAAAGATAAGTGTCACACTCCAACTAGCTGACCGTTCTGTTAAAGTGCCAAATGGAATAGTTGAAGATATACTCATTAAGGTTGGTGATTTTGTTTTTCCTGTTGATTTTGTTGTCCTTGAAACCCAGCCTGTTGTCAATCCCAAGGGTCAAATTCCTGTAACTTTAGGTAGACCATTTCTGGCAACTTCTAATGCGTTAATCAATTATAGAAATGGACTAATGAAATTGACATTTGGGAACATAATAATTAATTTAAATGTGTTTAATGTGGGAAAGCAACCTAGTGATTTTTCTGACCAACCCGTTGAAGTAAGCATGATTCAGGAAATGTTAGACAATGAACTTACGGGAGAAGATGAATTTTTTAATTTTTGTCTAAATCATTTTGCTCAAAATTGGGATGAAACAGAATATGTCAATGAGGTTAATGAAATGGTAGAGTCATCAACATTAATGTCTTACTCTAAATGGGAACCCTTGACTAAGCCATTCTTGCAATCTTCAGAACCTCTTGAAAAGAGTCCACTAGAGTTAGAACTTAAACCTCTGCCTAATAATCTTAAATATGCCAATTTAGGTCCCTCCAAAACTCTTCCTGTGATCATTGCTTCCGATTTAACAAAAACACAGGAGGAAGAGTTATTGACTATATTGAGATAGAACATGTAAGCCATAAGATGGAGCATAACTGATATTAAGGGGATCAGTCCAACCATTGTACGACATAGGATCCACTTAATAGATGATGCTAAACCTGTGAGAGACCCACAAAGGCGGTTAAACCCGATTCTAAAAGAGGTTGTTAAGAAAGAAATTCTTAAGTGTTTAGATAATGGGGTCATCTATCCCATTTCTAATAGCTAGTGGGTCAGTCTTTTTCAGGTGGTACCTAAAAAGTCTGGCTTAACTGTGGTTCAAAACGAAGCTAATGAGTTAGTTCCCACTCGTGTCCAATCTGGTTAGAGGGTTTAGATCGACTATAGAAAACTCAATGCTGCCACAAGAAAGGATCATTTTCCTTTACCCTTCATAGATCAAATTCTAGATAGATTAGCTGGCCATGCTTACTATTGTTTCCTTGATGGTTATTCGGGATACTTTCAAATTCCCATAGCCCTAGAAGACCAAGAAAAGACCACTTTAACTTGTCCTTTTGGAACCTTTGCATATCGTCGTCTACCCTTTGGGCTATGTAGTGCCCCTGCCACCTTTCAAAGATGCATGATGAACATTTTTTCTAACATGGTGGAGAAATTTCTATAAATTTTCATAGATGATTTTTCCATATTTGGGTCTACTTTTCATGAGTGCCTTCACCACCTTGATTTAGTTCTAAGGAGATGTAAGGAAACAAATTTAATCCTAAATTGGGAAAAATGTCATTTCATGGTAAAAAAAAGAATTATTCTTGGTCACATCATATCTGAAAAGGGAATTGAAGTAGATAAAGCCAAAATCGACCTCATTGCCAATCTTCCACCACCTAGGACAGTTAAAGAAATTTGCTCTTTCCTAGGACATGCAATCTTTTATAGGCGATTCATTAAAGATTTCAGTAAGAAAGTAAGACCCTTGACTAATCTTCTATGTAAAAATGCAAAATTTAAATTTAATGAAAAATATCTTCAATCCTTTGAACAACTCAAAAAGGAGTTGACTTCAGCTCCTATCATCAAATCACTCAATTGGATACAACCATTTGAGTTAATGTGTGATGCATCTGACTATGCAGTTGGTGTTGTTCTAGGGTAAATAATCAACAAGATTCCTTATGTCATGTACTATGCTAGTAGGACTTTGAATGATGCACAGTTGAACTATTCAACTACTGAAAAAGAACTTCTAGCTGTAGTTTTTGCCTTAGAAAGTTTTGATCTTATCTTATTAGGTCTAAAATAATTATTTACACTGACCATGCAGCTCTCAAACATCCTTTTTCCAAAAAAGATTCAAAAGCCCGTTTAATTCGTTGGGTGTTATTGCTCCAAGAATTTGACCTAGAGATCCGAGACAAAAAAGGGTCAGAAAATGTGGTAGCTGATCATTTGTCATGTTTATTAGTGTAGTCCAACTCTGACCTGCCCTTAAATGAATCTTTCCCATATGAGAAAATTTTCTCCATATCTGTTATACCTTGGTTTGTTGATATTGTGAATTACCTAGTGACTAGTGAGCTTCCTTCCCATTGGTCCAAACAAGACCGATCCAAGTTTCTTTCATAAGTTAAACACTTTTATTGGAATGACCCCTATTTATTCAAATATTGCCCTGATCAAATCATTAGAATACAAAACTTATTAATAGAATTGGTTTGAAAGCTTGTCTGGAAAGACTAAATCATTTTGTAAGTAACTTAAATTATGTGAAATAGCCCAACTTATTAATAATTATTAAGGTGGTGTATAATTTAGTGTTAATTGGGTAAATTAAATTAATTAATTTGCTGCCATAACAATTAAGTATCTACATGTTTATAATCCAAATAATAAATCTGGTAGGATAAGGTGGTAGGCCTAAATTGATTTAATAGGCAAACTTAATGAGTTTTCTAGCCAAACTATTATGTTACTTGTAATTTCGATTGGGGTGTGTGTGGCTAGCCAAATAGAGTCCAAGCTTAATGCTATTAATATGTGTGTAAGCTCAAGGGAAATAGAACCTAGCCATGTGAATTATTTATCCATCCATTTCGGCAGCCATGTGATTTTTGTCTACCCATTTTATTTTAATTTTCGGCAGCCTTATGGAAATTTTTCCACCCATTTCGGCAGCTAGTACAATGGTGGCAGCCACATTGAATTAAAAACCAATTAGCCTTGGGAATTAATAACTCAATTCCAACATACTAAGTTCCTAGAGAGTTGGGTATTACACATAATTTAGACTATCATTTTAGGACCATTGTATCGAAGAAAAAGGGAGCTTGCGTATGATTTTTTTGTTGTTGACAGTACAATGGGACATGGGTGATGGGATGTCATAGAGCACTTAGGGCTGCTATAAAGTTATTGTAGGGGGATGGTCAAGAAGACTTTTAATTAATTTATGCACCTTTTTTGTATATATAAACCCCTTGCTCTAGTTTTTTTTTATAAAAAAAAGCAAGAATCAGTATAAGAGAAAGTGTGAGTGTTCGGAAGTAGGAGAGAAGGACTAGCAGCAGCAACTCTTCATCTTGGCAACCCATTTCTAATTTTTAAAATAGTTAAAATTACTTCCATTTAATTTCTAATAGACACTTGTTTTTCTTTTAAGAGTAATGTGGAAATTATGTGATGCTTGTAACAGTTAGTATGCTAAACTAGATGTTTGTATGCTAAATTAATAAGGCACTAGTTCTTGTAATATGCCTTTAAACTAGATAAATTAATTTTGCAAGAGTGCATAAATGTAATGGAAGAAAAAAAAACAAACAAAGCATGTAAATGAAAAGAAGGAAGGGGCGGTTTTGGTGTGTCTATTAAATGGTTGATATATGTGATCTTGTTATTTTTGTGTTATAGGAATGCTGCTTTGTGGCTGCTATGTTTAAGGCAAATTATCTGTTAGCATGAGGTCTAGTTGTACAACAATAAAATTATTAGTTGTTACATGATCAATAATATGTTGCTACATGTTAATTATTTTTATTTTTATTTTCATGCAATAAGGGTGCTGCTATTATTTTTAAGGCAAATTATTCGGCTGCTAGTTATGCAAGAAAATTGTTGTACATATGCAATAATTTGGTGACTACATGTTCTCATTAAAGGAGCTGCTATGCAAGGAAATTAAAGATCCTTTTAGCCTTACCTATTATGTAATCTTAAACATTAAAATGTGGGGTTGTTTATGTATTATATTTGTAATGTCTTTCAAAAAAAATACTTTGATTAGCCAACATGGAGGTAATGAAATATAAATCAGTACACTAAACTAATTTAATAATAACATTAAAACATTAATTATGACACTATGGGCATATATATTTTTAGAGAAGTAATAAAAGGGTAGGTGTATTTACCCTTAAGCTACACTCTAATGTGTTATTAATTAATCAAAAGAAAATGAGTGCAGGTTTATAGCAATAAACAAGCAGGTTGTGAAAAGTCCTTTTGGACTCTAATTAATAAAATTAGTTCAGGTAAACTAAATTGAGCAACAGTTTAATAAATTAATGTTATGTGCATAGTTTCTTATTTGTGAGCATAATTGTGTAGTGAGTAAGAAATGTAGTATTTGTTTCAAAATTTTGTATTGTATGAGAGACTAGCACCTTAAACTAGGATGACGTGCGATTAATAGCTAAAGTGAGTCTATTTTCAACAATCACTAATTTGTACGGCTATATTATTATATTATAGGCAATATACGTGACAAGGTGTCAAAGGTAAACATAATTCTTACACTGTATAATTCAAATTGTTGTCATATCAACCATATTTATATCGAGCAAATATCTATTTCTATTCGAAAATCGTTTGTATACCTTGACGTTGTTGCAAGTATTGGACTTATTGTTCTTAAATGCATTATAAAAGTTGTCTAAGCCTTTGATTCGACTAGGCTATTATCATGTATTAAAAAGCTATCCAAACCAATTGACTTGGTGTGGACTATCATAAATCTACTGAGATGAACATCCCTCTTTGAAGGGGAAATTATATATTGTCGGGAAACCGACGTGAGCACATGAGTATGATTAAATGTTATGCATAACGTAGGGTACTTTAGGCTGATCACCTATTGTACTCGTTTATATTGGATTATAGTATAATACTATTAATTCTAGTAAGAGTTCTTAGTCCTTAGTGACTGCTCAGTGTTCATTCATATTGAACCTCGAAATGAACAAGTACCACCCATTCCCCAAGTAGCTCCGGTCGCAAACTTCAAGGACTTTAAGAGTGTAGGACCTCCGGAATTCGTGGGTACTACCGATCCTATCGTAGCACAAACGTGGATCAAGGAAATGGAGAAAGCCTTCGCCATTGCTCGTGTGGGTGAAGACCAGAAAATCGTGTTCGCTACATATATGGTGAGGGGTGAAGCAAACTACTGGTGGGAAGCAAATCAACAGAGGGCGAGAGAAGGGACTATAACCTGGGAAAGGTTTAAGACTTTGTTCTTCGAGAATTACTTCCCGAAGAGCATGAAGAATAGGATGGAGGTAAAGTTTCTAGAACTAAAACAAGGGGAGATGACAGTGGCACAGTATGCGGCCAAGTTCAATGAACTCGCACAATTCGCAACACATCAAGTAGACACTGAAGAAAGGAAATCTCGACGCTTCAAACTTGGACTAAAACCTTGGTTGTTCAACAAGGTGTCGGTCCTTCAAATTGACTCGTTCGCCACATTATTGGAGAGGGCGATAATTACTGAGGGAGGTAGCGAGGCATTGAGCCAATACAATAAGGAGAAGAAGAACAAGAATGCTGGGGGAGAAACTCGTGGAGGGAGTAGCAGTGGTGGAAGTTATCTGGGAAAGAGGAAATGGGATAACCGCAACAACAACAATACCAACCACCGAAACATCAACCAGTCAGAAAGTTATCAAGGAGGGTTTAAGAAAAGAAGTGAAGCTTGCTCAAAATGTGGGAAAAACCATCAAGGGGAATGCTGGAAGGGGCGCAGCGTCTGCTACAACTGCGGCCAAGAAGGGCACATTTCACCCAACTGCCCAAAGCCGAAAAAGATCAAGGGATGTTTCACGTGTGGCTCAACTGAGCATCAAATCAAGGATTGCCCAAAGAAGGGGAGCAACGGAGGAAGCGGCCAACAGGGAGGGGGCAGCAAGCTGATGTTCGGTGGACCAACGGAATCCAACCGACCGACTGCCCGAACCTTTAACATGACTGTCCAAGACGCAGTGACTGCATGGGACGTGGTGTCAGGTATTCTCCCAATCAATAATATAAATGCCTATGTATTATTTGATTCGGGTGCTACCTATTCTTTTGTGTCTGAAGAATTTGCTAATCGACTAAACATACCTCCTGAACATTTAGAAAATTTATTGAACGTAGAGATTACGAATAAGGAAGTAATTCCCATAGAGTTTGTTTACCGAAACTGTTGTGCAAACATTAGAGGTCACAAACTAAACGTAGACTTAATTTCGATTAAACTAGGAGAGTTTGATGTGATATTAGGAATGGATTGGTTATCCGGCCATGCTGAAATAATCGATTGTCAGAAGAAGAGTGTGAACCTTCAGACCTCAAATTGGTCTAAGGTAGTCTTTTACAGTAGCTCATCGCTCAAGCAATCGTGTTACCTTACGATGATGCATGCCAAGAAATTGTTAAAGAAAGGATGTATAGGTTATTTAGCCTATATA
Organism: Panax notoginseng; assembly: GCA_016801055.1. NCBI lineage: Eukaryota > Viridiplantae > Streptophyta > Magnoliopsida > Apiales > Araliaceae > Panax > Panax notoginseng. Next base: position 72,373,599 of record CM029015.1, on the reverse strand, counting down.
GTGGACACTCAGCAAAAGGGAATGGAAATGAAAGATATATCAGTGGTAAGAGATTTCCGAGACGTGTTTCCAGACGATCTGCCTGGTCTTCCGCCAGATAGAGAAATCGAATTCATAATAGACTTAGCACCGAGAACCGCACTAATTTCAAAAGCCCCATATCGTATGGCGCCAGTAGAACTGAAGGAATTGATGATTCAACTGCAAGAGTTACTAGATAAGGGTTACACTCGGCCAAGTGTGTCTCCTTGGGGAGCACCAGTGTTGTTTGTAAAGAAAAAGGATGGATCGATGAGGCTCTGTATCGGTTATCGGGAGTTGAACCGAGTGACAATTAAGAATAGATATCTATTGCCAAGGATAAACGACCTTTTCGATCAACTGAAGGGAGTGAAGTGTTTTCTCAAGATAGATTTACGAATGGGTTATCATCAGTTGAAAGTGCGAGAGGAGGACATACAAAAGACGACGCTTCGAACTCGCTACGGACATTACGAATTTTTAGTGATGTCATTTGGGTTAACCAATGCTCCGGCAGCATTCATGGACTTGATGAACCGAGTTTTCAGACCATACTTAGATAAGTTCGTAGTAGTATTTATCGATGACATTTTGATTTATTCAAAGACAAGGGAAGAGCATGCCGAACACCTGAAGATGGTATTGGAAGCATTGAGAAAGGAAAAGATGTACGCTAAATTTTCAAAATATGAATTTTGGATGGAAAAGGTTCAATTTCTAGGACACGTGATAGATCAAAATGGAATTTCCATGGATCCTACAAAAGTGGAAGCGGTAAGTAACTGCGAACAACCGAAGACGCCAACAGAAGTTAGGAGTTTCTTAGGTTTAGCTGGGTACTATAGAAAATTTATCTAAGATTTTTCTAAGATAGCAACCCCGCTGACCAATCTAACAAGGAAGACAGAGAAGTTCGTGTGGACGGACAAATGCGAGGAGAGTTTCCAAGAACTGAAGAGGAGGTTGAGTGAGGCGCCTGTATTATCATTACCAGATGATACGGGAGGATTTGTGGTGTATAGTGATGCATCGCATAGAGGACTTGGTTGTGTGCTAATGTAACATGGCAAGGTCATTGTATATGCCTCACGACAGTTGAAAGTTTTCGAAAAACGATACCCTACCCATGACTTGGAGTTAGCGGCAGTAGTTTTTGCGTTGAAGACTTGGAGGCACTATTTGTATGGAGAAAAATGTGAGATATATACGAATCACAAGAGTCTAAAATATATCTTCACACAGAAGGAGTTGAACATGCGACAAAGAAGGTGGTTGGAACTAATCAAGGATTACGACTGTGAAATTCTTTATCACCCGGGAAAAGCAAACGTTGTAGCCGACGCTTTGAGTAGAAAAGGAAGGGAGAAGTTATTCAAATTGACAACTCAAGAGGAATTAATAAGAGAAATGGAAAAGTTGGAAATAGAGGTGGAGGAACCAAAAGAAGTGGAAGGAAAATTATTCATGATGAGAGCTCACCCGACGTTATTGGATAGAATAAAGGAAGCACAAGAGAAAGATGAAGAATGTGAGAAGATAAAGAAGAGAATAGTAGAAAATAAGGAAGAAAGGTTCAAAGTAGATAAGGACGGTATATTGAGATTTGAGGGTCGAGTATGGGTGCCAGCTGTAATCGAACTGAGGGAGGAAATCTTACACGAAGCACACAATACGACGTATTTTGTTCATCCAGGAGGCACAAAAATGTACTGGGATATTCGACACCACTTTTGGCGGCCTAATTTGAAAAGAGAGGTTGCAGAGTTTGTTAGTAGATGTCTTACTTGTCAAAGAGTCAAAGCAGAACACCAGAGGCCAAGTGGACTACTTCAACCGCTGGAAACCCATTTCTAATTTTTTCAATAGTTAAAATTACTTCCATTTAATTTATAATAGACACTTGTTTTTCTTTTAAGAGTAATGTGGAAATTATGTGATGCTTGTAAGAGTTAGTATGCTAAACTAGATGTTTGTATGCTAAATTAATAAGGCGCTAGTTCTTGTAATATGCCTTTAAACTAGATAAATTAATTTTGCAAGAGTGCATAAATGTAATGGAAGAAAAAAAAACAAACAAAGCATGTAAATGAAAAGAAGGAAGGGGCGGTTTTGGTGTGTCTATTAAATGGTTGATATATGTGATCTTATTATTTTTGTGTTATAGGAATGCTGCTTTGTGGCTGCTATGTTTATGGAAAATTATCTGTTAGCATGAGGTCTAGTTGTACAACAATAAAATTATTAGTTGTTACATAATCAATAATATGTTGCTACATGTTAATTATTTTTATTTTTATTTTCATGCAATAAGGGTGCTGCTATTATTTTTAAGGCAAATTATTCGGCTGCTAGTTATGCAAGAAAATTGTTGTACATATGCAATAATTTGGTGACTACATGTTCTCATTAAAGGAGCTGCTATGCAAGGAAATTAAAGATCCTTTTAGCCTTACCTATTATGTAATCTTAAACATTAAAATGTGGGGTTGTTTATGTATTATATTTGTAATGTCTTTCAAAAAAAATACTTTGATTAGCCAACATGGAGGTAATGAAATATAAATCAGTACACTAAACTAATTTAATAATAACATTAAAACATTAATTATGACACTATGGGCATATATATTTTTAGAGAAGTAATAAAAGGGTAGGTGTATTTACCCTTAAGCTACACTCTAATGTGTTATTAATTAATCAAAAGAAAATGAGTGCAGGTTTATAGCAATAAACAAGCAGGTTATGAAAAATCCTTTTGGACTCTAATTAATAAAATTACTTCAGGTAAACTAAATTGAGCAACAGTTTAATAAATTAATGTTATGTGCATAGTTTCTTATTTATGAGCATAATTGTGTAGTAAGTAAGAAATGTAGTATTTTTTTCAAAATTTTGTATTGTATGAGAGACTAGCACCTTAAACTAGGATGACGTGCGATTAATAGCTAAAGTGAGTCAGTTTTCAACAATCACTAATTTGTACGGTTATATTATTATATTATAGGTAGTATACGTGACAAGGTGTCAAAGGTAAACATAATCGACGTACGAGGCAAGTTCCTTAATTCTTACATTGTATAATTCGAATTGTTGTCATATCAACCCTATTTATATCGAGCAAATATCTATTTCTATTCGAAAATCGTTTGTATACCTTGACGTTGTTGCAAGTATTGGACTTATCATTCTTAAATGCATTATAAAAGTTGTCTAAGCCTTTGATTCGACTAGACTATTATCATGTATTAAAAAGCTATCCAAACCAATTGACCTGGTGTAGACTATCGTAAATTTACTGAGATGAACAACCCTCTTTATCGGGAAACCGACTTGCGCACATGAGTATGATTAAATGTTATGCATAACGTAGGGTACTTTAGGCTGATCACCTATTGTACTCGTTTATATTGGATTACAGTATAATACTGTTAATTCTAGTAAGAGTTCTTAGTCCTTAGTGACTACTCAGTGTTCATTCATATTGAACCTCGAAATGAATAAATCCTGAAATTCTGTTGATATCCTTCAGTCTATAGCGACACCTATTGAATACTCTTGATATTTTTTGATATCCTTGAACTACCAATTATTATTATACCTTGAAGATTTAAATGCAATAACTGCTTATTCTTCTGACTATATTACTTGCTGGGCAAACTTGTTGCTCATTCTTGCTTCCTAAAAACATTACAGTTAAGGCAGAGCAAGGCGGTACTTCAGGAAAGGACAAGGGAAAGGGCAAGGCTACATAATAACTTAGTCCTTTAAGATTAGAAGTATTATTATTATTGTTATGCTTATTATGATGTATTTAAGGATGATTAAGTTATGTTTAAGTTTAATCACTGAATTGTTGTAGTAATGGTTACGGTACCTTGGGACGCGAATATTTAAATTCTATCAATGTAAATTATTATATTATTTCCATTGTTGATGATTTTAGTAAGATATTCATAGTTGCACGTGATGCACCGAATTCGAGATATGGGTGTCTGAATTTTGGGGGCGTCACAGAACCTGTTACCATTTTCTGTGTACCAAACTTAGGCTTAGGGGAGTTGAAAAAGATAAGTGTCACACTCCAACTAGCTGACCGTTCTGTTAAAGTGCCAAATGGAATAGTTGAAGATATACTCATTAAGGTTGGTGATTTTGTTTTTCCTGTTGATTTTGTTGTCCTTGAAACCCAGCCTGTTGTCAATCCCAAGGGTCAAATTCCTGTAACTTTAGGTAGACCACTTCTGGCAACTTCTAATGCGTTAATCAATTATAGAAATGGACTAATGAAATTGACATTTGGGAACATAATAATTAATTTAAATGTGTTTAATGTGGGAAAGCAACCTAGTGATTTTTCTGACCAACCCGTTGAAGTAAGCATGATTCAGGAAATGTCAGACAATGAACTTACGGGAGAAGACGAATTTTTTAATTTTTGTCTAACTCATTTTGGTCAAAATTGGGATGAAACAGAATATGTAAATGAGGTTAATGAAATGGTAGAGTCATCAACATTAATGTCTTACTCTAAATGGGAACCCTTGACTAAGTCATTCTTGCAATCTTTAGAACCTCTTGAAAAGAGTACACTAGAGTTAGAACTCAAACCTCTGCTTGATAATCTTAAATATGCCTATTTAGGTCCCTCCAAAACTCTTCCTGTGATCATTGCTTCCGATTTAACAAACACACAGGAGGAAGAGTTATTGACCATATTGAGAGAGAACAGGGAAGCCATAAGATGGAGCATAACTGATATTAAGGGGATCAGTCCAACCATTGTCCAACATAGGATCCATTTAATAGATGATGCTAAACCTGTGAGAGACCCACAAAGGCGGTTAAACCCGTTCTAAAAGAGGTTGTTAAGAAAGAAATTCTTAAGTGTCTAGATAATGGGGTCATCTATCCCATTTCTAATAGCTAGTGGGTCAGTCTTATTCAGGTGGTACCTAAAAAGCCTAGCTTAACTATGGTTCAAAACGAAGCTAATGAGTTAGTTCCCACTCGTGTCCAATCTGGTTAGAGGGTTTTCATCGACTATAGAAAACTCAATGCTGCCACAAGAAAGGATCATTTTCCTTTACCCTTCATAGACCAAATTCCAGATAGATTAGCTGGCCATGCTTACTATTGTTTCCTTGATGGTTACTCGGGATACTTTCAAATTCCCATAGCCCTAGAAGACCAAGAAAAGACCACTTTCACTTGTCCTTTTGGAACCTTTGCATATCGTCGTCTACCCTTTGGGCTATGTAGTGCCCCTGCCACCTTTCAAAGATGCATGATGAACATTTTTTCTAACATGGTGGAGAAATTTCTATAAATTTTTATAGATGATTTTTCCATATTTGGGTCTACTTTTCATGAGTGCCTTCACCACCTTGACTTAGTTCTAAGGAGATGTAAGGAAACAAATTTAATCTTAAATTGGGAAAAATGTCATTTCATGGCAAAAAAAAAGAATTATTCTTGGTCACATCATATCTGAAAAGGGAATTGAAGTAGATAAAGCCAAAATCGACCTCATTGCCAATCTTCCACCACCTAGGACAGTTAAAGAAATTTGCTCTTTCCTAGGACATGCAATCTTTTATAGGCGATTCATTAAATATTTCAGTAAGAAAGTAAGACCCTTGACCAATCTTCTATGTAAAAATGCAAAATTTAAATTTAATAAAAAATGTCTTCAATCCTTTGAACAACTCAAAAAGGAGTTGACTTCAGCTCCTATCATCAAATCACTCAATTGGATAAAACCATTTGAGTTAATGTGTGATGCATCTGACTATGCAGTTGGTGTTGTTCTAGGGCAAATAATCAACAAGATTCCTTATGTCATGTACTATGCTAGTAGGACTTTGAATGATGCACAATTGAACTATTCAACTACTGAAAAAGAACTTCTAGCTGTAGTTTTTGCCTTAGAAAGTTTTGATCTTATCTTATTAGGTCTAAAATAATTATTTACACTGACCATGCAGCTCTCAAACATCTTTTTTCCAAAAAAGATTCAAAAGCCCGTTTAATTCGTTGGGTGTTATTGCTCCAAGAATTTGACCTAGAGATCCGAGACAAAAAAGGGTCTGAAAATGTGGTAGCTGATCATTTGTCATGTTTATTAGTGTAGTCCAACTCTGACCTGCCCTTAAATGAATCTTTCCCATATGAGAAATTTTTCTCCATATCTGTTATACCTTGGTTTGTTGATATTGTGAATTACCTAGTGACTAGTGAGCTTCCTTCCCATTGGTCCAAACAAGACCGATCCAAGTTTCTTTCACAAGTTAAACACTTTTATTGGAATGACCCCTATTTATTCAAATATTGCCCTGATCAAATCATTAGAAGGTGTGTACCCGACCACGAGTTTAGAAGTGTTCTTTCATTTTGTTATGACCAAGCTTGTGGAGGACATTTTGGAGGCAAAAAGACGGCCGCCAAAGTTCTCCAGTGTGGTTTCTATTGGCCTAGTGTATTCAAGGATGCCACATCATTTTGTGCCAATTGCAATAAGTGTCAACAGTTAGAGAGGATCACTAGGAGGAATATGATGCCAATGCAACCCATTCTAGTCATTGAATTGTTTGATGTGTGGGGAATCGATTTCATGGACCCATTTCCAAATTCTTTTAAAAATCTATATATTTTACTTGCGGAGGATTACGTGTCTAAGTGGGTAGAAGCTATACCAACCAAGACCAATGACAACAAGGTTGTTGTCAAATTTTTGAAAGAGAACATTTTTTCTCGCTTTGGTACCCCTAGGGTCATAATCAGTGATCAAGAAAAATATTTCTGCAATCAACCTTTTGCATCCTTGCTAAAAAGGTATTCCATCACCCACAAGCTTGCAACATCATATCACCCTCAAACAAGATGTCAGATAGAAGTCTCAAATAGGCAAATAAAACAAATCTTGGAAAACGGTGAGTTCCAATAGAAAAGACTGCTCTAAAATTGTTAGATGAATTGTGGGCTTACCGTACTGCCTTTTTAAGACTAATTTAGGAATGTCACCGTATAGGCTTGTGTTCGGGAAAGCTTGTCACTTACTTGTTGAACTTGAACATCGTGCTTTGTGGGCCATAAAACAGTTGAATTTTTATATGTCCATTGGTGGGAGTCATAGACAATTGTAATTAGCTTAGTTAGATGAGATTAGGAACGATGCTTATGTAAATGCTAAAATTTACAAGGAAAGAACAAAAGTGTTTCATGATAAATTAATTTTGAGAAAATCATTTCCACCTGGTCAAAAAGTTCTCTTGTATAATTCTAGGCTACATTTATTTCCTGGAAAATTGTGTTCTAGATGGGATGGACCTTTTGTAGTAAAGGTAGTTTACTCACATGGGGCAGTCGATATTGAAAATCCAAATAGTAGAGAAATTTTCAAAGTGAATGGTCAACAACTCAAACCCTTTTTAGAAATGCTGACCGAACCAGAGGAGGTGGTATACCTTGTTGACCCACCTGATTCAGCATAACTGGCACTGCACTTGTATTTGTAAGTTTGTACGTATATTTTTCTTTTGTACAATATTGTCATCCGGTTTCTGCCCCATCGTACAAGGTATAATTCTTTCATATCTTTGTTCTCTATTTTTCATTTTCACATTGAGGACAATGCATGATTTAGGTATGGGGGGAGTTTGTTTGTATTATTGTATTAGAATTTTTTTTCTCTTTTTAGGAAAATATAGTAAAAACACAAAAAAATTTAAAAAATTAAATATTTCGTTTGACTTTTTATGGAATGAATTAATTCTAATAAGTGTTTGTGGAGCAAAACATATAAAGTAGGATTGAAGGATTTAGAACTCTTGAATTTTTGATAAGATACGAAATCTTAGTTCGAAACACCATCTGGATTAAAATCGATTTCACGAGCATTTTTGCACTTCACGTTTACACTAATTCTTAGTTGTGGGGTATAAACCATGATTCGAGAATTTCAAAAAAAGAAAAGAAAAAGAAAAAAAATAAAAAAAGAATGAAAAGAAATCAAAAAAAAAGTTGAAAAAATAAATAAATAACTGCTTCAATGTCCATTAAACGAAATAACTGGGTATCCAAGCCTCGGGAAGCATTGATATTCACGGTGAAAAGTGTGATGGATAAAAGCAGCTTGACTAGTCTAATTTTGTGGCCTTTGTGACGCCCCCAAATTCGAACCTCCACTTGGTCACCCGAATTCGGTTCGTCACGTTCTAATGGAATCACCATAACTAAAATCATACATTCACAACGGAAAATCTAAATTAGAATAATATACAATGATTTATTATAATTATTCCCCCAAGTCTCGCAACCTACAGTACTTAAAAGATTACATAATAGTATCGAATAAAGACCTATTACATAATCTTACTTAAGTTTAAACATAGTCTTAATACATCATAATAATCTTAAACATAAAAGGGACAAGCTAGTCGGTAGTCTTGCCCTTGTCCTTGTCTGTTCCAGAGACACCTCTCTGTTCTTCCTTAACTGAAAGATTTTAAATAAGCAAGGATGAGCACAAATTGCCCAACAAGTAATATACAACAAAGGTGTAGGATATAATATCACAAGGTTTGAAATATCGAAGTGTCATTTCTAGGATAGTTCAAAGTTTCAGAATAATATCATGAGTAATGAATATCAATAATTCTTGTAAAAAGAACGACAATTCAATATAAATCAACTGATATATATGAATTCAATGACTATCAAGGTATCCGACTGGATAAATAATTTATACTGAGTAGTCACTAAGGACTATTGAACATCTACTAGAATTACCAATATTAAACTGATAACCCAAAAGAATTAAGTAATGTAGAGGATCAGTCTACAATACTCCACGTTATGCATAACACCACAGTAATAATATACTCATGTGTTGGAGTTTCCAACAACATACAATCACCTTACCAAAAGGGTTGTTCAACTCAGTTTTCAAGATTTTCGCACCAATCAATTGGTTTGGACAGTTTTATAAACATGCATATAGTCTAGCCGAATCAAATGGCATCGACTCTTTCACAATATTCAAGAACAATACTAAGTTCATTATGAATAATAGTTTTCACAAGGGTTTAAGCATAATGGTTCATTTGAACGAGAAAGCAATATAACTTGTATTCAAAGAGATAAGCTTACGGTATTCGTCGAATATAGTAATGCCAAGGTTTAGGATACTTGCTCAATATAGATTTGAGTAAGGTTAGAGAACTTGCCTTAAGCGTAGTTTACCAAAATATCGCGTATCAATATACTTTCGAATCTTAACATAATATGATACGCATATAGGATATTCATTAGTTAAACATATTCGATAAATAATCCTAATAAATAGATCAAGTATACACACATGATTCAATCATGAAATCTTTGACTTATGTTATTACGTAGCTTGGAACTACCGTTAGACTTCACTATTTTAAAACGCTTTGTCAATTCAAGCTAAGATAGGTGTTAACATGCAAAGCTACTTCTGTCATTGTGTCATGCACAAAAATAAGCATAATAAAGTTATACTAGCATACTACATACTTCAGAAATCATAGAAGTCACTTTCTAAGTTTGCAGACTGGCACGGTCGCGCCTAATTTGTACTAAAGAGACACGCGGCCGCGTGGCTCCCAGTTCAAACCAAGGCTGAGCAGTTATTTGCTTGGCCTAGCTTGTCCATCCTTACACACCTAACATATATTAATATGTCAAGGGTCCTTTCGTATCTTTCAAGTTCAATCTAAGTCCCGTTTTGCACAATACGGTTCTAAGTTGGACATCTCAACAATTTAAGGCTATTTGAGGTTATAAAACCACAAAGTTCAACATGCTTGGCTCTTAAACATACAAAGTGGTTATATAACTCATATTAGACATGCTTGTGAGTATTCATATCACATACGTGTTATCAACATCGTTTTGTTTCAAAATATGCTTCATTTATGATTTCCTTGAATTACGATACCTAAGCATGGTATATATACATTTACGATACATGAGTGCGTCTAGGAGTATCATCTAACATGTTCATAATCATCAAATTCTAACTTTCAAAGTAGCACATCAACATTCACGTTCAAAGTTCGCATTTTTTATTAGCAAAGCTTACTAATAGTCTAACATGTTCATGCTTCAATATGAAATTCATATACATAAGTTAGTATGTCCGACATGCATTTCAAAACCATACTAACATGCTTGCAAGATCAGAATATGCATTATTCACGTTTACCATTTCTAGCTTTTCCAAAACTTGAAGTTTTCTTGAAAACTTAGCTCAAATCAAGCTAAAACAACATAACATGTTCAAAACAATATCTAACCACATGATAGGGTCATTTATAGGCTTAACCTAGCTACCATAGCATGCTCAAAATAAATCAAAAACCTCAAATTAGCATCTAATAAAAGTACCTATGGAAGTGGCGCGGCCGCGCCACTTCGAACATATTGAAAAAAAATGGCTCTGCAGAAGCAGAGCCTTAACACAAGAGATGCTACACCTGTAACCAGACCAGCTACCATGTTCCAAAACATGTGTACCAACTCAGATAACACAATAGCATGCTATTCTACATCAATTAACAGAGAATTCAACAAATTCTAGAATTTGGCAAAACTCAAGCTCAAGAATATCAAAGTAGAATTATACCTCTTGAAGCTTAATGGAATTCTCCAACACAATGATTACACTCCCATAATTTCTCAGCAGCTCACACTCCCTATTGCACCTCTCAAACAATTCAACCAACATAAAGATTGAAGGGAAGTGTTCAATTTATAGAACATTCCTTGACCATGCCAAGCCATTATCCAATAACTCAACCCAAAGGATGGAAGATTTACATGAAGGTTATCAAGGAGTAGGTAATTGGTGGTTGATTTGCATCATGAGCACCACTCCCCTCCCATGATTACTAGCTAGAAGCTTGGAAGAAGAAATAGGCTAGCCTTTTTCTATTACACGTGAATGAGAAATGAGAGATAATTGAGACAATCATTTTAGGACTAACTCAGCCATCATGTATACTTATATAAATTCCCACTCTTTGCTATTTTTCTCTTATGTACATATCAACTATACACTATAACTTAATGTCACAACATGTTTTAACATTTCGAGGTAGTAGATGTGATATGAAAATGTATCTTACATATAATCCATGTACATTTTATCACACTGGTTCACTTTATTAAAATACTAGTTTACAATATGCTCATGGTATATTATTTTAATACCTACCCACATACATATTGTCACATACATAATGTATTTATAACATATAGTTCCAATATTTTTTAATCATAATGCCCATACAATATAGTTTTACAAGACATAATATATACATAGCCACATAAATGTCGCACTACACTATATGGTATAGTTGTATTATTACGCATGTGCACATAACTGTCAATATAATATTATTATATTACTAACTTACTTATTTATGTTAAATAAATAAATTATACACTTCCTAAATTAATTAACACCAATATTAATTACTCCAACCATTAATTAATATATTTATGGGTTTCCATAATCATTATTCATCTTTATAATATATTGCAAATAATAGTAATCACACATTATTAGTTAATTACTAAAATTCAATCCTCTACCACAACTATCATCAATTAATTAATATAATCATTAATTAATCCTCATTATTAAATAATTAATATACCACACATCAATTATCAACTAATAGTATACTACAACAACAATTAACAATTGATATTACTTAATTGTTTACTTTATAATTCCTTCATTAATAAATATTACTATTAATATCTCCCATCACCATGCCACACAAGGCTTCAATGAGTTCATCGCAAAACTCCACATATTCTCAATTATTTAATTATAATTGTGGTAACTCATCTCGTAACACAAAAATCGTTTATACTCAAATAAATATTCATTTCCATTAATATTCCCATTTATTAATACGTGGAAATTCTCGGGTATTACATCCTCCCCCCTTAAAAAAATTCTGTCCCGGAATTGCTACAAGTTTATATGAATAGATGGGGATAATCCCTCATCATCCTCTCCTCTAACTCCCACGTAGCCTTCTCGACCTCGTGGTTATGCCAAAGTACTTTTACCGAAGAAATAACTTTATTTCTCAAGGTTTGCTCTTTCCTATCAATAATTTGGACAGGAATCTCTTCGTATGCTAAGTTCTTCTCCACTTAAATGTGTTCGAAAGAAATCACATGCTTGTAGTCAGGCTTGTACGGACGCAACACGGATATGTGAAACACGTTATGAATGTGCTCCAACTCAGGTGGTAATGCAACTTTGTACGCTACCTCGCCTACTCGCTTTAGTATCTCGAACGGTCCTATGAATATTGGACTCAGTTTCCCTTTCTTACTGAAACAAATCTTTCCCTTCCACGGAGATACTTTTAAGAATACGAAACTGTCAACTTCAAAATCTTGGTCTTGTCGATGCAAATATGTGTACTTCTTCTGGCAATCTTCAGCTGCTACTAGTCTGGCTCTTATCATTGTCACCATGTCTGCGGTTTGTTGTACTAACTCTAGTCCGAGTATTCGTCGTTCTCCGACTTCGTCCCAACATAATGGCGTTCTGCACTTTCTTCCGTAAAGAGCTTCGTATGGTGGCATGCCGATACTCGCATGGTAACTATTATTCTACGCAAATTTGACTAAGGGTAGGTGGTCGTCCCAATTTCCCTTGAAGTCCATCACGCAAGTCCTAAGCATGTCCTCCAACGTTTGTATTGTTCGCTCACTTTGTCCGTCTGTGTGACACCCCCAAATCCGGGTTACTTGACCCCCGAGTTTGGTGTTCACTATCCACAATATAATAACATCTAACTACCCATTTAAATATAAATAGGAATACATAACTCATTAACATATGTTGTTAATACATAAGTCCCAGGTCCACTAACCTTAACATTACAGAAATACCCCTTAGTTATACAAAAAGGGTTTACAATATAATACATCATAATAATAATATTATTTATCATAACTAATTTATAACTATGTCTTTTCCTTTGTTCTTCTTCGCAGCACCTTCTACAACTTCGTCCCTAGCTGAAAAGTTTTATTTAGCAAAAGTGAGTAACAAGTTTACCCCGTAAGTTAAGATATACAATAAAGGTATAGAAATCAATATCAAGTCTTCTAACATTCTCCGTAACAATAATCTGATAATGAAAGAGTACAACACTTTCAAGGTTTTCTACGATATTCAAATGAATAATCAAGAATTAATTCTACGAAATAACAAAGTGGAATATTTTCCAGATTTATGCTGAGTGATCACACAAGATCTAGAACTTCTCTTCTCGGGTATATATCAATGTTTTACTTTAACATATACGCAGGTGTATCAGATAACCATAAAGATTAAATCAGACTCATCTGCAAGTACTTAGAGCCGGCCAACTCCTTGTACCCTATATTATGTATAATACTTATAGGTCACGCGCAATGGTCGAATATACGACTTAAAATATTCCCTTTATATAAAAGGTTGTTCTTCTCAGTCTCAGAATCAAGATTTTGATTTTACAATGAAATATTGTGATTTTAATTTCTAATTAGTTCTCGATCTAGTCGAAATAATTGGCATCGATTTGTCAATAATAATTGAATTCTCTTCTCGAACCTATCAAGTTCTAACAAATGTTCGTCTAGCCAGAATGATTAGCTAAGACATTTCTCAACATAATACGACAATAATAGGAATTATATGTACTGTCAATTCTATCTTCTACGGATATGAATATCCAAGAACGGTAATTCTACAAATGTATATTTTCCGAATTAGTAATTCAATTTGAATTATTAAACATGCACTAACTGCGAATAATCAACAATAATTTCTCTGGACATGGTATAATTAGCAATAATTAACCACTATAATAATTGAATGAATATAACTCAAGGTTGAGTTAGGAAACTTGCCTCTTCCGCTAATTACAGCTACACAAAATACTTATCTGCGTTCGTAAGACCTATAACCAATACTATCGGTCTCACAATTAGCACAATAATTTATAACACATAACACTGTAATTTATAGTCAATCTTCTCCTAGGCACATTACCACATAGCCATATTAGTGTTTACAACATATATAAACACTTAACAAGTCTAACTAGTTCGGTCTGGTTGGACTTCGGTCCATTCTCGGTATTCTAGTCACCTTATTCGACAATTTACACCTTGATTGTCAATTTAATCTTAGTTTCTAAGCTTCAATATTATTTTAGATAAGTCAAATATTATTTATAATATTTTTTGGAAGCTTTTAATAATTTATAAACAATTATTATAATTTATAATAATTTTTCAAACACTTAAATCATTTTTAAATAATTTAATTATCAAATAATCTTATTATAATTAATATTTAATAATATAAAAATATTAATGTTATACTTTTCAAAATATTAAAGTTATTATTAATAACTTGAAATATTTTTAAATCATCAATATTCTACTTAAATGATTTTTAAAGTAATTAAAATCATTTTTAAATCATCACCATTAACATTTAAATATTAATATAATTATTATAAAAATATTAAAAGTCATTAATTATAATTAAAATATTTTTCTCATTTTTAAATAATTTTTAAATCAATAAAATCATTTTTAATTTATTTATTTAATATAATAATTAAATAAATCTAATATCATTAATATTAATTTAATTATGAGAATTCTCCAAAAATATTGAAATATATATTTTATAATTCAAAATATTTTCTAACACTTTATTCTTATTTAAAATAATTTTTAAATCAATAAAATCATTTTTATCTTATTTATTTAATTTAATAATTAAATAAATCTAATATCATTAATATTAATTTATTAATAAAAATTCTCCAAAAATATTAAAAGTTACATTTTATAACTTAAAATATTTTAAATAGATTATTCTTATTTAAAATGATTTTTCGTAATATTAAATTATTTTTCTCTAATTTATTTATTATACTAATTAAATAAATTAAATATTATTTTTATTCAAATAATTATAATTATTAAATAAAAATGTCTCAAATAATTAAAAGTTATTTTTCAGAATTTAAAATGATTTTTAAAACCATTTTTAGTCATTTTTATAATTTATTTCTAATTTTAAATAATTTCCAGAATATTCAGAAATTAGAAAATAATAAAACCGTCGCTAAAGACCTTTAGCGACATGTTGGGTAAAATCTAATTTCGCACAAGACGCGAGTATACGTGGTCAACAAGTAATAAAGTGAAACTAGAGTATCGTTCCCACGAAGAATTGTTTAATAAAAATCATCAAGTACTAACTCGTAACCAACTCAATCTTATTTAAACAAATGAATTTCAAATTATATAAATTAAAATACTCTTAAATTTCACTAGTTAAATTAAGATAACGGAGATTTAAGATCACAACTTCACTTATTGCTTCATTTAAGTTAACATACTTCTCATCAATTATTCTATATCCTGAATTGTTAATCAAGAACACTAAAGCAGATAAAACCACCTCTCGATGCATAATACACATATTAACGTCAATTCACAATTAAGATAGAAATCTGTTAAACACCTTAATCAACTAACCCACTATATCTCTATGTGAATTACAATTGACGAAGGTTGAAGAATAAGTTCTCTATCCGATTACATGCGATGTCAAGCATATCTCTACCTTAACACTCATCAAGTTTAAGCTACTAACAAAATCCTGAACACATGCTATCATGATAAGATCTAAATCAATACTTCATCTCTCGAGTTCATATAGATTACCATGGTAATTGATGGCCAATCAATTAAACAATTAAGTCTAAATCACAATAGACAATCCTCACAATAGAACATAATAATTGGTAGCGAAGCATATTAAAATAAACTACACAATAAGATCCATTGTAATCTCAAACAAAGAATTAGTTCATGATTATTGAATTAAAACTAAGAATCCACAATTGAATCATCATTAAAAGATAAAGATAGAAGAAGATTAGAAGATAGAATATGTTGTCTGCAGATTTGATGCTTTCTCATTGCTCCTACTTTGAATCTTCAATGATCTCCAAGTTGCTTCAATCTCCCATTCTAATATGAACTAGGGTTTTGATCTAATTTACTCTAATCTAATCTAATGGAATCCTCCAAAACTAGCATATATCCCCCTCTTTTATGCCTCTCATCATGTATTTATAGTTCTAATGGATACCCAAACAAGTTAGGCAACTAAGAATCCTATTCTAACTCAAATTGGACATCAAATAACCCAATTCAGCTGTCTTCCCGCCGCCTAGCTTTCCTCGCACTGTCCCCAGGTCATTTAGAGCGCGCCCCGCGCTGTCTATAGCGCGGTCCGCGCTACCATGTTTCCTACTGCGACGTCCTTTGATAAAATATGCATAACTTTTGACCCGCTAGGAGTTACGGGGCCTGCCACCTATCAAATCGAAGATAACGAAGAGATCTACAACTTTCATTCTCTGAGGATTGACAGATTCCGTCCAGATCAAGGCGCAAATCGAGCTTGAAGTAGATGCTATGTAAATGGCAAGCATGACAACTCTTAGCTTTGATCTTTGTTGATAAAAAGGCCAGAACTCTCGCATCCGAACTCCGATTGGGATGATTCAAGATGTTCCGGAAAGCTAAGAAGTAGATCTACACTAAAATCCAAGTTCTAAGCCAAAAACATGCATTCAACTTGGTGTTAAAAATCCTTCAATCATCCCTCCTTGTATTCACTTGTGTATTTTGGTCCAAAAGATGTCCGAATTGTTTTCCCTTTCTTCTTCATGCCAATGCTATGTCATCGCCTACAAAATAACATAAAATGTATGAAAAGTAACTAAGAAACATGAGATTAAGCAAATAATTCAAGTAATAGATACCAGATAAGTAGGTATAAAACCTACTTATCAAATACCCCCAAACTTAAACAGTTGCTTGTCCTCAAGCAAAAACACAAATTAGACAGATTCATCCTCTAGCAATGATCCACCCAAACAATGAATCAATATGAATTTAATCAATGGCCTCAAAGGTTACAACAAATGATAACTCGTAGAAAATTTCAAAATAATGTCATGTCTAAAATTTTAACAACTTTTATTAGATTCACATCTACTCTTGATCCTTTAAGTGCGTGTATGCCTCCATATGTTTAAACCAGTCATGATTTAGATTAGATCAACCAATACTCATAAAAGATTTTCAAAAACGACTTTCAAAGCTTCTTAACACATCAATCACCGCTACTATAGACATAGCACATTTTTTTCTTGAGGATCAACTGGATATTTAAACTTTTAAGCACGTAAGAACCCTTCCCAAGTATTTCAAATATACATATTTTTTTTCACTATTTAGTGAGTGCGTTTTACGCTCCATCTCACTTTTCACTTTTCCTCGAACGAGTGCATTTTATGCTCCATCTCGTGTCTGTGTTTATGAGGAGTGCGTTTTACGCTCCATCTCGACCCACAACAAAATTCAATTATTCAACTCGGGAAGGTTCCAATAATTTTATATTATTATTATTATTTTTCATAAATACCCCAAGATTTCCCCCAAACTTATGTGAGTGCCTAATTTTCACTTCGAATGATGCTCAAATAAGATTTCTCAAGTTGCAATGGTATCTTTCATAAGCAGTTAGCCAAAAAATTTCAATCCCAACTGGCTAAACAAATGGATATGTGTAAAATTTTTCAAAAATTTCGCAAATAATGTGAAAACCAACTAACTAGTTAAAATATAGACTAAGCATTCTTATCAATTCTCCAAGAGTTAACAATATCAACCACCCACTTATCATTGGCCAAAATCAAATTCCATCAAAACATTGCCCAAGTAAATACTAAACATGATAAATACCCCCAAACTTAAAACAGACATTGTCCTCAATGGCTAAGATAGGAAAAATTAAAAGAGAGGACTTCCCTGACATATAGCAATTTATCTTATTGTCTGCAAAGTTTGAAGAATAGGTTAAGCACATTGGAATGAATCGGGCACCACACTTGAATTTAACTTGAATAACCTTTTCATAATCTTTTGCATGTCCATTGAACCTCCAATACCTGCAATGAAGAGAGACAACATGGATTAGAATAGAACTTTGGAATATAACGTGATTCCTATCTACTAAATAAACTAGGAAAACATATAAATATTAAAAAAATAAAAAATTCATGGGTTGCCTACCAGTCAGCGCTTGATTTACAGTCTTTCAGCCTGACTTTGTCTGGTCAACGCTATCCAATTCCTCTTCGGTAATTAAGGAACCCTCCATCCATCGGAAATAATATAGCTTTTGGTAGGTTCCCATTTACGATGGCTAATGCATCAAAGTCACCTAGCATGCTCTGATTTGGTATGATCTCAATCAAGAACGTCCCCCACAACTAGGTGTTTTCTCCATTGTGTATGTGATCACTTTGGGGCATGGAAGCTTGTCACACACAATGGGCTCTTCGTCTATCTTCTCTTTCTCTTCTTACCATGGATTGAAAATTGTACTCATTCTTATGTCAACAAGAGCTTTGCCGACGACATGACTAACAAGTGGGCATGATTTTGCAAATCTGACCGACTCTTTGATCTTTGGTGGAGACCCATTTAGATCTTCGTGGACATCTATTTCATTATCCCCAATTGTCTCCACACTTCCTATATCTTGTGGCTCATCCAGTCGCAGATTTGGTTTGGGTTCTCCGTCAATTTCATCATCCATGTTATAAGGCCAAGTGTTTGGAGGAAGGTTGCTTACGGCTTTAGTCATTTTCTCTGTCTGATCCGCAAGATTTTGATTTGGCTTCGCTTGATTACTCATCTTCTCCTCATCTGCTATGAACTTGGACAAAAATTCCCCCAGCCTTGAATTTTCTATTTCAGTCTCGGAAGCCATGTATTGAGAACCATTGATTGAGGTAGTAAAAAGTTGTTCCATCCAATTATTAAAATTTTGGGTTGACAACTCTTGGCTAATACACATCTCCTCTAGGCTAATACTCATCTCCTCTATGTTTTCTATGCCCTTGAATATTATATCCCTTAGATTTGGCTTTTCTTCTTGTGGCAATGGAGGTGGACATGAAAATTCTGGTGTGTATGATGGATTTGGAGCGTAATATTGGTCATCATAATTATAGCTCCACAAAAAATCTGGGTGATACCCCCAATCTTGATAATAGTTGTTAGGATAGACATATTTATTGGTGTAATCACCACCATACTGTACCGGCTTGAAACTGATGGCGCACTGATGACTCATATGATTTCCAGCACAATAATCACAGGTAACAGCCACACTTTGGCGACGTTGAGCTTCAAAAGCGTCTAACCTCCTCGAAATTGTCTCAATCTGTGCTGACAATGCAGAAAGTGTCGCGAGTCTGTCAATCTCCGCTCCCCTTGGCTGAGTCATTCTAGCCATCCTTCGACTCCGTTGGGCTGCGATAACCTCCAACGTCTTCGAAGTTGCCTCAAGTTGTATTGGCTCTATAGAAGATGTATTAAGTCCATCAATCCCTGTTTTCCTTGGTTGAGTCATGTTCGTGTATGGCCATTGATACGAAAAGTCATCCATGGTACCTGAAAAGAGAGAAATATAGGAAGAGAGTTAAAACTAAAAATAAAAATATTTAAATTAAGACTATTTTGATTGAAAGTAATATTGGTAAAAAATATTAAACTAATTCCCCGGCAACGGCGCCAAAAACTTGTTGGGTAAAATCTAATTTCGCACAACACGCAAGTATACGTGGTCAACAAGTAATAAAGTGAAAATAGAGTATCGTTCCCACGAGAAATTATTTAATAAAAATCACCAAGTACTAACCCGTAACCAACTCAATCTTATTTAAACAAATGAATTTCAAATTATATAAATTAAACTACTCTTAAATTCCACTAGTTAAATTAAGATAACGGAGATTTAAGATCACAACTTCACTTATTGCTTCATTTAAGTTAACATACTTTTCATCAATTATTCTCTATCCTGAATTGTTAATCAAGAACACAAAAGCAGATAAAACCACCTCTCGCTGCATAATACCCATATTAACGTCAATCCACAATTAAGATAGAAATCCGTTAAACACCTTAATCAACTAACCCACTATATCTCTATGTGAATTACAATTAAAGAAGGTTGAAGAATAAGTGCTCTATCCGATTACATGCGATGTCAAGCATATCTCTACCTTTACACTCATCAAGTTTAAGCTACTAACAAAATCCTGAACACATGCTATCATGATAAGATTTAAATCAATACTTCATCTCTCGAGTTCATATAGATTATCACGGTAATTGATGGCCAATCAGTTAAACAATTAAGTCTAAATCACAATAGACAATCCTCACAATAGAACATAATAATTGATATCGAATCATATTAAAATAAACTACACAATAAGATCCATTGTAATCTCAAACAAAGAATTAGTTCATGATTATTGAATTAAAACTAAGAATCCACAATTGAATCATCATTAAAAGATAAAGATAGAAGAAGATAAGAAGATAGAATATGTTGTCTGCAGATTTGATGCTCTCTCCTTGATCCTACTTTGAATCTTCAATGATCTCCAAGTTACTTCAATCTCCCATTCTAATAAGAACTAGGGTTTTGATCTAATTTACTCTAATCTAATCTAATGGAATCCTCCAAAACTAGCTTATATCCCCCTCTTTTATGCCTCTCATCATGTATTTATAGTTCTAATGGATACCCAAACAAGTTAGGCAACTAAGAATCCTATTGTAGCTCAAATTGGACATCAAATAACCCAATTCAGTTGTCTTCCTGCCGCCTAGCTCGCCCCGCGCTGTCCCCAGGTCATTTAGAGCGCGCCCCGCGCTATAGTGGCAGATTTTTAGGTGGCCTAGCGCGCCTGTCCGCGCTACCCTATTTCCTGCTGTGACGTCCTTTGATAAAACAGGCATAACTTTTGACCTGCTAAGAGTTACGGGGCCTGCCACCTATCAAATCAAAGATAATGACGAGATCTACAACTTTTATTCTTTGAGGATTGATAGATTCCATCCAGATCAAGGCGGAAATCGAGCATGAAGTAGATGCTATGTAAATGGCAAGCATGACAAGTCTTAGCTTTGATCTTTGTTGATAAAAAGGCCATAACTCTCGCATCCGAACTCCGATTGGGATAATTCAAGATGTTCCGAAAAGCTAAGAAGTAAATCTACACTAAAATCTAAGTTCCAAGCCAAGAACATGCATCTAACTTGGTGTTAAAAATGCTTCAATCATCCCTCCTTGTATTCACTTACGTATTTTGGTCCAAAAGATGTCCGAATTGCTTTTCCTTGCTTCTTTATGCCAATGCTATGCCATCGCCTACAAAATAACATAAAATGTATGAAAAGTAACTAAGAAACATGAGATTAAGCAAATAATTTAAGTAGTAGATACCGGATAAGTAGGTATAAAACCTACTTATCACGACACAAAGTGTCGCTATTGGTGTTCTTGAGCCTCAAGAACACTGACAGTCGGTGCTCAAGGGGTCAAGTTTGACCGCCCATGATTCTTAGTATAATAATGTTCTGGGCTAGACTGAAATGTGGTCCTGTAGTTCTTATGACACACTACAACATCAAATCTACATCGTGATCATACAACCAAACAACACGAAGATCTGATCTCTCAAACCTTCTGTCAGACCGAATCTAGGTTTTCTAGGTAACCCAAAAACCCAGCAGCTTCGAGGGGCTATTTTGGGGCTCGATTAATATCGTGTTCTGGTAATATCTTAAGTGGTTTCTTCGTTCATACTCATAGTATACATGACAAGGACAACATGAATCGTACGGTAAAACTATGTCAGAAGGCTCGTTCTGACTATTTCTAGGTTTTCTAGAAACGTCAAAAATAGACCGAGTGGTCTACTTTGACCAACTGCCACGATCTACTAGTGGTTCATTTACACGATCTAAAGACATGGAATGAAAGAACATATAACAAGCTACAACATGGTTACAAACACAACATCAAACAACCTAAAACCTGTCAGATCCAGACCTCACAAAAATTGTCAGACGCTAAAAAAAACTTTCTGGGTTACCCAGAATTCTCATGGTCATGCTCGGTCAACGGATTTTAACCTTTAATAACTTCAAATCCAAATATCAAATGGTACTAATTCCACTTGCAGCTTAAAGACAACATACCAGGCTACAAAACCAAAACTTAAAACAACAAAAATCTTAAACGAGCAAGGATCTATGGCAACTGACATTAGCTTGTCAGACCACAAATTTTGTTCTTGGACAGATTTTGAAAAACATATTTTTAAAGCCATTTGATGCTATGGATCCATCATGGATCAACATAGATCAACTAAAAACATTATATAACACTAATCTAAACACATAAACACAAAATCTTTCTTAGCAACTTGGATCAAAAATAAAAATTAGGTTTATACCTTTCTAATTCAATCTTTGATTCTTGCTCTCCAAATCTAATTTAGGTGATTAAGTGGGTGTTTATGGAACTGATTTGCCTAAGAAATTTCGGATGCTAAGAGAGAGAGAGCTGTGGGAGTGTTGTTTATCAAATGGCTAAATACATGCATTTTCTCTCTCTTTAAATCTATATATAATGTGATATAATGTTGCTAGATCTGATGTAATGTCAATTGGAGGCTGTTTTGCTGAGATTTTCATGTCCCAAAGTCAAGAGAGTTGGTCAACAACTAAAGGTTTTGCAATTTTTACAAGTAACCTCATTAAAAATGTAAAAAGGGTAATTTTGTAATTTGGAAAATAATTTTAATGGCATTATGGGTAATTGCTCAAACCCTTAGGGTTTAACCCTAAGGTTCTAACCCTTAGGTTTTACAAATCCCAAATCTTAGAATTTTCCAATTAGGGTTTCTAAAAAGAAAAATTAAGATCTCTAAAATAAAATTAGGGTTTTAAATAGAAATTAATAGTTCTAAAGTATAATTAGGGTTTCCTAATTATATTGATATTTACTTTACACATTAGGCTCGCTCATTAGGATTAGGATTTCCTAATTAGGGTTTAAGATTCTCGAATTTTAAAATTAGGGTTTCCCAACGTATAATTAGGGTTTCTAACTGCGTGCTAGGGTTTTTAATCTTGAGATTAAGGTTTCTAATCCCTTATTAGGGTTTATTAATTGCAACCCTTATCCGATTAATCATTGATCAAAAATTCTATACAGTACAAACACATACATATTAATATAATGACTTTAATTATATTTTCTATCGAATCCATACCCGCAACTAGGGTTAGGGTTTCTATTCTCCGTTAAGCACAACTCTACTCTTAATTTATTAGCCAATACACAAATTGACCTTCTCGAGACTCGTATCACAGATACTTGTCACAAAAATATTAATTAAAAAAATTATTTGTAAAATTTTGAATATTCGAAATCCCGAGTTATTACATTCACCCCTCCTTAAAAGGATTCCGTCCTCGGAATCACCGCTTTCTTATTCTCTACAATCTTTTAAAGTTATATCATCAATTCATTTCTATCAACACAATATTAATTTGTGTTTCAAATTCTAACCTGTGACTTGGATCTATACAAGAAAACAGTTCACAGAAATATCTAACTCATAATACTCGCGTAATTTAAGTATTAAGCGAAATCGTTACCTGCTGCCACCTCCTGAGTAGCCACTGCATCCTGTGCTGTCATGTTGAATGTACGAGCCGTTGGTTTTCCTGGCTATGTAAGTCGTCGAATTGCCAAGGTTCCGCCATCGGGTCCTTTGTTGCCGCTTTCTTTCTCCGTATTTCTCTTCGGACAGTTTTGAACCAAATGATCAGTTGATCCGCACGCAAAACAACCTTGTATCTTCTTCGGACTGGGCCAATTGGGCGACATGTGCCCCTCTTGCCCACAATTATAGCAGACTCCCTTCTTCTTCAGGCAAACTCCAGCATGGTTCTTCCCACAATTTGAACATGGCTCCCTTCCTTTCCTATTATCTTCTATTTTATTACCTGACTGGGTATTCTCACTCCATTTTCTCTTATTTGGATTACTACCACCACTGCTTCCTCCATCTCTTGTCTTTTTCTTCTTCTCCTGATGAAATCGAGATGCAGCTTCGCTCCCTCTTTCAGTAATTAATGCTTTCTCCATCAAAGCCGCAAACGTATTGATCTGCAATACTGCTACCTTGTTGAATATCCCCGACTTCAGTCCGTTCTCAAATCTTCTCGCCTTTCTCGCCTCTGTATCCACCTGATGAGGTGTAAATCTAGTCAACTCATTAAATTTGGCAGCGTATTCAGAAACAGACATATTCTCTTGCTTTAGTTCTAGAAACTTGACTTGCATTCGAGCTTGCATACTCGTTAAAAAGTAATTCTCAAAGAATAACTCTTTAAATCTGGTCCAAGTCACCACAGTTGTACCCTCTCTCGCTTTGTTAGTCTCCCACCAGTAATTGGCTTCTCCCTTCATCAGGTACGTTGCAAAAGCTATCTTTTGCTCTTCTGACACTCTGGCGATAACGAATGCTTTCTCCATCTCCTTCACCCATGTTTGGGCTTCAATCAGATCTGTGGTTCCTTTGAATTCAGGCGGTCCTACAGCTTTAAAGTCTTTAAAATTTGCCAATCTTTCAGCTGGCTGATTCCTCGCTCTTCCTCTTGCAGCTGGAGCTCTATTCTCCATAGCTTGGGCTAACATATCCGCAAAGTTTTGCATTGGGTCAGCTTGACCTCCTTCGTTATTCACCGATTGCTCTTCTCTTTGATTTCGATTCTGTCGTCTAGGCAGCATGATCTGATTTAAATAAAAATCTTACATTAATTCTCTTTCTATACACAAATTCTTAACACAACAACACATAATTCTCATATATAAATGAATATTTATTCAAATAGTTCATAGCACATTTAGTACTTAACACATATTACTATCCCTTTTTAAATCACATCAGGATTTAACAACACAACTTTACACAAAAAGTTGTAATTTTCCATTCACCATAGTTATTACCAGTTCGTCAAACTTACCACACTTATGAGTTCAGAAACTTGCCACAATTATATGAGTGTATAAACTTATCCTAGTCAGGCCTTTGGCGTCCGTTCGCTAAGGGGTTCAAAATATTTCATATAATTATGAGTCATTAACTTACCATAAGTATGAGTTATAAGAACACACAAATTAATCTTAGTCTTATAATCATATAGAAAATAAAGATTTTATTCATACAACATATTTATATTTACATATGCTTACACATCATTCTCGATATTACAACACTTAATATCATAAACTTCTACCAAAAGATACTACCTCTTAAACTTAAGCTATCTACCGTCCACTCCCTTCACCAATCTTCTTCTTGTTGGGACACTTGTTGAATCCGTGACCCGTTCTACCACATGAGAAACACTTCTTCATATTCGGCTTAGGACAATGTAGGGAAATATGTCCTTCCTGCTTGCAGTTGAAGCACACATTCTTCCACATCATGCACTCTCCCACGTGAGTCTTTCCACACTTTCTACAGGCTTGTTTCTTCTTTGGGTTTGACTTTTTAGAATTAGGGTTGTTGTTGCCCCTCTTTCGCTTATTCTTGTCTTTCTGCTGCTTGATTGTCCCTTCAGACGATCCACCACCTTCAGTCTTCATTCTTTCCACCTGCGCCTTGAGCTCGTTCCATTCTTCAATCATTTCGCGTAACGCTCACTCCGTCTTCCACAACTCCTGCAAGAGAAACACTTTACTCCAGAGTTCTTGAACTTCCGTCGATAGTTGATCTTATTCTTTAACTTTGGTCTTATTCTTTTTCTCCACCCTAGCTTGTTCAGAATCTGCCTCCTCATCTCCACATAGATACATCTCGGGATAATCGTCATGATCACTCCCCAAATTAACCATTGGTTCATCTTCTCCCACCTTCTCCACTGATTCGCTTTGCACTGGCACCTAGGCTTCTGGCGCTGGTGTAACAGCCGCTAGCATCTCCGCACTCGTTTCATCTTCTCCATACATCCTATAATCAGTTTAAATAACTTGATTAGTACTTCACTAGTATAAAATTCTCACACGAGGTGTCCATATATCTCTTTATTGATGCACTTCGGCAATCCCTCACTTAGAACTCTAAATGAGTTTTCTCTATCTCGCGTATGGTTATAATCCTAGGGTTTTTCCCACCCCACTTAAGATTTATAACCTACAGCTCTGATACCAACCTGTGACACCCCCAAATTCGGGTTACTTGACCCCCGAGTTTGGTGTTCACTATCCACAATATAATAACATCTAACTACCCATTTAAATATAAATAGGAATACATAACTCATTAACATATGTTGTTAATACATAAGTCCCAGGTCCACTAACCTTAACATTATAGAAATACCCCTTAGTTATACAAAAAGGGTTTACAATATAATACATCATAATAATAATATTGTTCATCATAACTAATTTATAACTATGCATTTCCCTTTATTCTTCTTCGTAGCACCTTCTGCAACTTTGTCCCTAGTTGAAAAGTTTTATTTAGCAAGGGTGAGCAACAAGTTTGTCCCGCAAGTTAAGATATATAATAAAGGTATAGAAATCAATATCAAGTCTTCTAACATTCTCCGCAACAATAATCTGATAATGAAAGAGTACAACGCTTTCAAAGTTTTCTACGATATTCAAATGAATAATCAAGAATTAATTCTACGAAATAATAAAGTGGAATGCTTTCCAGATTTATGCTGAGTGATCACACAAGATCTAGAACTTCTCTTCTCGGGTATATATCAAAGTTTTACTTTAACATATACGCAGGTGTATCAGACAACCATAAAGATTAAATCATACCCCTCTGTAAGTACTTAGAGCCGGCCAACTCCGTGTACCCTATATTATGCATAATACTTATAGGTCGCGCGCAATGGTCGAATATACGACTTAAAATACTCTCTTTATATAAAAGGTTATTCTTCTCAGTCTCAGAATCAAGATTTTGATTTAACAATGAAATATTGTGATTTTAATTTCTAATTACTTCTCGATCTAGTCGAAATAATTGGCATCAATTTGTCAATAATAATTGAATTCTCTTCTCGAACCTATCAAGTTCTAACAAATATTCGTCTAGCCAGAATGATTAGCTAAGACATTTCTCAACATAATGCGACAATAACAGGAATTATCTGTACTGTCAATTATATCTTCTATGGATATGAATATCCAACAACAGTTATTCTATAAATGTATATTTTCTGAATCAGTAATTCAATTTGAATTATTATACATGCACTAACTGCGAATAATCAACAATAATTTCCCTGGACATGGTATAATTAGCAATAATTAACCACTATAATAATTGAATGAATATAACTCAAGGTTGAATTAAGAAACTTGCCTTTTCCGCTGATTACAGCTACACAAAATACTTATCTGCGTTCGTAAGACCTATAACCAATAATATCGGTCTCACAATTAGCACAATAATTTATAACACATAACACTGTAATTTATAGTCAATCTTCTCCTAGGCACATTACCACATAGCCACATCAGTGTTTATAACCTATATAAACACTTAACAAGTCTAACTAGTTCGGTCTGGTTAGACTTCGGTGCATTCTCGGTATTCTAGTCACCTTATCCGACAATTTACACCTTGATTGTCAATTTAATCTTGGTCTCTAAGCTTCAATATTATTTTAGATAAGTCAAATATCATTTATAATATTTTTTTAGAAGCTTTTAATAATTTATAAACAATTATTATAATTTATAATAATTTTTCAAACACTTAAATTATTTTTAAATGATTTAATTATCAAATAATCTTATTATCATTAATATTTAATAATATAAAAATATTAATGTTATACTTGTCAAAATATTAAATTATTGTTAATAACTTGAAATATTTTTAAATCATCAATATTCTACTTAAATAATTTTTAAAGTAATTAAAATCATTTTTAAATCATCACCATGAATATTTAAATATTAATGTAATTATTATCAAAATATTAAAAGTCATTAATTATAACTTAAAATATTTTTCTCATTTTTAAATAATTTTTAAATCAATAAAATCATTTTTAATTCATTTATTTAATATAATAATTAAATAAATCTAATATCATTAATATTGATTTATTAATGAGAATTCTCCAAAAATATTGAAATATATATTTTATAATTAAAAATATTTTCTAACACTTTATTCTTATTTAAAATAATTTTTAAATCAATAAAATCATTTTTATCTTATTTATTTAATTTAATAATTAAATAAATCTAATATCATTAATATTAATTTATTAATGAAAATTCTCCAAAAATATTAAAAGTTACATTTTATACTCAAAATATTTTTAAATACATTATTCTTATTTAAAATAATTTTTCATAATATTAAATCATTTTTCTCTAATTTATTTAATATACTAATTAAATAAATTAAATATTATTTTTATTCAAATAATTATAATTATTAAATAAAAATGTCCCAAATAATTAAAAGTTATTTTTCAGAATTTAAAATAATTTTTAAAACTATTTTTAGTAATTTTTCTAATTTTAAATAATTTCCGGAATATTCAGAAATTAGAAAATAATAAAACCGTCGCTAAAGACCTTTAGCGACACAAAGCGTCGCTGTTGGTGTTCTTGAGCCTCAAGAACACTGGCATCCGGTGCTCAAGGGGTCAAGTTTGACCGCCCTTGATTCTCAGTGTAATAATGTTCTGTGCTAGATTGAAATGTGGTCCTGTAGTTCTTATGACATACTACAACTTCCAATCTACATCGTGATCATACAACCAAACAACACAAAGATCTGATCTCTCAAACCTTCTGTCAAACTGAATCTGAGTTTTCTGGGTAACCAAGAAATCCAGCAGCTTCGAGGGGCTATTTTGGGGCTCGATTAATATCGTGTTCTGGTAATATCTTAAGTGGTTTCTTGGTTCATACTTATAATATACATGACAAGGAACAATACGAAAGCAACAAATTTGTTTATCATCAACAGGATCAACATGAATCGTACGGTCAAACTATGTCAGAAGGCTCGTTCTAACTGTTTTTGGGTTTTTCAGAAACGTCAAAAATAGACCGGGTGGTCTACTTTGACCAACTGCCACGATCTACTAGTGGTTCATTTACACGATCTAAAGATATGGAATGAAAGAACATATAACAAGCTACAACATGGTTACAAACACAACATCAAACAACCTAAAACCTGTCAGATCCAGACCTCACAAAAATTGTCAGACGCTAAAAAAATCTTTCTGGGTTACCCAGAATTCTCATGGTCATGCCCGGTCAACGGGTTTTGACCTATAATAACTTCAAATCCAGACATCAAATGGTACTGATTCCACTTGCAGCTTAAAGACAACATACCAGGCTACAAAACCAAAACTTAAAACAACAAAAATCTTAAACGAGCAAGGATCTGTGGCGACTGACATTAGCTTGTCAGACCACAAATTTTGTTCTTAGATAGATTTTGAAAAACATCTTTTTAAAGCCATTTGATGCTATGGATCCATCATGGATCAATATAGATCAACTAAAAATATTATATAACACTAATCTAAACACATAAACACAAAATCTTTCTTATCAACTTGGATCAAAAATAAAAATTAGGTTTATACCTTTCTAATTCAATCTTTGATTCTTGCTCTCCAAATCTGATCTAGGTGATCAAGTGGGTGTTTATGGAACTGATTTGCCTAAGAAATTTTTGAGGCTAAGAGAGATAGAGTTGTGGGAGTGTTGTATATCAAATGGCTAAATACATGCATTTTCTCTCTCTTTAAATCTATATATAATGTGATATAATGTTGCTATATCTGATGTGCTGTCAATTGGAGGCTATTTTGCTGAGATTTTCATGTCCCAAAGTCAAGAGAGTTGGTCAACAACTAAAGGTTTTGCAATTTTTACAAGTAACCTCATTAAAAATGTAAAAAGGGTAATTCTATAACTTGGAAAATAATTTTAATGGCATTATGGGCAATTGCCCAAACCCTTAGAGTTTAACCCTTAGGGTTCTGACCCTAAGGTTCTAACCCTTAGGTTTTACAAACCTTAAATCCTAGAATTTTCTAATTAGGGTTTCTAAAAAGAAAAATTAAGATCTCTAAATTAAAATTAAGGTTTTCAATAGAAATTAATAGTTCTAAAGTATAATTAGGGTTTCCTAATTATATTAACATTTACTATACACATTTAATTGGGGTTTAGGATTCCCGAATTTTAAAATGATGGTTTCTTGACGTATAATTAGGGTTTCTAACTGCGTGCTAGGGTTTTTAATCTTGAGATTAAGGTTTCTAATCCCTTATTAGGGTTTATTAATTACAACCCTTATTCGATCAATCATTGATCAAAAATTCTATACGGTACAAACACATACATATTAATATAATTATTTTAATTATATTTTCTATCGAATCCATACTCGTAACTAGGGTTAGGGTTTTTATTCTCCGTTAAGCACAACTCTACTCTTGATTTATTAGCGAATACACAAATTGACCTTCTCGAGACTCGTATCACAGATACTTGTCACAAAATTGATAATCAATATTAATATTAATTAAAAAAAATTATTCGTAAAATTTTGAATATTCAAAATCCCAAGTTTTCATAGTCTGTCTGAGGATGATAAGCAGTACTTAACTGTCTTCCCATCCTCTCTTGCAAGCTTTTCCAGAATTTTGACGTGAAACGCGGGTCTCGGTCAGAAACAATCGACACCGGCACTCCATGTCGTGAAACGATTTCCTTTACGTACAGATTTGCTAACTGATTTAAACTATAGCCGATCTTGATTGGTAGAAAATGTGCAGTCTTTGTTAGTCGATCCACGATAACACAAATGGCATCCAAACCTTTCTGCGTGACTGGAAGTCCTACCACGAAATCCATCGTGATATGCTCCCATTTCTACTCCGGTATTTCCAACGGTTGTAGCAACCCCCTCGGCCGCTGATGCTCTGCTTTTACATGTTGACACGTAAGACATCTACTAACGTACTCCGCGATTTCTCGTTTCAAATTTGGCCACCAAAAATGTTGCTTCAAGTCCCGGTACATCTTCGTGCTTCCCGGATGAACGGAATATGTCGTATTGTGTGCCTCGCGCAAAATCTCCTCTCTCAACTCGGTTACCGTCGGTACCCATAGTCTCCCTTCGAATTTTAAAATACCGTCTTTATCTATTCAAAATTTTCTTAACTCATTTTCCGCAATCCTACTCCTTATTTTCTCACATTCTCCATCTTTCTTATGTGCCTCCTTTACCCTATCCAACAATGTCGGACAAGCTTCCATCACAAATAATTTCTCTCCAGACCTCTCGGGTTCCTTCACTTCTATTTCCAACTTCTCCATATCTCTTATTAACTCCTCCTGAGTTGTCAGTTGAAATAATGTCTCCCTTCCTTTCCTGCTCAGAGTGTCGGCAACTACGTTTACCTTCCCCAGGTGATAAAGAATCTCACAATGATAATCTTTGATTAATTCTAACCACTTTCTCTGATGCATGTTCAACTCCTTCTGTGTGAAGATATATTTCATACTTTTGTGGTCCGTGTATATCTCACATTTCTCTCCGTACAAATAATATATACATATCTTTAACGCAAAAACTACTGCCGCTAACTCTAAGTCATGAGTAGGGTATCCTTTTTCGTAATCCTTCAATTGTCGTGATGCATACACAATGACTTTGCCATGTTACATTAGCACACAGCTCAGTCCTCTATGAAATGCATCACTATACACCATAAATCCTCATATATCATCTGGTAAGGATAATACAGGCGCCACCCTTAATCTCCACTTCAATTCTTGAAAACTCTCTTCGCATTTGTCGGTCCACATAAATTTCACCGTCTTCCTCGTCAAATTAGTCAACGGGGTCGCTATGTTAGAAAAATCCTGGATAAATCTTCGATACTACCCAGCTAACCCTAAGAAACTTCTCACCTCCGTCGGTGTTCTAGGTTGTTCCCAACTACTTATTGCTTCGACCTTTTCGGTGTCTATTGAGATTCCATTCTCATTCACCACGTGGCCTAAGAATTGAACCTTCTTCATCCAAAATTCACATTTTGAAAACTTTTCGTACATCTTCTCCTTTTGTAGTGCCTCCAAAATAATCTTTAGATGTTTGGCATGTTCTTCCTCTGTCTTGGAGTAGATCAAAATGTCGTCAATGAAAACTACTACGAATTTATCCAAGTATAGCTTGAAAACTCGATTCATCAAGTCCATGAATGTTGCCGGAGCATTACTTAAACCGAATGACATTACCAAAAACTCGTAATGTCCATAACGGGTACAAAACGCAGTCTTCGGTATATCTTCATCACGCACTTTCAGTTGATGATATCCTATCCGTAAGTCGATCTTCGAGAAACATTTCGCTCCCTTTAGTTGATAAACAAGTCGTCTATCCTCGATAATGGATATCTATTCTTGATCGTTACTCTATTTAATTCTCGATAATCGATACAAAGCCTCATCGATCTGTCCTTCTTCTTAACGAATAACACTGGTGCTCCCCAAGGAGATACACATGGTAGAATGTAACCCTTATTTAATGGCTCTTGGAGTTGTATAATCAATTCCTTCATTTCTACTGACGCCATATGGTATGGAGCTTTCAAAATTGGTGTCGTTCCCAGTGCTAAGTCTGTTACGAATTCAATTTCTCTGTCTGGCGGAAGACCAGGCAGATCGTCCAGAAATACGTCTCAAAATTCATTCACTACGGGTATATCCTTAATCTCTACTCCCTTTTTTTGAGTATCTACGATGTAAGCTAAATAACCTACACATCCTTTCCATAACAATTTCTTGGCCTGCATCATCGTAACGCAACACGATTGCTTAAGTGATGAGCTACCATGAAACACTACCTTAGACTTACTCGGAGTCTAAAGGTTCACACACTTGTTCTGACAGTCAATTATCGCGGCATGGTTATATAACCAATCCATTCCCAATATTACGTCAAATCCTCCTAGTCTAATAGGAATTAAGTCTACACTCAGTTTATGTTCTCTAATGTTTGCGTGATAATTTCGATAAACGTATTCTACGGGGATTATTTCCTTATTCGCAACTTCTACGCTCAAGGAATCTTCTAAACGTTCTCGGGGTGTACTAAGCTTACTAGCGAATTCTTCAGATACAAAAGAATAGGTCGCACCCGAATTAAATATTACATACGCATTTATATTATTGATTAGGATTAAACCTGACACCATGTCCTTTGCAGCTACGATGTCTTGGACGGTCATGTTAAAGGTTCGAGCAGTCGATCGGTTGGATTGTGCAGGTCCACCAATCATTAACTTGCTTCCTCCTCCATGGCTTCCGCCAGCTCCGCCGCTTCCTTTCTTCGGGCAATCCTTTATCTAGTGTTCTGTCGATCCACAAGCGAAACATCCTCTGATCTTCTTCGACTTTGGGTAATTTGGCGAGATGTGCCCCTCTTTGCCACAATTATAGCAAGTGGTTTTCCCCTTCCAGCATTCTCCCTGATGGCTTCTCCCACATTTGTTGCAAGCTTCTGTCCTCTTCTTAAAGTTTCCCTGGTGACTCCCACCTTGGTTATTGTTTCTGTTGTTATTGTTTTCCCATTTCCTCTTTTCGAAGTTACTTCCTCCGTTGCTGCTCCCTCCACGATGCTCACTACCAGCGTTCTTGTTCTTCTTCTCCTTATGATATAGAATTAAGGCCTCACTGCCACCTTCCGCAATGATTGCCTTTTCCAACAATGTTGTAAAG
Source organism: Panax notoginseng (assembly GCA_016801055.1). Taxonomy (NCBI): domain Eukaryota; kingdom Viridiplantae; phylum Streptophyta; class Magnoliopsida; order Apiales; family Araliaceae; genus Panax; species Panax notoginseng. The sequence continues at coordinate 72,339,749 of CM029015.1, read as the reverse complement.
GAATCAATCTGGAAGATCGATACCTTATTATACAACCACGACTTCAACCCCTGCTCAAAATGTCTCGCTTTCTTCTCCTCATCCATAACTTGGTGTTCTACAAATTGCGCTAGTTCATTAAACTTCGCTGCTTATTGTGTCACCATCATATCACCTTGTTTCAACTCTAGGAATTTTACTTCCATCCTACTCTTCATACTCTTCAGAAAATAGTTCTCAAAAAATAGCATCGTAAACCTCTCCCAAGTTATCATTCCTTCCCCCGCTCTCTGCTGATTTGTTTTCCACCAATAGTTCGCTTCGCCTTTCAGCATATATGTGGCAAATACGGTCTTCTGGTCTTCACCCACGCGAGCTATAGCGAAGGCCTTCTCGATCTCCTTGATTCAGGTTTGCACAACTATCGGGTCAGTAGTTCTTGTGAACTCTGATGGTCCTACACTCTTAAAATCCTTGAAGGTTGTTATTGGGACAGCTTGGGGAACGGGTGGTACGGGTTCGTTTCTTCCCCTCAGAGCTTTTCCCAATAAATCTATAAGTCTCTGTATCGAATCTACATGACCTCTCTCATCATTAACTGACTCTTCTGGGACAGTTATTCTACGTCTGGGCGGCATTTTCTGCATCACAAAATTTTCATTTAATTATCTAACTATCATGTTTAGATATTTCTCAAATGAAAAGGACTAAAAATTTATAACACGTTTTTGAAATAGGATCATTTATATTCATATGCCAAAGGGTTACAATACACGTTTTTTTCTAGCATACTGCTATAAATGAAAACACATATCCCCTAATATCACAAAAGACGGGGACACTAACTTACTACCCCTCTAACATTATTCAAAAGTTTGGGGTTACCACTGTCTCACATCTTACACAAAAGACGGAGATTACAACAACATATTAACAACACATAAATAAAACTACTACACTACTGAGTTTTTCCCCTTAGACTCAACCTAACATGTAAGACCCCGAATTTTTTGAAATGAAAGTATTCAATTTTCTTATAATTATTATTTTATTTCATAAATGGTTAAATTGATAAAAGGTTAAAGTTAAGGGTGATATGTGTAAATTTTTGCAAAGTATGCAAGTTATTATAAAATATTCATTTGGTCAGGAAATATTTTTTTTGTCGGAGAATATCCATACGACGGCACAATCTTTGGTGGACCCTACAACAAAAATATTGTCGTAGTTAGAAAACGACGGAATTATCTTTTTATAAAAATAACGGTGAAAGTGTTACCGTTAAAACTGTTGAACTACCCGGTAGCAAAAGTACAGTAATACGCGTGATTGCATAATTGCACACGGTATTGATTATTGATGCTTACGTAAGAAGTCACTCAGTTATACTCAATTATTGCTACAGTAATTATTGCATCATATCTCTCATATTATTGATTCAATTATTGTCACAGTATCATCTGTATAATATGTTATAGTATTAACTCAATAATTGAGACGACAAAGTTATTCATATTATTATTTGCAATATTGACAATGTCAAAAAAGTTCTGTCGAGGAGAGGTTAGATAATCTAATTGCGCGCCAATAGGGAGAAATCCTTATCGGAAAGCCCCCTCTTTCCAAGGAATGACCTGGTTATTAAATATTATGAGTTATAATATTAATGATGAATAAGTTTGTGTTGATTAAAGATGAAATTGATAGTTTTCATTGTGTGGAAATTATTAGTGTTAGTAAAAATTGACATTTATTTCAATAATAATTAATGTTTGGAGGTTATATTGACCAATCGGGTAATTAACCGGATAAATGAGCAATTAATTGCTATTATTTCATATACTTATAACTATTTATTCGCATGTGTGTACTATTGTATTGATTCACATGATTTACTATTAGGAGAAATGGTGCAAGATTGATAATACTTGCATGACTAAGTTAAAAATGGAGGTATAGATGGAGGTACTATACTGTAATTAGTTTTTTCACATGATTATACTATTGAGTCGCATGAATAAACTATTAATTCACATTATTTACTATTAGGGGAGGTGGTGCAAGTTTGATAATACTTGCAGGACTAAATTAAAAATGAAGAAAAAGAGGAAGGTATTATACTGTAATATTTCGAGGCCCAAAATATGTAATTATTGAAACTATATTTTCCTATAAATAGAAGCTCATTCTTCCTTCATTTTCTCACCAATTCACTAAAGCTATAGAGCAATTATTATAAAGAGAAATTATAGAGAGAAAGAAGAAGAGAAGTCTGCTACCTCACTATTCCAGTATCCAATTTTCTTCTTAGGTAAGGGGTATTATTTCTTTCATATTTATGAAGAGAGCTTCTGTTATTCCATTCCTTATTATTATGCTGGAATAACCTGTCTATGCGAAGTACCGTATACATGGTGAAATTCTTCTATTATTCCATTCCTTATTATTCTGTTGGAATAACATGTCTGTGCAGTCTATCGCATGCTTGGTGAAGTCTGTTGTTATTCCATTCTTTATTATTCTGTTGGATATCATGTCTGTGCGGTCTATCGCATGCCTGGTTAATTCTTCTGTTATTCCATTCTATATTATTCTGTTGGGAATAACCTGTCTGTGCGGTCTATCGCATGCCTGGTGAATTCTTCTGTTATTTCATTCTTTATTATTCTGTTGGGAATAACCTGTCTGTGCGGTCTATCGCATGCCTGGTGAATTCTTTTGTTATTCCATTCTTTATTATTCTGTTGGAAATGATCTGTCTACGTGAATTACCGCATGGCGGATGAAAATCCATTTACAGTTTCGTATATTCTATTATACTCGTATGAAATATCATTTCTTTTGTACTCGTCATGGAATATCATTTTCTTTGGTATTTTTCTTTTACGAGTTACTATTCATCCAATTACTATTCACTCTAGTATTATTCACTCGGGTATTCGGGACACTTTTTGTGTAGGAATACTATTCACGAGTTACTATTCACCCGATTACTATTCACTCTAGTATCATTTACTCTGGTATTTGGGGTACTTTTCATGCCGGGTACTATTCACGAGGTACTATTCCTGAAGTACTATTTATAGGGTACTATTCACGGGATACTATTTACCCGAAAAATATATTTCTTTTCTGTCCAAACTATTTTTGGTACATGAATATTATTCTTGAATTTTACTCCACAAAGCAGCATCATGTTGACAATTTGAACGTTATTGAATTCTGGATAAATTAAATTATAAATCTTTAAAATTTATCCTTGAACTTGTTTTGTTGAATTATTATGTCATTGTCATCATCCATGCTTATATTGTGATGAAAGTCATCTTTGGCTTACGTGCATAGATGGACTTGGTATGATTATGACCAGGGATTATTCGGTATAATCATAATTGTAATGTGACGAATGATGTGGTGAAAGTCCTCATTGGCCTGTAGTTCATTGATGGACATTTATTGGTATGATTATGACCAGGGATTATTCGATATAATCATGACCATTGATGATAACATGAATATCCTTGGCCGTGGTGTAGGGATGATTTGATTTTAATTATTAAGTTGAGTCTCAGTGATAAAGTTGATGAAAAACTTTTTAAATCATAGAAGATAGTAGATTTTATGCTCTACTTGACTCTTCTAATGGATTACTTATTCCGCTGCAGTTGTTGATCTAAAATTTGTTGTCTATTATATTCTATCAGTTGTTATACTGTCGAAGGCTAAGAATAATTTATTCTGCATTATCTTAGTCATAATATTTCTTACTGGGCTAGTTGAGCTCACCCTTTGCTTTCATTGTTCTCCTCAGAAAATGAGAATATAGTTGGGACTAGTCGGGGAACGGAGTGACGGTCCAGATGATAGCATTTGTAGTCCTCACTATTCTATAAAATAGTGTGATAATAAATGTAATGAGGACTCCATTGAGTGTGGATAATGTCTAGATGACAATATTCTTATTAAAACTCTAAGATTATGTTTTGTCGTATTTTACACGACTGTTGTATAATTAAGTTGTATTTGAATTTTGTACCATATATCTGACGACCCAAGATGGGTGATGTATACCTATTTTGGGGGTGTCACAGTTGGTATCAAAGCTTAGGGATATGATCCCTGGCTGAAATGTGAAACAAGAACTAGGAGGGGAGAGATAGGAAATTCCTTCGCTAGTATGACCTACCTAAGTTTATTTGATAGTTAATTGGTCGGTCAGAGTATAGGGATAATATGTGATATATTAGTTAACCCTTGTTTTGTGACAGTGTTTAAAAATGGCATCTAAAAATGTTGAGATCAACAATGAAGCACATGAGACCGTTGAGTCACCAAAGATCAATACCCAGGATAATGTGCAACTGGAAGATAATAATCCTCAGGTAAATAGCAACACCGATCAAATGATGAATAATGGGATGTTCAGAGGCTTTATGCAATTCATGCAACATCAGGTAAGAGAGACTCTTGTTCAAAATATAGGTGGAAATAATGGCAACCCACGATTGGTCACCTCTAAGCAGTTCAAGGAGCTGGGACCACCGGAGTTTTTAGGAAAGCCAGAACCAATTAAGGCGGAGACGTGGTTAAAGCAGATCACCAAGATATTTGATGTCTTGGGATGCTCCGAGGAGCAAAAGGTTCCCTTTGCCACCTTTATGTTACGTGAAGAGGCAGATTATTGGTGGAAATCTGTAAAGCGTAACCAGCCTGACGCACTCAAGATGTCTTGGGAGAAGTTCCAAGAGCTATTCAACGATAAGTACTTTCCCGAAAGTATTCGTCACATGAAGGAAGTGGAGTTTATCAAGCTGGATCAAAACAACATGACCGTGTCGCAGTACGAAGCCAAGTTTGCCGAGTTGTCCCGATTTGCATCCCACTTAGTTGATAACGAGGAGAGAATGACGAGGATATTTCTAAGAGGTTTGAAACCCGAGATACGTCAATATCTGATTTCTCATAAACTGTATTGTATTCAGATGTTATGAATAGGGCTCAGTTATTGAAGCGCGATAATGAGTCAACACAACCAAAAGGCAACGACCAACAACACAATAATAATCGTACCGGTGGCAACAGCCATCGGAACAATGATAACCATCGTGGGGGAAATTATCATGCCAAGAATGGTAACCACTTCAGTGGAAATCACGGCCAAGATAATAGAAGTGGAAAATTCAAGAAGAGAAGATTTAACGATGATGGAAAGACGTCGGCAGCAGGAGTAACACCCGTTTTCAAGGAAGGAGAACGAATGTCGGTCGTATATTACAAATACGGAGGGGAGGGACACATCAGTCCAAACTGTACACAGCAGTCCAAAGCGTATTTTAATTACAGAAGAGAAGGTCATTTAGCTCGATTTTGTCATGCACCAAAGTCGAGTCCAGCCGGGACGGTGGCACCAAAGGCGGATACGGACAAAATAAAGTCGGTGGTTTCAAGAAGAGCGTTTTTCGTTACTTCTCAAAATGCGAGTAACCTGAACGAAGTTAGCACGGGTTAGTTAATTATAAATATTTACGAAGTCTATACCTTATTAGATACCAGATCTACCCATTTTTTTTATCTTTCTTGCCTGCGCTCAACGTTTAAATTTGACTCCGAAGAAACTAGACTTTGACTTATCGGTTGAAACTCCGTTAGGAGAAACCTTCATTACATGTGCTATCCAAGTCTTGGATGAGAGTCACAGTTTTGAATGATATTTCTATTGCTAATAAATTTCCTGACGTATTCCTGAAGACTTCTTAGCCTACCCCTAGAACGTGAAATTGAATTTTGTATTGACCCCAGTACAAAACCCATTTCTCAAACCCTCAAATATTTCTTCACCTAGAACGAACGTATTATGAGCCAAAGACATTGGCTCGAGCTGTTGAAGATTACGACCATACCATTCAATATCATCGTGGAAGAGCGAACGTGGTAGCTGACGCGTTGAGTAGAAGATCGTATGCGGTTACGAGTGCGACGTTGTTAACACAAAAACCCATTTCGTATAACTTGAAAATGATGAAGATAGAGTTAAAGACTCTAGGGACCCACGTGAAGATAACGAATATACGATTAGAATCGACTTTAATCGATAAAGTTAAAGTCGTGCAAGCTACATACTCAGAGCTGATGAATGTGAAGAAGAAGGTTCAAGAGGGCGTTATTCTAGAAGCAAGAATCGATAAAGAGAGGAAATCTCAACCCTCGATTTTATTAGGCCATTTGAAATCCTCGATCGAGTTGGAACTGTGGCCTATAGACTCGTATTACAGCCAAGTATGTCACGTGTTCATAACGTTTTTTACGTATCGATGTTACGTAAATATGTGAATGACCCAAACCACATTATTGAATTAGAACTAGACGAGATAGCAGAAGATTTAACGTATGATGAGATACGTGTTAAAATTTTGAATAAGAAGGATCATATTCGACACTCAAAGGTTATACCTCAAAAGTTAGAATATGTCAAGGTAACCTAATCTCTTCGACATACCTGGTATGTACGTAAATTTTGAGGGTAAAATTTCATAAGGAGGGGAGATTGTAAGACTCCGAATTTTATAAAATGAAAGTATTCAATTTTCTTATAATTATTATTTTATTTCATAAATGGTTAAATTGATAAAAGGTTAAAGTTAAGGGTGATATGTGAAAATTTTTGCAAAGTATGCAAGCTGTTATAAAATATTCGCTTGGTCGGGAAATATTCTTTTTGTCGGGAAATATCCGTACGACGGCACAATCATTGGTGGACCCCACAACGAAAGTATTATCGTAGTTAGAAAACGACAGAATTATATTTTTATAAAAATAACAGCGAAAGTGTTACCGTTAAAACTGTTGAACTACCCGGTAGTAAAAGTATAGTAATACGCGTGGTTGCATAGTAAAACACGGTATTGATTATTAATGCTTACGTAAGAAGTCACTCAGTTATACTCAATTATTGCTACAGTAATTGTTGTATCATATCTCATATTATTGATTCAATTATTGTCACAATATCATTTGTATAATATGTTATAGTATTAAATCAATAATTGAGATGACAAAGTTATTCATATTATTATTTGCAATATTGAAAATGTCTAGAAAGTTCTGTCGAGAAGAGGTTAGATAATCTAATTGCGTGCCAATAGGGAGAAATCCTTATCGGAAAGCCCCATCTTTCCTAGGAACGACCTGGTTATTAAATATTGTGAGTTATAATATTAATGATGAATAAGTTCGTGTTGATTAAAGATGAAATTGATAGTTCCATTGTGTGGGAATTATTAGTGTTAGTAGAAATCGATATTTATTTCGATAATAATTAATGTCTGGAGGTTATATTGACCAATCGAGTAATTAACCGGATAAATGAGCAATTAATTGATATTATTTCACATGCTTATAACTATTTATTCACATGTGTGTACTATTGATTCACATGATTTACTATTAGGAGAAATGGTACAAGATTGATAATACTTGCATAACTAAGTTAAAAATGGAGGTATAAATGGAGGTACTATACTGTAATTAATTTTTTTACATGATTATACTATTGAGTCACATGAATGAACTGTTAATTCACATTATTTACTATTAGGGGAGGTGGTGCAAGTTTGATAATACTTGCAGGACTAAATTAAAAATGAAGAAAAAGAGGAAAGTATTATACTGTAATATTTCAAGCCCGAAAATGTGTAATTATTGAAACTATATTTTCCTATAAATAGAAGCTCATTCTTCCTTCATTTTCTCACCAATTCACTAAAGCTATAGAGCAATTATTATAGAGAGAAATTATAGAGAGAGAAAATAAGAGAAGTCTGCTACCTCACTATTCCAGTATCCAGTTTTCTTCAAAGGTAAGGGGTATTATTTCTTTCGTATTCATGAAGACAGCTTCTGTTATTCCATTCCTTATTATTATGTTGGAATAACCTGTTTATGCGAAGTACCGCATACATGGTGAAATTCTTCTATTATTCTATTCTTTATTATGCTGTTGGAATAACCTGTCTGTGCGGTCTATCGCGTGCCTGGTGAAGTTTGTTTTTATTCCATTCTTTATTATTCTGTTAGAATATCCTGTATGTACGGTCTATCGCATGCCTAGTGAATTCTTCTGTTATTCCATTCTTTATTATTCTGTTAGGAATAACCTGTCTGTGCAGTCTATCGCATGCCTGGTGAATTCTTCTGTTATTCCATTTTTTATTATTCTGTAGGGAATAACCTGTTTTACGGTCTATCGCATGCCTGGTGAATTCTTTTGTTATTCCATTCTTTATTATTCTGCTGGAAATGATCTGTCTACGTGGATTACCGCGTGGCGGATGAAAATCTATTTGTAGTTTCGTATATTCTATTATACTCGTATGAGATATCATTTCTTTTGTACTCGTCATGGAATATCATTTTCTTTGGTATTTTTCTTTTACGAGTTACTATTCATGGGTTACTATTCACCCGATTACTATTCACTCTAGTATTATTCACTCGGGTATTCGGGGCACTTTTCATGTCGGAGTACTATTCACGAGTTACTATTCACAGGTTACTATTCACCTGATTACTATTCACTCTAGTATCATTCACTCGGGTATTTGGGGTACTTTTTATGTCGTGATTCTATTCACGAGGTACTATTCCTGAAGTACTATTCACAGGATACTATTCACGGGGTACTATTTACCCGAAAAATATATTTCTTTTCTGTCCAAACTATTTTTAGTACATGAATATTATTCTTGAATTTTACTCCAAAAAGCAGTATCATGTTGACAATTTGAACGTTATTGAATTCTGGATAAATTAAATTATAAATCTTTAAAATTTATCCTTGAACTTTTTTTATTGAATTATTATGTCATTGTCATCATCCTCATTCTTATATTGTGATGAAAGTCATCTTTGGCTTACGTGCATAGATGGACTTGGTCTTATTATGACCAGGAATTATTTGGTATAATCATGACCGTAATGTGACGAATGATGTGGTGAAAGTTCTCATTGGCCTGTAGTTCATTGATGGATAGTTATTGGTATGATTATAACCAGGGATTATTCGGTATAATCATAACCATTGACGATTACATGAATATCCTTGGTCGTGGTGCAGCGATAATTTGATTTTAATTATTAAGCTGAGTCTCAACGATAAAGTTGATGAAAAACTTTTTAATTCATAGAGGATAGTAGATTTTATGCTCTACTTGACTCTTCTAATGGATTGCTTATTCCGCTGCAGTTGTTGATCTAAAACTTGTTGTCTATTATATTCTATCAGTTGTTATCCTGTCGAAGGCTAAGGATAATTTATTATGCATTATCTTAGTCATAATATTTCTTACTGGGCTAGTTGAGCTCACCCTTTGCTTTCATTGTTCTCTTCAGGAAATGAGAATATAGCTGGGACTAGTAGGGGAACGGAGTGACGGTCTAGATGATAGCATTAGTAGTCCTCACTATTCTATAAAATAGCGTGACAATAAATGTAATGAGGACTCCATTGAGTGTGGATATTGTCTAGATGACAATATTCTTATTAAAACTCTAAGATTATGTTTTGTCGTATTTTACACGACTGTTGTATAATTAAGTTGTATTTGAATTTTGTACCATATATCTGACGACCCAAGATGGGTGATGTATACCTGTTTTGGGGGCGTCACATAACATCCCACACTCCACAGTGCTCTGATACCAACCTGTGACGCCCCCAAATTTAGACCTCCACTTAGTCACCCAAATTCGGTTCGTCACATTCTCATGGAATCACCATAACTAAAATCATACATTCACAACGGAAAATCTAAATTAGAATAATATACAATGATTTATTATAATTATTCCCCCAAATCTCGCAACCTACAGTACTTAAAAGATTACATAATAGCATCGAATAAAGACCTATTACATAATCTTACTTAAGTTTAAACATAGTCTTAATACATCATAATAATCTTAAACATAAATGGGACAAGCTATTCGATAGCCTTGCCCTTGCCCTTGTCTATTCCTGAGACACCTCCCTGTTCTTCCTTAACTGAAAGGTTTTAAATAAGCAAGGATGAGCACAAATTGCCCAGCAAGTAATATACAACAAGGGTGTAGGATATAATATCACAAGGTTTGAAATATCGAAGTGTCATTTCTTGGATAGTTTAAAGTTTTAGAATAATATCATGAGTAATGAATATCAATAATTCTTGTAATAAGAACGACAATTCAATATCAATCAACTGATATATATGAATTCAACGACTATCAAGGTATCCGACTGGATAAACAATTTATACTGAGCAGTCACTAAGGACTATTGAACATCTACTAGAATTACCAATATTAAACTGATAACCCAAAAGAATTAAGTAATGTAGAGGATCACTCTACAATACTCCACGTTATGCATAACATCACAGTAATAATATACTCATGTGTTGGGGTTTCCAACAACATACAATCCCCTTACCAAAAGGGTTGTTCAACTCAATTTTTAAAATTTCCGCACCAATCAATTGGTTTGGACAGTTTTATAAACATGCATATAGTCTAGCCGAATCAAATGGCATCGACTCTTTCACAATATTCAAGAACAATAATAAGTTCATTATAAATAATAGTTTTCACAAGGGTTTAAGCATAATGGTTCATTTGAACGAGAAAGCTATATAACTTGTATTCAAAGAGATAGGCTTACGGTATTCGTCGAATATAGTAATGCCAAGGTTTAGGATACTTGCTCAATATAGATTTGAGTAAGGTTAGAGAACTTGCCTCAAGCGTAGTTTACCAAAATATCGCATATCAATATACTTTCGAATCCTAAGATAATATGATACGCATATAGGATATTCATTAGTTAAACATATTCGATAAACAATCCTGATATATAGATCAAGTGTACACACATGATTCAATCATGAAATCTTAGACTTATGTTATTACGTAGCTCGGAACTACCGTTAGACTTCATTATTTTAAAACGATTTGTCAATTCAAGCTAAGATAGGTGTTAACATGCAAAGCTACTTCTGTCAGTGTGTCATGCACAAAAACAAGCATAATAAAGTTATACTAGCATGCTACATACTTCAGAAATCACAAAAGTTGTAAGAGCCCCAAATCCAGGTCCCGAATCACCACGGATCTGGTACAATCATTCTATAACTATTTGCGGAAGATATAAACATAAATTGTTTATACAATACACTTTACACACTATTCTCCAAAATCGAGTAACCTTAACTTATACACAATTCGTAAACTATCTAACACCTAACATTATTATCAAACTATACTATTACAAACTAGCTGCACATTTTATCCCAAGTAGAACTTAGCATTATCCTTTTTCCTGTATCCAAACGCATTCGCCTTATCTGCAATATTTATCATGATATAGCAAGGGTGAGCATGAAAGTTGCCCAGCAAGTTTAAATACAATTTAAGGATATATCATGATTGAAAGAGTCTGAATAATAGGTTGGCTATAATTCATCAATATAATTGAGAACTAGCACGAACAAACTTTTGACTGAACAAGTATTGAACATGAACAAATATATCTGGACCAACTAGTAATGAAGGTGATCAGCCTTTCATACCTGACTTATACATGCAATATGTACAGAGTACAATTCCACATGATAATCAGCAATGATTAACCATAAGCATATCTAAATAAAACAACTCTTAGTAGAGTTAAGTAAAACTTGCCTGAAACGTTGATTACCGCTATGCAATTTAATAAGCTTTGTCTGAAAACCTATTATTAATAATATGTATTTCTAAGTTAGAATAATATCATCACAGTATTTAAAAAAATAACCTAAACACATAACCCTATCAGTCTATACAACACATAACACCTAGCCTCAAGTCAAACTATTGCAGTCCGAGTTGAGTTTGGTACAATTCTAACATCCCGACGGTCTATTCGGACTTTTCTCTAGTCTAAGTTTAATTAAACTCTGCATGAACACTTAACAATTATCTTAAATAATTTATTATCAGTCAAAATATATTTATTTTTTATAGACTTGTAATAATTTTCAGATAACAACTACCTTTAATTCACTTAATATTATTAATCTTGATAGTATTTAATTCACCTCTTAGTATTATTAGTTCACTAATAATACTTTTATTCACTTACTAATCTTAATAATATTTCAATATTTTACTAATACTATTAATCCTCTTAATAATATTTTAATCATCCAATAATACTTAATTTAATATTATAAATCTTTTAATAATATTTTAATCTAAGATTAATATTTTAATCTAATATTATTAATCATTTAATAATACTTTAATCATTTATTAATGCTTAAATCAAATATTATTAACCATTTAATAATAATTTAATGAAGTTTTAATCTTAATATTTTTATTTACTTAAAAATATCATATTCTAATATTATTAATATCATAATAATATTTTAATAATTTATTAGATTAATAAATAAATTATTTTTTAATTGTTCACCCTTTATTAAACCTCTTATTTAATATCCATAAAAGGTCATAAATAATATTTCTTATTATAAATTACTAAAATACCCTAAAATAGTCATAATATTATATATTAGGAGTATTCAAGCATTAAAATCATATTTTTCGACATCATTTAACTAATTATTTTCTTTTATTCATAACTTAATCATTTTTAGGAAAAATAGCAAACTGATTCCAAAAATTCTCATTTTCTGAATTTGGACAGTATATGACCCAACAATGATCCCCAAATTTTTCTAGAATTTTAGAAAATGATTTACTAATTTTAAAGTGCCCAAAACACTCGGATCTAGTTTCATTTTTCATAAATCGAGTTTTGCTCAGAAAATTCTGAAATTTTCAAGGTATACTCTCATAACAAATATAAACCTACTGTACAAATTTCAGAATTTTCCAGTGTATACAAAGTGAGAAATTTAAGTGTTAATATTTAGGAGTCCTTTACGGAAATAGCCATTACGCACAACCTATAAATCGAAACGCACCCATTCTTTTTCCTACACGTAGATAACTTCTTAAGGTACCTCTGTGATTTTTCCCAGATTTTTAAAAGACTTGAAACTGATCGAAACAGCCTCAAGAAAAATGGAAATAGTAGCTATTTTAGGGTTTCAAAGCCTCAATATACTATGTGGACTGTTTTGGGTAAAATAGTCCCCATGGCTTCAATACTTGCTAGATTTGTGTTCTACCACTTGGGTTTACTAGATAACACATGTATCTAGCATCGCCCCCCCCCCCTTCGACGGATCATAAATCCAAGTTGTAAAACTTGAGTTATACAAGATTTAGTGGAAGAAAAACAAGGGTTTCACCCCTTGGAGAATATATGCTCATTTTCTTGCTCTAAACCTTTGATCTAACACTCAAGATACTTATTTCCATACATGATGATATGTAAAACTAGGGTATCTTGAGTATTAGTTCATAACCCCAACAAAACTCAAGCTATAATACAAAGTAGAAGAAGAAGATGAAGATTAGGTTATACCTTGATTTAGTGGCAACCTTCCTTGATTTACCAAAGTAAGTAATGAACTTAGGATGCATCAAATAAACTAGCACACCTCTCTCACTCTCACAAAAACCGAACTCTCTCTCTTTCTTTTCTCTCTTGAATGCTACTAGCTTGGGAGAAAAAAATAGAAAAAGAAGAATGAGAGAAAATGAATATCTACCAAATGAATGAGTGATATAACTATTATCCCCCATATTTTTATTGTCCCATAGATAAATGACTACACATTATCTCTTCAATTAGCCTAATCATGTGATTAAAGATGCTTAATAGATTTGCAACTAATGGGAGATTGACACACATATACTTGTGTGTAAGATTTCTACTAATGGACATTGATTAGCATAATCTTCTTGCCATAAAAAGGCCTAATTGGCTGGTCCCCCCTTGCCCATTATATCTCCCAATTTTCTTTTATTTTAAAACACAAATTTGTAATCAAAAGTCTAAAATACCCTTAATCAAGTGGGCTAAGTATGGGTTTGCATTTTATTTCCTTTGGGCTTCTTCCTTAATTGTTTTGGGTCATGTAATAAACATAGTCTAACAATTTTAATATATGTTACCCAAATTGTTTATTTAGGATTTCCATTCCTAATCTTATGAAATTTAATTACTTATACATGTGACTTTAGCTCATAACCTAATTAGGTTTATAAGAAATAGGTTTAAAATTATTAGTCACTTGAAATAACAAGATTATCTACTTAAGTTAGTATACATATTAAATACTAACCTTTCCTTATTACCATAATCCTTAGGTTATTTAATTGTCTCACCTAATGCATAATTAGGTTACGAAGCTTTCATTTTTTAATGAAATCTATAAATGTATATGTGAGACCCCAGATTTTATGAATAAAGATTTAAATTTCTCAAAATATTTTTTTTAATATTATGGTGTGAATTTGAGATAATGTTATAGTTGTGGGTAGTATTTATAAATTTTGCAAAATACGTAAATTGTTGTATTATATTCAATTGGTCGAGGAATATTATTTTTGTCGAAGAATATTCGTACGACGACACAATTATTGGTGGACCCCACAATAGAATTATTGTCGGATTGAGAAAACGACAAAAATATTTTATAAAAATAACGGCAGAAGTTTTATCGTTAAAACTGTTGAACTACTCGGTAGTAAAAGTACAGTAATATGCGTGGTTGTATAGTAGCACACGGTATTGATTATTGATGCTTACATGAGAAGTCACTCAGTTTTTCTTATTTTATGAACCCCCTATTTTACCCATTTTTCAAAATAATCGGTAGAAAATTATTTTATATAATAAAGGTGGGGCCCACATGTGGGGACCACATATGGGGCCCACATGTGATGTATGAAATCTGAAAATAGGGGTGAGTGGAAGTTATGTAAAGGAGATGTAAAATATATTTATATATATATATATATATATATATATATATATATATATATATATATATGTGTGTGTGTGTGTGTGTGATGTGTGTGTGTGTGTATACATATATATATATATATATATATATATATATATATATATATATATATATATATAATATTGAGTGAGTGGAATTATATGGAAATGTTTGAATGATAATAGTGTGTGTAAGTGGAAAATGGTGGGAAAGTGATAGTGTGATAGTGATATGTAAGAGTGTAGTGAATTTGATTATTGTGTGGGTGGGGGATTGATGTTGGTTATGGAGGAGAAAAATTAAGTGGTGTATATATAATATTGATATATATAAGTTGAAAACATGTGTTTATATATATGTATTATATTTTAATTTTTTGTTAGTTGATTGAATTTTTGCATTCGTGATATCAAAACCTTGGTATGTATATTTGTAAAATTATTTCATCCATGAACAGTACACTTCCATTCTCCTATAAATAGAAGCTCATTCATTCATTACTTCTTACGAATTCACTGAAACTCTAGAGAGAGAAAATTATAGAGAGAAAGAAGAAAAGTTTTCTGCTACTTAACTACTCTTATATTCAGTTTCTTTTATGGTAAGGGGTATTATTTCTTTTGTATTCATGAACAGAACTTCTGTTATTCCATTATTTATTATTCTGTTGGAATAACCTGTATACGCGGTCTACCCTATACTTGGTGGCATTCTTCTATTATTCTGTTGGAACATCCTGTCTGTGTGTTTTACACCGGACCTGGTTCCGTCTTTATTATTATTCTATTAGAACATCCTGTCTGTGTGTTTTACACCGGACCTGGTTCCGTCTTTATTATTATTCTGTTGGAATATCCTGTCTGTGCGTTTTACGCCGAACCTGGTTCCATTATTTATTATTCTGTCGGAATATCCTGTCTGTGAATTTTACGCCGGACCTGGTTCCATTCTTTATTATTCTGTCGGAATATCATGTCTATGCGTTTTACGCCGGACCTGGTTCCATTCTTTATTATTCTGTTGAAATATCTTGTCTGTGCATTTGACGCCGGACCTGGTTCCATTATTTATTATTCTGTTGGAATAACATGTCTGTGGGGTCTATCACATGCATGGTGATTTCTTTTGTTATTCTATTCTTTATTATACTCAGTTGGTTAAAACTTTGACTTCTATACTCCATGAAATTAGTGGAATATCTTTGATATTTGCGTTTCATTCAGTATCTTTTCATGGAAATATTTTTTTGAGCATTCTTGAATTTTACTCTACAAAGAAGTATCATGTTGACAATTTGGACGTTATCAGTTCCTAGATAAATTAATTCTTGAACTTGTTTTATTGAATTCTTATATCATTGTCATCATCCTCATGTTTATATTTTGTTGAAAGTCATCTGTGGCCTGTAGTGCATAGATGGACTTGGTATGATTATGACCAGGGATTATTCGGTGTAATCATGACCGTAATGTTATAAATGATGTGGGAAAAAATCCTCATTGGCCCGTAGTGCATTGATGGACAGTTTTTGGTATGATTATAGCTATGGATTCTCTTTGGCCGTAGTACAAAGATGAATTATTTTATGGCATGATCAGGACCGTTGATGAAAACACGATTATCTTTGGCCCGTAGTGCATAGATAATTCGTGGTCGTGATACTAAAGAATATCCTTGGCCGTAGTGCAGGGGTGATTCGATGATGTGGATTATTTATTTAGCTGAGTCCTAGTGATAAAAGTCATGAAAAACCTTTTAAATCATAAAAGGTAGTAGATTTTATTCCCTACTTGACTCTTTTAATGGTTTGCTTGATTCGCTGCAGTTAAACTTGATGTCTATTGTATTTTATCAGTTTAACATCGTTGAAGACTAATGATAATTTATTTTGCATTATCTTAGTCATGATATTTCTTACTGGGCTAGTAGAGCTCACCCTTCCTTTCACTGTTCTCTCCAGGAAATGAGAACATAGCTGGGACTAGTCGGGGAACAGAGTGATGGTCCTAGATGATAGCATTAGTAGTCCTCACTATTCTATGTAATAGTGTGATAATAATTGTAATGAGGACTCCTTTTGAGTATGGATACTCTCTAGAAGACAATATTTATATTCAAACTCACAGTTTATGTTCTGTCGTATTGTACACGACAGTTGTATTATTAAGTTGTATTTGAATTATGTACCATGTATCTGGCGACTCAAGATGGGTGATGTATACCAAATTTTGGGGGCGTCACAGTTGGTATCAAAGCTTAGGGATATGATCTCTGGCTAGGATGTGAGAATAGAACTAGGAGAGGAGAGACGGGGAATTCCTTCGCTTGTATGACCTACCTAAGTTTACTTGTTATTTAATTGGTCGGTCAGAGTATAGAGATAATATGTGATATGTTAATTAACCCTAATTTTGTAACAGTATTTGAAAATGGCATCTGAAAATGTTGAGATAAGCAATGGAGCACAGGAGACCGTTGAGTCTCTACAGATCAATAATCAGGATAATGTGCAACAGGATGGCGATAATCCTCCTGTAAACAACAACACTGATCAATTGACTAACGACGGTACGTTTAAGACCTTTTTAGAATTCATGCAACATCAGGCGAAGGCGGCTCCTGTCCATAATGCAGGAGGAAACAATGGCAACCCACGGTTGGTCACCGCTAAGCAATTCAAGGAGCTGGGACCACCGGAGTTTTTGGGAAAGTCAGAACCACTTAAGGTAGAGACGTGGTTAAAGCAGATCACCAAGATATTTGATGTCTTGGGATGCTTCGAGGAGCAAAAGGTTCCCTTTGTCACCTTTATGTTGCGTGAAGAGGCAGATCACTGGTGGGAATCTATAAAACGTACCCAGCCTGACGCACTCAAAATGTCTTGGGAGAAGTTCCAAGAGCTGTTCAATGACAAGTACTTTCCCGAAAGCATTCTTCACATGAAGGAGGTGGAATTTATCAAGTTGGAGCAAAACAACATGACCGTGTCGCAGTAAGAAGCTAAGTTTGCCGAGTTGTCTCGATTTGCATCCCACTTGGTTGATAAGGAAGAAAGAATGACGCGGATGTTTTTAAGAGGTTTGAAGCCTGAGATACGTCAATATCTTATCTCTCATAAACTGTGTTTGTATTCAGATGATGTTAATAGGGCTCAGTTATTGGAGCGCGATAACGAGTCAACCCAACCAAAAGAGAGCAACCGACAAAATGATAATACCGGTGATAACAATCATCAAAAAGGTGACAATAAGCATGGAGGGAATCAACATACCAGAAATGGTAACCACTTCGGTGGTAATCATGGCCAAAACAATAAGAATGGACATTTCAAGAAGAGAAGGTTCAACAATGACGTGAAGACGTCGGTACCCGCACCCGTTTCAAAGGAAGAAGAACGACTACCGGTCGTATGTTTCAAATGCGGACAGGTGGGACACATCCATCCAAACTGTACGCAGCAATCCAAAGCATGTTTTAATTGCAGAAGAGAAGGTCACCTAGCTCGATTTTGTCGTATGGTGAAGTCAAGTCCAGCTGGGATAGTGATGCCAAAGGATGTCCCAGACAAGCCAAAGCCGGTAGTTTAAGAGAGAGCGTTTTTTTTCGTGACGAGGAACCTGAATAAAATTATCACGGGTATGTTAGTCATAAACTCTTGCGAAGTCTATACCGTGTTAGATACCGGTTCTACTCACTCTTTTATTGCACCTAGTTGTGTTCAATGTTTAAAGTTAACTCTGGAGAAGTTAGACTTTGATATATCTATTTAAACTCAGTTGGGCGAAATCTTCGTTGCCTCCACTATTTATAAATCTTGTTGATTCAAATTAACATTTTCACGTTACCTGTCGATCTTATCTCTTTGAAAATACTTGCCTTTGATGTGATTTTTGGAAACAATTGGTTAACTACTCATCGTGTTTTTCGTAAGGTTGTTAACTTTCATACTCCTAACTAACCTGTTATGCGAATTCAAAGTAACCAAACCATTAAAGTCAATCATTGTCATATCAAGCCATAAGTAAAGAGTCCCGAGTCTTTCGCTGATGACTTCCCTATGTGGAATGCACCGAAGCCAGACTTTTTGTAAGTGACGTTGTGAATGACGATGACAAGTTGATAGGTATTAATGTGACGTGCTATCCAAGTCTTGGATGAGGGTCACAGTTTTGAATGATATTTTTATCATTAATAAATTTCTTGACGTATTCCTGAAGACTTCTTAGCCTTCCCCTAGAGCGTGAAATTGAATTTTGTATTGACCCCAGTTCAAAGCCCATTTCTAAAACCCCTCAATATTTCTTCAACTAAAATGAACGTATCATGCGCCAAAGTCGTTGGCTCGAGCTGTTGAAGATTACGATCGTACTATGCAATATCATCATGGAAGTGCGAACGTGGTAGCTGACGCGTTGAGTAGAAGATTGTATGCGGTTACAAGTACGAATATACGAACCCACGTAAAGATAACGAATATATGATTAGAATCGAATTTAATCGATAAAGTTAAAGCCACTCAAGCTACATACTCAGAGCTGATGAATGTGAAGAAGAAGGTTCAAGAAGGCGTTATTATAGAAGCAAGAATCGACGAAGAGAAGAAATCTCAACCCTTGATTTAATTGGCCCATTTAAAATCCTCGATTGAGTAGGAACTGTGGCTTATAAACTCGTTTTACCGCTAAGTATGGCGCGTGTTCATAACGTTTTTAACGTATCGATGATACGTAAATATGTGGACGACCCGAACCACATTATTGATTTAAAACCAAACGAGATAGCAGATGATTTAACATATGAAGAGGTACCTGTTTAAATCCTGGAATATATTCTACGCTTAAAGGTTATACCTCAAGAGTTAGAATCGGACGAAGTGTCTGCATCTGTTCAGCATACCAGGTACGTACGTAAATTTCGAGGGCGAAATTCTATAAGGAGGGGAGATTGTGAGACCCCAGATTTTATGAATAAAGATTTAAATTTCTCGAAATAATTTTTTTAATATTATGGTGTGAATTTGAGATAATGTTATAGTTGTGGGTAGTATTTATAAATTTTGCAAAGTATGCAAGTTGTTGTATTATATTCGATTGGTCGGGGAATATTATTTTTATCGGGGAATATTCGTACGACGACACAATTATTGGTGGACCCCACAACGGAATTATTGTCAGATTGAGAAAATGACAAAAATATTTTATGAAAACAACGGCGGAAGTTTTATCGTTAAAACTGTTGAACTACTCGGTAGTAAAAGTACAGTAATACGCGTGGTTGCATAGTAGCACACGGTATTGATTATTGATGCTTACGTGAGAAGTCACTCAGTTTTGCTTATTTTATGGACCCCCTATTTTACCCATTTTTTAAAATAATCGGTAGAAAATTATTTTATATAATAAAGGTGGGGCCCACATGTGATGTATGAAATCTAAAAATAAGGGTGAGTGGAAATTATGTAAAGGAGAGGTAACATATATATATATATATATATATATATATATATATATATATATATATATATATATATATAATATTGAATGAGTGGAATTATATGGAGATGTTTGAATGATAATAGTGTGTGTGAGTAGAAAATGGTGAAAAAGTGGTAGTGTGATAGTGATATGTAAGAGTGTAGTGAATTTGATTATTGTGTGGGTGGGGGATTGATGTTGGTTATGGGGGAGAAAAATTAAGTGGTGTATATATAATATTGATATATATAAGTTGAAAACATGTGTTTATATATATGTATTATATTTTAATTTTTTGTTAGTTGATTGAATTTTCGCATTCGTGATATCAAAACCTTGGTACGTATATTTGCAAAATTATTTCATCCATGAACAGTACACTTCCATTCTCCTATAAATAGAAGCTCATTCCTTCATTATTTCTTACGAATTCACTGAAACTCTAGAGAGAGAAAATTATAGAGAGAAAGAAGAAAAGTTTTCTGCTACTTAACTACTCTTATATTCAGTTTCTTTTACGATAAGGGGTATTATTTCTTTTGTATTCATGAAGAGAACTTCTGTTATTCCATTATTTATTATTCCGTTGGAATAACCTGTATACGCGGTCTACCCTATACTTGGTGACATTCTTCTATTATTCTGTTGAAACATCCTGTCTGTGTGTTTTACACCGGACCTGGTTCCGTCTTTATTATTATTCTGTTGGAACATCATGTCTGTGTGTTTTACACCGGACCTGGTTCCGTCTTTATTATTATTCTGTTGGAATATCCTGTCTGTGCGTTTTACGCTGGACCTGGTTCCATTATTTATTATTCTGTCGGAATATCCTGTCTGTGCGTTTTACGCCGGACCTGGTTCCATTCTTTATTATTCTGTTGGAATATCCTGTCTGTGCATTTTACGCCGGACCTGGTTCCATTATTTATTATTCTGTTGGAATAACCTGTCTGTGCGGTCTATCGCATGCATGGTGATTTCTTTTGTTATTCTATTCTTTATTATACTCAGTTGGTTAAAACTTTGACTTCTATACTCCATGAAATTAGTGGAATATCTTTGATATTTGCGCTTCATCCAGTATCTTTTCATGGAAATATTTTTTTGAACATTCTTGAATTTTACTCTACAAAGAAGTATCATGTTGACAATTTGGACGTTATCAGTTCCTAGATAAATTAATTCTTGAACTTGTTTTATTGAATTCTTATATCATTGTCATCATCCTCATGTTTATATTTTGTTAAAAGTCATATGTGGCATGTAGTGCATAGATGGACTTGGTATGAGACCAAGAATTATTTGGTGTAATCATGACCGTAATGTTACAAATGATGTGGAAAAAAATCCTCATTGGCCCGTAGTGCATTGATGGACAGTTTTTGGTATGATTATGGCTATGGATTCTCTTTGGCCGTAGTGCGAAGATGAATTGTTTTATGGCATGATCAGGACCGTTGATGAAAACACGATTATCTTTGGCCCGTAGTGCATGGATAATTCGTGGTCGTGATACTAAAGAATATCCTTGGCCGTAGTGCAGGGGTGATTCGATGATGTGGATTATTTATTAAGCTGAGTCACAGCGATAAAAGTCATGAAAAACCTTTTAAATTATAAAAGATAGTAGATTTTATTCTCTACTTGACTCTTTTAATGGTTTTCTTGATCCGCTGCAGTTAAACTTGATGTCTATTGTATTTTATCAGTTTAACATCGTTGAAGACTAATGATAATTTATTTTGCATTATCTTAGTCATAATATTTCTTACTGGGCTAGTTGAGCTCACCCTTCCTTTCACTGTTCTCTTCAGGAAATGAGAACGTAGCTGTGACTAGTCGGGGAACAGAGTGTGGTCCTAGATGATAGCATTAGTAGTCCTCACTATTCTATGTAATAGTGTGATAATAATTGTAATGAGGACTCCTTTTGAGTATGAATACTCTCTAGAAGACAATATTTGTATTCAAACTCACAGTTTATGTTCTGTCGTATTGTACACGACAGTTGTATTATTAAGTTGTATTCGAATTCTGTACCATGTATCTGGCGACTCAAGATGGGTGATGTATACCAAATTTTGGGGGCGTCACAGTATATATCCATAACTATAGTATATATGTTTATTGATCCATGAACCACTTCACATATGTTGTCACATATTAAATCACTATATAACACAGTTTTAAATATCAATAATGTACATACATACATAGTGACTTAAAATTCACGGTTATTAACCCTTAGGGTTTTCAAAAATAAAAAATTAATATTTCTAAATTGTAATTAAGATTCTCGAATTAAATTAAACTTTCCCGTTCATAAATCAATCTTGTTAATTAGGATTATTTTATCCCAATTTAAATTGTTAATTTAGCAATTAAGTCCATAATTTTATATTTGGGTTTCTGATGGAACAATTAGAGTTTAAAAATCTAAAATTAGGGTTTGCTAAATAATTAAGATTTACCCTAATTAATATCACTTAAGCATTATAATTATCCTTTAAATTCACAGATTAGGGTTTTCAATTTTCGAATTAGGGTTTCAGATTCCCAAAACTGAAATTAGGGTTTCAGAACCGGTTTTAGGGTTCTTATCAGTCATTAGGGTTTTCTAGCTGAACGTTATCGTTCTTAATATATACTTGGGGTTTGACACTGATATAATTTATCTGGTCAACCCTTGACCCTTAACCACATCCTGAACACATACATAACCATATACACAGAACAAATTCACATATACACTTAATCCTAAATAATTCACCTAAATCCTTCACAGAATTTTGAAATCCTCAAAATTCCTTCTCAAAAATATCAATCGCATACACTAATTTTTTGTCTAGGTTTATCATTTGACCTTAAATCCATCATTTAAGATTTTTAAAAAATTTTCTAAATTCTCGGGTTGTCACAGAAGTCACTTTCTAAGTTTGCAGACTGGCGCGGCCGCGCCTGATTTGTACTAAGGAGACGCGCGGCCGCAAGGCTTCCAGTTCAAACCAGGGTTGAGCAGTTATTTGCTTGGCCTAGCTTGTCCATCCTTACACACCTAACATATATTAACATGTCAAGGGTCCTTTCGTATCTTTCAAGTTCAATTTAGGTCCCGTTTTGTATAATACGGTTTTAAGTTAGACATCTCAATAATTTAAGGCTATTTAAGGTTATGAAACCACAAAGTTCAACATGCCTGGCTCTTAAACATACAAAGTGGTCATATAACTCATATTAGACATGCTTGTGAGTATTCATATCACATACGTGTTATCAACATCATTTTGTTTCAAAATATGCTTTGTTTATGATTTCCTTGAATTACGATACCCAAGCATGGTATATATACATTTATGATACATGAGTGCGTCTCGGAGTATCATCTAACATGTTCATAATCATCAGATTCTAACTTTCAAAGAAGCAAATCAACATTCACGTTCAAAGTTTGCATTTTTCATTAGCAAAGCTTACTAATAGTCTAACATGCTCATGCTTCAATATGAAATTCATATAATTAAGTTAGTATGTCCGACATGCATTTCAAAACCATACTAACATGCTTGCAAGATCAGAATATGCATTATTCAAGTTAACCATTTCTAGCTTTTCCAAAACTTGAAGTTTTCTTGAAAACTTAGCTCAAATCAAGCTAAAACAACATAACATGTTCAAAACAATATCTAACCACATGATAGGATCATTTATAGGCTTAACATAACTACCATAGCATGCTCAAAATAAATCAGAAACCTCAAATCAGCATCTAATAAAAGTACCACGCGCGGCCGCGCGGTATTAGCCTATGGAAGTGGCGCGGTCGCGCCACTTCGAACAGATTGAAAAAAAATGGCTCTGCAGAAGCAGAGCCTTAACACAAGAGATGCTACACCTGCAACCAGACCAGCTACCATGTTCCAAAACATGTGTACCAACTCAGATAACACAATAGCATGTTATTCTACATCAATTAACAGAGAATTCAACAAATTCTAGAATTTGGCAAAACTCAAGCTCAAGAATATCAAAGTAGAATTATACCTCTTGAAGCTTAATGGAATTCTCCAACACAATGATTACACTCCCATAATTTCTCAGCAGCTCACACTCCCTATTGCACCTCTCAAACAATTCAAGCAACACAGAGAATGAAGGGAAGTGTTCAATTTATAGAACATTCCTTGACCATGCCAAGCCATTATCCAAGAACTCAACCCAAAGGATGGAAGATTTACATGAAGGTTATCAAGGAGTAGGTAATTGGTGGTTGATTTGCTTCATGAGCACCACTCCCCTCCCATGATTACTAGCTAGAAGCTTGGAAGAAGAAATAGGCTAGCCTTTTTCTATTACACGTGAATGAGAAATGAGAGGTAATTGGGACAATCATTTTGGGACTAACTCAGCCATCATGTATACTTATATAAATTCCCACTCTTTGCTATTTTTCTCTTATGTACATATCAACTATACACTATAACTTAATGTCACAACATGTTTTAACATTTCGAGGTAGTAGATGTGATATGGAAATGTATCTTACATATAATCCATGTACATTTTATCACACTGGTTCACTTTATTAAAATACTAGTTTACAATATGCTCATGGTATATTATTTTAATACCTACCCACGTACATATTGTCACATACATAATGTATTTACAACATATAGTTCCAATATTTTTTAATCATAATGCCCATACAATATAGTTTTATAAGACTTAATATATACATAGCCAGATAAATGTCGCACTACACTATATGGTATAGTTGTATTATTACGCATGTGCACATAACTGTCAATATAATATTATTATATTACTAACTTACTTATTTATGTTAAATAAATAAATTATGCACTTCCTAAAATTAATTAACACCAGTATTAATTACTCCAACCATTAATTAATATATTTATGGGTTTTCATAATCATTATTCATCTTTATAATATATTGCAAATAATAGTAATCACACATTATTAGTTAATTACTAAAATTCAATCCTCTACCACAACCATCATCAATTAATTAATATAATCATTAATTAATCCTCATTATTAAATAATTAATATACCACACATCAATTATCAACTAATAGTATACTATAACAACAATTAACAATTGATATTACTTACTTGTTTACTTTATAATTCCTTCATTAATTAATATTACTATTAATATCTCCCATCACCATGCCACACAAGGCTTCAATGAGTTCATCGCAAAACTCCACATATTCTCAATTATTCAATTATAATTGAGGTAACTCATCTTGTAACACAAAAATCATTTATACTCAAATAAATATTCATTTCCATTAATATTCCCATTTATTAATACGTGAAAATTCTCGGGTATTACATCCTCTCCCCTTATAAATATTTCGTCCTGAAATTGCTACAAGGTTATACGAATAGATGGGGATAATCCCTCATCATCCTATCCTCTAACTCCCACGTAGCCTCCTCGACCTCATGGTTACGCCAAAGTACTTTTACTGAAGAAATAACTTTATTTCTCAAGGTTTGCTCTTTCCTATCAAAATTTGGACAGGAATCTCTTCGTACGCTAAGTTCTTCTCCACTTGAATGGGTTCGTAAGAAATCACGTGCTTGTAGTCAGGCTTGTACGGACGCAACATGGATATGTGAAACACGTTATGGATGTGCTCCAACTCAGGTGATAATGCAACTTTGTACGCTACCTCGCCTACTCGCTTAAGTATCTCAAACGGCCCTATGAATCTTGGACTCAGTTTCCCTTTCTTGTCAAAATGGATCTTTCCCTTCCACGGAGATACTTTTAAGAATACGAAACTGCCAACTTCAAAATCTTAGTCTTGCCAATGCAAATCTGTGTACTAGTCTGGCTCTTATCACTGTCACCACGTCTGCGGTTTGTTGTACTAACTTTGGTCTGAGTATTCGTCGTTCTCTGACTTTGTCCTAACATAATGGAATTTTGCACTTTCTTCCGTAAAGAGCTTCGTATGGTGGCATACCGATACTCGCATGGTAACTATTATTATACGCAAATTTGACTAAGAGTAGATGGCCGTCCCAATTTCCCTTGAAGTCCATCACGCAAGTCCTAAGCATGTCCTCCAACGTTTGTATTATTCGCTCACTTTGTCCATCTGTCTGAGGATGATAGGCAGTACTTAACCTTAATTGTGTTCCCATCCTCTCTTGCAAGCTTTTCCAAAATTTTGACGTGAAACGCGGGTCTCAATCAAAAATAATCGACACCAGCACTCCATGTCATGAAACGATTTCCTTTACGTACAGATTTGCTAACTGATTTAAACTATAGCGGATCTTGATTGGTAGAAAATGTGCAATCTTTGTTAGTTAATCCACGATAACCCAAATGGCATCCAAACCTTTCTGCGTGACTGGAAGTCCTACCACGAAATCCATCGTGATATGCTCCCATTTCCACTCCGGTATTTCCAACGGTTGTAGCAAGCCACTCGGCCACTGATGCTCTACTTTTACATGTTGACACGTAAGACATCTACTAACGTACTCCGCGATTTCTCGTTTCAAATTTGGCCACCAAAAATGTTGCTTCAAGTCCCGCTACATCTTCGTGCCTCCCGGATGAACGGAATATGTCGTATTGTGTGCCTCGCGCAAAATCTCCTCTCTCAACTCGGTTACCGCCGGTACCCATAGTCTCCCTTCGAATCTTAAAATACCGTCTTTATCTATTCAAAATTTTCCTACCTCATTTTCCGCAATCCTACTCCTTATTTTCTCACAATCTCCATCTTTCTTTTGTGCCTCCTTTACCCTATCCAACAATGTCGGACGAGCTTTCATCACAAATAATTTCTCTTCAGACCTCTCGAGTCCCTTCACTTCTATTTCCAACTTCTTCATATCTCTTATTAACTCCTCCTGAGTTGTCAGTTGAAATAATTTCTCCCTTCCTTTCCTGCTCAGAGCATCGACAACTACGTTTGCCTTCCCCAGGTGATAAAGAATCTCACAGTCATAATCTTTGATTAATTCTAACCACCTTCTTTGGCGCATGTTCAACTCTTTCTGTGTGAAGATATATTTTAGACTTTTGTGGTCCGTGTATATCTCACATTTCTCTCCGTACAAATAATGTCTCCATATCTTTAATACAAAAACTACTGCCGCTAACTCTAAGTCATGAGTAGGGTATCGTTTTTCGTAACCCTTCAATTGTCGTGACGCATACGCAATGACTTTGCCATGTTGCATCAGCACACAGCCCAGTTCTCTATGCGATGCATCACTATACACCACAAATCCTCTCGTATCATCTGGTAAGGATAATACAGGCGCCATGCTTAATCTCCTCTTTAATTCTTGAAAACTCTCTTTGCATTTGTCGGTCCACACAAATTTCACCGTCTTCCTCGTCAAATTAGTCAATGGGGTCGCTATCTTAGAAAAATCCTGAATAAATCTTCGATAGTACCCAGCTAACCCTAAGAAACTTCTCACCTCCGTCGGTGTTCTAGGTTGTTCCCAACTACTTACTGCTTCGACCTTTTCGGGGTCTACTGAGATTCTATTCTCATCCACCACGTGGCCTAAGAATTGAACCTTCTTCATCCAAAATTCGCATTTTGAAAACTTTGCATACATCTTCTCCTTTCGTAGTGCCTCCAAAATAATCTTTAGATGTTCGGCATGTTCTTCCTCTGTCTTCGAGTAGATCAAAATGTCGTCAATGAAAACTACTATGAATTTATCCAAGTATAGCTTGAAAACTCGATTCATCAAGTCCATGAATGTTGTCGGAGCATTAGTTAAACCGAGTGACATTACCAAAAACTTGTAATGTTCATAACGGGTTCGAAACGCAGTCTTCGTTATATCTTCATCACGCACTTTTAGTTGATGATATCCTGTCCGTAGGTCGATCTTTCGAGAAACATTTCGCTCCCTTTAGTTGATCAAATAAGTCGTCTATCCTCAGTAATGGATATCTGTTCTTGATCGTTACTCTATTCAATTCTCGATAATCGATATAGAGCCTCATCGATCCGTCCTTCTTCTTACCGAATAACACTGGTGCTCCCCAAGGATATACACTCGGTCGAATGTAACCCTTAACTAATAGCTCTTGGAGTTGTATCATCAATTCCTTCATTTCTACTGGAGCCATACGGTATGGAGCTTTCAAAATTGGTACCATTCCCGGTGCTAAGTCTATTACAAATTCGATTTCTCTGTCTGGAGGAAGACCAGGAAGATCGTCAGGAAACACGTCTCGGAATTTATTCACTACGGGTATATCCTTAATCTCTACTCCCTTTTTTCGAGTATCTACGATGTAAGCTACATAACCTACACATCCTCTCCTTAATAATTTCTTGGCCTGCATCATCGTAACGCAACACGATTGCTTAAGTGATGAGCTACCATGAAACACTACCTTAGACTTACTCAGAGTTTAAAGGTTCACACACTTGTTCTGACAATCAATTATTGCGGCATGGTTATATAACCAATCCATTCCCGGTATTACGTCAAATCCTCCTAGTCTAATAGGAATTAAGTCTATGCTCAGTTCATGTTCTCTAATGTTTGCGCGACAATTTTGATAAACGTATTCTACGGGGATTATTTCCTTATTCGCAACTTCTACGCTCAAGGAATCTTCTAAACGTTCTCGGGGTGTACTAAGCTTACTAGCGAATTCTTCAAATACAAAAGAACAGGTCGCACTCGAATCAAATAATACATAAGCATTTATATTATTGATTGGGATTATACCTGACACCATGTCCTTTGCAGCTACGGTGTCTTGGATGGACATGTTAAAGGTTCAAACGGTCGATCGGTTGGGTTGTGCAGGTCCACCAATCATTAACTTGCTTCCTCCACCCTGGCTTCTGCCAGCTCTGTCGCTTCTTTTCTACGGGCAATCCTTTATCTGGTGTTCTGTCGATCCATAAGCGAAACATCCTCTGATCTTCTTCGGCTTTGGGCAATTTGGCGAGATGTGCCCCTCTTGGCCGCAATTATAGCAAGTGGCCAGAATTCTCCCTGATGGTTTCTCCCATATTTGTTGCAAGCTTCGGTCCTCTTCTTAAAGTTTCCCTGGTGACTACCACCTTGGTTATTGTTTCTATTGTTATTATTTTCCCATTTTCTTTTTTCTGAGTTACTTCCTCCGCTGCTGCTCCCTCCACGATGCTCACTACCAGCGTTCTTGTTCTTCTTCTTCTTATGATATAGACTTAAGGCCTCACTGCCACCTTCCGCAATGATTGCCTTTTCCAACAATGTTGTAAAGGAATCAATCTGGAAGACCGATACCTTATTATACAACCACGGCTTCAACCCCTGCTCAAAATGTCTCGCTTTCCTCTCCTCATCCACAACTTGGTGTTCTACAAATCGCGCTAGTTCATTGAACTTCGCTGCGTATTGCGCCACCATCATATCACCTTGTTTCAACTCTAGGAATTTTACTTTATTCCTACTCTTCGGGTAATTGTTCTCAAAAAATAGCATCGTAAACCTCTCCCAAGTTATCGTTCCTTCCCCCGCTCTCTGCTGATTGGTTTCCCACCAATAGTTCGCTTCGCCTCTCAGCATATATGTGGTAAATACGATCTTCTGGTCTTCACCCACGCGAGCTATAATGAAGGCCTTCTCGATCTCCTTGAACCAGGTTTGCGCAACTATCGGGTCAGTAGTTCCTGTGAACTCTGGGGGTCCTACACTCTTAAAATCCTTGAAGGTTGTTACTGGGACAGCTTGGGGAACGGGTGGTACGGGTTCGTTTCTTCCCCTCAGAACTTCTCCCAATGAATCTACAAGTCTCTGTATCGGATCTACAGGACCTCTCTCATCATTAACTAACTCTTCTGGGACAGTTATTCTACGTCTGGGCGGCATTTTCTGCATCACAAAATTTTTATTTAATTATCTAACTATAATGTTTAAACATTTCTCAAATGAAAAGGACTAAAAATTTATAACACGTTTCTGAAATAGGATCATTTATATTCATATGCCAAAGGGTTACAATACACGTTCTTTTCTAGCATACTGCTATAAATGAAAACATCTATCCCCTAATATCACAAAAGACAGGGACCACAGTAACTTACTACCCCTCTAACATTATTCAAAAGTTTAGGGTTACTATTGTCTCACATCTTACACAAAAGACGGAGATTACAACAACATATTAACAACACATAAATAAAACTACTACACTACTGAGTTTTTCCCCTTAGACTCAACCTAACATGTAAGACCCCGAATTTTATGAAATGAAAGTATTCAATTTTCTTATAATTATTATTTTATTTCGTAAATGGTTAAATTGATAAAAGGTTAAAGTTAAAGGTGATATGTGAAAATTTTTGCAAATTATGCAAGTTGTTATAAAATATTCGTTTGGTCGGGAAATATTCTTTTTGTCGGGAA
The DNA here is from genome assembly GCA_016801055.1 of Panax notoginseng. Lineage (NCBI taxonomy): Eukaryota > Viridiplantae > Streptophyta > Magnoliopsida > Apiales > Araliaceae > Panax > Panax notoginseng. The sequence goes on along the minus strand of CM029015.1, from coordinate 72,308,929 downwards.
ATATCCGTACGACGGCACAATCATTGGTGGACCCCACAACGAAAGTATTATCGTAGTTAAAAAACGACAAAATTATCTTTTTATAAAAATAATGGCGAAAGTGTTACCGTTAAAACTGTTGAACTACCCGGTAGTAAAAGTACAGTAATACGCGTGGTTGCATAGTAGCACACGGTATTGATTATTGATGCTTACATAAGAAATCACTCAGTTATACTCAATTATTGTTACAGTAATTGCTGCATCATATCTCTCATATTATTAATTCAATTATTGTCACAGTGTCATCTGTATAATATGTTATAGTATTAAATCAATAATTGAGACGACAAAGTTATTCATATTATTATTTACAATATTAGCAATATCTAAAAAGTTCTATCGAGGAGAGGTTAGATAATTTAATTGCGCGCCAATAGGGAGAAATCCTTATCAGAAAGCCCCCTCTTTCCTGGGAACGACCTGGTTGTTAAATATTGTGAGTTATAATATTAATGATGAATAAGTTCGTGTTGATTAAAGATGAAATTGATAGTTTCATTGTGTGGGAATTATTAGTGTTAGTGAAAATCAACATTTATTTCGATAATAATTAATGTCTGGAAGTTATATTGACCAATCGGGTAATTAACCAGATAAATGAGCAATTAATTGCTATTATTTCATATGCTTATAACTATTTATTCACATGTGTGTACTATTGATTCACATAATTTACTATTAGGAGAAATGGTGCAAGATTGATAATACTTGCATGACTAAGTTGAAAATAGAGGTATAGATAGAGGTACTATACTGTTATTAGTTTTTTCACATGATTATACTATTCACATGAATGAACTATTAATTCACATTATTTACTATTAGGGGAGGTGGTGCAAGTTTGATAATACTTGCAGTACTAAATTAAAAATAAAGAAAAAGAGGAAGGTATTATACTGTAATATTTTGAGCCCCAAAATGTGCAATTATTAAAACTATATTTTCTTATAAATAGAAGCTCATTCTTCCTTCATTTTCTCACCAATTCACTAAAGCTATATGGCAATTATTATAGAGAGAAATTATAGAAAGAAAGAAGAAGAGAAGTCTGCTACCTCACTATTCCAGTATCCAGTTTTCTTCTAAGATAAGGGGTATTATTTCTTTCGTATTCATGAAGAGAGTTTCTGTTATTCCATTCCTTATTATTGTGTTAGAATAACCTATCTATGCGTAGTACCGCATACATGGTGAAATTCTTCTGTTATTCCATTCCTTATTATTCTGTTGGAATAATCTGTCTGTGCGGTCTATCGCGTGCCTGGTGAAGTCTGTTGTTATTACATTCTTTATTATTTTGCTAGAATATCATGTATGTGCGGTCTATCGCATGCATGGTGAATTCTCCTGTTATTCCATTCTTTTATATTCTGTTGGGAATAACCTGTCTGTGCGGTCTATCGCATGCCTGGTGAATTCTTCTGTTATTCCATTCTTTATTATTCTATAGGGAATAACCTGTCTATACGGTCCATCGCATGCCTGGTGAATTCTTTTGTTATTCCATTCTTTATTATTCTGTTGGAAATAATCTGTCTACGTGGATTACCGCTGTGACGGCCCCAAAATAGGTATACAACACCCATTCTGAGTCGCCAAAATACATGGTACAGAAACAACTACATCTTTATTATTACAACACAATAACTGTGAGTTTAAATACAAATATTGTCATCTAGACAATATTCACACTCAAATAAATCCTCATTACAATAATTGATACATTATTTCACAAAAATGGTGAGGACTACTAAAATAACTTCTAGAACCATCATTCCATACCCCGACTAGTACTCGCTACATTCTCGCCTCCTGAGAAAAATGGAACAAAAAGGAAAAGGGTGAGCTCAACTAGCCCAGTAAAGAATATTATGACTAAGATAATACAGAACAAATTGTCATTAGTCTTCAATAGGGAAAATCTAATAGAATACAATAGACAACAAGTTTTAAATCAATATTCGCAGCGGAAAATAATAATTCATAGAAGAGTTACGTAGAGAATGAAATCTACGATTATCTATGAATTTAAAATTTCATCATCAACATTTTATCCCTGTAACATCAATCAATAATCATCTTTGCAGTACAAGCCAAAGATATTCATCAGTTGGTCATGTTCATCTCAACACATGTTCATCTTTGCACTACGGGCCAAAGATATTCATCAGAAATCATTCATCTTTGCACTACAGGCCAAAGATATTCAGTTATATCATCATTTAGGACTGAGGATGATGAAAAATATTTTAAAGTAAACGAATCCAGTGAAACAAAATAACAAATATTAATGATTCGTATTTCGATTTATCCATGTCCAAAAATACCTTATAAATAATCATAGTGAAGTAAAAATCAAGAATGATCAAAATATGGATACAATCAAAACTAGTATCCAGAATAGATATTTTGGACGAAAAGAAGAAAATTTCATTTTTCGGTGAATAGTAACTCGTGAATAGTAATTCCGACATTAAAAGTTCTAAATTTGGTAAAAATTTCTAACCAATATTTCGGCATAATGATATTGAAGAAATAATATCATTTTTGAAAAAAATAACATCCCTTACCTCGAAAGAATAGTACTTCTGGCTGGACTACTGGATATAGTGCTGAAGGGAACTTGCACCGTTTAACAACACTCAAAGTATACTCACAAGAATACGCTCAATGTATCGAGAGAGAAAGAGAGAGAAATCTTGTGTTTCTGGTGTGATTTTTAATTCTGACCTAAGCACCCTATTTATAGAAAAATGCTTAGAACACCAAAGCAGAAAATTTAATAAAATATTAATATATATATTAAATTTTCCTACGCCAACCTTTGTAGATCTGAATTTCAGCCATTTGCAACACATGGGGGGCCAACCAAAACAATAAAAATGTTTTTCTAACTATAAATATTTTAAATTTCCAAAAATCAATTATTTTGGAACCTCGAAACTTCAATAATTCATAATAAATAGCTCTTTTATCAGAAAATTCGAATCTCGCGATTTTTTATAGGAAATTCAATTCTATACAACTTTGCAGAAGAAAGTTTTTCCAAATTCCAAACAGAAATTGACCGAAATCCATAAACGAACGATTTTACAGGCTATAATCAAATTTCAGTCAAAAAATGGTCCCACAGACATGTTTAACATGTTTTAAACAACTTTTGCAACAAAAATACTCTTTCTCCTCATATACTCATATATCTCACATTCATTGTAAAAATATCATCATTATTATATTATTAAAATAATATATTTAAATGAATTATTTTATTAGAAAAAGATAAAATATTAATTTTCAACAATTGTCACATTTAAAAATTTTCTCCATCTATATCCACATAAAATCAATATTTTCCTCATCATATAAATCAATAATTAATTATTCACAAATAATATTACAGAATCACAGTACTGGCAACCAGGCCGTTCTCAGGAAAGAGGGGGCTTTCCAATAAGGATCTCTCCTTACTGGCGCTCAATTAGATGACCAAACCTCTCCTTAGACTGAACTTTCTAGACATTGCCAATAATGTTATCTAATAATATTATTCACATAATATGAATTATTGCTCCGATAATAGAAAATACTGTATAGTGACAATTATTAAAACAACAGTAATATAAAATATCAACGCAGCAATTATTGAATCAATAAAATACTGAACAGTAATTACTGTAACCATTATTGAGTAGTGCCTTCTTACGTAAGAATCAATAATTGGTGCAATACCGTGTGCTATTGTGCAACAACGCGTATTACTATGTTTTAACCGCCGGGTATTCCAACAGTATTAACGGTAACAACTACGCCGTTATTTATAAACAACTTATTTTTGTCGTTTTCTTCATCCAATCGCTTTCCGTTATGGGGCCCACACAAAGCTGCGCCGTCGTACGAATATTCCCCGACAGCAAGAATATTCCACGACCAAACAAATATTCTCCAACAACAATGAATATTTTATAACCACCTTCTTATTTGAAATATTTGCGCATTTTACCCATAACTAACCTCATTAATCAATTTAACCCTTACTATTTCAAAATAATAAATAGAGGAAATTAAATTTCATTTATTAATAATTTGGGGTCTTACAACCTCCCCTCCTTCTGAAATTTCGTCCTCGAAATTGACGTACGTACCTGGTGTTTCGAAAAGATGAGGATACCTCGCTTTCATTTCCGTTTCCAACTCCCAGGTCATTTCTTCAATAGCATGGTTTCTCCACAAAACTTTAACTTGTAGTATGACCTTCGTGCGTAGGACATGCTCCTTCCTATCTAAGATCTTGACAGGTACCTCTTTGTACATTAAGTCTTCAGCTATCTCGTCCGGTTCTAACTCAATAATGTGGTTTGGGTCTTTCACATATTTTCGTAACTTTGATACGTGAAAAACGTTATGAACACGCGTCATACTTGACTGTAAAGCAAGTCTATAGGCCACAGTTCCTACTCAATCGAGCATTTCAAATGGACCAATAAATTGAAGGTTTGAGCTTTCCTCACATCGCCAATTTTCGCTTTTGGAATAACAACTTCTTGCACTTTCTTTTTCATACGCATCAGCTCCGGGTCTGTGGCTTAAGCAACTTTAACTTTATCGATTAAAGTTGATTCTACGCGTATACATGACATCATCGTACTCGTTCATGATCTTCTACTCAATGCGTCAGTTACCACGTTTGCTTTTCTAGGATGGTATTGGATGGTATGATCGAAATCTTTCAACAGCTCGAGCCAACGTCGGTGTCGCATGTTGAACTCTTGGAAGCTTTTCTTGCATTCCTCGGTCCATTCGAAGTTTGTATCTTTTCGAGTCAGCTGAGTTAATGGAGTAGCGATTCGAGAAAATCCTTTTACGAATCTCCGATAATAACTAGAAAGCTACGTAATTCGATTACTGACTTAGGTTGCTCTCAACTGTGACTCATATCCCAATCTTGGATAGCACGTCACAATGACACCTATCAGTTTACTACCACACGAATATGGTGTCCCCTACGAAGAGTCTGGCTTCAATGCATTCCACAAAGGAAGTCACCAGATAGAGGCTCGGGTACAAACTTCTACAGTTAGGTTTTTAACTCCTGAAGTTCAATATGAGCCATTCGATATGAGATTTTAGAAGTGAGTTTTGTACCAGATTCAAAGATGATACAAAATTCAATATCACGCTCTGGACGTAGGCCAAGAAATTCTTCAGGAAATACGTCAAAAATTTTACTAGCAACAGAAATATCATTCAAATCTGACATATTTTTGTTCAAGTCCATAACATAGCTAAGAAAGCTTGACATCCATTTTTCAATAAACGAATGACTTTACGGCTTGATATGAAAGAGTTTGACTTCAATGGTTTGGTTGCTTGAATTCGAATAACAGGTTGCTTAGAAATATGAAAACTAACAACCTTACGAAAGCAATCAATTTTGGCATGATGAGTAGTTAATCAATCAATCCCTAAAATCACATCAAACGCAAGTATCTTTAAAGAAATAAGGTTAACAGGTAATGTGATGGTGCCAACTTGGATCAAACAAGATTTATAAACAGTGAATGTGATGAAAGTTTCTCTTAACGGAGTTTACACAGATAGGTCAAAGTTTAACTTCTCTGAAATCAAGTTTAAACGTTGAGTATAAGCATGAGAGATAAATGAATGGGTAGAATCGGTATCTAATAAGGTATAGACTTCGCAAAAATTTATAATTAACTAACCCGTGCTAACTTCGTTCGGGTTCCTCGCATTCTGACCAGTCACGAAAAACGCTCTTCCAGGAACCGTTGACTTTGACTTTTCTAGGACAACTTTTTGAGTCACCACCCCCGTTGGACTTGGTTTCGCTACAGTGTAATCTCGAGCGATATGTCCTTCCTTTCCACAGTTATAACATACCTTAAACTGTTGTGGGCAGTTTGGGCTGATATATCCTTCTTTTCCGCACTTATAGCATATGACCGGTAGTCATTCTCCTCCCTTGGAACCAGTTGCTGCTGGTGTTGACGTCTTCGTATTATCATTGTTGAATATCCTCCTTTTAAAATCTCCTCCCGACTCGCTTCTTCTATTTTCATGGCCACAATTACCACCAGAGTGGTTGCCGTTCTTGTCTGTATTTTTCTTTCTCCGCTGGTTATCATTGTTCTGATGACTGCTGTCACTGGTATGATCCTGGTTGTAGTCCCTCGATTGACCGTACTCGTTATCTCGCTCTAATAATTGAGCCCTGTTGACAACATCTGAATAGAGAGAAAATTTATGAGAAATGAGATATTGACGTATGTCGGGTTTCAAACCTCTTAGAAACATCCGCGTCATACGTTCCTCATTCTCCACCAAATGAGGTGCAAACCTGGACAACTCTACAAACTTCGCCTCGTACTGGGACACCGTCATGTTATTCTGCTCCAGTATAATAAACTCTACCTCCTCCATATGGCGAATACTTTCAGGAAAGTATTTTTCGTTGAAAAGTTTCTAAAACGTATCCCAAGACATGCTGAGTGCGGCAGGCTGGGTCCGTTTCATAGACTCCCACCAGCAGTCTGCCTCGTCACGAAACATAAAAGTGGCGAATGGAACCTTCTGTTCCTCCGTGCATCCCAAGACATCGAATATATTGGTAATTTGCTTGACCCACGTTTCCGCCATGATCGGATCCGGCTTTCCCTTAAATTTTGGTGGTCCCAACTCTTCGAACTGCTTAGCCGTGACAAACAGTGAATTGCTATCATTTCCTCCTGTATTTTGAACACGAGTCTCCTTCGTCTGATTTTGCATGAACTGCAAAAAGCTTCTAAACATCTCATCGTTCATCATCTGCTCATTGGTGTTGTTCACAGGAGGAACATTGCCAGCCTGTTGCACGTTCTCCTCGTTGGTGAGTACAGGCGTCTCCACGGTTTCATTTACTCCACTGTTAACATTCTCAGTCAACATTCTCAAATACTGCCATAAAACAAAGGTTAATTAAATAAATTAACAAATCACATAATACCCCTATATAATGACCGACCAACAAATAAGCTTAGGTAGGACACACTAGCGAAGGATTTACTCGTCTCTCCCCTCCTAGTTCTATTCCTCGATCTTCGCCAGAGATCATATCCCTAAGCTCTGATACCAACTGTGACGCCCCCAAAATAGGTATACAACACCCATTCTGAGTCGCCAAAATACATGGTACAGAAACAACTACATCTTTATTATTTCAACACAATAACTGTGAGTTTAAATACAAATATTGTCATCTAGACAATATCCACACTCAAATAAGTCCTCATTACAATAATTGATACATTATTTCACAAAAATGGTGAGGACTACTAAAATAACTTCTAGAACCATCATTCCATACCCCGACTAGTACTCGCTACATTCTCGCCTCCTGAGAAAAATGGAACAAAAAAGAAAAGAGTGAGCTCAACTAGCCCAGTAAAGAATATTATGACTAAGATAATACAGAACAAATTGTCGTTAGTCTTCAACAGGTAAAATCTAATAGAATACAATAGACAACAAGTTTTAAATCAATATTCGCAGCGGAAAATAATAATTCATAGAAGAGTTACGTAGAGAATGAAATCTACGATTATCTATGAATTTAAAAGTCCATCATCAACATTTTATCCCTGTAACATCAATCAATAATCATCTTTGCACTACAAGCCAAATATATTCATCAGTTGGTCATGTTTATCTCAACACCTGTTCATCTTTGCACTACGGACCAAAAGATATTCATCAGAAATCATTCATCTTTGCAGTACAGGCCAAAGATATTCAGTTATATCATCATTTAGGACTGAGAATGATGAAAAATATTTTAAAGAAAACGAATCCAGTGAAACAAAATAACAAATATTAAGGATTCGTATTTCGATTTATCCATGTCCAAAAATACCTTATAAATAATCATAGTGAAGTAAAATTCAAGAATGATCAAAACATGGATACAATCAAAACTAGTATCCATAATAGATATTTTGGACGAAAAGAAGAAAATTTCATTTTTCGATGAATAGTAACTCGTGAATAGTAACTCATGAATAGTAACCCCGACATGAAAAGTTTCAAATTCAATAAAAATTTCCAACTAATATTTCGGCATAATGATATTGAAAAAATAATATCATTTTTGAAAAAAATAACATCCCTTACCTCGAAAGAATAGTACTTCTGGCTGGACTACTGGATATAGTGCTGAAGAGAACTTGCACCATTTAACAACACTCAAAGTATACTCACAAGAATACGCTCAACGTATCGAGAGAGAAAGAGAGAGAAATCTTGTGTTTCTGGTGTGATTTTCAATTCTGACCTAAGCACCCTATTTATAGGAAAATGCTTAGAACACCAAAGCAGAAAATTTAATAAAATATTAATATATATATTAAATTTTCCCACGCCAACCTTTGTAGATCTGAATTTCAGCCATTTGCAACATATGGGGGGCCAACCAAAACAATAAAAATGTTTTTCTAACTATAAATATTTTAAACTTCCAAAAATCAATTATTTTGGAACCTCAAAACTTCAATAATTCATAATAAATAGCTCTTTTATCAGAAAATTCGAATCTCGCGAGTTTTTATAGGAAATTCAATTCTATACAACTTTACAGAAGAAAATTTTTCCAAATTCCAAACAAAAATTGACCGAAATCCATAAACGAACGATTTTACACGCTATAATCAAATTTCAGTCAAGAAATGGGCCCACAGACATGTTTAACATGTTTTAAAAAACTTTTGCAACAAAAATACTCTTTCTCCTCATATACTCATATATCCCACATTCATTGTAAAAATATCATCATTAATATATTATTAAAACAATATATTTAAATGAATTATTTTATCAGAAAAAGATAAAATATTAATTTTCAACAATTGTCACATTTAAAAAATTTCTCCATCTATATCCACATAAAATCAATATTTTTCTCATCATATAAATCAATAATTAATTATTCACAAATAATATTACAGAATCACAGCAACCAGGCCGTTTTCAGGAAAGAGGGGGCTTTCCAATAAGGATCTCTCCTTACTGGCGCGCAATTAGATGACCAAACCTCTCCTTAGACAGAACTTTCTAGACATTGCCAATAATGTTATCTAATAATATTATTCAGATAATATGAATTATTGCTCCGATAATAGAAAATACTGTGTAGTGACAATTATTAAAACAACAGTAATATAAAATATCAACGCAGCAATTATTGAATCAATAAAATACTGAACAGTAATTACTGTAACCATTATTGAGTAGTGCCTTCTTACGTAAGAATCAATAATTGGTGCAATACCGTGTGCTATTGTGCAACAACGCGTATTACTATGTTTTAACCACCGGGTATTCCAACAGTATTAACGGTAACAACTACGCCGTTATTTATAAACAACTTATTTTTGTCGTTTTCTTCATCCAATCGCTTTCCGTTATGGGGCCCACACAAAGCTGCGCCGTCGTACGAATATTTCCCGACAGCAAGAATATTCCACGACCAAACAAATATTCTCCAACAACAATGAATATTTTATAACCACCTGCTTATTTGAAATATTTGCGCATTTTACCCATAACTAACCTCATTAATCAATTTAACCCTTACTATTTCAAAATAATAAATAGAGGAAATTACATTTCATTTATTAATAATTTGGGGTTTTACAACCTCCCCTCCTTCTGAAATTTCGTCCTCGAAATTGACGTACGTACCTGGTGTTTCGAAAAGATGAGGATACCTCTCTTTCATTTCCGTTTCCAACTCCCAGGTCATTTCTTCAATAGCGTGGTTTCTCCACAAAACTTTAACTTGTGGTATGACCTTCGTGCGTAGGACATGCTCCTTCCTATCTAAGATCTTGGCAGGTACCTCTTCGTACGTTAAGTCTTCAGCTATCTCGTCTGGTTCTAACTCAATAATGTGGTTTAGGTCTTTCACATATTTTCGTAACTTCGATACGTGAAAAACGTTATGAACACGCGTCATACTTGACTGTAAAGCAAGTCTATAGGCCACAGTTCCTACTCAATCGAGCATTTCAAATGGACCAATAAATTGAAGGTTTGAGCTTTCCACACATCGCCAATTCTCGCTTTTGGAATAACAACTTCTTGCACTTTCTTTTTCATACGCATCAGCTCCGGGTCTGTGGCTTAAGCAACTTTAACTTTATCGATTAAAGTTGATTCTACGCGTATACTTGACATCATCACACTCGTTCCTGCATATGATCTTCTACTCAATGCGTCAGTTACCACGTTTGCTTTTCTAGGATGGTATTGGATGGTATGATCGAAATCTTTCAACAGCTCGAGCCAACGTCGGTGTCGCATGTTGAATTCTTAGAAGCTCTTCTCGCATTCCTCGGTCCATTTGAAGTTTGTATCTTTTCGAGTCAGCTGAGTTAATGGAGTAGCGATTCGAGAAAATGCTTTTATGAATCTCCGATAATAACTAGAAAGCTACGTATTTCGATTACTGACTTAGGTTGCTCTCAACTGTGACTCATATCCCAATCTTGGATAGCACGTCACAATGACACCTATCAGTTTAGTGCCACACGAATATGGTGTCCCCTACGGAGAGTCTGGCTTCAATGCATTCCACAAAGGAAGTCACCAGATAGAGGCTCGGGTACAAACTTCTACAGTTAGGTTTTTAACTCCTGAAGTTCAATAGGAGCCATTTGATATAAGATTTTAGAAGTGAGTTTTGTACCAGATTCAAAGATGATACAAAATTTAATATCACGCTCTGGACGTAGGCCAAGAAATTCTTCAGGAAATACGTAAAAAATTTTACTAACAACAGAAATATCATTCAAATCTGACATATTTTTGTTCAAGTCCATAACATAGCTAAGAAAGCTTGACATCCATTTTTCAATAAACGAATGACTTTACGGCTTGATATGAATGAGTTTGACTTCAATGGTTTGGTTGCTTGAATTCGAATAACAGGTTGCTTAGAAATATGAAAACTAACAACCTTACGAAAGCAATCAATTTTGGCATGATGAGTAGTTAATCAATCAATCCCTAAAATCACAACAAAAGTAAGTATCTTTAAAGAAATAAGGTTAACAGGTAATGTGATGGTGCCAACTTGGATCAAACAAGATTTATAAACAGTGGATGTGATGAAAGTTTCTCTTAACGGAGTTTTCACAGATAGGTCAAAGTTTAACTTCTCCGAAATCAAGTTTAAACGTTGAGTATAAGCAGGAGAGATAAATGAATAGGTAGAACCGGTATCTAATAAGGTATAGACTTCGCAAAAATTTATAATTAACTAACCCGTGCTAACTTCATTCGGGTTCCTCGCATTCTGACCAGTCACGAAAAACGCTCTTCCAGGAACCGTTGACTTTGACTTTTCTGGGATAACTTTTTGAGTCACCACCCCCGTTGGACTTGGTTTCGCTACAATGTAACCTCGAGCGATATGTCCTTCCTTTCCACAATTATAACATACCTTAAACTGTTGTGGGCAGTTTGGGCTGATATGTCCTTCTTTTCCGCACTTATAGCATATGACTGGTTGTGACGCCCCCAAAATTATGTATACATCACCCATCTTGGGTCGTCAGATACATAGTACAAAATACAATTACAACTTACTAATACAACTGTCGTGTACAATACGACAAAATATAAAATGTGAGTTTGAATACAAATATTATCTTCTAGAGAGTATTCATACTCAAAAGGAGTCCTCATTACATTTATTAACACACCATTACATAGAATAGTGAGGACTACTAACTAATACTATCATTCGGACCATCACTCCGTTCCCCGACTTGCCCCAGCTACGTTCTCATTTCCTGAAGAGAATAGTGAAAGAAAGGGTGAGCTCAACTAGCCCAGTAAGAAATATTATGACTAAGATAATGCAGAATAAATTATCATTAGCCTTCAACAATGTTAAACTGATAAAATATAATAGACATCAAGTTTAACTGCAGCGGAACAAGCAATCCATTAAAAGAGTCAAGTAGAAAATAAACTCTACTATCTTTTATGATTTAAAAGGTTTTTCAACACTGTGATCGCTGGGACTCAGCTTAATAAAATAATCCACATCATCGAATCACCCCTGCACTACTGCCAAGGATATTCGTGTATTCATTAATGGTCATGATCATGCCAACAACTGTCCATCAATGCACTACGGGCCAATGAGGACTTTTACCACATCATTTGTAATATTATGGTCATGATTATACCGAATAATTCCTGGTCATAATCATACCAAGTCCATCTATGCACTACAGGCCACAGATGACTTTCAACATTTTATAAACATGAGGATGATGACAATGATATAAGAATTCAATAAAACAAGTTCAAGAATTAATTTATCCAAGAATTAACAACGTCCAAATTGTCAACATGATACTTCTTTGTGGAGTAAAATTCAAGAATGCTTAGAAGAATATTTTCATGAAAAGATACTGGATGAAACGCAATTATCAAGGATATTCCATAAATTTCATGGAGTATAGAAGTCAAAACTTAACCAACTGAGTATAATAAAGAATGGAATAACAAAAGAAATCACCATGCATGCGATAGACCGCACAGACAGGTTATTCCAACAGAATAATAAATAATGGAACCAGGTCCGGCATAAAACGCACAAACAGGATATTCCAACAGAATAATAATAAAGACGGAACCAGGTCCGGTGTAAAACACACAGACAGGATGTTCCAACAGAATAATAATAAAGACGGAACCAGGTCCGGTGTAAAACACACGGACAGGATGTTCCAACAGAATAATAATAAAGACGGAACTAGGTCCGGTGTAAAACACACAGACAGGATGTTCCCACAGAATAATAATAAAAATAGAACCAGGTCCGGTGTAAAACACACAGACAGGATGTTCCAACAGAATAATAGAAGAATGTCACCAAGTATAGGGTAGACCGCGTATACAGGTTATTCCAACAGAATAATAAGAAATGGAATAACAACAGTTCTCTTCATGAATAAGAAAGAATAACACCCCTTACCATTTTAAAGAAGAGCTGAAGTAAGGAAGTAGTTAAGTAGTAGAATACTCTTCTTTTCTCTCTCTATAGTTTCTCTCTATAGCTTCTCTCTCTAGAGTTTAGTGAATTCGTAAGAAATAATGAAGGAATGAGCTGCTATTTTTAGAAAAATAGAATGCATAGTAACTAATCCATGAACGGTCCAGATTGATTACTTTAATCTGACGGTCCATATTTAAAGAAAAATCTTTTAAATAAAATATAATATATTCTATTTATAGAATAACTTTAATAAAGTATTCTATTTTATATAAAAAGATGTTTCTGTTTTATTACGTTAATAATACGAATAAAACAAAACGTCATTATCGCTAAATAATTCATATTATTAACTGACAATAATTGAATCAAACTGAGTGACTTCTCACATAAGCATTAATAATCAATACCGTGTGCTACTATGCAACCACACGTATTACTGTACTTTTACTACCGAGTAGTTCAACAGTATCAATGGTAAAATTTCCGCCGTTATTTTTAATAAAATATTTTTGTCGTTTCCTCAATCCGACAATAATTTTGTTGTGGGGTCCACCAATGATTGTGCCGTTGTACGAATATTCCCTATTAAAACGAATATTCCCCGACCAATCGAATATTATATAACAACTTGCGTACTTTACAAAATTTATAAATATTACCCACAACTATAACATTATATCAAATTAACTCCATGATATTCAAAAATGATATTTATAGAAAATTCAGCTTTATTTATAAAAGTTGGGGTCTTACACCGGTGGTCGTTCTCCTCCCTTGGAACCAGTTGCTGCTGGTGCTGACGTCTTCGTATTATCATTGTTGAATCTCCTCTTTTTAAAATCTCCTCCCGACTCCCTTCTTCTATTTTCATAGCCACGATTACCACCAGAGTGGTTGTCGTTCGTGTCTGTATTTTTCTTTCTCCGCTGGTTATCATTGTTCTGATGACTGCTGTCACCGGTATGATCCTGGTTGTGGTCCCTCGATTGACCGTACTCGTTATCTCGCTCTAATAATTGAGCCCTTTTGACAACATTTGAATAGAGAGAAAATTTATGAGAAATGAGATATTGACGTATGTCGGGTTTCAAACCTCTTAGGAACATCCGCGTCATACGTTCCTCATTCTCCACCAAATGAGATGCAAACCTGGAAAACTCTACAAACTTTACCTCATACTGGGACACCGTCATGTTATTCTGCTCCAGTCTAATAAACTCTACCTCCTTCATATGGCGAATACTTTCAGGAAATTATTTTTCGTTGAAAAGTTTCTGAAACGTATCCCAAGACATGCTGAGTGCGGCAGGCTGGGTCCGTTTCATAGACTCCCACCAGCAGTCTGCCTCGCCACGAAACATAAAGGTGGCGAATGGAACCTTCGTTGGTGAGTACAGGCGTCTCCACGGTTTCATTTACTCCACTGTTAACATTCTCAGTCGACATTCTCAAATACTGCCATAAAACAAAGGTTAATTAAACAAATTAATAAATCACATAATACCCCTATATAATGACCGACCAACAAATAAGCTTAGGTAGGACACACTAGCGAAGGATTTACTCGTCTCTCCCCTCCTAGTTCTATTCCTCGATCTTCGCCAGAGATCATATCCCTAAGCTCTGATACCAACTGTGACGCCCCCAAAATAGGTATACAACACCCATTCTGAGTCGCCAAAATACATGGTACAGAAACAACTACATCTTTATTATTTCAACACAATAACTGTGAGTTTAAATACAAATATTGTCATCTAGACAATATCCACACTCAAATAAGTCCTCATTACAATAATTGATACATTATTTCACAAAAATGGTGAGGACTACTAAAATAACTTCTTGAACCATCATTCCATACCCCGACTAGTACTCGCTACATTCTCGCCTCCTGAGAAAAATGGAACAAAAAGGAAAAGAGTGAGCTCAACTAGCCCAGTAAAGAATATTATGACTAAGATAATACAGAACAAATTGTCGTTAGTCTTCAACAGGTAAAATCTAATAGAATACAATAGACAACAAGTTTTAAATCAATATTCGCAGCGGAAAATAATAATTCATAGAAGAGTTACGTAGAGAATGAAATCTACGATTATCTATGAATTTAAAAGTCCATCATCAACATTTTATCCCTGTAACATCAATCAATAATCATCTTTGCACTACAAGCCAAATATATTCATCAGTTGGTCATGTTTATCTCAACACCTGTTCATCTTTGCACTACGGACCAAAAGATATTCATCAGAAATCATTCATCTTTGCAGTACAGGCCAAAGATATTCAGTTATATCATCATTTAGGACTGAGGATGATGAAAAATATTTTAAAGAAAACAAATCCAGTGAAACAAAATAACAAATATTAAGGATTCGTATTTCGATTTATCCATGTCCAAAAATACCTTATAAATAATCATAGTGAAGTAAAATTCAAGAATGATCAAAACATGGATACAATCAAAACTAGTATCCAGAATAGATATTTTGGACGAAAAGAAGAAAATTTCATTTTTCGATGAATAGTAACTCGTGAATAGTAACTCATGAATAGTAACCCCGACATGAAAAGTTCCAAATTTAATAAAAATTTCCAACTAATATTTCGGCATAATGATATTGAAAAAATAATATCATTTTTGAAAAAAATAACATCCCTTACCTCGAAAGAATAGTACTTCTGGCTGGACTACTGGATATAGTGCTGAAGAGAACTTGCACCATTTAACAACACTCAAAGTATATTCACAAGAATACGCTCAACGTATCGAGAGAGAAAGAGAGAGAAATCTTGTGTTTCTGGTGTGATTTTCAATTCTGACCTAAGCACCCTATTTATAGGAAAATGCTTAGAATAAATTATAATAATAAGTTAAGTATATTTAATTTAATCTATGGTGATAGAATAAATTAAATAGCTTAATATTTATTATTTAATATTTTATAAATATTAAATATAAATTAATAAGAGGAGTCTTATTATTATTATTTCTATTATTATTATTTAATTCCTAAATGAGTTTGAAAATTAATTAATAAAAGTACTCTCATTTATTCCTAATAAAATTAGGAGGCTAATTAATTAAAAGTTTAATTAATTATTCCTAATAAGATTAAGAGCCTAATTAATTAAAGGAGTTTAATTAATTAAAATAAAATCCAATTTCTTAATTGTTAAGAAGGGTTACCTACATCTATAAATAAGAAGAGTCTTATTATAGGTGAAGTGTGGTTGTTGACTTTTTCACAACATACGTAATTTCAATAGTTGGAGAGTAGGCTTCTTTTCTATGAGAGATAGAAAACTAGGATTTTGCCAAACACCCATTTTCTTGAATCTTTATTCTTTCTTGGTGGATCACTTAGAGCCAAACACTTGGGTGGCTAACGTTGATCAAAAGAAGGAACCAAACTCGGTGGATTCAAGTTGAACGCGAAAAAGATTGGAGGTGAACTTGTACCTGAGTAAGCTCGGATCTTCAACGGTAAGATTCTTGTTCTTCATATTTTCGTTTAATTAATAATTGTACATAAATGATGATCTGGGGTATATGGTTTGTAAAATCTTAAAACTCTGATTTTTCACGTTTTCGCTTATTTTGTATAATTTGATTGCGTTCATGAATATTACAAACCTAACAGTGACATCAGAGCCAAACATTTATGCGAATTATTAATTATTCAAATTTGATATGTATATTGATATGTGTTTAGAAAAGTTTAATTGGGCATAATTTGTTGTATAAAATTTATTTTAAAAAAAATTGCCGGAAAAAAGTTTTCGAAAAACGTTTTTTTTTCTTAATGCATCCGTGGGTGATTTTTTTTACTTACCCTGGATCACTCTTTAAGGTTACATCTTAGTCACGTGAATTACTTGTAAAATGGATTACAGAGTCAGGAAATCATGCTAAACAAGATGGGCTTAAATTGTGATTCGCTGGCAATGATTTCTAATCTAATTTCCATTATATATTATATAACACGCGAATTCGTACATATATAATCCAACACATGAATTAGCAGGTTAGCTGCTAACCATTCACGTGAATCACTTAGCGCTTTATATATATATATTAACCGTGCGGTTATTATTATAATATTTTCAATTATTTTATAATTAAAATAAAAAGTTTATTTTAATCTTAAAATAAAAAGTTTATTTTAATATTAAAATATAAAAGTTTATTTTGATTTTAAAATTAAATTTCATGCTAACTAATTAGAGTTAGAATTGAATTCCATGATAACTAATTGGAGTTGAAATTGGATTCCATGTTTTCTTAAATAAAGGAGTTTATTTAGATATGAAATAAGATTTCATATTATTCAAAATAAAAGAGTTTATTTGTGAATAGGAAAGAGAGTACGTATTTCCTTAAATAAAGGAGTTTATTTAGATATGAAATTAGATTTCATATTATTCAAAATAAAAGAGTTTATTTGTGAATAGGAAAGAGAATTCATATTTCCTTTAATAGAGGAGTTTTTTTTTTACTTGGAATTGGATTCCATAATTAATTAAAATAAAGGAGTTTATTTTGATTAAAGATTTTGATTAAAATAAAATATTTTATTTTATTCAAAATTGGATAAATTAAAATAAAATAGGTCTATTTTAATTTAAATTTGGATTAAAATAAAGGAGTTTATTTTGATTTAAAATTAGATTTTATACTAACTAAATTTGTCCATTAAATGATATCAAAATATATATATATTCAATGTTTATTATTCATGAGATAAATATTATTTATTGATGCATATGGTAATAAATAGGATTTGTGACGCCCCCAAAATTAGGTATACATCACCCATATTGGGTCGTCAGATACGTAGTACAGAATACAAATACAACTTACTAATACAACTGTCGTGTACAATACGACAAAACATAAACTGTGAGTTTGAATACAAATATTATCTTCTAGAGAGTATTCATACTCAAAAGGAGTCCTCATTACATTTATTAACACACTATTACATAGAATAGTGAGGACTACTAACTAATACTATCATTCGAACCATCACTCCGTTCCCCGACTTGTCCCAGCTACGTTCTCATTTCCTGAAGAGAACAGTGAAAGAAAGGGTAAGCTCAACTAGCCCAGTAAGAAATATTATGACTAAGATAATACAGAATAAATTATCATTAGCCTTCAACAATGTTAAACTGATAAAATATAATAGACATCAAGTTTAACTGCAGTGGAACAAGCAATCCATTAAAAGAGTCAAGTAGAAAATAAACTCTACTATCTTTTATGATTTAAAAGGTTTTTCAACACTGTTATCGCTGTGACTCAGCTTAATAAAATAATCCACATCATCGAATCACCCATGCACTACGGCCAAGGATAGTCGTGTATTCATTAATGGTCATGATCATGCCAACAACTGTCCATCACTGCACTACGGCCAATGAGACTTTAACCACATCATTTGTAACATTACGGTCATGATTATACCGAATAATCCCTGGTCATAATCATACCAACTCCATCTATGCACTACAGGCCACAGATGACTTTTAACATTTTATAAACATGAGAATGATGACAATAATATAAGAATTCAATAAAACAAGTTCAAGAATTAATTTATCCAAGAATTAACAACGTCCAAATTGTCAACATGATACTGCTTTGTGGAGTAAAATTCAAGAATGCTTAGAAGAATATTTTCATGAAAAGATACTGGATGAAACGCAATTATCAAGGATATTCCATAAATTTCATGGAGTATAGAAGTCAAAACTTAACCAACTGAGTATAATAAAGAATGGAATAACAAAAGAAATCACCATGCATGCGATAGACCGCACAGACAGGTTATTCCAACATAATAATAAATAATGGAACCAGGTCCGGCGTAAACGCACAGACATGATATTCCGACAGAATAATAAATAATGGAACCAGGTCCGGCGTAAACGCACAGACAGGATATTCTGACAGAATAATAAATAATGGAACCAGGTCCGGTGTAAAACACACAGACAGGATGTTCCAACAGAATAATAACAAGACGGAACCAGATCCGGTGTAAAACACACACCAGGTCCGCCGTTATTTTTAATAAAATATTTTTGTTGTTTTCTCAATCCGATAATAATTCCGTTGTGGGATCCACCAATGATTGTGTCGTTGTACGAATATTCCCTGTTAAAACGAATATTTCCCGATCAATCGAATATTATATAACAACTTGCGTACTTTGCAAAATTTATAAATATTACCCACAACTATAACATTATATCAAATTAACTCCATAATATTCAAAAATGATATTTATAGAAAATTCATCTTTATTTATAAAAGTTGGGGTCTTACAACCTCCCCTTCTTATGAAATTTCGCCCTCGAAATTAGGGTACGTACCTGGTATGTCGAAGAGATAAGGATACCTTGATTTTATTTCAGATTCTAACTCCCAAGTCATTTCCTCAACATCGTGGTTTCTCCACAAAACTTTGACTTGAGGTATAACCTTGGAGCGTAGAATATGTTCCTTCTTATCCAAGATTTGAACAGAAACTTCTTCATACGTCAAATCCTCCGCTATTTCGTCCGGTTCTAACTCAATAATGTGGTTCGGGTCTTCCACATATTTGCGTAACATGGATATGTGAAAAACGTTATGAACACGAGACATACTTGGGGGTAAAGCGAGTCTATAAGCCACAGTTTCTACTCGATCGAGGATTAAAAATGGACCGATGAATCGAGGATTGAGCTTTCCTCTCTTTTCAAATCTCGTAACTCCTTTCCATGGAGCAACACGTAAGAACACATGATCTCCTACATCAAATTCCACGTCCTTTCGATGAAGATCAGCATAACTCTTTTGTCGATCTTGTGAGGTTTTTATACGTTGTTGGATCGTTCGAATCTTTTCTGTAGTCATACGTACCAACTCCGGTCCCAACAACGTTGCTTCACCCACCTCATCCCAGCATACTGGAGAACGATATTTTCTTCCATACAATGCTTCGAATGGAGCCATGCCAATACTTGCTTGATAACTGTTGTTGTAGGAAAACTCCACCAATGGTAAGAACTTGTCCCAACTTCCCTTGAAGTCAAAGACACAGAGTCTTAATAGATCTTCAAGAGTTTGAATAGTCCTCTCTGATTGTCCGTCCGTCTGAGGATGATATGCTGAACTAAATCGTAAATCCGTGCCCATAGCTTTTTGTAAACTAACCCAAAATCGTGAAGTGAATCTTGGGTCTCGGTCAGAAACTATGGATACTGGCATACCATGCAGTCTTACAATCTCGTTTATGTACATACGAGCAAGACGTTCAAGTGTACAAGTTTCTCGTATCTATAAGAAATGAGCAGACTTGGTCAATCTATCAACAATGACCCAAATCGCATCAATACCTTGAGAAACCCTAGGAAGACCGGTAACGAAATCCATGGTAATGTGCTCCCACTTCCATTCTGGAATTTCAAGTGGTTGCAATGGACCTTTTGGTACTTGATGCTCCGCTTTGACTCGTTGACAAGTTAGACACCTTGAGATAAACAACGCTATCTCTCTCTTTATATTGCTCCACCAAAATGCATGACGAAGATCATGATACATTTTGGTACTTCCAGGATGGATTGCAAACGGTGTGTTGTGCGCCTCCATCATGATTTCATACTTTAAATCAGGGTTGTTAGGAACACAAAGTCTGGAGTTGACTCGAAGTATTCCTTCTTCATCGATTCTTGCTTCCGGCATAGCACCTTCTTGCACTTTCTTCCTTATACACATCAGCTCCAGGTCTGTAGCTTGAGCAGCTTTAACTTTATCGATTAAAGTCGGTTCTACTCGTATATTCGCCATCATCACATGGGTCTTTGGTGTCTTTAACTCTATCTCCATCCCTTGCAAATCACACAAAATGGGCCTTTGTGTTGACAATATCGCACTCGTACTTGCATATGATCTTCAACTCAATGCGTCAGCTACCACGTTCGCTTTTTCAGGATGGTATTGAATGGTATGATCATAATCTTTCAACAGTTCAAGCCAACGTCGTTGTCGCATGTTGAGTTCCTTTTGAGTGAAAAATATTTAAGGCTTTTATGATCCGTAAAGATCTCCACCTTCTCCCCATACAAGTAATGCCTCCAAATTTTAAGTGCAAAGACAACAGCTGCCAACTCTAGATCATGAGTAGGATAATTCCTCTCATATTCCTTGAGTTGTCTTGATGCATAGGCTATGACTTTTCCATGTTGCATGAGAACACATCCCAACCCTTTGCTCGAAGCATCACTGTAGATGACAAATCCCTCCGAGCCAAATGGTATTGTTAGAACAGGTGCTGAAATGAGTCTCCTCTTAAGTTCTTGAAAACTCTGCTCACATTCTTCGCTCCAACCGAACTTTGTATCTTTCCGACTCAGCTGAGTCAATGGAGTAGCAATTCGAGAAAATCCTTCCACGAATCTCCGATAATAACCAGCCAAACCAAGAAAGCTACGTACTTCGGTCACTAATTTAGGTTGCTCCCAGCTTTGAATAGCTTCAATCTTTGCCGGGTCAACCGATATTCCACGACTTGATACTACGTTCCCAAGGAATGCTACCTCTTCCAGCCAGAACTCGCATTTCTTCAACTTGGCATAAAGTTTGTATTCACGAAGCTTTTGGAGTACCAACCTCAAGTGTTGCTCATGATCTTCACGGCTTTTGGAATAAACAAGGAAGTCATCGATAAAGACGACCACAAAGTGATCCAAATATTCCTTGAATACCCTGTTCATCATATCCATGAAGGCAGCAGGAGCATTAGTCAATCCAAAAGACATAACTAAGAATTCATAATGCCCATACCGAGTTCTGAAGGCAGTCTTTGGAATATCCTCAGTTCTAACCTTCAGCTGATGATATCCAGAACGAAGATCGATCTTTGAAAAGAATTGTGCTCCTTGCAACTGGTCAAACAGGTCATCAATACGTGGCAATGGGTACCTATTTTTGATGGTGACATGATTCAACTCCCGATAATCAATACAAAGTCGCATACTCCCATCTTTCTTCTTCACGAACAGAACAGGAGCACCCCAAGGAGAAGTACTAGGACGAATAAAACCAATGTCTAACAATTCCTGCAGTTGGGTCTTTAACTCCTGAAGTTCAATAGGAGCCATTCGATATGGGGCTTTGGAAATGGGTTTTGTACCGGGTTCAAGGTCGATACAAAATTTAATTTCACGCTCTGGGGGTAGGCCAGGAAGTTCTTCGGGAAATACGTCAGAAAATTTATTAACAACAGAAATATCATTCAAAGCTGACGTATTTTTGTTTAGATCTGTGACATGAGCTAAGAAAGCTTGACATCCGTTTTTCAATAAACGAATAGCTTTATGGCTTGAGATGACAGCGATTGATTTTAATGGTTTGGTTGCTTGAATTCGCTTAATAGGTCGATTAGGAATATGAAAGCTAACAACCTTACGAAAACAATCAATTTTTGCATGATAAGTAGTTAACCAATCAATCCCTAGAATCACGTCAAATGCAAGTATTTTTAATGAAATAAGATCGACAGGTAATGTGTGGGTACCAACTTGAACCAAACAAGACTTATAAACCGTGGATGTAATGAAAGTTTCTCCCAATGGAGTTTCAACTGCTAAGTCAAAGTCTAATTTCTCCGGAATCAAATTTAATCGATGAGCGCAAGTAGGAGAAATAAAAGAATGGGTAGAACCGGTATCAAATAAAGTATAGACTTCGTTAGAGTTTATGATAAGCTTACCCGTGATGACCTCATTTGGGTTCCTTGCTCTCTGAGAGTTCATAACAAATGCTCTCCCTTGCACAACCGGTTTTAACTTTTCTGGGACGGCCTTTGGTGCCTTCATCCTAGCTGAATTTGTCTTCGGTAAACGACAAAATCGGGCTAAATGACCTTCTCTTCCACAATTATAACATGCTTTGGACGGCATCGCGCAGTTTGGACTGATGTACCCCTCCCCTCCGCATTTGAAACATATGATAGGTGGTCGTTCTCCTTCCTTAACGACAGGTACTGATGCTGATGTCTTTCCATCATTGTTGAATCTCCTCTTCTTGAAATGCCCATTCTTATTGTTTTGGCCCTGATTACCACCGAAGTGGTTACCATTTCTGGCCTGTTGATTCCCTCCACGCTTATTGTCACCGCTTCAATGACTGCTTTCACTGGTATTATCATTTTGTCGGCTGCTCTCTTTTGGTTGCGTTGTCTCGTTATCGCGCTCCACCAACTGAGCCTTATTTACAACATCTGAATACAAACACAGTTTATGAGAAACAAGGTGTTGACGTATCTCCGGCTTCAAACCTCTTAAAAACATCAGCGTCATTCTTTCTTCATTATCCACCAGGTGGGACGCAAACTGGGATAACTCTGCAAATTTTGCCTCGTACTGCGACACGGTCATATTATTCTGCTCCAATTTGATGAACTCCACTTCCTTCATATGACGAATACTCTCGGGAAAGTATTTGTCGTTAAACAGCTCTTGGAACTTCTCCCAAGACATCTTCAGTGCGGTAGGTTGAGTACGTTTTATCGATTCCCACCAGTAATCTGCCTCTCCTCGCAACATAAAGGCGGCAAAGGGAACCTTTTGCTCCTCGGAGCAACCCAAGACATCAAATATCTTGGTGATATGCTTTATCCATGTTTCAGCTACAAGTGGTTTGGGTTCTCCCTTAAACTCCGGTGGTCCCAGCTCCTTAAACTGTTTAGCGGTGACCGCCTGAGAGTTTCCAGTATTTCCACCTACGTTGTGGACAGGAGCCGCTTTCACCTGTTGTTGCATGAATTGCATAAAACCTCTGAACATTCCATCATTCATCATCTGGTCAGTGTTGTTGTTTGCATGAGGATTGTCACCTTCCTGATGAACATTATCCTGATTATTGATATGTGGTGAATCAATAATCGCATATGCTCCATTGCTATTCTCAACATTCTCAGATGCCATTTTCAGATACTGCCACAAAATAAAAGTTAATTGATATGTCATATATTATCCTTATATTATGACCGACCAATTAAATACCATGCAAATAAACTTAGGTAGGTCATACTAGCGAAGGAATTCCCCGTCTCTCCCCTCCTAGTTCTATTCTCACATCTTAGCCAGGGATCATATCCCTAAGCTCTGATACCAACTGTGACGCCCCCAAAATTAGGTATACATCACCCATCTTGGGTCGTCAGATACATAGTACAGAATACAAATACAACTTACTAATACAACTGTCGTGTACAATACGACAAAACATAAACTGTGAGTTTGAATACAAATATTATCTTCTAGAGAGTATTCATACTCAAAAGGAGTCCTCATTACATTTATTAACACACTATTACATAGAATAGTGAGGACTACTAACTAATACTATCATTCGAACCATCACTCCGTTCCCCGACTTGCCCCAGCTACGTTCTCATTTCCTGAAGAGAACAGTGAAAGAAAGGGTGAGCTCAACTAGCCCAGTAAGAAATATTATGACTAAGATAATGCAGAATAAATTATCATTAGCCTTCAACAATGTTAAACTGATAAAATATAATAGACATCAAGTTTAACTGCAGTGGAACAAGCAATCCATTAAAAGAGTCAAGTAGAAAATAAACTCTACTATCTTTTATGATTTAAAAGGTTTTTCAACACTGTTATCGCTGTGACTCAGCTTAATAAAATAATCCACATCATCGAATCACCCCTGCACTACGGCCAAGGATATTCGTGTATTCATTAATGGTCATGATCATGCCAACAATTGTCCATCACTGCACTACGGCCAATGAGACTTTAACCACATTATTTGTAACATTACGGTCATGATTATACCGAATAATCCCTGGTCATAATCATACCAACTCCATCTATGCACTACAGGCCACAGATGACTTTTAATATTTTATAAACATGAGAATGATGACAATAATATAAGAATTCAATAAAACAAGTTCAAGAATTAATTTATCCAAGAATTAACAACGTCCAAATTGTCAACATGATACTGCTTTGTGGAGTAAAATTCAAGAATGCTTAGAAGAATATTTTCATGAAAAGATACTGGATGAAACTCAATTATCAAGGATATTCCACAAATTTTATGGAGTATAGAAGTCAAAACTTAACCAACTGAGTATAATAAAGAATGGAATAACAAAAGAAATCACCATGCATGCGATAGACCGCACAGACAGGTTATTCCAACATAATAATAAATAATGGAACCAGGTCCGGCGTAAACGCACAGACATGATATTCCGACAGAATAATAAATAATGGAACCAGGTCCGGCGTAAACGCACAGACAGGATATTCTGACAGAATAATAAATAATGGAACCAGGTCCGGTGTAAAACACACAGACAGGATGTTCCAACAGAATAATAACAAGACGGAACCAGATCCGGTGTAAAACACATAGACAGGATGTTCCAACAGAATAATAATAATAAAAACGGAACCAGGTCCGGTGTAAAACACACAGACAGGATGTTCCAACAGAATAATAGAAGAATGTCACCAAGTATAGGGTAGACCGCGTATACAGGTTATTCCAACAGAATAATAAGAAATAGAATAACAACAGTTCTCTTCATGAATAAGAAAGAATAACACCCCTTACCGTTTTAAAGAAGAGCTGAAATAAGGAAGTAGTTAAGTAACAGAACACTCTTCTTCTCTCTCTCTATAGTTTCTCTCTATAGTTTCTCTCTCTAGAGTTCAGTGAATTCGTAAGAAATAATGAAGGAATGAGCTGCTATTTATAGAAAAATAGAATGCATAGTAACTAATCCATGAACGGTCCAGATTGATTACTTTAATCTGACGGTCCATATTTAAAGAAAAATCTTTTAAATAAAATATAATATATTCTATTTATAGAATAACTTTAATAAAGTATTCTGTTTTATATAAAAAGATGTTTCTGTTTTATTACGTTAATAATACGAATAAAACAAAACGTCATTATCGCTAAATAATTCATATTATTAACTGACAATAATTGAATCAAACTGAGTGACTTCTTACATAAGCATTAATAATCAATACCGTGTGCTACTATGCAACCACACGTATTACTGTACTTTTACTACCGAGTAGTTCAACAGTAACAATGGTAAAACTTCCGCCGTTATTTTTAATAAAATATTTTTGTCGTTTTCTCAATCTAACAATAATTTCGTTGTGGGATCCACCAATGATTGTGTCGTTGTACGAATATTCTCTGTTAAAACGAATATTCCCCGACCAATCGAATATTATATAACAACTTGCGTACTTTGCAAAATTTATAAATATTGCCCACAACTATAACATTATATCAAATTAACTCCATAATATTCAAAAATGATATTTATAGAAAATTCATCTTTATTTATAAAAGTTGGGGTCTTACAGGATTGATTATGGACTATTGACCAATGTGATTGAATTTTATTTTAGTTGGATGCATAAATGTATGGGTTTAATTAAATGGGGTCTACGTACCTCGTCTTCTCTAATTTTTCCTTAATGTAAATTTTAACTCCCTCCGATGTACTTTCCCTTGACTGCTGATCAAGATTTCTATTTATTTTAAATAATTTTGTAATAGGAATAGTTAGAATTAATTTTGAAGAATTGGAGATCAAGGAATAAGAAGTACTTGAAGACCCGTTTGTAATGAAGCTCGGGTTTAAATGTAATAGTTATATTTAAATATTAATTCTTGCACCCCTAGGGTTTGACCTTTTTGGTTCACTTGGTGGCTCTAGTGAATCAAACTAGAATAAAAGTCCATAATCAATCCAAGTAGAATATAGTATTCTATATGTGCATGCTTATACTATATATATTATATATTATGCAAACATGCTTCGCATGTTAATTAATATGACGTGTATTTTATATATATAAGTGCATGCGAGCTAAACAAGATGAGACAAATTAATAACAAATCCCTCAAATTTTTTATATTAAGTCCTAAGCGTTCAAAGATATTTGGAATATCGAACGTCGCCTTCTAGCATGATAAAAATTAATAGAGTATCAATTAATTATTATAAGTTTGTTGTGTCACCACAAGACTTATCTTAATTTTTTGAGATGTTAATTTTATCACATTTGATGCTTATAAAGACAATTGAACAATATTATTTTGTTGTGTCACCACAAGGACAATATTTTTCTTTTTTGAATATATGGAAGTGCTAGGTTGGACTTAACTTAGATAATTTTGATTCGGATGTGCCACCACTTGATCAAAATAATCTAAGAGGCAAAATACAAGGAGTTGCATAGTTGATGTAATTGGCAAGAGTTGTCTATCTATTTATTTATATATAGTTTGTTGTGTCACCACAAGGCTATATATATTTAAAATGGGATCCTTATTCTCACTAGCAAATCTTTAATTAGATTTTGCCGAACTATATAAGTGAGGGTAATATAGTTCGATGAAAATAGTGGGAGATACCAATTTAAAACAATACCTAATTTATTTTGGTAATTAATAAAAGAATGTATGCTAAAATGTTGTTACGAACAAATTCATTTACATAATTTTATAATGTCTAAATTACTATCACTGCGAAACATATTAGATGTTAATTAACCAGACCGAATTACTCAGATTGGTTAAGAAAATTGAGAATAGTTCTCATGGCTGAAAAGCTATCTTATATCCTTAATATGTCTATCCCTATAATGGTTGCAGATAATGACTCTGAGGAAAAGATTGTTACTTTTAGAAAGTGGTAAGATGATGCACAGTTAGCTCAATGCATCATACTCGCATCCATGAGTAACGAGCTTCAGCGTCAGCATGAAACTATGGATGCTTCTACTATATTCCTGCACATCAAGTAGTTGATGGTGAGGAAAGTAGGACTGATAGATATCAGATATCTAAGGAGCTCTTCCGATCTTGAATAACCGATGACACTACAGTACAGATAAAAGTCCTTAACATAATAATTTTGATTGATCAATTAGGACAACGGGTTTGTCATGGATGGAGAGTTGAGCCAAGATTTGATCTTGCACTCACTCCCGGACTTCTTTCATAATTATTGTGAATTTTTCGTATGAACAAGCTAGATATCAGCCTCGCTGATTTTCTTAACATGTTAAAAAATGTTGAGAGTCACTTTTCAACCAAGAAAGACCATGTCTTACTGGTAGGGGCCAAAGGATCTTCTGAATAGAAGAACGATTCAAAGAAGGTAAATAGAAAGGCAAAAATAAAAGATAATAAGAACAAAACTGATACGAATAGCAAAGGAGTTTGCTTCCACTACAATAAGCATGGACACTGGAAAGAAACTGCAAGAAGCATCTTGCAGAGCTAACCAAAAGAAGCTTAGTAAAGTTTCAGTTACAATTATAATTTTGTTCATGATTTAAAATATATTTTTCTTTAAGTCAAAGTTCTACTTGGGTGTTGGATACCAACTTTGGTTATCATAAATATAGATTTATGAAGGAACCAAGCAGAAGTAGAAAGCTAAACAAAGATAAGTAATCCTATGTGTGAAAAATGAAGTAAAAGTTGCTCCATTAGCCATAGAAACTTATAGTTTAGCAATGCCTACGGGCAAATCTATTAAGTCAATAAGTTGTTATTGTATTCCAGTTCTCATTAGAAACATTATTTTCATTTTGTTGTTGGACAATGAAATCTTTGGTATTATATTTATGAACAATTGTTGTTCTATTTATAATAATAATATTTTATAGAACTTAAATATTACTTAATGGACTTTGTGTACTTGACTTACATGAAAAATTATTTTTCAAATTGAACAAATTAGTATAAGAAAAGGAGATGATCATTCAAAGAGTTGAATGTGTGTATTTGCTGAAATACAAGTGTAAATTATTTGAAAGGTTCAAAGAATTTAGAAATGAAACAAATTGGCAAAGTATTAAGATTCTTTGATTAGATCAAGGAATAAATACTTGTGCAATAAGTTTCTAGATCATCTCAAATAGTTTTCTCATAATGGATGCCTCCTGATATGCAATAATTGATTGGTGTATCTGAAAGGAAAAATCGTACCTTATTGGACATGGTGCGGTCCATAATGATTTTACCGACATTCCAGTATCATTCTGGGATAATGTTCTAGAAATGGCTGTATATCTACGAAAAATTTAACCTCAAAATCCGGCCACAAAACTCCATAAAAGTTATGGACAGGAAGGATTCCTAATTTTAAGTAAGTTAATATAAGGGGTTGTCCAGCTTATGTGAAAAGGTTTCAAAGGATAAGCTTGGGACAAGATTTGACAAGTACAAATTTGTTGGACATCCTAAAGTAAGTTTAGGATATATATTCTATAATCCTACTTAGCAAAAGGTATTTGTTGTGAAACATATTACCTTCTAAGATACTAGTGGGAGGATAATAGATCTTGAAGAGTTTAAGAACCACAAAACACTATAAGTCAAATAAAAGAAACCTGTAGATAGACCTATTGTACCACAACTGAATCGTAAATCTAGAATAGTACCGAAGATACCTAGGAGGTATGGATTCATCATATGTGATGATGATGAGGTACACATCATAGAAGATGATGAACCAATTACATACGATGAGGTAAGAGTTGTAGACACTCAGAGAAATGGATTGAAGCAAGCTTCTCAAAAATGAAACATTCGTTTTGATGAGATAATCAAAAGTATTTGATTTTATCAAAAATAAGAATGAACCTAGTGTATACAAAAGGGTCAGTGGGAGCGCCGTGACATTTCTAATATTATATATTGATATATTATGGATAAAAAATGACATACTAATGCTACAATCAGTAAAGATAAAGTTGTCTAAACATTTCTCTATGAATGATTTGGGTAGAGTATCTTAATTGGGAATACAAATCTATATAGATAGATTTAAGAGGATGCTCGACTTAACCCAAGAAACGTATATTCATTTGATGCTAAAGTCGTTTAGCATGGCAAACTCCATGGGATGTCTTATGTTGATGAGCCCTGGAGTGTATCTCTCTTAATAGTCCCCATAGACTCATAAAGGAGAGATCGCATGAGTAACTATCATATATGCAATGAAATATACGAGACCTGATGTTGATCAGTCATATTCTGGAGAAGTTCATTGTAAGTCAGTGAAAAATATATTAAAGTACTTAACCGACACTAAGGATGTGATCATGTTTATGGTGGGTCTAAATTAAAATTAGAGGGCTTAACAGACTCAAGTTTTTCAGACAGACCAAGACGACAGAAAATCCACTTTAAGGTAAAGGGTTACCTTGAATAGTGGTGCAGTGAATTGGAAAGGTTTCAAATAGCAAAGAGTTGCTAGTTTAGTGATAAAAACAAAGTACATAGCTATAAATGAATCTACAAGTTGATTGTTTAGATGAAAAGTTCATTACAGAACTAGGAATAGTTCCTAAGTCTCATCTTGGATCTAAACATGTGTTGTGGCACTTTCATTTGATTATAGGAATCATTGAAAGATGGGAAATCACTATAGAGAAACTGGACTCTCAAGAACAACATTACATATCCATTAACTAAAGCTTATCCAATAGCAGGATAATCATCACTTAGAGAAGAAGGGTATGAGATACCATGGCGATTGGCTTTAGTGCAAGTGGAAGATTGAAAGTAGTATGCACACAAGCCAATCATGTTTGATGATAAAGCGTATACTTTGTAACAATATTATTAATTTATTAAAGGCTTTTAATTATCTACATGATGTTGCTTTATAATATGTGATAAACCCATAGTTTTAAGCAATGCTTTTAGAATAATGATGATGATTATTCTAATGAGATCTAAATTCTTAGAAAGCTTAAAACTAAAATAGTTCTCAATCATTGGATTACTAAATTAGGGATTAGTGAATCCGGATAGATTGGTACATACGTTGCTTGCTCATTTGATGAGAATGATTGATCTCATGATCATTTGTGTTGAGACACTAAAGTAAGTATGTAAGTGCTTATTAGAGAATAAGTTCACCGAACGTGGCTCGCTAAAGAATACCTAATGGAGTTTTATTTGCCTGTCAATAGGAATTTCTGTAGTAATAGTAGTACAAGTGATCCTTGGACTTGAGATCATCATAGTATCTTATGTATGATGAGTTATACTTTGACTTATTCCTTAAGACCCTTAGGGTATATCAAAGGGTATGCTTGAGTATAATAAGTTATACATGGAGATAATGTATGATCAATAAAGAATCTACCGCTTCTAGTAAAAGAAGAGAAATGTCCTATGTGATTTGATAAATGACAACCCAATAGTCCTTGGCCAAGGCAGAATGAAATTAGAAAGGAGTTTCTAATTTGCATTATTTGGTATTGTGCATTTAAGAATCGAAAAACATATAATTAAATAAAATAAGACTTGACAGTAATTTCATGTCTTATATTTAATTGGGACATTGTATGGTGGAAGGATTGAATTGTACGGTAACTATTTACTCAAAGGTTCTTTTATGATTAATGTTGAAATCTATATTATCTAGAAAGTCGTTGAACGTTAGGGAGGCTTATCCCTATTGTAAAATAAATATTATTTATTTAAATAAATTAATATTTTAATTTATTTATTTAAATAAGATTAGAATTGTTCTAATTGATTTATTCACAACCGGTTTAATATGGAGAACCTAAAGGGTCACACCATAAAAGGAAGAATAATTATTTAAAAAGTTAATGACATAATTGTAATAATAAGTTAAGTATATTTAATTTTAATCTATGGTGATAGAATAAATTAAATAGCTTAATATTTATTATTTAATATTTTATAAATATTAAATATAAATTAATAAGAGGAGTCTTATTATTATTATTACTATTATTATTATTTAATTTCTAAAAGATGTTTGGGAATTAATTAATAAAAGTACTCTCATTTATTCCTAATAAGATTAGGAAGCTAATTAATTAAAAGTTTAATTAATTATTCCTAATAAGATTATGAGCCTAATTAATTAAAGGAGTTTAATTAATTAAAATAAAACTCAATTTCTTAATTGTTAAGGAGGGTTACCTACATCTATAAATAAGCGGAGTCTTATTATGGGTGAAGTGTGATTGTTGACTTTTTCATAACATACGTACTTTCAATAGTTGGAGAGTACGCTTCTTTTCTATGAGAGATAGAAAACTCGGATTTTGTCAAACACCCATCTTCTTGAATATTTATTCTTTCTTGGTGGATCACCTCTAGAGGTCAAACACTTGGGTGGCTAACGTTGATCAAAAGAAGGAACCAAACCCGGTGGATTCAAGTTGAACGCGAAAAAGATTGGAGGTGAACTTGTACATGAGGAAGCTCGAAACTTCAAGGGTATGATTCTTGTTCTTCATATTTTCGTTTAATTAATAATTGTGCATAAAGGATGATCCAAGGTATATGGCTTGTAAAATCTTAAAACTCTGATTTTTCACGTTTCCGCTTATTTTGTACAATTTGATTGCGTTCATGAATATTACAAACCTAACTGGTAATTGGTGGTTGATTTGCATCATGAGCACCACTCCCCTCCCATGATTACTAGCTAGAAGCTTGGAAGTAAAAATAGGCTAGCCTTTTTCTATTACACGTGAATGAGAAATGAGAGGTAATTGGGACAATCATTTTGGGACTAACTCAGCCATCATGTATACTTATATAAATTCCCACTCTTTGCTATTTTTCTCTTATGTGCATATCAACTATACACTATAACTTAATGTCACAACATGTTTTAACATTTCGAGGTAGTAGATGTGATATGGAAATGTATCTTACATATAATTCATGTACATTTTATCACACTAGTTCACTTTATTAAAATACTAGTTTACAATATGCTCATGGTATATTATTTTAATACCTGCCCACATACATATTGTCACCTAGATAATGTATTTACAACATGTAGTTTCAATATTTTTTAATCATAATGCCCATACAATATAGTTTTATAAGACTTAATATATATATAGCCACATAAATGTCGCACTACACTATATGGTATAGTTGTATTATTACTTATGTGCACATAACTGTCAATATAATATTAATATATTACTAACTTACTTATTTGTGTTAAATAAATAAATTATACACTTCCTAAAATTAATTAACACCAATATTAATTACTCCAACCATTAATTAATATATTTATGGGTTTTCATAATCATTATTCATCTTTATAATACATTGCAAATAATAGTAATCACACATTATTAGTTAATTACTAAAATTCAATCCTCTACTACAACCATCATCAATTAATTAATATAATCATTAATTAATCCTCATTATTAAATAATTAATATACCACACATCAATTATCAACTAATAGTATACTACAACAATAATTAATAATTGATATTACTTAATTGTTTACTTTATAATTCCTTCATTAATTAATATTACTATTAATATCTCCCATCACCATGCCACACAAGGCTTCAATGAGTTCATCGCAAAAATCCACATATTCTCAATTATTCAATTATAATTGAGGTAACTCACCTTGTAACACAAAAATCGTTTATACTCAAATAAATATTCATTTCCATTAATATTCTCATTTATTAATACGTGGAAATTCTCGGGTATTACAGCCTTTATTACTCGAGTTAGTAAATCCTTAGGGGTGTCTCTATACCTATTGCCCTAAAGCCAATTGCTTTGGGAGTCATTGGTCCAACGCTCGCTCTACATGGATAACTCTGAAAAGCCTTAGAAAATGAGACATTACACAAGTCAAGAATCAAAATTGAAAAAAAATGGAAAAAAGAAAGAAAAGGAAAAAATGAGCTTGCTTGATTTTCATGGTAAAAATTCCTACTAAGAGTTACATTATATACACAATGCATGCATCACATGAAATTGATTTAATGAAGGATGGTGTCTAAAATGATGATTGAGTATTTTTGATAAGGTAAAAGTGTGATTTTGAATTTAATCTTGCTTATATATAATGTCCATAGATATTTAGAATTTTTCTTTTAATTTCATAATTTGTTAAATCCAAAAATATTTTTTAATTTTGTGGGTATATTCACTACAAACCCTCACGAGACACAACTCGTTCACTTGGGGTAACCTTGGGGTTTAAAGGCTTGTTGTACATGCTAAGTACAATTGTGTTTCTTACGAAAATGGGGTAGTATAATTTTTGTTTTCTTTTTATTTTCTTTTTATTTTACTCGAGGACGAGCAAAAGCTAGGTATGGGGGTTTTTGATAGACATGTAATTCATACATTTTATTATCCCTAATTTTGTCCTTTTAATTATATTAGTTTATTAAATTAATATGTTTTATTTTATTTTGTAGGATTTAATATTTGTTGCAATAAAGTTAAAATCTTGGTGATCAAGCGATATTTAATGCTTTTATTCATGTAAGAAATATCCAAGAAAAATCCTACAATGAGAAGGAAAGAGGAGGAACAATCTTGGTGTGCAAGTCAAATCCAACAAGAGAAAGGAAAGTCTATTTAGAAGATCTTTTTGAGAAGTTGATTGCCACTAGGAAGTTAAAACCTACATAGAAAGGGAACAAAAGTGTCCAAGTTCAATAAATCTAAATTAGGGTTCAAAGTTATTTTCCCTATAAATAGGCCTCTTATTTTAGAGAGAAAGGCACCACTTGTTATTTTTTTTTCTTAGTTTTTCACTAGTGTAGAAGGGAGTAAGATATTCAAAGTTTGCCTTTTCTCTTATTCCAATCACGTGTGGTACTACTGTCATGGAGTATTTGTAACTTTCTTTTATTGATATAATAGAAATTCTCTTTTAATTATTATTTTTACTTCATGCGAATAGTAGCACTAATATTATTTGTTTTTATTTTTAATTTCATGGCTAGCTAAATTTCTAATACCTAGGATTATGATGAAACTAAGTATTTCATAATAATATTTTCTTTCCGTTCCAAAATTAATGCCTAATTATTTTCACCTTCATATTTTCCTCCGCATAAATTGCATATGATTTTTATATTGATTGCGAGGTTTTGATAAGTTATAGTTAATCTGTGAATTATTCATAACTTATGCTTGTCCATATTAATTATATGAATCATTATTTTTAAAGGGAAGGGAAAATAATTTAGGAATTGATTTAGAAAATAAGAAATTATTTATTATGTTAATATTTGGTGGATTCTGATTCCTAGGTATCTTTTCTCATTAATAGTTTTCGTTATTAATTAATAGTTTGCACAATTTAGTTAATAAATCTTCTCCACCATTTTTGTTTCTAATTTGCCTAAAATATTAATTAAGGATATATTAAAGAATTGATCTAGTCTCTGTGGATTCGACCTGTACTTGCCAGTTCTTCAATTTTGACATTGTGCACTTGCAGTTACATATTTTTATTACATCAATAACAATACAAGCATGCATCAAATCTCAGATCACAAACATAATAAGTAGACTTCACTGTAGGGTGGCGCGGCCGCGCCTGATTTGAACTAGGGAGTGGTGCGATCGCGCTGTTGCCAATTCAAATCAGAGCTGAGAAATAGAAACATGGCCAAGCTTGCACACCCACATACATATATGATGACACTTGCAGAACATACATGTCATGATATTTATAACTAGGTTCGATCATATACCTTGTCCTTAACATGGGTTGTTACCCATTTCCACCTAATTAAGGCTTTAAGTATTCATTTAACAAAGTCTCCCATGATTAGTCATTATACACATAAAATGAGGTCAACAAGTCTTAACTATGCATGATCACGTTTCTTAGTCATGCATTTCAAGTTGTATAGTTCTACTTCATTTAGACTTGTTATAAGCCATACTCAACTAGTTTACAATGCATATGACTAGCTAGGCATACATGTCAATCATGTCTATATGTATTTTCATATCCTAACATGATAGTTAAAATCTCAGAATACATGCAAGGTCGTTATAAACCAACTTAGTTTCCCAAATTCTTAAGTTTTTTTTTTAAATCTCATGTTAACCAATCAAGTAAGCAAAACTACTTCATTTACTATACATCATGCTTGAATAGTCTATATTACGCCTAACAATATAAACCAACATATTAGTCATATGCTAAGGCACAAAAGAGCTTGATATGTTTGTATATATAGTCAAAGTGTGATTTACATTAAGCTTTTCAAAATTAGTTCTCAAACTTACATGAATCCACTATTCAACCTCCTTTATGCAAGACAACTTAAAACATTATCTTATGCTCATTTGTACACATATTTGATAGGTAGTTTTATATCTACTTATTTTAATATCAATTGATTTTAATTTGTGCTTAAACTCTTTCATTTTAATAGTTTTTCATGCACTTTTGGTTTCTTTTGCAGATTTCATGTTTGGGAACTTTCTTGGTGACTTTTGAAGTTAAAGTGCATGTGTGGATGTGATAAGGGTCAAGCAATGAAGTTATAGCATATGGAGTGTAGCAACAGAGGTAGAATGTAGAAGTCAGCATCTGGTCCATGGCGCAGCTGCGCCCAATTTGGCCTTGGGTGCAGCGCAGCTGCGCCGAACACTACAAAAAAATGGTGATTTTGCAACAAATAGTTTTTGTTGCTAAATGTGCAAAATTTCGTTGCCAAATGTCATTTGCAACAATTTTTCAATCGTTGGACATTTCGTTGCGCAATGAGCGTTGCTAATTGTCTAGTAACAAATTTTTTTTTACGTTGCATAAAGTAATATATTTCGCAACGAAATTTTGTTTTCGTGTAAAATCATAAATTATTTAGCAACGAAATATTTTGTAGCAAATTTATTAAGAAATTGTTACTGAAAAATAATTTTCGTTGCAAAATACGCCTAATTGGCAACGAAAAGAATCTTTTTATTTTTTAATGAAGATAAAATTCGTTGCATTTGATACACATTTGCCAACGAAGTTTGCGGTTACTGAACAATATAGAAATTGTTACCTTAATTGGTTTTCGTTGCTAATTGTGTACTTTTTGGTAACAATATTTATTGCTAAATGTACAAAATAAACCAGTTATATATTAATTTGCAACGAAATTTTGTGTTGATGTTGGTTTTTTAATGGATAATTATGATGAATTAGCAACGATACTATTCGAAAGTGATTGTTTTTAGAGAGCAACAAAAGTTATTGTCAATTTACAACTACACTATACGTTATCGTTTACTTTTCATGTGCAACGAAATTTGTTATGATTTGCAACGATATAAATAGTCTTTTCTTTTATTATGTAACGAATGTCAAAATTATTTTATAAACAAAAAAATTTATGTCTCAATAACCCCATAACAAATTATGACAGAAATACAAAAAAATTAAAACATTATTAATTAAATAAAATTATTTGATACATGATCATTCATCATCTTTACAATCAAACTTCATACGACTGAAAACTACAAAGCCCGTCTTAGTTGACACTATCTGCCATCAAGAGGTTAACACTAGTGCCATATATGAAAAAAAGATCAAGAAAGAAATGTTTATAACTGGTTTTGATGCATAATGATTCTTTCAAATGTTGAACGTGAATAAAGGAAAGGAACTGCAAGAAAGAAAAGTCGTACACTCAATATATGATGATTTTTGTATTTGAATGGCATGATTAAGCAAAGGCAAACAATCCTACTTCTATCATTTCTATACAGGAATACAATCCTATTATAATGTATAGCAGTTAGTTACACTAAAGTGGCAGCAAGACCTTTATCAATGCAAAGCTTGAAACTTCCTGATGCTACAAGATAAGCTATTCAGTGTTACAGAATTAAACTCCACAAAATTTTGCCCAAAATTACATAGAACTTATATACCCATCCCCTTGAAAAGTTTGATAGTCAAATAGTATTCTTATAGGCAAAAGCATTGTAGATTTTAAAGTTCTGGTGGTCGAGTTTTAACATTATAACTTCCTACTTCTATCACTATAATATATTTTAGTTTTTACTTCCTTCATAAAAATAAAAATAAACTAGAAATAAAAAAGAAAAATAGAAGATTAAAAAAGGACCATTTAACCCAACATTTAATCTTAGATTAAGAATTTTTACAGAGATGATGACACTGTATTTTGAATGATTAGGAAAGCTTGAAAACCACTAATTTGAAATGCCATCATCCATATTTCTAAATGGCTTTTCAGTATGACCTTCATGGTGAATCAGGGGAAGTGCACATATTATCAGAGATCATACACATTTACTGAATATAAAAATAAAAATAAAAATCTGACCTCTGTAAAAGCAAGATTTATGAGGTCTAATCCTGCAGCAAGAACATGCTTTGGGGCCTTGGGCAAAAGATGGAGAGATCTAGACCCTTGTTGAAAGGAAGAAATAGTTTTGCTTGAGTCCATCTCTTCAAATACTCCAGCAAGAAATAAATTTGGAATTTCAGAAGGAGAAGCTAAGGAAATGGTTAAGTTTGTCTGTACCGGTGATCCGTATACATCTTTGACCCCCATATTTGCTTTATTTATGCCTAATTTGTCATCATGAGGACCAAATGTACTCAGCTACATTTGACGAAAAGAAAGAATAATGTCTTGCATAAATATAAGGACCAAAGGTAATTTCCTCCAAAAGTACAGGTCTTCTTAGAATTCAAAATGTCTTTTGACTAACAACACTAATTGAGATAAAACAGAAATAGAGGAAATGCACTTGAAAACTTAAAAATCTGCAAAGTTGTCTCGCTGGTGATTACTTCCAGGTGGAAATTAAGAAAAAAATATGTGCACTGCTATCTCACGAGAGTGGCGTGTTCAAAGAAAAACTATATGGCGATTCCTAACATAATTCTCAAACTCCAAACAAAACACAATTATACAAGCCTTCCAAGTTAAGAAAATTATTACGCTATTGGAAAGATGAAAAGCATCACTAAAGTGAAGGTGATTCAAGCATTCCAAGTAAAGAAAATAATGAACTAACAGAACACAAAAATAATGAACTAACAGAACACGAAAATAATGAATTACAACATAAAGGCCAAGCATGTGACTTTTAACTTACAAAACAGATTCGCTCTTTGACATTTAGACATTTAGACCTTCTTCCATTCCTGTTACTCGAAGGTATACCAATCTGTGATACCCAGAAAGAAATAAAACAATACTTGGGGGAAGAAAAAAAATTAAGAAAACGATAGGCGACAGAGGAATCTTAAAGAATGATAGAGCCATTGATTTATTAATGTGTCAGGAAAATGCTATATGTCATTTCTTTCATGTCTCCTGCTACTTAACCACTAAAATGGAATGAAATTTCATAGTATTGACCAATTAAAATCAATATCTAGTGTGAAGACAACATCACACTCAGAGTGCTTATATAAATTCTTCGGTTCTTCCATTTAAGAATCTGTTGATTTGTTATTATTGTATCCTCCTCCCCAGATTCCATTTATGTGTACTTCATCATCCTATTGTGTACTTTGCCGTCTATGAAGAATTGAAGGGGGTAGTTCTTCTTGCTTTGTCAAAAATTCCGAATTAGTGCAAAATTAATAACAAAACAACAGCTCCATGTGAACAGTAAATTAATGGATCTATAAGGGAAATGAAAAGCAACTTTCTGTAATGGCCCCTAAGATGGACCTAGAATATTACAAAAATGTTTAAGCCATTTGAACGTAACCTACAAAACGTTATTGTACGTTATATTCAAAACTTAACCAGGACAAGGTGTGAACCATGTCATTTACTTCAATAACAAGCACACATTTGAGGTCCATTGCAGTTTCTAAGCACAACTTTAAATCAGTATCATCTCATCTTAGAAACCATAAATACTACTACATACTTCAGAATGTATCTTATTCATCAAGGTTATTAAATAATCATTTTAACATTCAACAACGATATAAATAAGTAAGAAGATACAATTGCATGTAAATAATCATGCAGTTTCAAAGAGAATCATCGCATGATCCTATCCAAAAAAATCATGAACAAAAGAATAACAATTACACAGATAAATACTCCCTCGTCATAAAGATTTCTAACAGTTGGATTAAGATTGGGTATGCAAACAATCATTCATATATGTAAAAAAGTGAAAACATGCAAGGCCTATCCTAGATATAGCTTATAAACACATAAAAAATATAGCCTAAAAACAATTTTATATGATACAGACTTGACATAGCACCACTATGAACAACTAAAAATGATAGCAGAACAAAGGATCAAATTGTAAATACAACATATTGTTAATGCTTCTAACATGTGCCACACTTGCTCATAGTAGAAGATTGAACTTTTCATGAGCTTCACAGTAGGATAATCACGTGTTCCATCTGTATCACCGACTCACTTCAAATATTGAACAGCAAACACTGTTGAAACTAGTGTAGTGTAATCCAAGCATAGAATAGCATACCATTTTGTTGTAAAGCGGACAAAAGGGATTCTTCGCTCTTAGTGCTTGTGTATATGGCTTGGGGCTTCGCTTACGATTTAACTGAACCAGAATCAGTCAAAAGTACTTGTATTATATGCACATCATAGAAAGTTACATGTTAAACAATATATGATTCCTTAATAAATGACAACCAACATCATATAAAAATCAGATAATCAAGGAAGTAATTTAATGTCAACAAGTAATACATATTTTTCCCTGTCAATTGAAGTAAACATAAAACAAATTCTGGTTGGGGTTACATGCAATTGACTCCTATTCTGGCAATGAGACAAAATCTCTTACCTATATCAATCAGAGAAAAATCAGAACTCCCATCCTCCCAAAATTCCATCACATAAAAATGGCGAATACTGGAATCATAATAAGAAACTCCAACTCCGGCAATAAAGTGCTAATCATGAATCATCTAAGAATCAAAGTACCATTTAATATCAATCAAGAAAAATACTAGTTACTAGGCAACATATAAGGTTTAAATTGTGGGTATAACTGTTAGTTAAATCAACCTTTCAATTGCTAATTACTATAATTAACTGTTAGACAAGGATTCTTAACAGCAAACCACTATGCATATAAGAAGGCTAAGAAGCTTACCAATGGCCATGCGCGACACATGATATATAGACCTGCATATATATAGCCACAAAATTGGGGGGGGGGGGGAGGGGGGAATTGATAAAATAAATTAGCAAATGACATGTACAAATACAAACACATACTTAGGTAAGTCACATCATGCAAATTGTAATGGACGAAAATAAAATACAATTAGATTGTAAAAATTCTAATGATTGCAATGGTGCGACAACTGTTAGCGTATTATATTTGACTAGATAAATTTAAAAGCCTCCTTAAAACTGTCGAAGAAGTGGATTCTTCGACTTATTAGAATAAATTTTGTCGAAAATTGTAATTACATTTGTTACAATAGCAAGCACCTCAATATGGACCACCATAGCTCCTGTAACATTCCAGTATAACAGTATATTAGGTATGGCCTTTGAGTACTAATATATTGCTTACATTTGATAAATTCAATCCAATCAATGAAAAGGTCGATTAAATTTTGACAAATAGCTTCACCAAATTCTTCCATATATATATAACTTGAACTGTGATTCACAATACGTTTAAGTCAGATGCTACAAAGGAAATTAAAATTGCATAATATATCATAATACCAATAGACACGTCCTCAAGTTTCTCGGTAACCAAACGCGAATGGATCAAAAATGCAGAAAATATATTAACATTTAGGGGGTAATGGAGTACCAACGCGCAACCATGTATACTAGCAGCAACGCCCTCACTAGAAAGAAGTACCAGCACGCAGCCAAGACTTGGATGCAGAAACCACATCACCCATGACGACCGAGTTGATAACCAGGACAAGACAGATGCTATTATCCTTCATATGAAGCAAACACACATATATTGAGAAAATAGAGGCCAAAGACATTGTACACGTATAAGAGGATATACGGCCAAGTGTGAGCAGCTGCCTGTACTGTGATTTTTCTGAATGATTTGTTTTTTAAATTTTTGTGTAAAACACTTTCATAATGATATAACCATTAAAATTTTTAACAAAATAGACTGGGCTGAAAATATGAAATTTCAATAGAGTGCAACACAAATGCAACCCAAAATTAAACTAAATACATAGAATGAGCAAGTCGACATAACAAGCAACAACAAATTGCTTAAGCAAAATTAAAATTCCAAACCTGAAAACGAATTTTGGCCAAAAAAATGGCTGGACTCAGTGAGACATTTGTACAAAAATCTTAACTGCAAATTTACTTCAAAAAATGCAATAGTTTTTTTTATTCACGGCCATGTCAGAATAATCCCAATTCAAATATGTAGAAGAAAAAAATACTAACTGTCAATCTATGGCCAATTCTTTACCATTTCTCCGTCTCCTTATAGGTTTTTTTCTTTATTCAGGTCAAATAGTGGTCACAAAACTGAAATAAATTGGATAAACATGTAGTATAATCAGAAAAATTTCCCTATCTGCCTATTTGATTTCTCAATTGGAGCAAATCTTCATAGGAATGCCACTATCAATTCATACCTCAGTCAAAAGACAACAGCTATCACAATACAATCGAATCAGCTACTTCTGCTAATTACGCATATCACGTTAAGAATTAAACGGTCGCAAAGAACAATCAAATGAGTTCTAAGAGTATCAAAAATTTATAAACAATTAAACCCAAAAATAAAAATAAATTAACTAAGGGTTTAACGGATAGATATAATAATGCATACCATTGATACCTCAGTGTACAACTAATTTGTTACAGAACAA
The DNA here is from genome assembly GCA_016801055.1 of Panax notoginseng. NCBI lineage: Eukaryota > Viridiplantae > Streptophyta > Magnoliopsida > Apiales > Araliaceae > Panax > Panax notoginseng. The sequence goes on along the minus strand of CM029015.1, from coordinate 72,266,089 downwards.
AACGATGGGAGATAGCGAAGTGGCGTACTGAAGAAGATGAAGAAGAAAATCATTTCAGCAAGTAATGGAATATGGAGAAACAAAGTTGTTGAAAAAAAAATTCCTTCGAACAAATTGCATTGACGGGTCTTTGGGTCTTCGCAGTTAGGGCCTTTGCAATTGGGACAGAGAGAACAAATTTTTTGATGCGAAGATGAAGTTGAGATAAATTTTTTGGGATTAATGATAATCCCTTTAGCCGTAGGAAACATAATTCACACAATCAATTATCAATCTCGCGCGACAAAATTTGCTGCTAAGTTTTTCATTCTCTTGCCTAAACAATGGCCAAAGAAGACACGAAAACCCAAATTAGTAGAGAAAAACCTAGCTAGCGCATCTATGATCTGGTTAAAACATGCAATTTTAACCAAGGAAGAGACCCAATTGATCTCTTGCTTTCATCTCCAGACCAACCACGCACGCACGCACGCACCCACGCTCCCACTAACTGAAGAACACTTATTCCACACACACACAGGAATACTCATCTGTTCCAAAAAAAAAAGTTATATAGATTTTTTTTATAAAATAACTCTTTTATAAGTAATAGTGTAACTTACTTAAAAAGTGTAATTATTATAAATAAATTTATTATTATAAAAAATTTAATATATTTATATTACAATTTTTATTCACCACAATTAATTAAAAAAAATTTATTTAGAACAAAACAGCGACTAATTTTATTTCTCGTAAAAAAAATTTGAACAATAATATATAGTGAGTAATAATTTCTTCACTAATAGATTTTTTCCTCACAAATTTTCATCATAAATTGGGGCAAAAAAAATACTTCTATCATCTTAATTTTTGTTTATCTTTTATGTTTTCTCTTAGAACTGATAGTATTATAATTTAATTTTATAATATATTTAGAAAAAAGGTAAAAGGAGAACTAGGAATAGCTAAGGGTATACCATTACTATTCTTCTTATTATGTTTTATTTTTAGACTTAAAAATATGTTCATGATTTAAGTTACTCCATCCGTCTAAGAATAAAAGTTCTTATTATTTTATGTAATCTCAAGTTAAATATTTACTTATATTAAATAATCTATTTTTTAAAAATAATTTGTGCGTAATATCTTTAGTATTAAATGTCATATTTTTATTATTTATAAATATTTATATAATATCACTAGTTATGTATAGAAAAATATGCAATTAGATGATAATTTAAATATGAATAATTTTATCATTTGACATTTGTTTTTAAATTCTCATAAAATCAATCATCACTTTCATTCTCGGAGTGAGGGAGTACTTGTAAGTATATCCTATTTCTATCTAGAAATAGAAAACATTGGCAAGCATATATATAATAATCAGGTTTGATGAGGTTGTGTTTATTTGGGTCGGAGGCCGGAACTAACATGCTTGAAAATCGGTTGTCACGGGTACTATTATTTCAACAACCATAATCTATATGGTTGATCGCAATATTGGATGACACATATTGAAATGAATTTTTTCCTGCCGCTACAGGCTGTAGCGACATGAAAAATTACTCATTTGTCCCTTATTTGCTAATGGGGATAAGGTTCAAAAATGCCCTGACTTTTACTCCGATGTCTACCGAGCACCCTATATTTTTTTTTGTCCAAAAGTACCCTTAACGTTATAATTTTTAGGTCAATCGTACCCCTGTCGTTAACAGATCTACCAACTAGACTAACGGGTGTTAAACCCTCTATGATGTGGCTGACACGTGGCAATATTTGCTGACGTGTACAAAAATTCATTAACACAAATAATTAAAAAATCCAATTTTTATTAATTATTTATTTTATTTTTCTTTAAAACAAAATAAATAATTAATAAACAAAATATATATTTATATTTAATAAACAAAATAAATATTTATATTTAATAAACAAAATAAATATTTATATTTATATTTAATTCATTAACAACAAATAGGTCACAAAAATTCATTAACAACAAATAACAAAAATTCATCCTCTTGAATTAATTAATACAAATAACCCTAAATTAATTAATACAAATAACCCTAAATTAATTAATACAAAAATTAATATAGTCTTCTTTCTCTTGATGAATTCCTAGTCTGCAAAATCTTAACACCACCAACCAACACTCCGCCACCATCGACCCACGACAACACCACCAACCCCAACTCCGCCACCGTCAAAATGAAAGATGAGAATGGGGCGGGTGTAAACCATTCCGCCACCGTCGACCCCCCATAACACCACCAACCCTCATTCCGCCACTGTTGACCCGTCCGTACCACCGATACATTCCCACGACTCGGCCTCAAACCCACAAACGGTCCGACCGACTGCGGCAGAGCATCCCGAATCATCGAAGGCTCGAAGCACAACCAGTAATCTCAAATCAAAAAATCTTGAGTACACCAGAAATCTAGATCTAGATTGAGAAAATTTTTATTTTTGAAAAACAAATTTACACATTCAAAATCAGATCTGAATATTTTTAACATTTATTTTCGAACTAACATCCAAATAATGAAGGGATCAAAATCAGATCTGGATGTTTTTAAGATTTATTTTCAAGCTAATATCCAAATAATGAGGGATGATAGAAGAACGAAGAACAAAGGAAGAAGAAGACCCAAAATCACCAGGCTTTGCAATTGTCGATTCAAAAATATAGGGTGATGAAATTTTCCGGTGGGGACTTCCTTCCATCTTCTTTTCTTTGCTTTTTTCGATTTAGGATATGGTGGTGTTGTCAGTTGTGGTGGTGAACGATTAGGAGATGATCATGGCAACACTAAAAGATCTAGTCACTCAACTTCTCTGAGATCTAGAAAAGCTTTAGTTGAAAAGCAACATAGCACCAGTTCCTCTCATTCTCATTCAAGCACGAACTATTTGTTGTTAATGAATTAAATATAAATTTGGGAATGATGATTCTGAGGACCTATCTGTTGTTAATGAATTAAATATAAATATAAAGTATTTTAATATTAGAATTTTAATATTTTAGTATTTTGAATATTAACATTAAAAATATTACATCAATTAGTTGTATAACGTTATTTAGTATTTTGAATTTTAAAAATATTATTTAGAATTATAATTTTAGTAATTTAAAAATTTTATATCAATTAGTATTTAGTATTATGATTTTAGTATTTTAATGATGTAATTTGGATTTTTGCTATTTTGATTAATTAACAAAATATATATTTTTTTGTATTTTAGTATTTTTTAATTTGATTTTTTTAGTATTTTAGTATTTTTTTAATTAGTATTTTTAGTATTTTTTAATTAGTATTTGATGTAAATATGTTATGTTTTGAATTTTAGTATTTTGATTAAATGATGTAAATATGTTATGCTTTTTTATTTTGATTTTTAGTATTTTTTTGTTTTGATTAAATGACATATTTACATATGTCAGGGGCATTTTTGAACCTTCTCCCTTTAAGCCTCTATGTGTCTGTCACGTTAGCCAATTTTAACCTCGTTTGTCTTCTGTTAACGGCAGGGGCACGGGTGACCCAAAAAGTGTAACGTTAAGGGTACTTTTGGACAAAAAAACTATAGGGTGCTCGGTAAACATCGCGATAAACGTCAGTGGCATTTTTGAACCTTCTCCCTTTGCTAATGTGCTACACTATCTAGCACTACAAGTTATGGCAGTAGTTTAGTTAACCAATAAATTAGAATGACTCAGTAGTAGTTTAATGGCCCAATAACCTATAGGTCTTAGGTTCGAAACCTAGCTATGATTTTTTTGTTTCTTATGTTATATTTTTTATGTATTAGATAAATTCTATTACCATCTATATATATATACACATCTTAAATCCCACATTAAACTAAATATATATAAAGTAACTACGAATATTTATATAATGTAATTATGAATATTTTAATATATATATATATATATATATATATATATATATATATATAAATTTATCTCTAAATATTTATAAATAAATATTCATATAAATTTATCTTATATGAATATTTTTTATAAATATTTATATGAATATATATAAACTAAATATATATTGGGCCATTAAAAATATTCATGAATATTAAACTAAATATTCATATCTATATAAAGTTACAAATGAATATATAATGTAACTATGAATACTTTTATATTTTGAGTCCTTATAAGAGAAAACCTATATATATATATATATATATATATATATATATATATATATATATATATATATGTATATATATATATATGGTAGTAAAATTTATCTAATACATAAAAAATATATATAGCACATGAAGCATGAAAAAAATGTAATAATGACTTATAAGTCAAAAAAAAGTTAAAATTTAAGTTATTGTCAAACACTAAGTAATAACAAATGACTTATAACTTAATTTGACCAACTTATAAGTCATGCCAAACACCCTCTAATTCAAGATATAAAGAGAAATTAATATTTGATTATAAAAAAATTTACAAGTCAAGAAAAAGGGGAGTTTAAAAAGAACTTACACACCATTGGTGCAACTTAATTGGTCTATGCCGGAACCATTGACAAGACTTAATCGGTGCAGTTTGGTCGATTTTTGGTAAAATTTCGGGAGCGATTTCGATTCCTTGCCCATCCCTTGTCAAAAATTATATATGTAAAATAACGAGTTACAAGAAAAATTCATATAAATTATTTTAGAAATTAATTATATTTTTTTCAAAATTATAAGTGTGCGAATATGATCATTATAAACTACATCCAATTAACTACAAACTTTAATTTTTTTAAATTAGAAAATATATCTATATGTGCTCAATTTTAATTTTAAAAATTATAACTTTAAAAAAAATAAAATTGGGCATTTATTTAGAGACGGACGAAGTGAAATATTTCACTATATAAAATTGTGTCCAAATAAATAAAAAAATTTAAATGAAAACTGATGCGTTTTGGGGGAAAAAAAGAGGCATGCTTATTGGGTTTGTCTTAATTTTTGTCAATAATTTACTAGTCGTTACAAAAAAAATGTATTAAATACGCAACGAAAAAATATTGTTGCCAATGAATGTGGCCTATATTAGGCAACGAAATATAGCAACAAAAAAGTTTTCATTGCCGACGATGAGGAGAAATCTCATCGACAACAAAAAAGAAAATAGGCGGTGTGTTTTTTTTTCTGCCAACGAATTTTTACAACGACTTATGAATTTCGTTACAAAAAATGAAAGCCTTTCATAAATTGCAACGAATGACAAATTTCGTTGCTAAACAAATTTTATAAAGTCGTTGCTCGAAAAATTGTTGCCAAATGTCTATTTTTTTGTAGTGGGGTCTGGACTTAGAAATACTACAGCGTAGCTGCGCCCCATTTAGCCTTGTGGGTGGCGCAGCTACGCCGGTCTTCGAACATCAACAGTTGACTTTTTAAGTTTCTTACCGATCAGATGAAAAAAAAAGACTTGGGAAATATTATACAAATAGCATAATTATAGTTTGTAATGGAGGCTAGTTCTAGAACTCCATTAAATCCCTCTTGGGATGGAATTCTGTTAATTTCTTCTTTACTTTTTCTCTTAGATTAGAAATCCTAGATTAACTAAGAATTGAAGATTGAAGCGATTGATTATCATTAGGGATTCAGATTTGAAGAACATGAATGCAGATTTGTTTATCTCAACTTTAAATTCTCTTCTTATTTATTGATATCTTTTAATGTTTAATCAATTGTGGATGATGGATTCTAGTTTATTCATGAATTAAAATCTTTTTTGAGATTATGATGGATCTTATCGTGTAGTTTACTTTAATATACTTCCTTGTTAGTCTTATTAACTGTATTTGGATTGTCTGTTATGGTTTGCCCTAAATTAATTAATTGCCTAGCTAATAATTACTGTGATAATCCATATGAACTCGAGAAATGGATTATGGGTTTAGATCTGATCATAATAGCATGAATTTATGTGTTCTGCATGGTGTTGGAATTCATAATTTGTGCCTAGGATAGAGATATACTGAAGCATTGCATGTAATCTAATAAGAACTTGCACTTAAACTCTTTTTAATTATAATTCACATAGAGATATAGTAGATTAGTTAATTAGGGTGTTTAATTTGATTCTATCATCTGTGGATTTGATTTGATATGAATATTATGCATTGAGAGATGGCTATATTTTACTTTCGTGTTCTTGATTAACAGTCCAGTATAATTGATTTGGCTTAACAGGAAGTGTGTTGACTTAAATGAAACAATAGGTGAAATTGTAATCTCAAGTCTTCAATATCTTGTTTCATTCTAGGGATAGTTAGTAATAGTTTAATTATTATTTTAATTTAAAATATTAAATCATTTGTTTAAATAAGATTAAATTGGTTATAGGTTAGTACTTGGTAATTCTTGTTAACTAATTCTCCGTGGGAACGATATTCTACTTACTATTATATTATTTGTTGATCACGTATACTTGCGTGTGAGCGTATTTAGAATTCGACCAACAATATTCAAGTGTGTAAAAGTCAGAACTTAAAGAATATTATGATCATCATTTTGAAAAATCTACAAGTTTCCTTTTTAAACTCATGCTAAATCAAACCAATAAGTAAAGCAACTCTATAACACACTTCATATCTATATGTTCACACAAGTAAGACATAAATATATACTTAGAAAGATCAAAATTTAAAATACACCAAGTTCATCATGATTTGTGTTTCAAAACCTTACAATATGTTTTCAAAATCACTATAACCAAGCTAAAATAACTTATATTGAGTAATAAGGGTCTTAGCTCATAAGTTAGACTTAGCATCACACCTAACTCAGTAAACTAACTTGTTCAGAACATTAGAAGTAATAAAAATTATCTTCTGGGAATGACCAACCGTGCGGCCGCGCTGGGTTATACTGCAGAAGTGGCGCGGCTGCACCACTTCGGGACAACTCCAGACTTGGCTCTGGTTTACAGCAGTTCAGAATCCCAATCAAGCATACCATTGATTTAGCATACTCAGACTCATTACATAATCCATAACATGCGTATAAACTTTTCTAACACAATGACATGCCATTTCATACTAATTAACAGAGAAATTCAAGCAATTATAAAAATTTAACAAAACTCAAAATTAAGAACATGTTTTGACATTAATGTTACCTCTTGAGGTTGTGAATTAAATTTCCCTTTACAAGTTTAGATTGCTCACTTAAACTGCAATTCCCTCTCTATATTACTATTATCAGACAATTTCTAGCAACTATAAATTGAGAAGGAAGAGCTTCAATATATAGAAGATGGATAACACAGTCCATGATTTTGCCTACCATTATAAACCAATGGGAATGAGAAGAAACCATTGAATTGAGAGGGTTTGGTGAAAAGATTTTGTTGGAAGATTGCATATTTAAATTTGATGTTTAAAGTAAATATTCATGATTATATGTAAAGTCCTTTAAGGAATACATGTACAAGGACTTAGTGAAGATCAAACTTGTTAGGTTGATCTGAACTTTTAATGTTTATCATTCTATAAATGAATATATAGATGAAAAGATCAAAGCTGTTAGCTGATCTATTTCTTGAGATGTAATAAATAGGCTTCAACATAATCGTAGTCTATTTAGCTGAACAAAAGATTGCAGAAGCCAAGGCAGAATCGTAGAGCATCGAGAATCGTAGTGTGTCTGCTTTGGAGGGCCTCTCCTGAAATCGTAGAGTGGTCCAAACGTCTGCCGAGTAAAACTCAAGAATCGTAGAGTGCTCTCGGAATTGTAGAGTCTGCAAGTCAAGTAAGTTAAGATCGTAGTGTGCCGCTTAAGAGAAATCATAGTTTTCTCTTCTACCAGTACCAGATAAAGCACCAATGTGGCAAGACACCAATCATGATCGTAGAGCATCATCTGTCTGTATCAGAAGCATCGAGCCCTATCCATTTGTTTAAGAAAAAATCACAACAAATGTGGAATGGATTATAAACGTTGAAGTCCACGAGAGACCCAATGACACAACAGTCATCCTTAGTATATAACAAAGAGACGTATTGAAGAAGCTAAGGAAAGTACTATGGGTTAGCAGAAAACACCTTTTTAGGTGTTAGGTGAGATAGCAGTCTGCTGTGTCAGTGGGCTAGACTGCTAATTAGAAGTTTTGTAGAAAGTCTCCATCAGAGCTCAAAAATGTCAAATGCATTTAATGCTTCAACAGATGTCTTCAAACAAATACATTTCAAAGGCATCATATATGCAAAACATAAGCAGATGAAAAGATCAAGCAATCACTGAACAAAAACGCTGAAGAACACTCAACGCTCAACTCTATGATCTGAAAAAGAAAGCTTGCTCAGCTACTCAGTTCTTTCGAACATAAGCTTAACGACAACTGAGTAGCACCATTCAAAAACTCAACTATTATCAAGTGAAGTAAGAAGTTCCAAGTCAGAAGGACTTGAAGAGTTCTAAGTGAACTGAGAAGTACCAAGTCTGCTGGACTTGAAGAGTTCAAAAGTGAACTAAGAAGTTCCAAGACTGCTGGTCTTGAAGAAATCTGTGAGATTCAAATATTGTAAAGATATCCTTAGTGGATTTCCTACTCGAGGAGTAGAAGAGTGGACTAGGAGATTTGAGTGCTCTAAACCACTTAAAATCACTATGTCTCTTATATTATTGCCATAACTGCTATAACTACTTAACTCCTACTAACTCGTTATATCTTAAAGGGAAAGCAAACAAATCTCAATTTCGCTGTGATTAAATCATTATCAAAACTAACAAGTATTTTGTAAAAGAGTTTTTAAAATATCTATTCAACTCCCCTTCTAGATAACTATTGTGTCTCTGGGAACTAATAGATTTCACAAACTCCTTCTCTTCCATATCTCAGCTCATCATCATAGCTATGCTAGCCATCATCTGCCCACTTGTGTTTGCGTAATTAGAGTTAATCTACTGTGAAGCACCGTTGAGTCACTCAAATTGTAACAAGAAGTCTGATTGATACGCAATAACAAAAAGGTTGCTAATATACTTAAGTTTTAATTCCCTTTGAGTATACAACACAATTTTAATGATGTAATATTACTACATTGTGTTAAGTTAGGGTATATATCCATACCCATAATTATATAATCCATGTACATTTTGATAATACCGAATATAATCTAATTGGGTATCATCTAACCACATCATCATAAACTTTATTATTCCAATTATACTTATTGAAATAATTATAAATTTGCAATTCATCGATTTAATATTACATAAAGTACATCTTTAATGTTTTCACACTTACATGTTATCACATAAGCCTCCATATAACTAATTCAATTTTACTATATAGTTTTATATATTACATAGTCACATTAAAGTGTCACACTGCACTTCCCTTTTAATTAAATGTAGGTACTATATATAATACTATTAATTATCACATATCTTGCACACAACAATTAAATAAATAAATATAAATCTTATTATATTAATTATTTACTGATTAATATTCTATTACTCATAATAACAATTAATAAATAACATTAATATTGCAGAAGCCAAGGCAGAATCGTAGATCATCGAGAATCGTAGTGTGTCTGCTTTGGAGGGCCTCTCCTGAAATCGTAGAGTGGTCCAAACGCTTGCCGAGTCAAACTCAAGAATCGTAAAGTGCTCTCAGAATAGTAGAGTCTGTAAGTCAAGCAATTTAAGATCGTAGTGTGCCGGTGCTTAAGAGAAATCGTAGTGTTCTCTTTTATCAGTATCGGATCAAGCACCAATGTGGCAGGACACTACGATCATGATTGTAGAGCATCGTCTGTCTGTATCAGAAGCATCGAGCCTTGTCCATTTGTTTAAGAATAAATCACAACAAATGTGGAATTGATTATAAACGTTGAAGTCCTCGGGAGTCCCAATGACATAATAGTCATCCTTAGTATATAACAAAGAGACGTATTGAAGAAGCTAAGGAAAGTACTATGTGTTGGGAGATTGCACATTTAAGATATTGAAAGCAATTAGTCATGATTATATGTAAAGTCCTTAAAAGAATATATGTACAAGGACTTAGTGATAGATCAACATTGTTAGGTTGATCTGATCTATTAATGTTTATCATTCTGTAAATGAATGTATAGATGAAAAGATCAAAGCTGTTAGGTTGATCTATATCTTGAGATGTAATAGATAGGCTTCAACTGAATCGTAATCTATCAAGCTGATCAAGAGATTGCAGAAGCCAAGGCAGGATCATAGAGCATCAAGGATCGTAGTGTGTCTACCTTGAAGGGCCTCTACTGAAAACGTAGAGTGGTCCAAACGCCTGCCGAGCCAACTCAGAGATCGTAGTGTGCTCTCGGAAGCGTAAAGTCTGCAAGCCAAGCAAGTGAAGTTCGTAGTGTGCCAGTACTTAAGAGAAATCGTAGTGTTCTCGTTTGCTAGTATCAGATCAAGTACCAAGGTGTCAAGACACCACGATCAAAATCGTAGAGCTTCATTTGTCTGTTTCAGAAGCATCGAGCCTTGCCCATTTGTTTAAAGAATAAATCCTAACAAATGTAAAAAGGACTATAGACGTTGAAGTCCTCAGCAGTCCCAATATCAATAGTCATCCTTAGTATACAATAAAGAAGCGTATTGAGGAAGCTAAGGAAAGTACTATGGGTCAGCAGAAAACATCTTTTTAGGTGTTAGGTGAGGCAACAGTCTGCTGTGTTAGTGGGCCAGACAACAAATCAGAAGTTGTGCAAAAATCCTCCATCAAAGCTCAGAAATGTCAAACGCATTTAATGCTTCAACGGATGTCTTCAATAGATACATTTCAAAGACCTCATATATGCAAAACATCAGCAGATGATACAACTAAGCAAGCATTGAACAAAAACGATGAAGAACACTCAACGCTCAACTCTACGATCTGAAAGAGAAAGCTTGCTCAGCTACTCAGTTCTTTCGAACACGAGCTTAACGGCAACTGAGTAGCACCAATCAAGAACTCATCAACTACTATCAAGTGAAGTAAGAAGTTCCAAGTCAGAAGGACTTGAAGAGTTCAAAGTGAACTGTAAAGAACCAAGTATACAGGACTTGTAGAGTTTAAAAGTGAATTGAGAAGTGCCAAGACTGCTGGTCTTGAAGGAATCTGTGAGATTCAGAAAGTGTAAAGATATCCTTAGTGGATTTCTTACTCGAGGAGTAGAAGAGTGGACTAGGAACTTTAAGTGCTCTGAACCACTTAAAATTGCTATGTCTCTTACATTCTTGCTATAATTGTTATAACTGTCATAACTGCTTCACTCTTATTAACTCACTATATCTTAAAGGGAGAACAAACAAATCTTAATTCCACTGTGTTTAAATCATTATAAAAACTAACAAAGTATTTCGAAAAGAATTTAAAATATCTATTCAACCCCCCTTCTAGATAACTATTGTGCCTCTGGGAACTAACACTATGGGTCAGCAGAAAACACCTTTTCAGGTGTTAGGTGAGATAGCAGTCAATTGTGTCAGTGAGCCAGACTGCTAATCAGAAGTTTTGCAGAAAGTCTCCATCAGAGCTCAGAAATGTCAAATACATTTAATGCTTCAACAGATGTCTTCAAACGGATACATTTCAAAGGCATCATATATGCAAAACATAAGCAGATGAAAACATCAAGCAAGCACTGAACAAAAACGCTGAAGAACACTCAACACTCAACTCTACGATCTGAAAAAGAAAGCTTGCTCAACTACTCAGTTCTTTCGAACACAAGCTTAACGACAACTGAGTAGCACCATTCAAAAACTCAACTATTATCAAGTGAAGTAAGAAGTTCGAAGTCAGAAGGACTTGAAGAGTTCTAAGTGAACTGAGAAGTACCAAGTCTGCTAGACTTGAAGAGTTCAAATGTGAACTAAGAAGTTCCAAGACTGCTGATCTTGAAGGAATCTGTGAGATTCAAAGATTGTAAAGATATCCTTACTGAATTTTTTACTCGAGGAGTAGAAGAGTGGACTAGGAGCTTTGAGTACTCTGAACCACTTAAAATCACTATGTCTCTTATAATCTTGCCATAACTGCTATAACTGCCATAACTGCTTAACTCCTATTAACTCGTTATATCTTAAAGGGAAAACAAACAAATCTCAATTCCACTGTGATTAAATCATTATCAAAACTAACAAGTATTTTGTAAAAGAATTTTTAAAATATCTATTCAACCCCCCTTCTAGATAACTATTGTGCTTATGAGAACTAACAATTGGTATCAAAGCAGGTTCTATCAAACAACCTACAAAGCTTAAGTAGATCCAATGGCACATCTGATAAGCGAATCAAAGACTGGAGGAGGCAACAAGCCACCTATGCGCAACAAAGATAAATTCGCCAACTGAAAAGTTCATATGCAAGCCTACATGGATTCAATAGATGAAGATCTATTTGAAATTGTTCAGAAAGGGCCCTACATTCCTACAAAGCTTGCACCAACTTCAGATGACCCAAATAGAATTCAGATTAAGGTCAAAGCAGAATGGACTGATAACGAAAAGAAAGATGTCCAACTCGACAAAAAGGCCAATAACATTTTGTTCCAATCTTTAGAAGATGACCTATTTGAAAATGTGGTTAACAACAAAACAACAAAGGAAGTATGGGAAGCATTGCTCATCATGCATGAAGGAATAGAAGAAGTCAGAGAAAACAAGAAATCTCTTCTGACTCAACAATATGAAATGTTTGCCCACGTTCCAGGAGAAAATGTCACTTCCACCTAAGAAAGATTCAATGTTCTACTCAACTCTCTTCGAGCCTTTGGAAAGATCTATCCAAATAAAGATCTAATCATAAAGTTCATGAGAGCTTTACCTAGCAAGTGGGATGCCAAAACCACTGCCATTAGAGAATCAAAGAATCTCTATGAAATGACTGTTCAACAGTTATATTGTAACCTTCTCACGTATGAACTAGAGCCGCCTCAACGAGAAGAAACTCTATCTGAAGGAAGAAAGAAGGACAAAGGGGTTACTCTCAAAGAAACAGATAACGTGTCCAAAGCTAACACTGAAAATGACTCTGACTATGATGAAGATGATGATGAGGACTTTGCAATGCTGGTAAGAAGACTCAAAAGGTTCATGCGTCAAGGCAGAAGCAGCAAACCTAAGAAAGTCAACAACTATAATAGCCAGGAGCAGATAAATGATTTATTCTACAACTGTAAGAAGCCTAGCCATTTCATTACAAATTGCAACAAACCTCTTAGAGAAGAACTAAAGAGGAAATCAAATTCAAAGAAAGAACTCAAAGGTAACAAGAGGCCCCAGAAGAAAGACAAAGGTCTTGTGGCTGGAGGATCGTGGAGTAACTTAGACAACGACTCAACTCTTGAATCTAGAGATGATGAAGATCCTCAAATGACAAATCTTTGTTTGATGGCCAAACATGCAAAGGATAAGAAGAGCTCTGACATTCATGAAGTAAGTATAGATGAGGTATTTGACTTTAACTCTCCTGATGTAGATATTGATGATTTAAGAACTACTATACATGACATAACATCTGATCTGCATCAATACATGAAATGATTCAGAGTTCTGTCTAAAGATTATTCTCTTCTTCAACAAGAGAAAGAGAAAGTTCAAGAAGAACTGGAAACAACTCTTCTAAGTACTAACTCTCTCTCCAAATTTGAAGTTGAGAATAAACTCTTAAAACATACCAATGAACTTAATGTACAAAGAGAGTCAAATCTAACCTCTAAGATTGAGGAACTAGAAAAGACAATCTGTACATGGAATAAATCCTCTTCTTCCATGGACTCCCTGATTTCTAGTCAGAGAAGTGCATCTGACAGAACAGGTTTAGGTTTTGGAGAATCTACCTCAGAACCATATGTGGAAAAGATAAAGGAAACTGGCTCTAGTAATGTTTCAAATTTTAATAGAAACATTACATTTATGAAATCTTCACAGAAGGAAGAACAAGTCCATCCCTGCTCTTCTGATCCAATCCATGTCTCAAGGTATAATGGATCCCATGATGGCCTAGGATTTAGAAAAAAGAAAAGTAACTTAGTCACTACTCTCTAAACTCGAAGGGTCGTAGAGTCGAGTAAAGTTAACTCTATGAACCAACTGGGAAGGAGCAGTAGAGTTCACTCCTCACAAATCATGAATCACAAGGACACATGAAAAAAGAAGAACCAGTATAAAGGAAGGATTGCTAAGAACCCACATAAGTCCAAATGGAGGAAGAATCCACATACACACACAAGCATGCATCATATTAGATGCTTTGTATGTAATAAGATTGGTCATAAGACTGCAATATGCTACAATAATCATATGCATGTGAGACCCAAAATTAAGTAAATTTGGGTTCCCAAGGGTACTAACAAAGTAGAACCCATGCAAGTATGGGTACCAAAATGAGAGTTTAATCTTACCACAGGAACAGAACTCCATGATCACAACTTGGTATCTGGACAGTGGATGCTCAAGGCACATTACCGAAAACAAAACCCTCCTATCTAACTTCATTGAGAAGGAGGATCCTTCAGTCATCTTCGGAGACAATGGCTCTGGCAAGACAAGAGGATATGACTCAGCTGGGAAAGGTGCAATATCCTTCAGTAAAGTAGCCTATGTGGAAGGATTACAACACAATCTTCTAAGCATAAGCCAACTCTACAACAAGGGTCATCAAGTCACCTTCCTCAACAATCAATGTCAATTCAGAAATCTGAAGACATCCTCTATAAAGCTAACCAAAACAAGAGAAGGAAGTGTCTACACTATTATTCTTGGTCAACTAAGCTCTGACAAGATAATATGCTTTCTGGCTAAAGCATCTTAAGAAATGAGCTGGTTATGGCATAGAAGACTGTCTCATCTCAACTTCAAAAGTATATCAAAACTGGCCTCCAAGGATCTAGTAGCAGGCTTACCCAAGTTCAGCTTTATCAAAGAAAGGCCATGCAATGCCTGTCAGCTTGGAAAATAGACTAGAAGCTCATTCAAGAGCAAAACTGTTAACTCAATTGACAAGCCTCTATAGTTGCTTCACATGGATCTATTTGGGCCAATTCCAATAACAAGCCTTGGAGGGAAGAGATACTCATTGGTTATAGTGGATGACTATACCATATTCACATGGGTGTTTTTTCTAAACTAAAAGATGAAACAAGCTCTCAACTAATCAAGATGTTCAGACTGGTGATGAACGAGAAAGGGGAGAAAATCAAGGCTATAAGGAGTGATTATGGTAGAGAATTTGACTTCTTTGAGATGGACCGGTTCTGAACAGAAAATGGCATCAGTCATAACTTCTCAGCTCCACGAACTCCTCAGCAAAACGGAGTAGATGAGAGAAAGAACAGAACGTTGATAGAGGCTGGAAGAACTCTACTAGCAGCAGCCTATCTCCCTGAATACTTCAAGACAGAAGCTGTCAACACTGCATACTACACTCAAAACAGATCTCTTGTGTACTCTACGTTAAAGAAGACTCCCTACGAACTGTGGAAAGGAAGAAAGCCAAGTGTCAGCTACTTTCATGTATTCGGTTGTGCATGCTATATTCTCAACAATGGAAAATAGTATCTGACAAAATTCCAAACTAAGTCAGACGAAGGAATCTTTCTCGGATATGGCACAAACAGTAAGGCTTATAGAGTGCTCAACAAGAAGGCACTGAGTGTTAAAGACTCGATTCATATCATCTTCGATGAAACAGACTTGGACAAAATAGTGTCTCAAGACACTACAAATGATAATTCAGACACTACGAACGAGGTCGTCAAGCTCAACACCACGATCGTAGTCCCAGAAAATGAAATTATCGAGCAAGGAGAGGAGATCATAGAGAGAACTACGCAAGACAATGAACCTCCACATCAAGAAGCAGAAATTGATCTTGAAGATTTCAGACAAGAAGGCATCAGAACAGATGTTCCAACAGGAAATAGATGGGCAAAAGATCACACTCAAGGCCTAATCATTGGAGATCCAAATGTAAGGGTCAAAACAAGAGCTGTCACTCAGAATGAGTGATTCTATCTAAGCTTTCTGTCATAAATAGAACCCAAGAAGATAGAAGATGCTATAGAAGACTCCAGTTGGATAGAAGCCACGCAAGAAGAACTAAATCAGTTTAAAAGAAGCAATGTATGGAGATTAATTCCAAGACCAAGAAGCCATCCAGTCATTGGCACCAAGTGGGTCTTCAGAAACAAGATGGATGAAGATGGAGTAATAATAAGGAATAAGGTAAGACTAATGGCCAAAGGTTACTCTCAAGAAGAAGGCATTGACTACGACGAGACCTTTGCACCTGTTGCCAAATTAGAAGCCATCAAAATATTCCTTAAGCCCACATGAAATTCAAAGTCTTTCAAATGGATGTCAAAAGTGTATTCCTAAATGGTGAACTTCAAGAAGAAGTATATGTGGAGCAACCTCCAGGTTTCATCAATTCAACTCTCTCTGATTATGTCTATATATTAGACAAAGCCTTATATGGTCTTAAACAAGCACCTAGAGCATGGAATGAAACACTAACTAACTTTCTTATTAAAAATAGTTTTACTAGAGGTAGAATAGATACCACATTATTTCTTAGAAAGCATAAAGACAAAGTCTTATTAGTTCAAATATATATTGATGACATTATCTTTGGCTCTACTGATGAAAAATTATGCAAGAGATTTGCCAAGCTTATGCAGAGCAAGTTCGAAATGAGCATGATGGGTGAGCTAAATTTCTTTCTTAGATTACAAGTAAAGCAGATTGATGAAGGTATCTTCATAAACTAAGCCAAGTACATTAAAGACTTACTTAAAAAGTATGACATGGAATTAGCCTCTCCTAGAAAACACCAATTGCTCCAGCAACCAAGCTTGACAAAGATGAGAAAGATAAAAGTATTGATATAACTCAATACAGAGGTATGATAGGCTTTCTTCTATATCTAACTGCCAGTAGACTAGACATAATGTTTGCAACATGTATATGTGCTAGATTCTAAGCTAATCCTAAGGAATCACACTTAACTGCGGTAAAAAGGATTTTCAGGTATCTTAAAGGCACACCTCACTTGGGACTTTGATATCCGAAGGAGTCCTCCTTTGAACTGACAGGATATACAGATGCTGATTTTGTAAGCTGTAAGATCGATAGAAAAAGTACCAGTGGCACCTGTTAGTTGCTAGGAAACAAACTTGTGTCCTGGTTTAGCAAGAAGAAAAACTCAGTATCTACCTCAACAACAGAAGCTGAATACATTGCTGTTGGCAATTTCTTTGCTCAAAACTTTTGGATGAAAAATCAGCTAGCAGACTATGGGTTTGATTTCAAATCTATACCTGTTCATTGTGATAACATAAGTGCCATAGCAATAACACACAATCATGTCATGCATTCTAGAACTAAGCATATAGAAATAAGAAATCATTTAATAGGGATCATGTTCAAAATAGAACTATATCTTTACAATACATCCCTACTAAGAATCAACTTGCTGATGTCTTTATAAAGCCTCTAGATGAATCCAGATTTAATAAATTGATAAGTGAGTTAGGCATGCTAAATCTACAACCATAAAATCTATGCTCTAGTTTATGCTAACCATGCAGACATAAAGGCTATGTTCAAAATCGTAGAGATAACTAAAGAAAGTCCACGATCGTAGAGCTGCCTCAACATGACAAAGAAGCATCCTATGATGACAACATTCCTAACAAATCTAAGCAATTCCTCTGTCAAGTGCCTCAGGGACAAACTTAATTCTTAGTTCATTCTAAGAGGTTAGCCCTTTCTGAGCTACCTTAACTCGGAAGGAATGCTAAGTTAAAGTTCATCACAAGGACCAGGGCAGACAACGTTTGTAGAGCAGATTCAGCAGTGAACTTAACGATCGCAGTGCAACCTCAATGATCGAAATGACTATCTCAACGATCGTAATACAACCTCAATGATCGTAGTGCTACCTCGACGATCGCAGTCCTCCTAAAGAATACACTGGCTCAGGGGGAGCTAAAGGCAAATCATTATTTTCTACATCAGTTAAAATCATGGAGCCAAGCAGGACTTGACACATGCCCCACTAAGCAGATTAAGAGGAGGGAAGTTACAAGTATAATTTGAAAAGGTCTTTTTGAAAACACACCTTAGAAGTTTAAAAAGCTTATTCCTCTCTCTCTACCAGTAGAAACCCTAGCTTCCAAAAACGCTCAACCAACCTCAGTGCAAGGAAATCAATGGTAGCTTCAAATGTTATCACTGGTTGCCCACTCTGCTTTGACGAGTTCAAGACAACTGACCTTCAATTCCCCAAAATTATGTCTCTGTTGAAGAAAGCTGGTCTTGAAGAAGCACTGGGCACCAGCACATGGATCTACCCGAAGTTGGTAAAAGAGTTTTACAGAAATAGAGCTTTTGAGAATGATGTTATCACCACAAGGGTCAAGGGCTAGCAAATTAAACTCAATGCTGAAGATATAAACCTAGCCCTAGGTTTCAAATCAAAAGGACTTCTATCTATGGAGGTCATCGACTTTTATGAAGGACTGAAGAAGATGCATCATAAAAAGTTTCAGACCGTTAAGGGGTACAAGAAGAAAGAGTTTCCCCAAAGGTATGAGTTTTTGGCTGACATTGTAGGGAAATGTATATGTTGTAAGAGCTCTAGTCATGACTTTATGAATTAAGCGCAACTTAAGCTCATGACAACAATCTGCTTTGGGGTTCAACTCAACTATGGGGCCCTAATCATCGATTGGATTGGAAAGTGGATACTCAGTTTAAAGAAATCAAAGGGCTCTAGAAAGATACTCTACGAGCGGTTTATAAGCATCATCCTGCAATCAGCACTGGGTGAAAAAATTGGGGATAATGAAGGAGAATATATCAATCCCAACAGAAGGATGACCTAACAGCTATTTCAAAACTGGAAAAGAAATCCAGCAGAAAATATCAGAATGATGTCTGGATCCAGTGGAAGGACTGGTGAAGCGAAGGAGTCTGGGCTACCAGGATACAAGTCAGTGGTGAAGGAAACTGATAAAGAAGAAGAAATCAATAAAGAAGAACCCATCGCTTTGGTCAGAAAAAGTAAGGGAAAAAGGAAAATAAAGGCTCTGACAATAGAGGAACCTCAAGGTTTAACCACTGATGCACCTCAAGAGAGTTCATGCAATGAAACTCTGAAGAAAATGAAGAGGAAAGAACAACAGTCTGAGGAAGAAGAAGACAGAGCTACCATCTCTCAGCTGCTTAAGAAGGGAAAATGCAGCCATAAGTCAAAGCAGTCTTCTTTCTCTTCTATCGTAGAGTCACTACCGATCGTAGAGTCCAGACTTGACACCACTCCAGAAGAGGATGCTGCAACAGTTTCTCAGCCTGAGCAAACTTTTAGAGCTAAAGCTGAAGAAAGTGCTGAGGCTGTGGCTCAGCCTAGGAAGACAAAGAGAAAACTTGTCAAGAAATACATTCTTATCAATGAAGGAGAGTTAAAGGAGGAAGAAAAAAGAATAGTTTCTGAGAAATGGCTACCTGAAGCAAGTAATGAGAATACAGCTCGAGTCGAGGGGGAGCTTCCTGAAGTTCCTACACTAGAAAATGCTCCAGCTGAGGGGGAACTGCTTGAAGTTCAAATGGATGATCGAATTAAGGGGGAGCCTCATGAAGTTCCTATGTTAGAAAAGGCTACAGCTGAGGAGGATTTGCCAAGAGATCATCATGAACCTCCCTTAGTCCCTCAAGAGATCTTAGCTTTTGAAATTGAAGAAATGGAGAGGGTTGAAGCTATAGAGGTGGAGAAAGCAGAAGAACAAAGAAGAGAAGTGGAAATGATTGATGTAGTGAAAACTTCAAATGAAGACAGAGAAGAAGAAAAGGATGACGAAGTTGAGATTACTGCAGTGGGCTGGGATGGATATAGGAGAGCCAACTACAATCAACTATTCTCCTATTTACCTATGATACCCTTTCACAAAGCCCAAATCCTCAACTCTTGGGGTCATATGTTTTGGACCTTTAAAACTTATCTAGCAATCTCTATGCTAGCTCATGGATTCTCAGGCAACATCACTTTTGCCCGAAAGTTGATTACTAATGGTTCCTCTTCAGATAATGGGCGCGAGGTACAATCTATTCTCATCTCTTTCAAGGTTAGTCACTAACCACCATCAACCTTCAACCAATTCTATGAATTTCCAAGATGGTTGGAAGTGATACTACATCCACTAAATAGATTTCCAATTACAGAATCCCAACAATCTGTAACTGATGAACCAAATGTGCCTAATTTTGTATTGATCCAATCTCCTACGATCTCTCACTCTACGATTATTGATCCAAATTCAATAGTAAAGTCACCTGCTAAAATTGTAGGGTCACCTCCTCCTGAGACTCAACCTCACACACCTGCTCCTCTATCAGATATCCCTTCCTCATCAACCAATAACTGTTTCGATCTTGATCTTGCTCTCTACAATATGCAAGATCAATATACTAGAGCCTCTCCTCCAAATAATCAGCAACTCCTTGAGCTCATATCAGATCTTCCAACCAAAATGGAGTGGTCTAAAGCATCTCAGAAGGTGACCAAGGACATACAAGAAGATCTTGAAGTTCACTCAGGCCTTGTTCATCTGAGGCTGACTCATTTGATCGATGCTGCCAACACCCTCCCCAGTAAACTAAGTACTGAGCTTACAAAGAAGCTTAGGGAGATCATAAAGGAAATGATTTAGAGTATCAATGAAAGGGATCAAATTCACTTTCAGGTTGCCAAGAAACATAGGGAACCAGTTCCCGTTTTGCAGAATATTCAGGAATCCCAAAATAATCTTATGGTGGAAAGTCTCATGAGTCTATGAACTTCAATGAAAGAATTACAAGCATTTTCCATGGGCCAAATGCAACAAACAAAAACTATCTTGGTCATTCTACAAAAGGGAGAATCTCGAACTTATTCTCTGATCCAAGAAAATCGTGAAGACATTGCTCACTCCAAGAATCAGCTCCACGAGCTCGTACAAGGCATGACTCGACTATCTGACGACATCTAAACCCTTGATGCTGACATAAAGGGGGAGAATAAATGGGGAAGAGGAAGGAGAGAAAGGAAAAGGTAGAGGTAGAGGTAAATTCATCGCTCAATCTTCAAGGAGCCCTCCTGTAAGACAGCCTCGCCATCAGACTCCATGACCTGAACAGCAGGAAATTATCATAGCACAACCGCTAAGGAGTCAAGATCCATCTCCCAGCTCACAAGGTGTAACCACTACAGGCCTAAACATGCCAATTGGAGATCCTGCGTTCATGAACAGACACGATCATTGGGAACGGCAAAGTCAAAGCGAGCTGGAAGATATAGCATGGAGAGACAAAACAAGCAGGAGAAGCAGAGCTGCAGAATATGCCAATCCTCCAAGGAACAAAAGGCAAAAGAGATAGAGATAAATTGGAACTCATTTCGTATTAATGTTAATAAGCTTAATTATAATATCTGTCTTTACAAACATCAATAAATTTATGCTTATTCTATAAAGATTTCAGTTGCTCACTGAAACACTAAGTCATATTTACTTTCTAGCAACTACATCTAGAAATTGATAATCATAACACAAATCTCATTGGTTATGTCAACATCAAATAGGGGGAGATTGTATATTTAAATTTGATGTTGAAAGTAATTATTCATGATTATATGTAAAGTCCTTTGAGGAATACATGTACAAGGACTTAGTGGTAGATCAAACTTGTTAGGTTGATTTGAGCTTTTAATGTTTATCATTCTGTAAATGAATGTTAAGATGAAAAGATCAAAGCTGTTAGGTTGATCTATTTCTTTAGATGTAATAGATAGGCTGCAACAGAATCATAGTCTATCGAGCTGAACAAAAGATTGCAGAAGTTAAGGCAGAAACATAGAGCAGCAAGAATCGTAGTGTGTCTGCTTTGGAGGGCCTCTCCTGAAATCGTAGAGTGGTCCAAACGTCTGCCGAGTAAAACTCAAGAATCGTAGAGTGCTCTCGAAATTGTAGAGTCTGCAAGTCAAGTAAGTTAAGATCGTAGTGTGCCAGTGCTTAAGAAAAATCATAGTGTTCTCTTCTATCAGTACCAGATCAAGCACCAATGTGGCAAGACACCATGATCATGATCGTAGAACATCATCTGTCTGTATCAGAAGCATCGAGCCCTATCCATTTGTTTAAGAAAAAATCACAACAAATGTGGAATGGATTATAAACGTTGAAGTCCACGAGAGTCCCAATGACACAACAGTCATCTTTAGTATATAACAAAGAGACGTATTGAAGAAGATAAGGAAAGTACTATGGGTTAGCAGAAAACACCTTTTTAGGTGTTAGGTGAGATAGCAGTCTGCTGTGTCAGTGGGCTAGACTGCTAATTAGAAGTTTTGTAGAAAGTCTCCATCAGAGCTCAAAAATGTCAAATGCATTTAATGCTTCAACAGATGTCTTCAAACAGATACATTTCAAAGGCATCATATATGCAAAACATAAGCAGATGAAAAGATCAAGCAATCACTGAACAAAAACGCTGAAGAACACTCAACGCTCAACTCTACGATCTGAAAAAGAAAGCTTGCTCAGCTACTCAGTTCTTTCGAACACAAGCTTAACGACAACTGAGTAACACCATTCAAAAACTCAACTATTATCAAGTGAAGTAAGAAGTTCTAAGTCAGAAGGACTTGAAGAGTTCTAAGTGAACTGAGAAGTACCAAGTCTGCTGGACTTGAAGAGTTCAAAACTGAACTAAGAAGTTTCAAGACTGCTGGTCTTGAAGGAATCTATGAGATTCAAAGATTGTAAAGATATCCTTAGTGGATTTCCTACTCGAGGAGTATAAGAGTGGACTAGGAGATTTGAGTGCTCTGAACCACTGAAAATCACTGTGTCTCTTATATTCTTACCATAACTGCTATAACTGCTTAACTCCTATTAACTCGTTATATCTTAAAGGGAAAGCAAACAAATCTCAATTTCGCTGTGATTAAATCATTATCAAAACGAACAAGTATTTTGTAAAAGAGTTTTTAAAATATCTATTCAACTCCCCTTCTAGATAACTATTGTGTCTCTGGGAACTAATAGATTTCCCAAACTCCTTCTCTTCCATATCTCAGCTCATCATTATAGCTATGCTAGCCATCATCTGCCCACTTGTGTTTGCGTAATTAGAGTTAATCTACTGTGAAGCACTGTTGAGTCACTCAAATTGGAACAAGAAGTCTGATTGATACGCAATAACAAAAAGGTTGCTAATATACTTAAGTTTTAATTCCCTTTGAGTATACAACACAATTTTAATGATGTAATATTGCTACAGTGTGTTAAGTTAGGGTATATATCTATACCCATAATTATATAATCCATGTACATTTTGATAATACCGAATATAATCTAATTGGGTATCATCTAACCACATCATCATAAACTTTATTATTCCAATTATACTTACTTATTGAAATAATTATAAATTTGCAATTCATCGATTTAATATTACATAAAGTACATCTTTAATGTTTTCACACATACATGTTATCACATAAGCCTCCATATAACTAATTCAATTTTACTATATAGTTTTATATATTACATAGTCACATTAAAGTGTCACACTGCACTTCCCTTTTAATTAAATGTAGGTACTATATATAATACTATTAATTATCACATATCTTGCACACAATAATTAAATGAATAAATATAAATCTTATTATATTAATTATTTACTCATTAATATTCTATTACTCATAATAACAATTAATTAATAATATGATATTAATTAATCATTCACTTCTTAACTCATTCATTCTGTAATTCAATTTTACCATCAAAATTTCCATTCTCGTGCCGCACAAGGCATTTCACAGGTTACATCATATATTCCCACATTTTCTCAATTATCATAATTTTAATTTAATCTAATTGAGCTACCCATCCCATGACACATAAATATTTATATAAAATAAATATTCACATTCTCATTAATATTATTATTAATATTTATTCATAAAATTCACGGTTCTTATATCCTCCCCCCTTATAAAAATTACGTCCTCGAAATTGGTACAAGGTTACACAAATAGATGGGGACAATCCCTTGTCATCCTATCTTCTAATTCCCACGTGGCCTCCTCGGCGTTGTAGCTTCGCCAAAGTATTTTTACAGAAGGTATAACTTTATTTCATAATGTCTGCTCTTTCCTATCTAATATCTTGACATGAATTTCTTCATACGCCAGATTCTTCTCTACTTGAATAGGCTCGTAGGAAATCACGTGTTTGTAGTCAGGCTTGTACGGATGCAACACGGAAATGTGAAACACGTTGTGGATGTGCTCCAACTCAGGTAGCAATGAAACTTTGTATGTCACTTCGCCCACTCACTTCAACATCTCAAAAGGTCCTATGAACCTCAGACTCAATTTTCCCTTCTTGTCGAATCGTATTTTTCCTTTCCAAGGAGATACTTTCAAGAAAAAAACTTTCGATTTTAAAGTCTCGGTCTTGTCGATACAAATCTGTGCACTTTTTCTGGCGATCTTGAGCTGCTACCAGTCTGGCTCTTATCACTGTCACTACATCTACGGTTTGTTACACTAACTCTTTTCCCAACATTCATCATTCCCTAACTTCGTCCCAACATAATAGCATTCGACATTTTCTCCCGTAAAGAGCTTCATACGGTGGCATGCCGAAACTCGCATGGTAACTATTGTTATATGCAAATTCCACTAGGGGTAAATGATCGTCCCAATTTCACTTGAAGTCCATCACGCAAGTTCTAAGCATGTCCTCCATCATTTGTATCATTCGCTCACTTTTTTTGTCTGTCTACGGATGATAAACAGTACTCAATCTCAGTTCTGTTCCCATCCTTTCTTGCAAGCTTTTACAAAATTTTGAGGTGAAGCGCAGATCTTGATTAGAGACAATTGACACCGGCACTCCATGTCATGAAATAATTTGCTTTACGTACAGGCTCGCTAACTGATTCAAATTATACCGGATCTTGATCGGTAAAAAATGAGTCGCTTCTTTAGTCGATCTACGATAACCCAAATGACATCAAAACCTTTTTGCGTAACTGGAAGTCCCACCACGAAGTCCATCATAATGTGCTCCCATTTCCACTATAGTATTTCCAATGACTGAATTATACCACTCAGCCTCTGGGGCTCTACTTTGACCCGTTGGCAAGTAAGACATTTACTGACGCACTCCGCGACTTCTCGTTTTAGATTGGACCACCAAAAATGATGCCTCAAAGCTTAGTACATCTTTGTGGCTCCTAGATGAACAGAATATGTCGTATTCTGTGCCTTGTGCAAAATTTCTTGCCTCAACTCGGTTACCGTTGGCACCCACACTCTCCCTTTAAATCTCAAAATACCTTATTTATCCATTTTGAATCTCTCTTCTTCATTTTCTGCGATCATCTTCCTGATTTTCTCGCACATTTCATCTTTCTCTTGTGATTCCTTTACTCTGTCCAACAAGGTTGGACGAGCTTCCACTACAAATAATTTCTCTTCAGACCTCCCCGATCTCTTTACCTCTATTTCCAATTTCTCCATTTCTCTTATTAACTCCTCCTGAGTTGTCAGTTGAAACAACTTTTCCCTTCCTTTCCTGCTTAGCGCATCAGCTACTACATTTGCCTTTCCCAGGTGATAAAGAATATCGTAGTCATAATCCTTGATTAATTCTAACCACCTTCTCTTATGCATGTTCAACTTCTTCTGCGTGAAGATATATTTTAGACTCTTGTGGTCCGTGTATATCTCACATTTTTTTCCTTACAAATAATGTCTCCAAATCTTTAACGCGAAAACCACTGTCGCTAACTCTAGGTCATGAGTAGGGTATCATTTTTCATAATCCTTCAGTTATCGCGATGCATAGGCAATGAATTTTCTATGTTGCATGAGCACACAGCCAAGTCCCTTGTGCGATGCATCACTATATACCACGAAACCTCCCGCATCATCTGGTAATGATAATATAAGCGCTTTGCTTAGTCTCTTCTTCAGCTCCTGAAAACTTTCTTTGCATTTGTCCGTCTATACGAATTTCACCGTATTCCTCGTTAGATTGGTCAACGGGGTTGCTATCTTAGAAAAATCCTAGATAATCTTCGATAGTACCCAGCTAACCCTAAGAAACTTTTTATCTCTGTTGGTATCTTCGGCTGCTCCCAATTACTCACTGTTTTTACCTTTCCAAGATCTACTGAAATTCCATCCTTATCTATCACGTGTCCTAAGAATTGAACCTACTTAATCCAAAATTCACACTACAAAAACTTTATATACATCTTTTCCTTCCTTTGCGCCTTCAAAACCATCTTCAGATATTCAGCGTGCTCTTCTTCCACCTTCGAGTAGATCAAGATATCGTCGATGAAAACTACTACGAATTTATCAAAGTATGGCTTGAAGACTCGGTTCATCAAGTCCATGAATGCTGCCAGAGCATTAGTCAATCCGAATGACATCACCAAAAACTCGTAGTATCCATAACGGGTTCAAAACGTAGTCTTTGGTCTGTCCTCTTCCCGTACTTTTAAATGGTGATAACCCATCCATAGATCTATCTTTGAGAAACATTTCACTCCCTTCAGTTGATCAAAAAGGTCATTTATCCTTGGTAGCAGATATCTATTCTTGATCATTACTCTGTTCAATTCTTGATAATCATTACAGAGCCTCATTGACCCATCCTTCTTTTTAACAAACAACACTGGTGCTCCCCAAGGAGACACACTCGATCATATGTAACCTTTATCTAGTAACTCTTGCAGTTGTATCATCAATTCTTTTATTTCTATTGGATCCATACGATATGGAGCTTTTAAAATTGGTGCAGTTCCCAGTGCTAAGTCTATTACGAATATAATTTCTCTGTCTGGCGAAAGCCCAGGCAGATCATCTGGAAATACATCTTGGAATTCTCTCACTATGGATATATCCTTAATTTCTACTCCCTTTTTTGAGTATCAAAAATGTAAGCTAAGTAACCTACACATCCTTTTCTTAATAATTTCTTAGCTTGCATCATCGTAAGACAACATGATTTCTTAAGCGATGAGCTACCATAAAACACTACCTTAGACTTATTCAGAGTCTGAAGGTTTACACTTTTATTCAGATAATCAATTATTGCAGCATGGTTATACAACAAATCCATTCCCAATATTACGTCAAACTCTCCCAATCTTATCGGAATCAAGTCTACGTTTAGATCATGATCTCTAATGTTTGCGCGATTATTTCGGTAAACGTATTCTACGAGGATTACTTCCTTATTTGCAACTTCTATATTCAAAGGATTTCCTAATCGTTCTTGGGGTAAATTAAGTCTACTATCAATTCTTCTGATACTAAAGAACAGGTAGCACCCGAATCAAATAATACATATATAGTTCTATCATTGATTAGGATAATACCTGACACCACGTCCATCGTAGCTACTGCATCCTAGAAGCTCATGTTAAAGGTCTTGGCTGTTGTGTGGTTGGATTGTGTTGGTCCGCCAATCATCAGTTTACTGGTCCCCCTTGCTGGCCACTTCCTCCGTCGCTCCCTTTCTTTGGGCAGTCTTTAATCAGGTGGTCTACCGAGCCACAAGCGAAACAACCCTTAATCTTCTTGGGCTTCGGGCAGTTGGGTGAAATATGCCCTTCTTGGCCGCAGTTATAGCAAGTATTGCACCTCTTCCAGCACTCTCCCTGGTGATTCTTCCCATACTTCGGGCATCCCTCTGCCCTCTTCTTAAAACCTCCATGAAAATTCCCCGCTTGCTTGTGGTTTTTGTTGTTGTTGTTGTTCTCCCACTTCCTCTTTCCTGGATTACTTCCCCCGCTGCTGCTTCCTCTACGACTTTCTCCTCCCGTGTTCTTACCCTTTTTTCTTTTTTATACAAACTCAAGGCTTCACTTCCTCCCTCTGCAATAATGGCCATCTCCAGCAACGTCGCAAATTAATCAATCTGAAGGACCGACACCTTGTTGAACAACCAAGGTTTCAGTTCCTGCTCAAAACGTCTAGCTTTCCTCTCTTCATCCCCTACCCGGTGTTCTGTAAACTGGGCTAGCTCATTGAACTTAGCCGCGTATTGTGCCACCGTCATCTCTCCTTGTTTAAGTTATAAGAATTCCACCTCCATTCTATTCTTCATGCTTTTTGGGAAGTAGTTCTTAAAAAATAGAGTCTTGAATCTCTCCCATGTTATTATCCCTTCTCCTGGTATTTGTTGATTCGCCTCCCACCAGTAGTTTGCCTCGCCTCTCATCATGTAGGCGGCAAAAACTGTCTTCTGGTCTTCACCCACACGAGCGATGGTGAAGGCCTTCTCCATCTCTTTGATCCACGTCTGTGCCACGAAAGGATCAGTAGTACCCACGAATTCCGTAGGTCCTACACTCCTAAAGTCCTTAAAGTTCGTAACTGGTACCGTCTGGGGATTGGGTGGTACTGGCTCGTTATTTCTTCCCTGCAGGGCCTCTCCTAGCAAATCTACTAGCCTTTGTATAGGGTCTACTTGTCCTATCTTATCATTGACCGACTCTTCTGATGCGGTTAGTCTACGTCTGGGTGGCATTTTTTTCTGCATCACAAAATTTTCATTTTTATTATGTAATTATATTACTTAAACATTTCTCAAATGAAAAAGGAATAAGATTTTATAACACATTTCTGGAATAAGATCATTTATATTCATAAGCCGAATCATTACATCAAAATGAGTATCCCTAGCATACTTCTATAAATGTCAAAACGTCTCCCCTAATTTCACAAATGATGGGGACAATTACTAACATACTACCCCTCTAACATTTTACAAAAGTTTGGGGTTTACATAACTTTCTCATAACTCGTACAAAAGATTGGGATTACAACAGCAAATCATAGATGACTACCAACTACTACTACTAGACTACTAACATCTAGACCTCAATCTAACATTTCGCGCTCCACAGCGCTCTTGTATTCCATTTGAGCTATGTGCGCCACCAAATCTCTGTTGATGGTATGTCGGGTATGTCCCTACTTCGCTGGGTAATGATATACACCATCAATCAATCTCTCCATGGCCGTGCGCAAAGCATAGCCCATCTTGTTCATCTTCCTCCTCTTGCATCTCACCCTATCTTCCAGGTCTCCTGCCCTATCATTGGCTTCTTCCCATTTCTCCTCTAAGTAGATCCTCTGCATCACTTCCATCTCCAGCTGTACCCGAAGAACCTCTTTCTCAGCTTTCTCACTAAGCTCCCTCTACTCAGACTCCTCTAGCTTACCTGTCAATTCCACATTCCTTGCTATTGAATGGTGAAAAAGAGTACCCATCTGTACTTTTACTTCCTTGCGATACGCAAGTTCTTCTTCCAACTCTTGCGTCTTCAGTTGCCTCTCATGAGCCTCAGCCTCTAACTCCTTGACTCTACATCCTAACTCCAAAATTTGCTCCTCATACTCACCCAGCATCTGATCCTCAAATGTAGTCTCATCTGGATCTTCTGCGGGCTAGTCCTCCATGGGTTCCTCCTCTGGATCTGTCTCTACGGGAAATGGCTCCATCTCCTCCTCCTCATCCTTATCATCGATAGGAGCCACTACCTAAATGGGCTCAGCTATCAATTGTGCCTCATACACCACGTGTATGTCACGTGGCTCCTCCTCTATCAGTCTACTGGGTCCTCCCATGTCAGTCATCCTACAACCACAAACATAAGATAAGAAAACAACTACTCCATTAGAATGTTAAATAAAACATAAGTTCATTGAATAAAATGAAATTATATTCCATAACACACTAAGTCTCTCTCTAGGAAACTCTACATGAGTTTCATCCCTTCCTATCTTCTAAGTTCTTCTAAGTTATAATCTAAGGACTCTCGCTCCTAAGGTTTATAACTACCGCTTTGATACCACCCTGTGACGCCCCCAAATTCGGACCACTCGCATCACGAATTTGGTTCGCCATGTGCTACATATCTAATGACTACATAATATCTCATGCAACGGGAATAACAAAATAGATTACATTTATTTAATATAATCATTCACGTCCCAAAGTTTCGTAACTTAAACATCTATTACATAACTTAAACATACTTAAACAAAGCTTAGACATAACTAATACATAACACAATTTATGTCTTTACATAATCATAAAATTTCTAAATAAATATGAAGCTACTCAGTAGCTTTGCCCTTGCCCTTATCAGTGTGCGAAAGTCCGCCTTGCTTTGCCTTAACTGAAATGTTTTTAGGGAAAGCAAGAATGAACAATAAGTTTGCTCAGTAAGTAATATATCAATAAGGGTGTTCAAAATGGTTTTTAATTTCTCGAGAGTACATCAATAAATGATAATTCAAGGATAACAAGAATTATCAATGGTTCTCAAAAATGGTCACTAAGGACAGAAAATATCAATAAGATTCAATACTTAATCATTTCGAGATTTCAAAACACTGAATACTGAGCAGTCACTAAGGACTATAAACTTCTACTATAATTAACAGTATTATATTAAAAATCCAATAAAAACAAGTACTGCAGGTGATCAACCTAAAGTACCCTACGTTATGCATAACATTTAATCATACTCATGTGCACACGTCGGTTTCTCGATAATTATATAGTTTCCCCTCCGAGGAGGGTTGTTCATCTCAGTCAATTATACGAGTCTGCACCAAGTCAATTTGGTTTGGATAGCTTTCTATCATACGATAATAGTCTAGCCGAATCAATGGCTTAGATAACTTTTATAATGCATTCAAGAACTATAAGTTTAATGCTTGCAACAATCATGAAAATATCAATGATTTCTGATTAGTAATAGATATTTATTTGAAATAAATATGGTTGATACGACAATAATTCAGATTATACAATATATACAGTGTAAAGAACTTAGGAAACTTGCATTCAATATGAGAATCAAATGAAGTTTGAGAACTTGCACAAAATCCAAAGTTGTGTAAGTTAGGAAAACTTGCCTCAAGCGTAGTTTACCAAAGTATAGCTTATCAACACTTTTTGAATCCTATTATAACGTAATTACATGTATAGGATATTCATTAGTTACGTGTATTCAATACTCATACTTGACATGTAAGTTTAAACACATACATTAGAGTCTAACTTAGGTGCTGTTTGTTTACATCTGATTACCTCTTAATAGATTGTCTCTTATTCGCTAAGAGGCATGATGCTGTTTGTTTTGTTTTTTGTTACCTCTGAATGCCTCTTAATGGGTAAGACAGAAAATGAAATCTTAATAATTAAGAGGTACCTCTTAATGAAATTTTTTTGATAATTTTTTTTATATAAATATATTCAACAATATTATGCACTCATTTTTATTAAATTGAATATTTAAAATTATTAAATAAAATTTTATCCTTTAAAATGGTAAAATAGTGTCATTAAGAGACAACTTACTTTTTTGTTATCAAACAATTTTTTAGATTCAGACCTCATAACCATTCAGATGATCTAATTTATTAAGACATCATAATCATTCAGATCTTAATTCCCAGATTTATCAAACACAACCTTAGTCGTATAATCCCACACATACGTCATTATGTACCTTACATACACATAACACAAAATCAGTTTCTAAGACACTATGAACATAATTCGTAACATGATAGTCAAAATCTTAGAATACATGCAGGGTCGTTATCAACCAACTTAGTTTCCCAAATTCTTAAGTTTTCTTTTATTGAAAATCTCATGTTAACCAATCAAGTAAGCAAAACTACTTCACTTACTATACATCATGTCTGAATAGTTTATATTACGCCTAACAATATAAACCAACATATTAGTCACATGCTAAGGCATAAAAGAGCTTGATATGTTTATATATATAGTCAAAGTGTGATTCACATCAAGCTTTTCAAAATTAGTTCTCAAACTTACATGAATCCACTATGCAACCTCCTTTATGCAAGATAACTTAAAACAACATCTTATGCTCATTTGTACACATATTTTATAGGTAGTTTTATATCTACTTATTTTAATATCAATTCACTTTAATTTGTGCTTAAACTCTTACATTTTAGTAGCTTTTCATGCACTTTGGGTTTCTTTTGCAGATTTCATGTTTGGGAATTTTCCTGGTAACTTTTGAAGTTCAAGTGCATGTGTGGATGTGATAAGGGTCAAGTAATGAAGTTATAGCATATGGAGTGTACCAGCAGAGGTAGAATGCAGAAGTCAGCATCTGGTGCATGGCGCAGTTGCACCAGGTCTGGACTTAGAAATGCTACAGCGCAGCTGCGCCCCATTTAGCCTTGTGGGTGGCGCAGCTGCGCCGGTCTTCAAACATTAACAGTTGACTTTTTAAGTTTTTGGCCGATCGGATGAAAAAAAGGACTTGGAAAATATTATATAAATAGCATAATTACATTCTATAATGGAGGCTAGTTCTAGAACTCCATTAAATCCCTCTTGGGATAGAGTTCTGTTAATTTCTTATTTACTTTTTCTCTTAGATTAGAAATCCTAGATTAACTAAGAATTGAAGATTGAAGCGATTAATTATCATTAGGGATTCAGATTTGAAGAACAGGAATGAAGATTTGTTTATCTCAACTTTAAATTCTCTTCTTATTTATTGATATCTTTTAATGTTTAATCAATTGTGGATGATGGATTCTAGTTTATTCATGAATTAAAATATGTTTTGAGATTATGATTGATCTTATCGTGTAGTTTACTCTAATATGCTTCCTTGTTAGTCTTATTAACTGTATTTAGATTGTCTGTTATGGTTTACCCTTAATTGATTAATTACCTAGCTAACAATTACTGTGATAATCCATATGAACTCGTGAGACGGATTATAGGTTTATATCTGATCATAATAGCATGTATTTATGTGTTCTACATGGTGTTGGAATTTAAAATTTTTGCCTTGGATAAAGATATACCGAAGCATTGCATGTAATCTAGTAAGAACTTGCACTTAAACTCTTTTTAATTGTAATTCACATAGAGATATATTGGATTAGTTAATTAGGATGTTCAATTTGATTCTATCATCTGTGGATTTGATTTGATATGAATATGGTGCATTGAGAGATGACTATATTTTACTTTCGTGTTCTTGATTAACAGTCCCGTATAATTGATTTGGATTAACAGGAAGTGTGTTGAATTGAATGAAACAATAGGTGAAATTGTAATCTCAATTCTTCAATATCTTGTTTCATTCTAGGGATATTTAGTAATAGTTTAATTAATATTTTAATTTAAAATATTAAATTATTTGTTTAAATAAGATTAAATTGGTTATAGGTTAGTACTTGGTAATTCTTGTTAACTAATTCTCTGTGGGAACGATATTCTACTTACTATTATATTACTTATTGATCACGTATACTTGCATGTGAGCGTATTTAGAATTCGACCAACAATATTCAAGCTATGTTTAAGTGTGTAAAAGTCAGAACTTAAAGAATGTTATGATCATCATTTTTTAAACACAATAGCTAAGTTTTAACACGAATATTGTCTCGTAGACAATATCCAAACTCTAATGAAGTCCTCATTACAATTATTATCACATTATTTCTTACAATAGTGAGGACTACTATAACAACCATCTTGGACCATCACTCTATTTCCCGACTAGCCCCAGCTATATTCTCATTTCCTGAAGAGAACAATGAAAGAAAAGAGTGAGCTTAAACTATCGACTTTGACTTGTCTGGGACAACCTTTGGTGTCGCCATCCTAGCTGGACTTAACTTCGCTGTATGACAAAATCGAGCTAAATGACATTCTCTTCAGCAATTGAAACACGCTTTGGGTTGCTGCGTACAGTTTATATGGATGTGTCCCTCCTTTTCACATTTGTAGCATACGACCGATGGTCATTCTCCTTCCTTAGAAACGGGTGCTGGTGCTGTTGTCGATGTCTTTCCGTTATTGTTGAATCTTCTCTTCTTAAAGTTGTTCCCACTTAGTTCACATTTCCTATTATCTTGGCCATGATTACCACTGAAGTGGTTACCATTTTTGGCATGATAATTTCCTCCACGATGGTTATCATTATTCCGATGGCCGTTGCCACCGGTACGATTATTATCGTGTTGTTGGTCGTTGTCTTTTGGTTGGGCTGAATCATTATCGCGCTCCAATAACTGAGCCCTATTCACAACATCTGAATATATAAACAAAATTTTTGAGAAATGAAGTATTGACGAATTTCGGGCTTCAAACCTCGCAGAAACATTCACGTCATATGATAAGTGGGTTTTATACCCACGAATCGGTTCCTAATTCAAACTTAGTTGGTGTTAATTCATTAATTTTATTGTTTATTTTTACTTGTTTATTGTTATTTTGTGTGTAGGTTTGGTGGTGTGGCAAGTGATCAAAAAGGATGCAATTGTGGCAAAAACTTAGCAAGTTTTTAAGCTTAAGGAGATCAGAAGTCAGAAGCCTATCCCGCGGGGGCGGGCCTTTTTATGCCTTACACCCCCGCCGGGGTGGGGGGGTCCAAACCCAGAAGACAATATGCATGCCCGCCGGGGCAGGCTTTTTTTAAGCTAACATCCCTGCCGGGGCAGGGGTACGGGACATAGTAGTCTCCTTGTCGATTTATAATGCTACAATTGTGGAGTTTTAGTGATGGCAATGGCTTGGGACTAATATTGGCATGGAATTATAATCAGATGATGTGTCTAAGCATTTAATTAACAACAAGGAACAAGATCATAGAGGGAACAACACAAGGCAATTAACAGAGCTAGAAGACAGATTTTTGGAGCAAGCATTGGAGTGAAGAAAATTGAAGAATTTTCGTATCAATTGTGAATTGGGCTGAAGAAAAGTGTGGTTTTGGATTTATTCTTTTCTTTTAGTTTATATTTGTAATTGGAAGGATGTTATCTTTGATTAATTCAGTTTTTAATTCCATGATGATGAACTAAATTACTTTTTAGGCTTATGACGGAACTTTTAGTGGAACGATGATTATGTAGCTTTGATTTTCAGTTTAATAAGCTATTCCTCGGTTTATCTATATTAATTTATGCTTGAATTTATGAATTACCTGATCAACAGTTCTTTGTGGACTTGTATGGATTCGAGAAAGGAAGTACAAGTCTAGACTTAGTTAATATAGCATGTGTTCTTGGATTTTGTGAATGAATAGAATCTTGATGAATGTTAGGGTAGAGATATGCTTGACATCGCATGTAATCAGATAGAAAACTTAAACTTAAACCTTCTTTGATGGTAATTCTCATAGAGATAGAGTGAGTTAGTTAATTAAGGTGTTTAACTTATTTCTATCTAAATTGTGGATTTGAGTTAATACGGGGTTAGTGCATCGAGAGATGGCTAATTCTACTTTCGTGTTCTTGATTAATAAACTGGGATAGTAAATTAAACTGGAATAAAGGATAATAATCAGAGTGAAGCTTATGGTGAATTTGTAAGCCTAATTCTTCAATATTTGTTTAGAAATTCAGTTTTTGAGATTTGTGATTATTTTGTGATCTTAGTATTTTTAATAATTTTAATCATTAATTTGGCTAGTTTAATAAAATTAGGATTGATAGGAAACTGGTAATTGTGGGAGTTAATTTCTTGCTAAATTCTTTGTGGGAACGATACTCGACTGACTATTATATTACTTGTTGACCACGTATACTTGCGTGTTGTGTGTAGTTAGAAATTACCCAACAAGTTTTTGGCGCCGTTGCCGGGGATTTTAGTATAGATTTTAATATTTTGTGATATCAGTTTAATTAGTCCAGTTTTACTTAAACATTTTTATTTTTGTTGGGTAATCCGTGATTTTAATATTTTGTGATATCACGGATTGCCTAAGTGGTTGCAGATGAACACATTTTACAATGGATTACATGGGAATTTCAGGACCAGTATTGATGCAGCTTTGGGTGGAGCTTTTATGGCAAAGAATTATGAGGAGGCATATGCATTAATAGAGAAAATGGCAGCTAACAATTACCAGTGGCCCATGACAAGAATGGCACAACCTAAGGCAGTTGGAGTGTTAGAGGTAGATAGAGGGACGACAATAACAGCGCAGATTTCAGCGCTCTCTAAGAAGTTCGATGCTTGGTCAAGGGTACAGACACAGCAGGTTGCAGTTATTTGTGAATTGTGCACGGGTGAACATCCTATAGATCAATGTGTAATCAACCAAGCGTCAGTGCAATTTTTGGGTAGCTACAACAGAATTCCACAAAATACGTGCCAGAATACATACAATCCAGGGAATAAGAATCATCCTAATTTTTCGTGGAGTAATAATCAGCATCAGCAAGCTCCACGACCATCTTTTCCCCCAGGACTTCAGAATCAACAACAACAACTAGGTCAACATCAAGAGAGGAAATCAGATTTAGACGAGTTGTTATCAAAGTATATAACAAGCAATGAGGCAGCCATGAAAAACCAAGCAATTGCCATGAAATTGCAAGAAATAGCCATCAAGAATTTAGAAAATAAGATGGGACATATAGCTTTTGCATTGAATAACAGGCCTCAAGGAACATTACCAAGTGATACAGAGAAAAATCTGAAAGGTAATCATGAGCAATGTCAGGCAATTATGTTGAGAAGTGGAAAACAACTTAAGGGTCAGAAAATAGAAAATTTGGCTGCAAAAGAAGATGATAAAGAAAATGAAAATAAAGTGCTTGAGGACAGACAAGGGGAAGAAAAGCAAGTGGAAAAGATTAAGACAATTAACGAACCGGTTGTTTATCCTCCCCCACCTTTTCAGCAAAGAGTTCAAAAACAGAAATTGGATAAGCAATTCGCTAAATTTTTAGAAGTTTTTAAGAAACTTCAGATTAATATTCTGTTCGCTGAAGCCCTTGAGAAGATGCCAAGTTATGCTAAGTTCATGAAAGGGATTTTGTTCCGAAAAAAGAAATTGGAAGATTTTGAAACGGTGGCATTAACCGAGGAGTGTAGTGTAGTTTTACAATGAAAGTTGCCACCAAAGTTGAAAGATCCGGGGAGTTTTACCATTCCGTGCACGATTGGGAACATGGTGTTCAACAAGTGTTTATGTGATTTGGGGGCAAGTGTGAACCTTATGCCATTATCAGTGTATACATAATTGGGTTTGCCAGCTCCAAAACCTACGAACATCTCATTGCAGTTGGTAGATAGGTCAGTCACGTACCCAAGAGTCATTGCGGAGGACATTTTGGTCAAGGTTGACAAATTTATATTCCCCGCGGACTTCATAATTCTGGATTTTGAGGAAGATAAGAACATCCCAATCATCCTAGGGAAACCGTTCTTGGCTACGGGAAGGACTCTCATTGATGTGCAAAAAGGTGAACTAACTATGAGGGTCCAAGATCAGGAAGTAAAGTTCAATGTTTTCAAAGCCATGAAATTCCCCACAGATGAAGAGGAGTGTTTCAGGATGGATGCCATTGATCAGATAATCAGCGAAGAAATGGGTAAAAGTTTGGCTAATGATCCATTGGAAACAACATTATTGGGAGATGAAGATTTAGATGATCCGGAATTTGTGGATTACTTGCAAATGCTGGTTTCCTTGCCACGAGTTAGCATATTCAAAGCACCATTTGAACCATTGCACACGGAGGAAAGAGCCACAACAAGGATGAAACCTTCATTGGAGGAGCCACCTGCTCTTGAGCTAAAGCCACTCCCTAAACACCTCAGGTATGCATATTTAGGCAATTCTAATTCTTTACCTGTTATTATTTCTGCTGCACTTAATGAATTGTAGGAAAGTAAGTTGCTGAGAGTGCTTAGAGAACATAAATTGGCTATAGAATGGACAATTACAGATATCAAAGGAATCAGCCCATCCTTTTGCATGCATAAAATTCTAATGGAAGAGGTTGCAAAGCCAACGGTGGAGCAACAAAGACGGCTCAACCCAATTATGAAGGAAGTTGTGAAGAAAGAAATACTGATATGGTTGGACGCGGGAATCATCTACCTGATTTCAGACAGTAAGTGGGTCAGTCCGATTCAATGTGTGCCAAAAAGGGAGGAATGACCGTGGTACAAAATGATGACAATGAACTAATTCTGACGAGAACAGTGACTGGCTGGAGGGTTTGCATGGACTATAGGAAATTAAACAAGGCGACCTGCAAAGACCACTTTCCTCTGCCTTTTATCGATCAGATGTTGGACAGATTAGCGGGACACGAATTTTATTGCTTATTGGATGGGTATTTGGGATATAATCAGATAGTCATTGCTCCTGAAGATCAAGAGAAGACTACTTTCACATGCCCATACGGCACATTCGCATTCAGGAGAATGTCATTCAGCTTGTGTAATGCACCCGCTACCTTCCAACGGTGTATGATGGCCATCTTCTCGGACATGGTGGAGAAAAATGTGGAAGTCTTCATGGACGGCTTTTCTGTCTATGGGGATGATTTTGATGCTTGTCTAGAGAATTTGGTGATGGTTTTACAAAGATGCACATAAACAAATTTGGTACTTAACTAGGAAAAGTGCCATTTCATGGTCGAAGAAGGAATAATTTTGGGGTACAAGGTCTCGGCTAAAGGATTAGAGGTTGATAAAGCAAAGATAGAAACGATTGAAAAGCTTCCACCACCAATTTCAGTTAAGGGAATTCGAAGCTTTTTGGGACATGCCGGATTCTACAAGAAATTTATAAAAGACTTCTCTAAAATTGCAAAACCATTGTGCAGTCTTTTAGAGAAGGATTTAGTTTTTAAGTTTGATGAGGATTGTACGTTGGCATTCGAGCTATTAAAAAAGAAATTGACTACAGCTCCAGTTATCGTCGCACTGGATTGGAATATGCCTTTTGAGTTAATGTATGATGCAAGTGACTATGCGGTTGGGGCTGTCTTGGGTAAACACCGAGAGAAAGTATTTCATGCCATATACTATGCAAGTAAGACCCTTACGGAGACCCAAATGAATTACACAACTACGAAAAAGGAATTACTTGTAGTAGTATATGCATTCGATAAATTTTGAGCATATTTAATCGGGACAAAGGTAGTAGTTTATACAGATCACTCGGCCATTCGATACCTAATCTTGAAGAAAGATGCTAAGCCACGACTTATCAAGTGGATACTTCTCCTACAAGAATTTGATTTGGAAATAAAAGATAGAAAGGGTACGGAGAATCAAGTAGCAGATCATTTATCGAGGCTGGAAAATCAGGGGAAAAAGGAAGAGGACAGATGTGTAATTAATGAGTTATTTCCGGACGAGCAGCTGTTTGGGATAAATACGGAATTTCCATAGTACGCGGATTTCTCTAACTATCTAGTGAGCAACACCCTTCCACCATATCTTACAAGACAGCAGAAAAAGAAATTCCTACATGACGTCAAGTGGTACATGTGGGATGAGCCATACCTATTCAAATAGTGCGCCGACAAGATGATTAGAAGGTGTGCACCCTACAACAAAGTGAAGAACATAATGCACGAGTGTCATTAGTCTGCATATGGAGGACATTATGGAAGTGAGAGAACAGCAGCGAAAATTCTTCAAGCAGGGTTCTATTGGCCTACAATATTTAAAGACACCCACCAATTTGTAAAAAATTATGATAGATGTCAACGGGTGGGTAACATATCGAAAAGGAATGAGATGCCAATACATACTATCTTAGAAGTTGAAATTTTTGACATCTGGGGCATTGATTTTATGGGGCCATTTCCATCATCGTTAAGTAATCAGTATATCTTGCTTGCGGTTGACTATGTATCAAAATGGGTTGAAGCCGTAGCACTCCCCACTAATGATGCCAAAGTGGTTCTTAAGTTCTTGCAAAAGAATGTTTTTACAAGATTTGGCACGCTGTTGGGCAAAATCTAGTTACGCACAACACGCAAGTATACATGGTCAACAAGTAATAAAGTGAAAGTAGAGTATCGTTCCCACAAGAAATTGTTTAATAAAAATCACTAAGTGCTAACCTGTAACCAACTCAATTTTATAATTTATTCTGCGATATCTTAGTCATAATATTTCTTACTGGGCTAGTTGAGCTCACCCTTTCTTTCACTGTTCTCTTCAGGAAATGAGAATATAGCTGGGTCGAGTCGGGGAACGGAGTG
This sequence comes from Panax notoginseng, assembly GCA_016801055.1. Classification (NCBI taxonomy): domain Eukaryota; kingdom Viridiplantae; phylum Streptophyta; class Magnoliopsida; order Apiales; family Araliaceae; genus Panax; species Panax notoginseng. Next base: position 72,225,981 of record CM029015.1, on the reverse strand, counting down.
ATGGACCAGATGATAGTATTAGTAGTCCTCACTATTCTGTTAAATAGTGTGACAATAATTGTAATGAGGACTCCTTTTGAATTTGTATAGTCTTTAGTAGACAATAATTGTATTCAAACTCACAGTTATGTTTTGTTGTATTGTACACGACAGTTGTGTAAGACCCCGAATTTTATGAAATAAAAGTATTCAATTTTTCTTATAATTACTATTCAGTAAATGGTTAAATTGATAAAAGTTTAAAGTTATGAGTGAAATATGATTTTTTTTTCAAAATAAGCAAGTGGTTATAAAATAATCATTGTTGTCGGGGAATATTCGTTTGGTCGTGGAATATTCTTTCTGTAGGGGAATATTCGTACGACGGCGCAGCCATTTGTGGGCCCCATAACAAAATAACTGTCGGGTGAAGAAAATGACAAATTTGAGTTTTTACAAATAACGGCGTAGTTATTACCGTTAACACTATTAGAATACCCGGTGGTTAAAATACAGTAATACGCGTTATTGCACAGTAGCACACGGTATTGCACAGTATTTTTGAAATTATTGATTCTTACGTAAGAAGGCACTACTCAATAATTGTTACAGTAATTACTGTTCAATATTTTATTATTGATTCAATAATTACTGCATTGATATTTTATATTATTGTTGTTTCAATAATTGTTGCTGCACAGTATTTTCCATTATCAGATCAATAATTCATATTATTTAAATAATATTATTAGATAACATTACTAACAATGTCTAGAAAGTTCTGTCTAAGGAGAGGTTTGGTCATTTAATTGCGCGCCAGTAAGGAGAAATTCTTATTGGAAAGCCCCTCTTTCCTGGGAACGGCCTGGTTGTCATAAATATGATTCTGTAATATTATTTGTGAATAATTAATTATTGATTCATATGATAAGGAAATATTTATTTTATGTGGATATAAATGAGGGATATATTTTTGTGATTAAAAATGAAGGAGTTAATGTTGAGGTTTTTATCCGTATTTTTGTCGGAATGGAGGTATTAAAAATCAGGGTTTTTGAGATATTTTGCGGGGGTTATAATTTTTAATCCGACCGTTGGATCGTGGTAATTTTTGGATATGTTATACATATATAAGTTGAGTATATGTCCACAAATTTTGAACCGTTAAAAATAAACGTATGATTTGTTATGAATTTTACGAGATGACTGGTTCAGAAATTGTTGAATTTTCGGAGTTTATCATTTTGGTGGAAAATTCTAGAATTGGTGGGCCCCACTTGTGGTTGGTGAAGAAATGTGCTGAATTATATTTCAAATGTGGTGGGTGGGAATAGTATCAGGTAAAGCCATCAGGTTGCAGGTCAAACCTACTAAAATTTTCCTATAAATAGAGGGCTAAGTTAGAATTGAAAATCACACCAGAAACACAAGCTTTCTCTCTTTCTCTCTCTATATTATGAAGCATATTTTGTGAGTTTTTAGATACTTTGAGAGTTAATATTCAGTGCAAGGTTCCTTCGGCTTTACATTCCGGTCAGAAGTACTGCTGTTTTGAGGTAAGGGATAGTAAGGGATAGTAAGAGATTTTAAGGGTTGTTATGATTTTCAGTTTCGTAATTTTTCTGAACTTCAAAAATTCTGGAAAAATTTGAAATGATATTTTGATGAGTTTTATTGATTTTGTATAAAAATGGTGATTTTTGGATGTATAGATTAAGAGTTATGAATTTTACGGGAAAAGACTATTTTAAAAGTAACCGCTTATAATTCCCTGTAGTTAACTCCAAAATTGGTAAAATTTTTATTGGGAGTACATGTATATAACATGAGTATATTCTGTAAATTTCGGAATTTTTGGACAAAAGTACAATTTATGAAAAATGTCTAAATATTCGGCGGTTTTGGCCATATGAAAAATAGTAAATGACTTTTAAAAATTTTGATAAAAATATATGTTCAATATGGGACTATATTCTGCTAAATCTCAGAAAAGAAATATTTTTAGAACTGATTTGGTATTTTTCATGAAAATAGTCTAGTTATGAGTAAATGAATTAAATATGTTATGTGAAGTAAGAAAATTAAAAAATAGGATTTTATGGCTTGAGAATCCTATATGAGGTATATTCAGATTTTTGATGAGGGTTTTTGGTTATTGGTGATGAAATCTTATGAGTTTGACATTTTAGAATGATTAAATAATTTATTTAGTAAAGTGTAAACAATTAAAATAAATTGTTTATAAATTTAAGAAATGTTATTCTTTCAATATCATTATACCAAAATATTGGTATGAATTTTATTGTGGAATTTCTATCTTTTGTGTCGGGGTTACTATTCATGGGTTACTATTCACGAGTTACTATTCATGACAAAATTGGTTTCTTTTTCTGACCAAATTATAGTTGAGTTATGAATATTACTCTTGAGATTAAAACTATATGTTGATCATATTATTTTATTATTATATATAACATTTTTATAACCCTAATGATGTTATTTCTCTTTGGCTTGAGTGTAAAGATGGGTAGATTTTTGGTATGATCATGACTATGGGTTCTCTTTGGCCAGTAGTGCAAAGTTGAATTGTTGATTGGTATGATCATGACCATTGAATTTATAAGTGAATATCTTTAGCTTAAGTGCAAAGGTGAATTGATCAACATGGTTATAATTATTGTTTATATAAATTCTGAAATGATTATATATTTCTTTGAGATATTAATATATTTGGCCTGTAGTGCAAATATGAACTGTTGATGAATATATTTGGCCGTAGTGCAAATATGAACTGTTGAGGAATATCTTTGGCCTGTAGTGCAAAGATGAATTATTGATGAATATCTTTGGCCTGTAGTGCAAAGATGAATTGTTGATGAATATCTTTGGCCCGTAGTGCAAAGATGACATGTTGTTGAATATCTTTGGCCAGTAGTGCAAAGATGAACAGATGTTGAGATGAACATGACCAACTGGTGATACAAATGAATATCTTTGGCCGTAGTGCAAAGATGAAGTTATTAGTATGATTATGAACAGGAAATGTGATTTGGTGTAACCATGATCTTTGATGTTTCAGGTAAAGATAGGTGATGAAAATTATCTTCGTCCTAGATGAGAAGAGGAATTTAAAACTACAGTTATGATTATGAGTTATTCATATGATTGTGGACCAGAATTGTTGATTGATGTTACAGGGATAAAATATTATTGGTGGATTTTTAACATGGAGAAGATAATAGACTTTATAGTCTATTTGACTCTTCTAATGGATTGCTCGTTCCGCTACAACTATGGTTGAAATTTTTATCATTTACCATATGTTCTAAATCTCTGATTTATTATTGATGAAGGCTATTGATAATTTAATTATCTTTAGTCATGATATTCTTTGCTGAGCTAGTTGTGCTCACCCTTTTGCTTCACAATTCCTTTCAGGTAATAAGAGTGTAGCTGGGTCGAGCGGAGGTAACAAGGGAATAGAATGGTGGTCATCATTTAGTAGTTATATTTGGTGAAGAATATAGGGTGAGGCGAACCCAACGTTGGAAGGGTGTTTTGTCACTATCATACAAGATGTCTAATGACATACAATCTCGTGTCATCATAAGACAGGGTTGTGCTCATCCACTTGCTGAGTATATCTATGAGCACTACCTATATAATCTTGGTGTTTGTTTGAAGTATAATTCACGATTAAAGACAGTGGAGATAATGATAAGTTAAGAGAAGACTCACCATTGGGAAGAATATGATAGTAATCTTCTTGTTTTTCTTTGGGGTCTATTGGGTCAACCAAGGATAATTCTATGGCCATATGAATCTATCATAACCTAGACGCGTGGCCTCCCATGTACGAAGGTTTCCTTGAGCACTTCCCAAAGATTCTAATTTTTAAAATAGTTTTTGACTATACCTTTATGTAAGGTGTCATTGTGAGGTGATGTCCACGGTTGGAACATGAGTCACATTTGGTATATATTTGTATCCAAACTCACAGCATATGTGTTGTTGTATTTTGCACGACAATTGTTGCAATAAAGTTGTAGTTGTTTTCTGTACCATGTATTTGACGACTCAGAATGAGTTGGATGGAATGGACCTATTTTGACATTTGTCACAGTTGGTATCAGAGCTTAGGGATATGATCTCTGGCGGAGATCGGGGAATACAACTAGGAGGGGAGAGATGAGTAAATCCTTCGCTAGTATGTCCTACCTAAGCTTATTTGTTGGTCAGTCATAATATTGGGATATTATGTGATATGTTAATTTGTTTAATTAATCCTTATTTTATGGCAGTATTTGAGAATGGCAGCTGAGAATGCTAATAATGGAGTGAATGAGACTGTGGGGATACCTCTAATCACTAACCGTGATAATGTGATGTCAGACGAAGAAGGAATTAGAGATATCCATGTGGTGAGTGAAGAATTGATAGTTACACCCGAGATAGTCGCAGAGGTAACAGCTGAGACTGAGGAAGAAGAGGAAGAACAAGTACCAGAGGAGAGTTTATTAGAGGTATTATATGATCAAAATGTAGAATTTCAAAATCGTATTCATGAGTTAGAAGAGCAGGCAAAAGAACGACAGGCGGTCGTGGAACAAAAGGATGCAACAATTCAAGCTTGTGTTACCCGATATGTGATGCTTGAACAGAAGCATTCTTTGGCAGAGTATAAGATGATAAAAATAGAATCTGAGCTGAGAGAAGAAAAAACTGAACGAGTGAGAATAAGTGATGCATGGGCAAAAGCCGCGCGACACGTGGATATTGTGGAAAGAGATGTTCGATCTAAGAAGGCTAAAATAGATAATATGAATTTCTCTTTTTGGAAAGCAATTGGGAGAACCCAACATCGAGTTTTGAATTACCCTGTACATAGCGGTCAACCTGAATCCGATATGGATCGAAGATTGATGATTCAGATCATGAATGAGGAGTACGAAGAGGCAGTTAAGGGAGGAATATGTCCTATAGAAAGGTATATTTCAACGGTAATGATGACGCCAAATGCTATTCCAGACAAGTCAAAGCCGAGTAGTTCGAGGGATGGCGGTTGTCATGACTTCCCAACAAATGAGGAACCCAAATGAAGTTATCATGCGAGATGAGCAATGGAGAAATCATGATGATCTGAGAGATAGAATCTGAAATAGAAGCAAGATATTCTCAACTCTTCGAAATACCAGGTACGTAAATTTCGGGGACGAAATTTCATAAGGAGGGGAGATTGTAAGACCCCGAATTTTATGAAATAAAAGTATTCAATTTTTCTTATAATTACTATTCAGTAAATGGTTAAATTGATAAAAGTTTAAAGTTATGAGTGAAATATGATTTTTTTTTCAAAATAAGCAAGTGGTTATAAAATAATCATTGTTGTCGGGGAATATTCGTTTAGTCGTGGAATATTCTTTCTGTCGGGGAATATTCGTACGACGGCGCAGCCATTTGTGGGCCCCATAACAAAATAACTGTCGGGTGAAGAAAATGACAAATTTGAGTTTTTACAAATAACGGCGTAGTTGTTACCGTTAACACTATTAGAATACCCGGTGTTTAAAATACAGTAATACGCGTTATTGCACAATAGCACACGGTATTGCACAGTATTTTTGAAATTATTGATTCTTACGTAAGAAGGCACTACTCAATAATTGTTACAGTAATTACTGTTCAATATTTTATTATTGATTCAATAATTACTGCATTGATATTTTATATTATTGTTGTTTCAATAATTGTTGCTGCACAGTATTTTCCATTATCAGATCAATAATTCATATTATTTAAATAATATTATTAGATAACATTATTGACAATGTCTAGAAAGTTCTGTCTAAGGAGAGGTTTGGTCATTTAATTGCGCGCCAGTAAGGAGAAATTCTTATTGGAAAGCCCCCTCTTTCCTGGGAACAGCCTGATTGTCATAAATATAATTCTGTAATATTATTTGTGAATAATTAATTATTGATTCATATGATAAGGAAATATTTATTTTATGTGGATATAAATGAGGGATATATTTTTGTGGTTAAAAATGAAGGAGTTAATGTTGAGGTTTTTATCCGTATTTTTGTCGGAATGGAGGTATTAAAAATCAGGGTTTTTGAGATATTTTGCGGGGGTTATAATTTTTAATCCGACCGTTGGATCGTGGTAATTTTTGGAAATGTTATACATATATAAGTTGAGTATATGTCCACAAATTTTGAACCGTTAAAAATAAACGTATGATTTGTTATGAATTTTACGAGATGACTGGTTCAGAAATTGTTGAATTTTCGGAGTTTATCATTTTGGTAGAAAATTCTAGAATTGGTGGGCCCCACTTGTGGTTGGTGAAGAAATGTGCTGAATTATATTTCAAATGTGGTGGGTGGGAATAGTATCAGGTAAAGCCATCAGGTTGCAGGTCAAACCTACTAAAATTTTCCTATAAATAGAGGGCTAAGTTAGAATTGAAAATCACACCAGAAACATAAGCTTTCTCTCTTTCTCTCTCTATATTATGAAGCATATTTTGTGAGTTTTTAGATACTTTGAGAGTTGATATTCAGTGCAAGGTTCCTTCGGCTTTACATTCCGGTCAGAAGTACTGCTGTTTTGAGGTAAGGGATAGTAAGGGATAGTAAGGGATTTTAAGGGTTGTTATGATTTTCAGTTTCGTAATTTTTCTGAACTTCAAAAATTTTGGAAAAATTTGAAATGATATTTTGATGAGTTTTATTGATTTTGTCTGAAAATGGTGATTTTTGGATGTATAGATTAAGAGTTATGAATTTTACGGGAAAAGACTATTTTAAAAGTAACCGCTTATAATTCCCTGTAGTTAACTCCAAAATTGGTGAAATTTTTATTGGGAGTACATGTATATAACATGAGTATATTCTGTAAATTTCGGAATTTTTGGACAAAAGTACAATTTATGAAAAATATCTAAATATTCGGCGGTTTTGGCCATGTGAAAAATAGTAAATGACTTTTAAAAATTCTGAGAAAAATATATGTTCAATATGGGACTATATTCTGCTAAATCTCAGAAAAGAAATATTTTTGAAACTGATTTGGTATTTTTCATGAAAATAGTCTAGTTATGAGTAAATGAATTAAATATGTTATGTGAAGTAAGAAAATTAAAAAATAGGATTTTATGGCTTGAGAATCCTATATGAGGTATATTCAGATTTTTGATGAGGGTTTTTGGTTATTGGTGATGAAATCTTATGAGTTTGGCATTTTAGAATGATTAAATAATTTATTTAGTAAATTGTAAACAATTAAAATAAATTGTTTATAAATTTAAGAAATGTTATTCTTTCAATATCATTATACCAAAATATTGGTATAGATTTTATTGTGAAATTTCTATCTTTTGTGTCGGGGTTACTATTCATGGGTTACTATTCACGAGTTACTATTCATGACAAAATTGGTTTCTTTTTCTGACCAAATTATAGTTGAGTTATGAATATTACTCTTGAGATTAAAACTATATGTTGATCATATTATTTTATTATTATATATAACATTTTTATAACCCTAATGATGTTATTTCTCTTTGGCTTGAGTGTAAAGATGGGTAGATTTTTGGTATGATCATGACTATGGGTTCTCTTTGGCCAGTAGTGCAAAGTTGAATTGTTGATTGGTATGATCATGACCATTGAATTTATAAGTGAATATCTTTAGCTTAAGTGCAAAGGTGAATTGATCAACATGGTTATAATTATTGTTTATATAAATTCTGAAATGATTATATATTTCTTTGAGATATTAATATATTTGGCCTGTAGTGCAAATATGAACTGTTGATGAATATATTTGGCCGTAGTGCAAATATGAACTGTTGAGGAATATCTTTGGCCTGTAGTGCAAAGATGAATTATTGATGAATATCTTTGGCCTGTAGTGCAAAGATGAATTGTTGATGAATATCTTTGGCCCGTAGTGCAAAGATGACATGTTGTTGAATATCTTTGGCCAGTAGTGCAAAGATGAACAGATGTTGAGATGAACATGACCAACTGGTGATACAAATGAATATCTTTGGCCGTAGTGCAAAGATGAAGTTATTAGTATGATTATGAACAGGAAATGTGATTTGGTGTAACCATGATCTTTGATGTTTCAGGTAAAGATAGGTGATGAAAATTATCTTCGTCCTAGATGAGAAGAGGAATTTAAAACTACAGTTATGATTATGAGTTATTCATATGATTGTGGACCAGAATTGTTGATTGATGTTACAGGGATAAAATATTATTGGTGGATTTTTAACATGGAGAAGATAATAGACTTTATAGTCTATTTGACTCTTCTAATGGATTGCTCGTTCCGCTACAACTATGGTTGAAATTTTTATCATTTACCATATGTTCTAAATCTCTGATTTATTATTGATGAAGGCTATTGATAATTTAATTATCTTTAGTCATGATATTCTTTGCTGAGCTAGTTGTGCTCACCCTTTTGCTTCACAATTCCTTTCAGGTAATAAGAGTGTAGCTGGGTCGAGCGGAGGTAACAAGGGAATAGAATGGTGGTCATCATTTAGTAGTTATATTTGGTGAAGAAAATAGGGTGAGGCGAACCCAACGTTGGAAGGGTGTTTTGTCACTATCATACAAGATGTCTAATGACATACAATCTCGTGTCATCATAAGACAGGGTTGTGCTCATCCACTTGCTGAGTATATCTATGAGCACTACCTATATAATCTTGGTGTTTGTTTGAAGTATAATTCACGATTAAAGACAGTGGAGATAATGATAAGTTAAGAGAAGACTCACCATTGGGAAGAATATGATAGTAATCTTCTTGTTTTTCTTTGGGGTCTATTGGGTCAACCAAGGATAATTCTGTGGCCATATGATATCTATCATAACCTAGACGCGTGGCCTCCCATGTACGAAGGTTTCCTTGAGCACTTCCCAAAGATTCTAATTTCTAAAATAGTTTTTGACTATACCTTTATGTAAGGTGTCATTGTGAGGTGATGTCCACGGTTGGAACATAAGTCACATTTGGTATATATTTGTATCCAAACTCACAGCATATGTGTTGTTGTATTTTGCACGACAATTGTTACAATAAAGTTGTAGTTGTTTTCTGTACCATGTATTTGACGACTCAGAATGAGTTGGATGGAATGGACCTATTTTGGGGTTGTCACAAGTTGTATTAGTAAGTTGTATTTGTATTCTGTACCATGTATATGACGACCCAAGATGGGTGATGTATACCTAATTTTTGGGGCGTCACAGTTGGTATCAGAGCTTAGGGATATGATCCCTAGCTAAGATGTGAGAATAGAACTAGGAGGGGAGAGACGGGGAATTCCTTCGCTAGTATGACCTACCTAAGTTTATTTGCATGGTATTTAATTGGTCGGTCAGAATATAAGGATAATAGATGACATATCAATTAACTTTTGTTTTGTGGCAGTATCTGAAAATGGCATCCGAGAATATTGAGAATAGCAATGGAGCACAGGCGACTGTTGATTCACCACATATCAATAATCGGGATACTGTGCATCAGGAAGGCGACAATCCTCATGCAAACAACAATACTGACCACATGATGAATGATGAAATGTTAAGAAGCTTTATGTAGTTCATGCAACAGCAGGCGAGAGCGGCTCCTGTTCAAAATGTAGGTGGAAACACTGAAAACTCTCGGACGGTCACCGCTAAACAGTTTAAGGAGCTGGGACCACCGGAGTTTAAAGGAGAGCCAAAACCACTTATAGCGGAAACATGGATAAAGCAGATCACCAAGATATTTGATGTCTTGGGATGCTCTGAGGAGCAAAAGGTTCCCTTTGCCGCCTTTATGTTGCGAGGGGAGGCAGATTACTGGTGGGAATCGATTAAGCGTACTCAACCTGCCGCACTGAAGATGTCTTGGGAGAAGTTCCAAGAGATGTTCAATGACAAATACTTTCCCGAAAGTGTTCGTCACATGAAGGAGGTGGAGTTCATCAAATTAGAGCAGAATAATATGACCGTGTCGCAGTATGGGGCTAAATTTGCTGAGTTGTCCCGGTTTGCATCCCACTTGGTGGATAATGAAGAGCGAATGACGCGAATAATTTTGCGAGGTTTGAAACCTGAGATACGTCAACATCTTATTTCTCATAAACTGTGTTTGTATTCAGATGTTGTGAATAGGGCTCAGTTAGTGGAGCGCGATAATGAGTCAACGCAACCAAAAGAGAGCAGTCGGCAAAATGATAATACCAGTGAGAGCAGTCATCGAAGCGGTGACAACAAGCGCGGAGGGAATCAACAGGCCAGAAATGGTAACCACTTCGGTGGTAATCAGGGCCAAAACAATAAGAATGGTCATTTCAAGAAGAGGAGATTCAACAATGATGGAAGGACGTCAGCACCAGCACCCTTTGTTAATGAAGGAGAACGACCACCTATCATATGTTTCAAATGCGGAGGGGAGGGGCACATCAGTCCAAACTGCGCGATGCCATCTAAAGCATGTTATAATTGTGGAAGAGAAGGCCATTTAGCTCGATTTTGTCGTTTACCAAAAACATGTTCAGCCAGGATGGAGACACCAAAGGCCGTCCCAGAAAAGTCAAAACCGGTAGTGCAAGGGAGAGCGTTTGTTGTGACCTCCCAGAAAGCAAGGAACCCGAATGAGGTCATCACGGGTAAGCTTATCATAAACTCTAACGAAGTCTATACTTTATTTGATACCGGTTCTACCCATTCTTTTATTTCTCCTACTTGCGCTCATCGATTAAATTTGATTTCGGAGAAATTAGACTTTGACATATTTGTTGAAACTCCATTGAGAGAAACCTTCATTACATCCACAGTTTCTAAGTCTTGTTTGGTTCAAGTTGGTACCCACACATTACCTGTCGATCTTATTTCATTAAAAATACTTGCATTTGACGTGATTCTTGGGATTGATTGGTTAACTACTCATCATGCAAAAATTGATTGTTTTCGTAAGGTTGTTAGCTTTTATATTCCTAATCGACCTATTATGCGAATTCAAGCAACCAAACCATTAAAATCAATCGCTGTCATCTCAAACCATAAAGCTATTCGTTTATTGAAAAACGGATGTCAAGCTTTCTTAGCTCATGTCACGGATCTAAACAAAAATACGTCAGTTTTGAATGATATTTCTATTGTTAATAAATTTCCTGACGTATTCCCTGAAGAACTTCCTGGCCTATCCCCAGAGCGTGAAATTGAATTTTGTATCGACCTTGAACCCGGTACAAAACCCATTTCCAAAGCCCCATATCGAATGGCTCCTATTGAACTTCAGGAGTTAAAGATCCAACTGCAGGAATTGTTAGACATTGGCTTTATTCGTCCTAGTACTTCTCCTTGGGGTGCTCCTGTTCTATTCGTGAAGAAGAAAGATAGAAGTATGAGACTTTGTATTGATTATCGGGAGTTGAATCATGTCACCATCAAAAATAGGTACCCATTGCCACGTATTGATGACCTGTTTGATCAATTGCAAGGAGCACAATTCTTTTCAAAGATCGATCTTCGTTCTGGATATCATCAGCTGAAGGTTAGAACTGAGGATATTCCAAAGACGGCTTTCAGAACTCGGTACGGGCATTATGAATTCCTAGTCATGTCCTTTGGATTGACTAATGCTCCTGCTGCCTTCATGGATATGATGAACCAGGTATTCAAGGACTATTTGGATCACTTTGTGGTCGTCTTTATTGATGACATCCTTATTTATTCCAAAAGCCGTGAAGATCACGAGCAACACTTGAGGCTGGTACTCCAAAAGCTTCGTGAATACAAGCTTTATGCCAAGTTGAAGAAATGCGAGTTCTGGCTGGAGGAGGTAGAAGTCCTTGGGCACATAGTATCAAGTCGTGGAATATCTGTTGACTCGGCAAAGATTGAAGCTATTCAAAGCTGGGAGAAACCTAAATCAGTGACCGAAGTATGTAGCTTTCTTGGTTTAGCTGGTTATTATCGGAGATTCGTGGAAGGATTTTCTCGAATCGCTACTCCATTAACTCAGCTGACTCGGAAAGATACAAAGTTCGGTTGAAATGAAGAATGTGAGAAGAGTTTTCAAGAACTCAAGAGGAGACTCATTTCAGCACATGTTCTAACAATACCATCTGGCTCGGAGGGATTTGTCATCTATAGTGATGCTTCGAGCAAAGGGTTGGGATGCGTTTTCATGCAACATGGAAAAGTCATAGCCTATGCATCAATACAACTCAAGGAATATGAGAGGAATTATCCTACTCATGATCTAGAGTTGGCAGCTGTTGTCTTTGCACTTAAAATTTGGAGGCATTACTTGTACGGGGAGAAGGTGGAGATCTTTACGGATCATAAAAGCCTCAAATATTTCTTCACTCAAAAGGAACTCAACATGCGACAACGACGTTGGCTTGAACTGTTGAAAGATTATGATCATACCATTCAATACCATCCTGGAAAAGCGAACGTGGTAGCTGACGCATTGAGTAGAAGATCATATGAAAATACGTGTGCGATATTGCCAACACAAAGGCCCATTTTGTGTGGCTTGCAATGGATGGAGATAGAGTTAAAGACTTCATGGACCCATGTGATGATGGCGAATATACGAGTAGAACCAACTTTAATCGATAGAGTTAAAGATGCTCAAGCTACAGACCAGGAGCTGATGCGTATGAGGAAGAAAGTGCAAGAAGGTGCTATGCCAGAAGCAAGAATCGATGAAGAAGGAATACTTCGAGTCAACTCCAGACTTTGTGTTCCTAACAACCCTGATGTACCACCCTGCATTATCTTAGTCATAATATTTCTTACTGGGCTAGTTGAGCTCACCCTTTCTTTCACTGTTCTCTTCAGGAAATGAGAATATAGCTGGGTCTAGTCGGGGAACGGAGTGATGGACCAGATGATAGTATTAGTAGTCCTCACTATTCTGTTAAATAGTGTGACAATAATTGTAATGAGGACTCCTTTTGAGTTTGTATAGTCTCTAGTAGACAGTAACTGTATTCAAACTCACAGTTATGTTTTGTTGTATTGTACACGACAGTTGTATTAGTAAGTTGTATTTGTATTCTGTACCATGTATATGACGATCCAAGATGGGTGATGTGTACCTAATTTTGGGGGCGTCACAAATGTGGTCCTTTCTCTCTCTTAATCTTTATATTATGCATGATACAATGTATGTTGTCTAGCAAATTGGCTGAGATCTTATGAGCTATATGTCAAAAGCTAGAGCTAGAGTTGGTGAACAACCAATACTAGGGTTAGATCTACAAGTTACACTAAATAATACACAAAAGGGCATAAATGTCATTTCTTTACCATTTTATTTCTAGATTTGTCATTTATTGCAAATCCTTAGGGTTTAGGGTTTAACCATTAACTTTGCAATTTAATTTATAACATTTTCGAATTTCGGTTTTCAAAATAGAAAATTAATATTTCTAAATTATAATTAGAATTTTCTAATTATATTAAAATTTCTTAAACATACTTTAAATTTTGCTAATTAGAATGAATAATTCCTAACTAAAATTGCTAAGTAAGTAATTAGGGTCAAAATCATGGAATAGGGTTTACAACCCACGATTTAGGGTTTTCATTAGAAAAATAATATTTCTAATTTCGAAATTAGATTTCCTAATGAGATTAGGGTTTTCTAATTACTATATCTTGAAAATTAGAATTAATATTTTCTAATTAACATTAAAACTATTTAATTAACACTTAGGTTTCCCTCAATTATAAATTAGGATTTCAAATCCCGAAATTAGGGTTTTCTAAATTTAAAATTAGGATTTGCTAATTAATTAAGCTTTACCCTAATTAATATTATAATTAATTCATAGCACTTAAGCAATATAATAATCATTTAAATTTCCAGATTAGGGTTTTAAATTCCAAATTAGGGTTTCGGATTCCCAGAACTGAAATTAGGATTTTCAGAATCGGTTTCTAGGGTTTCTTGTTAATCGTTAGGGTTTTCTAACCGAACATTGACGTTCTTAATATATATATACCTAGGGTTTGTTACATATATCGTTTATCTGATCAACCATTGACCCTTAACCACAACATGCACACCTATATAACCATATTCATAGAATATATTCACGTATTCCCTTAATCCTGAATAATTTACCTAAATCCTTCACATAATTTTGAAATCCTCAAATTTCTATCTTAAAAATATCAAACGCATATACTTATTTTCTGTCTAGGTTCTAATTTTGAACCTTAAATCAATTAATTAAAATTTTAAAAAAATTTCCAAATTCTCGGGTTGTCACATTCACCCCTTTTTCTAAAAATTTCATCCCCGAAATTTATTTTACACCATACACCATACACCATTCACTCTTACCCTCACATGTTACCCAATACACCACTCTCAAGAGTAAAAATTTTCAAATTTTGCTGAGGAGTCATATTGACTATTTGTTTGTCATTTTCGCAAAGGTTTTATGAAAATTCATCTGCAAACCGTCATTACTTACGGACACAAAGGGTGGTTAGCCCGTATGCCCTGTACTGGCCAAGTACTGCTGGTCGGAACAATTTGTTCCTCTTATCCGCCTTAGGCACACAAAATTTCTTACCTCAGTCTTATTGGATTCCACACCAAAATAATTTGGTTCGGGAAATGTCTTTCAATGAACACTTAGAGTTTTCATAAACATTAGTCTAGCTAAATCGAATAGCATAGACTCATATCAATAATTCAATTCAATCGAATTATTTAGGTGTAGCCAAACCCCGTTGGCATTAAAATTTTTTTGAAAATTATTTTTGAGAATAACGCCATGATGCCGTACTGTATTAACAATCCGTTTATGGATGCCGTCATTGTATGACTTTGTCATAACACATCATACAATAGTGGAACAATAATTTTTAGATCGGATTCACACTAAGTATTCCTGTATTTACAACTCTATCAACTTTTTATCATCTCTGCACCATGTTACATGGCACTTGAGTGATAATTAAAATAAATTTTAATATTTCAAATCATTTGCGTCTAGCCGAAATAAGTAGCATAGACTATACTTTAAACTGTTTTAAAAATAATTACGAGTCTACAATTTTTTTTTAAAAGCACATAGTGCGCATTTAGCTTGATGTCAAAGTTTCGAAGTCTAGCATAGCTAGGAGTTTTGGAAAACTTATTCCTCCACTAATAATCAATTGCTTAATCAGTCTATCTGTTCCTATTATCCTTAATACTGCATTCGTACTCAATTATGCCCAGTTCGTAAAACCACACTTATGAGTCCATAAATTGCCACAATCATATGAGTTTAAGAACTTTCCTAGACAGACCTTTGGCGTCCATTCGCTGAGGGGTTCATAAACATTTCATATAACTATGAATCAAGAATGTCACATAAGTATGAGTTTTAAGAACTCATACTTAACCTTATATCCTCTACCTATGGCCTATCTATCAGTTATACACATAAGAAAGGAATCACCCTCTTAACATGCATATAGCAAATAGCGCGACATAAACATTTCAATGATTATCAATGCCAAAAACTAAGTAGTTTTTTACACCAAGTATAATTCCCCGCCCATACAAGGAATCATACAACTCAGCTGCCGACATGAGTCCTCCATTAAATTCCCACCTAACCTTAACACCCTTCTCAATATGAATTTTATTTAACTCGTATTCATAATCCTTTCCTGAATCTGGACCAATTCATAGTACAACTGACACCCAACAATCTTGCTGTAAACTATTCAATCATTCGCTTTATCCTTCTCCATACTAAAACCTTATCCGATCACGGGGTGATCTCATCGTATACGTTATGATTTATTTCTATACTATGATCGTTTTGTTTTATGATCTCCTATCTCTGTACTTTCAGTCTTTTAGACTCTATCTATTCACCACTACTGTTCAACTTTATTATCAGAGTTAGGGAACTCTATTTCTTATAAGTCGTCGAGATTCGTCTTTGAATCTTACCAACCAACTAAATCTATGTGAGTTAGTGCTTATCCTAATCACTGCGGTTATTAGTCTCAGGTATTCCTACCTAAGGTTCATAACCTATAGCTCTGATACCAACTGCGACGACCCCGAATCTGAGGTCCTGAATCACCGTGGATCCGGTTCGATCATTCTAACACTATTACTATATTTGCGGAAGATATAAATATAAATTGTTTATACAATACATTTAACACACTATTCCTCAAGGTCGAGTAACCTTAACTTAATACACAATACATAACTTATTTGGCTTACAATAACATTGAGATACAACACTGTTACAAATATAACTGCACACGTATACTAAAGCTGGAACCGATCTTTAACCTTTCCTTGTATCCGAAGCATTCGCCTTAATCTGCAATGTTTTATCATGATATAGCAAGGGTGAGCATAAGGATTGCCCAACAAGTTTAAGTTCAATAATATAACGATATATCATGATTGAAAGAGTCTGAATAATAAGCTGGCTATAATTCAACAATATAATTGTGAACTAGCAGGAACAAATTTATGACTGAACAAGAATTATACATGGACAAATATATCTGATCCAACTGATAATGAAGGTGATCAGCCTTTCATACGTGACTTATACATGCAATATGTACAGAGTACAATTCATGGCAACCAGTAATGATTAACCATAAGCTTATCCGAATAAAACAACTCTTAGTAGAGTTAAGTAAAAACAAACTTACCTGAACTGTTGATTACCGCTACGCAATTTATAACGCTTTATCCGAAGACCTAATATTAGTAATGTAGATCTCCAATATTAGAATAATATCATCACAATATAATACTATTATATATATATATATATATATATATATATATATATATATATATATATATATATATCGAATCACCTAAACACATAACACATAACCCTATCAGTCTATAACACACATATGACTCGGTATCAAGTCAAACTATTGCAGTCTGAGTTGAACCAGACATAAATTTGACATCCCGACTGTCTAGTCGGACAAAATTTCGAGTTTAAGTTCAATTAAACTCTGGTTAAACACTTAACCATTACTTAAATAATTTTATTATCAGTCAAAATATTTTTCTAAGTCTCATAAATTTTTTTAAATAATTATTATCATTCACCTTGATTTTTAAATCATTAAAATTATATTTAAATGAATTAAATACCTCTTAATTCTATTATCATTAATATTTATTTAATATCAAATATTAATGAAATATATGTCATAATATTATAATATATTCATAATATCACAAAGTATTTTTGAGACTTTAAAATCACCTTTATATGATTTTTAAATACTTAAATTCATTATCCGCTAATTGCTATTAATATTAAAATATTAATATTTTCATGACAAATATCAAAAGTTATTTTTTTATAACTTAAAATATTTTTATAACACTTAAATCATTTTTATATGATTTATAAAGTATTAATTCTATTTTTCTATAATTTATTTAATATAGTTATTAAATAAACTAATTATCATTAATATTGATTAATTAATGAATTTTATCACACAATATCAAAAGTCATTAAAAATAACTTAAAATATTGTCTAATACCATAATATAATTTTTCATGATTTTTCATGAATTAAAACTATTTTTAAATAATTTATTTAATATTGCAATTAAATAAATTAAATACCATTTATATTCCAAAAATATTAAATGTTTATGAAATATACTCAAAATAATTAAAAACTATTTTTCAGACTTTAAAATAATTTTTCAGAATTTATTATGTATTTTTAATAATTAAAAACTATTTTTTTCTATTTTTAAATAATTTCTGGAAAATTAGAAAATAAATAATAATAAAATCGTCGCTAAAGGGCCCTATAGCGACAGAACCATCGCTCTAGGTGTTCTTGTTGTGTTCTTGAGCTGCCCAGAACCTCATGGTCAGTTGCGAGGTTACTACTTTGACCATCAATAAATCTAGGATCACGTTGCTTCTGGGCTGGTTTGAAGTTTTATAATTATAGTATGATTGTAACACTACAATTATGAACAAGTTACATAGCCACAACATCACTAAATTGCAAGATCCAAGCTCGCAAAGTTACTATCAGAGGCCTGCTGGGTTTTCTAGGTTACCCAGAAACCCAGACAGGTTCGAGTGCTCACTATGTGGCTCAGATATCTTACGGTTCTGGTCATTAGTTAAGTGTTATGAAGGTTTAAACATATAGTAAGGATGTCAGGGTACCATAATATATCATTATATCACCATAACAACAACATATGCACAAGATTCAAGCCGGTCAAAGTAGGGGTCAGAAGTTGTTCTTGAACTTTCTGGGTTTTCCAGAAAAGTTCATTCGGCAGATGGTCAACGGTTGTTTGACCGTGATGATTTACGATTCTGGTCGTGATCTGTTTGTTCTAAGGACTAGGTTATGTAGTGCACATGATAGGATACACCGATCAAACAACAACTGGGCCAAATACGTGTCAGAAGCAAGATCAGAGGCTTTGAAAGTCTTGTCAGACATCAATCTGGGTTCTGGGTTGCCCAGAAACCCATTCCTGTGATCGGTCAACGTAGTTTGACTGATCATAACTCGAAATCTAGACCTGATCTGAACATAATTCAAGTTCCATATTAAAGACCACGTGGCAGAGAACATGTCCAAAACAAATAACACCCTAAACATCTAACACACAGATTTATGAGATCTGACATATGTCTGTCAGACGACTTTTTTTCCAGATTTCACAAAATGCTAGATTCGAGGACTTTGATGTTATGAATCTGATATTTTACAACCCAGATCACTAAATAACATCCTATTACACATATTTAGCCAAGAAATTACAACATATAACATCAAATACACATATTTCAAGATTGAGGGTTCTTATACCTTTGAGCTTTGATTTTTGATTTCTGACTTCATGATCTGTTCTTGGTATGGTCATGGCTCATCTTATCACTCTTTTCCTCTCCCCATTCCCGAATTTTAGAGAGAGAAAAGGTTGGGTAAAAAATGAAATTTAAAGTGGCCATTTCTCTCTCTTAATCTTTATATTATGCATGATACAATGTATGTTGTCTAGCAAATTGGCTGAGATCTTGTGAGCTATATGTCAAAGACTAGAACTAGAGTTGGTGAACAACCAATACCAGGGTTAGATCTACAATTACACTAAATAATGCACAAAAGGGCATAAATGTCATTTCCTTACCATTTTATTTCATTTGCTGCAAACCCTTAGGGTTTAGGGTTTAAGCCATTTAGGATTTAGGGTTTAACCCTTAACTTTGCAATTTAATTTCTAACATTTTCGAATTTCGATTTTCAAAATAGAAAATTAATATTTCTAAATTATAATTAGAATTTTCTAATTATATTAAAATTTCTTAATCATACTTTAAATTTTTCTAATTAGGATTAATAATTCCTAACTAAAATTGCTAAGTAAGTAATTAGAGTCAAAATCACGGATTAGAGTTTATAACCCACGATTTAGGGTTTTCATTAGAAAAATAATATTTTTAATTTCAAAATTAGATTTCCTAATGAGATTAGGGTTTTTTAATTACTATATCTTCAAAATTAGAATTAATATTTTCTAATTAACATTAAAACTATTTAATTAACACTTAGGTTTCCCCCAATTATAAATTAGGGTTTCAAATCTCAAAATTAGGGTTTTCTAAATTTGAAATTAGGATTTGCTAATTAATTAAGCTTTACCCTAATTTATATTATAATTAATTTATAGCACTTAAGCAATATAATAATCATTTAAATTTCCAGATTAGGGTTTTAAATTTCGAATTAGGGTTTCGGATTCTCGGAACTGAAATTAGGATTTCTAGAACCGATTTCTAGGGTTTCTTGTTAATCGTTAGGGTTTTCTAACCGAACATTGATGTTCTTAATATATACGTACGGTTTATTACAGATATCGTTTATCTGATCAACTATTGACCCTTAACCACATCATGCACACCTATATAACCATATTTACAGAATATATTCACGTATTCCCTTAATCATGAATAATTCACCTAAATCCTTCACAGAATTTTGAAATCCTCAAAATTCCATCTTAAAAATATCAAACGCATACACTTATTTTCTGTCTAGGTTCTAATTTTGAACCTTAAATCAATTAATTAAAATTTTAATTTTTTTTTCCAAATTCTCGGGTTGTCACACCCAAAACTGCAAATGCAAAGATCAAATTTCTTCAGTCAGGAAAATTGACAACCCGAATGAGGGAAAATCAAAAAAATCTAGAGAAAATACTCACCAGCAAAAATGGGTAAAAGCCTAGCCAAGCCTCCATTATGCACTCTGAGCGTAGGCACATCCCTCTAAAGAAATAGGCAAAGGTGTATGAGCCCCAGTTAAAATCTCTGATATGGTCCACCTCCCGAGTGTCGCTGACTAAAGCAAACGAAACCGTCGAGGAGTTGCCTTCTAGGAAATAACCCCTGATGATGATCAAGAATTATTACCAAAGAATGTTATCTCTAACCCCCAGATTATCACGCAAAGGCTCAGTCAGAGTCCCACTCATGGCATCTACACTCAAGGGATAAGAACAAAAAGTTTGACCCTTGATCGTCATGCCCGGGACTCCTAAAAGGGATCTAACAGCAGTTGGGGAAATGTCAGCTACCAAAGGCACTAGCGCCCTTGTAAACTCCAACCCAGTGATGAATCGCCAATCCATCAGTGTCATCATCATCTCACAATCTAGCAAATGGAGAGTCTGGGTTTGGTGGAACCAACGCTCAGACAAATCCCTAAGACAACCATAGGGACAACGACGGGGGGGGGGGGGGGTAGAAAAGAAAGCCTCAAAGCCCCAGGAATGAACAATCTCCCAATACTCTGAATAGAGAGTCTGGTACAGAGAATGAATGCTAAACCAGTTCCCTCTGGGCTGAGTGAAGCCAGGAACCTACATCAAATTACAAATCAAGATCAAAAGACCTTACCCCAAAAATGGGAAAAGAAAGATGGAAATAGCTATTACCTCATTCGTATGAAGATAGATTGAGGGGCGACGACTCAAATCATCTAGAAGATCTGGAATTGTCACACTAATAACTGGAAGCTCTCGACGGGGAATGGAAGAAGAAGGAGCAGGATCTGCAATGGGAAAGTCCTCTTCCTCGTCCACGACATCCGGTCTCTCAACCATGATAGGGTAAATAACTGACTCAGTCAGCCAACAAGACAGCTGGGCTAGGTAAGGTTGAGGAACATCTGAAGCTCTCCTCCTCACACCTGAAGAGGCTCTACGAGAGCTACTCGGTTGGTCTGGAATCATAATATGGCAACACTCACTACCACCCCATTGGAGCGCCACCTCTAATACCCATAATTTTTGCTGAGGTAATATCGGCAAGTCAAGAGATGATTTCTTTGGGTTATCAACCTGGACAAGGGTTGGGCAAAGACCATAAGGGCATTAAGTGCCCAATTCATGTTCCTAGTCAAACAGTGATAGCCGAACTAGGCTATTCTGCTAGCTCTAGTAACAGGAATCCTCACATACACAAATAATTTCCTTCATCTTCAGCCATAAGGTGATTGCCTCAACCTACAAGAGCTAAATCTATACCGACTTCAGTAAAGGTTCTTGCCCATGTGATGACTATGTTATTTCTAAAGCCGATACCGGTCAAAGGAAAAGAAATCTTGATACTAGATCTGGAGGCAGAGGAAAAGGATCAGAGGCATAAGCAGGACATTGCAAGGTGCTTATCAAACATACGTATCATAGTCCACACGGATAGTACAAACAGAGTCACCCCAGACGATGATTGTCCAGATATCATGATCATCATTCGGTAGAAGGAGGACGATAACAACCCCTTCATCATAGCCGTCCCCCAGGACTTCACCCTTGGCAATTAGAGCAACACTCCTTGCATTTGTCGACAAGGGTAAAAAGGGCAGAAATTCCCTCTGCCCTGTAGAAAACAACAACTGCTTACTTTTTTGTGCAGTATTAGCAGTTATTTTGTCATTGCATGCTAACACTTTGTATGATTGAACAGTTTCATATATTAAGTGAAAGCATTTTATTTCAAGACTGTAAAGTTAGATGTGCATTTACTTGCTGATGATGTGCCTTTTCTCCACAAGGACTGTAACTTTGATGTAAGGTTGGACTCAAACTTGATGGAAATACGAGAGGACTATGAGATACCTCAAGATGTCAAAGAATGGGTCGAAGACAAACCAAAGCCAAATCTTGATCAAACCACCTCTTTTAGCCTCAAAACCTCAGAAAACCCCAAATAAATCCAGAATGGTACGGACCTCACTCCAAACCAAAGGAATGACATGGTTACTTTATTAACTCAATTCCAGGATGTGTTTGCATGGTCTCATAAAGATATGGTCGGTTTGTCCACTGACATTGTCATTCATCACCTTCCAATCAAAAAGGGATTCAAGCCAGTCAGGAAAAAGCACAAACGATTAAAACCTGAATGGAGTTTAAAAGTTAAAGAAGAAATTATGAAACAATTTCAAGCATGCATTATCATGGTGTCAATATACCCTAAATGGCTATCCAACATAGTCCCCATGCCCAAACCGGGAGGGAAGGTGCGAGTTTACGTGGATTACAGGGATTTGAATAAAGCTTTCCTCAAAGATAGTTTTCCCATGCCATTCATCCATATACTCATTGATAATACAGCTCAATACGACATGCACTCCTCTGCTGATTGCTTTGCGGGGTACCATCAGATCATGGTTGCTAAAGAGGATGGTGAGAAAACTATATTCATCACACCTTGGGTAACCTTTTGCTACAGACGGTTGTCATTTGACCTCATCAATGCCGGAGCTACCTACCAGTGAGCCATGATGGCTCTTTTTCACGATTTAATGCACAAAGAGATAGAGATCTATGCGGATGACATCATTATCAAATCCCGAAGGGAGGAAGACCGCCTAGACCATCTCAGAAAGTTCTTTGACAGGTTGTGTAAGTACAACTTGAAGTTGAATCCAGCCAAGTGCGCCTTTGGCATTAAATCAGGCAAGTTGCTAGATTTCCTAGTCAGCCACAAATGGATTGAGCTGGCTCCCACCAAAATTCAGGCCATCACGAAAATGCCCATTCCTCAGATAGAGAAAGAAATATGGGGATTTTTGGGAAGAATCAACTTCATTAGTAGATTCATCTCCCAACTCACAGTAACCTGTGAGCCTATCTTCAAGTTGTTAAGGAAGAACTCCTCCATGAAATGGAATGATGAGTGCCAGAAGGCCTTTCTTAAAATTAAAGAGCAGCTAGTCAAAGCTCCTTTTTTGGTACCACCCAGGGATGATGTTCCCCTGTTCATGTACATGTCCATCAATGACAATGCCATGGGTTGCGTGCTGGGATAGAAAGACGATAGAGGCCAAGAGCGAGCTATCTATTACCTCAGCAAAAGATTCAGCAGCAATGAACACAAGTACACTCTGATTGAGAAAACTTGGTGTGCTTTAGCATGGGCTTACGTGAGGTTACAACATTACCTCTATGGTCACACAATCCATCTCGTATCCCGCGTGGATCCTCTCAGGTACGTGTTTAGTAAACCAATGTTAAATTGCCGACTGTCCAGATGGCAGTTGATCCTACAACAATTTGACATTGTCTACGTGACGCAAAAGTCTATCAAAGGTCAAGGAATTGCGGATCAATTGGCCGCCGCACCTTCAGGAGATTTTTAACCCTTGGGAACATACTTCCCCGACGAAGGCGTAATGGAAATTAAGCAACACTATCAGTACGATGCACACCAATCATAGAAGATGTATTTTGATGGAGCTATAAACATAAAAGGTTCTGGGACCGGAGCAGTTCTAGTATCCATTACGGGGGAGCAGCATCCCGTCGCTGTCAAATTGCAGTTTGCCAATATAAATAACATAGCTGAGTATGAAGGCTGTATCATGGGGCTAAAACTTTCTCAATCAATGGTCATTAGACGGTTAACTATCTTTAGGGATTCTGAATTGGTAGTTAGACAAACCACAGGAATCTATCACACCAAAGGGCTATATTTGCTGCATTACCATCGACAAGTTGTACAGATGGCTTCCGAGTTTGAAGAAATATCCTTCCTCCACATTCCTCAGAATAGGAATGACTTTATGGATGCGCTAGCAACCTTGGCCTCCTTGATCAACATACTTGACAAGGAAAACATACCAACCATCACATTTTCCCGACAAAAGGCTCCAGCCTATGAGAACTTCATTGGAGAAGTATTGGATGAGCTACCTCCCATCTAACACCCTTGGTACCAACATATCAAGGAGTATTTGCAAGATGGATCTATACCCGCTAAGGCGAGCCCAACTGAAAGAAGACGGATCCATCGACTGAATATGAAATTCTACCTGAGCGGAGACGCACTCTACAAAAGAGCTGCAGGACTAGGTCTTCTCAGATGTCTGGACAAGGACCAAGCTCAGAGGCCCATGGATGAAATCTATGCTGGAGTATGTGGTCCACATATGAGCGGCCACCTACTTGTCAAGAAGATCCTAAGAATAGGGCATTACTGGCTCTATCTCAAATCTAACTGTGATGATCACGTCAAGAGATGTTACCAATGCCAAATTCATGGGAATGCTATCTACACCCCTCCAAGGGAGCTCCACAATATGAGTTCACACTGGCCCTTCTTAATGTGGGGAATGGACGTGATCGGTCCCATCGAGCCCAAAGCCAGTAATGGGCATCGATTTATCTTCACCATGATCGACTACTGCACCAAATGGGTAGAAGCGGCCTCCTTCCCCAAGGTTACAAAAGAAGTTATCATTGCTTTCATAAAAAATAATGTCATTTGTCGATATGGACAACCAGAGGTAATTATATCAGACAATGCTAAGAACCTCAACAACAAAAAGATGGAGGAGTTATGTAGTAAATTCCACATCAAACATCTCAACTTCGTCATCTACCGTCCAAAGATGAATGGTGCTATTGAAACGACTAACAAAAACATTAAGAAGATCTTGTAAAAGATGTTCACCAATCACAAAGGATGGCCTGACTTATTGCCTCTGACTCTGTTAGACTACAGACCATCAATGCGCACTTCCACTGGGGCAACCCCATACTCATTAACCTATGGGATGGAAGCGTACTCCCCATAGAGGTGGAAATGGAATCCCTTAGAGTGTTGATAGATGCTCAGCTTGATGAAGACCAATGATTACAAGATAGGTATCACCAATTGTCTCTAATAGACGAAAGGTGAACTGTTTCTATCTTCCATGGTCAATTATATTAACAAAGGATCGCCAGATCCTACAACAGGAAAGTCCGTCTACGATAATTTAAACAACATAACTTCGTTTTGAAGAAGATTATTGATAACGAAGATCAGTCCAAAAGAAAATTTGCCCCAAACTGGGAAGGCCCATTTGTTGTCAAGGAGGTTTTGACAGGAGGCGCTCTAAGATTACAGGAGATGGATGGCGATGAATTTCCATAACTCATTAACTCGGACACCGTGAAAAGGTACTATGTCTGAAGTTAGCATCAAGCAAACATCCTGGTTGTGGGTCACCAGATCCCCAGTCAATTCAAGTTTTCTAAACCTCATTACATACAACTTTCTTCACACCCATTTTCCCCATCAGGGACAATCATACTTTCGAATTAGCAGCCTGGTTTTTGGATCACCAGATCCTTCACTCTTCGCAGGTTTTCAAAACCTTTTCACACTTTCAGGTTATCCCACTAGGGATTAAACCTTTCACACCTTCAGGTTATCCCACCAGAGATTTAACCTTTCACACCTTCAGTTTATCCCACCAGGGATTAAACTTTTCACACATTCAGTTTATCCTGTACATGGGATTAAACTTTTGGGCTACAATCCGTCCTATACATGGGGCGAACTACGTCGACCTGATCTCCCTAATACACGGGAGTACGTAGGCAGCCATTTTATATGGTCCGGTCGCACTACAAAAAAAAAATAAAAACATTTCTACACCCTTCTCACCACAACGAAAAAAAAACACATCTCTATGCCACTTTGCTATATACAGCATTGAACCTTTACACCAGGTTCGAACTACGTAGACCTGATCTCCTCTTCAATTGGAGTACATAGGTAGCCATTCATGGTTCGGTCTTACCCCCTACCAAAACACAAAAACTTGTCAATGGTATTGGGATCACCTTTCAATCCACCACATTTCATCGGCTTCAAACCTAAGGGATGGAACTACCTGACCTTCCCACATAAATGGGAGAATCGGCGACCATTTAAGCTGCGATTGAGTCCTCAAAGAGAAACACCAATCCATAAGAGATGGAACTAACTGGGCTCCCTTATACAAAGGAGTACAGGTGACCATCTATGGTGCGGTCAACCTCAGAGATGAAAGCCACACTCCTCTCTACATCTCTATACACTAGTCCCAATACACCAAAGATGGTAGGGAATACATATAGATCAACGATCCATTCTGAAAGACCCTGAGACATCTCAATGTCCATCCATTGAGGAGGAGTTCAGAATACATCAAGATCACGAGCCCTGGAGAAACGGATAAATATCAAGCAAGCAACAAGGCACAACTAAAAGGGAAGTGATCAAAATATGTTTCCCTGCCATATATAACGTTGTTTGATATATACAATATGTACTGTACATGAAAAAAATAGCTAAGCTAGTCTATGCAGGAAAATACAAGCCCATCTACAAGTCAGTGTGTATGCGAGCTATCAAGTCCAACATGGCATCCCTCTCAGGAGAATGAGGTAACGCTATGATCTTCTGCCCAAGGATCTATACACGAGTCAATAGATCTACAGTCAACTTCATGGTGGCACTATACTCATCAATATACATGCTCATCTCTGTAATGATGCTAGAAGTAAGGGACCTCACTACAGTACTATCTGTGACAACGATATCTCGAGCAGCTATAGCTCCATCCCGCTCAACAATCACTACATCTTTAGATGATCTGGCCTCATCCCGCTTAGCTATAGCTGTATCTCTGTGGGCTAAGGTATCATCTCTCTCTAACAGAGCGGCATCTCTCCCATCAAGAGATGTCAACATCAAGGCCCTAGCCTGATCTCTCTCAAATGTCATCAGATGAAGACTCTGCTCGAAATACTCTGCTGAATGCTAGATCACAGTGGCAGTCATGCTGGGATAATCTACAAAAGTTGCTGGCAACTCGGCGAATAGCTCCTCCTCGATGCGAGAATCAATGTCCTCCATGGGCTCTCCACCATCTGAGTCAATCCCCGGAACTATGGATACTACCGCAGCCGATGCAGTCTCTGTCTCCATCCATGAAGAATACTCTTTTGAACAGCCTAAATGGCTAACAGTAAACTCAGCACTCTCACGCTGATCCTAACAGGTATACACACTGGATCTATCCTCTGCTGACAAATGGCGAGATGGCAAATGCTGACCTAATGCCCCCTCAAAAAATGGACATCCTGAAACTGGTCAAACTGTGACATCACAGCCAGTGGGTGATATGTGGTCATGCCCCTCAAACATGCTAGAGGGAGATAATCCATGCCCAGTGCATGAGTAATGAAGCTGTAGGGTGAACTGATCTCTGTACATGGGAAAATGTCAAATGGATCCTCGATCCCTGCCAAGAACACCAACCAGGATGTAGCATCTATACACTCCGTTGGCTAAAAGGAGTACGACATGGTTATCTCATGGGAAAAACAATACTCATGCCGTCGAAACGTGCCAATCGGTCTCAGGTGTGACATGAACAACACATACAACAAGATCGAGCTGCCTATGAACACCGCTACATGATAGGTGTGGCAATACGTGGCTGACCTCAATGTCTCTGCCATAATTATCTGAATAATGGTATGACCCTCCCTGAGAGCTCTCACCGCCATGACAACACTGATGTTCAGCTCATCCATGTACAGTGGCATGTATAAATAAGCCACTACACACAGCACGAGTACGTCTACTCTGGCCATACGCCACTGATCCTCTGATGAGGTAAAATCCCTGGAGTGTTGTGCATAGCTGTCCACTAAGCCAAATATGTTTATCAAAAAATGCTAGGGCACTACATGACCGGATGTAATCTCATCTTGTGCTACTCTACGCCTTAACCCGGTGAGGGTCATGACTGTCGGCGCATATCTTTGACAGCCATCTGAGTGTAAGGCCTGTCCAATGGCAAAGTCGTCAACCGCTCATACTCCTCTAAGGTAGGAGTCAACTCCTAGGTCTCAAACCGAAAAACCTGCCTCTCTGGTACCCAATGCTTAAGCATGCCATCTACAAAGCCCAATGGAACCTGGAACATCAGGAGGGTCATGAATGCAGCAACAACTGATCTACAATCACCCTGTCTGAAGGGGATACACTATCATGCCAAGATCTTAAATAGGAGGCCAGTAATACTAGTGGGGTGTGATCAATACGGCTAACTGTCAAGGATGACATCTGCGTGGGCCGTATCATAAGACCATCCGGGGGTCAATGCTTAATATCTCTGGACATACATATGCATGACATAATACATGTATGATAAATAATAGATGACAATATGATGTAGGGAATGGAAAATAGTAAATACATTCCTAAGTACATCATCATCTAAATACATCATCTCTATTTAGCTAAAAAAATACAGGGAAATGGGGGCATAGACGCCCTATGACTAATAAAGGCCTATCAAAAGATATAACAAGAATAGGGCACAACCACCCAGTATCTAACAGAGGCCTTGTCGACGTCAGAATTTTTATTTGTCCCTTTTCGTTACCTGTTCTTTTGTGTTCTCATTTTAGGTGAGATTTATTTGAAAAAACAAGTGAAAAAGGTTCGACATGTGTAATGTCGACGATTTGACTATAAGAGTCGCAAGTTAGTTTTTTAACTGGTTGTACCAATACAACCGAGAAAAGGTTTGTACATTAACCCAGTAATGTGACACTGATAAACGGGTCTGTGAAACCGAGATTTATTTAGGGTCTGGGGACTTACTTATGTGGAGGGAAGGTGTTAGGCACCCCCCGACATCCGTGTTGCCACGGTGACCACCATTTTTCAATAATCTGTCATATGAATGTGTGTGTGTGGGTCAATGTGCTGTTATTTAGAAGTAATGCTATGCCTCGTTTGCACCTATATACATAGGGTTTGAATTTGTATAAAAATTCAGTTTTAAACAAGATATAGCAGTGATGTTTTAAAAGAGGTTTTTCAAACCCTTTGCTCAATAGTAATTGAGGCATTTAATACTTTCATTTTATTCCGTATTCGGCTTGATTGATTTTATTTTGCAGATGCGAGGCATCTGTATGAAAATAATGTACAAAAGTTACTGAATTCCTAGTGGGGTATGAGAACCATCTAAGGAAATCTAAACATCACAGATAAATTTACAAGCTGTTTACAGCTGAAAAGGTCTATCACGTGAACCGAATCTAGATTCAGTAGACTAAATCTGTGATCACATGATTCCTAGGCTCACATAATGCCACAATTGATATAAACGCAGTAAGCAGGTATATATATAAAAGATGTAAATATATATATATATATATATATATATATATACACACACACACACACAAAGATGATCTCCAACCACGAAGCAGATCCATGGGGGATCAAAAATATAAATTAAGCTGTAAAAGCGATTAACCGCCACGGAAGAAACTCCAGGCAGGATGAAATATACACAAAGTAGTAAAAACGGTCAACCACCACGAAGTAAACTTCAGGTGGGACAAAATGTAAATATATATATATATATATATATATATATATATATATATATATATATATATATATATATATATATATATATATATACGAAAGCAAATAAACGCTCCAAATATAAAATTCAGGCTCATCGAACAAAGTCCGACAATAGTTAATATATATATATATATATATATATATATATATATATATATATATATATATATATATATATATATATAGCAGTAAATGCTTCAGACCGAAGTCTAGGCTCATCGAACAGAGTTCGACATGCAGTTCATATATTAATGTATATATATACAAAAGCAAGTAAACGCTCCAGACCAAAGTATAGGCTCAATCGAGACATAACTCGATAATGTTAGTCAATATATATATATATATATATATATATATATATATATATATATATGTATGTATATACAAACTGAAATAAAATCACGGACCGAAGTCCGAGCAAACACACGCAACACGACTCTCAATGTAAAGAAGGATGTGTGCTAATGTGAAGAGGAATGCTTGAAAATGTGTAAGAAGGCTTATAGTGGGCTGCCAAAGAAGACTTCAATAACTTTAAAGTAGATAAACACTGGCTTACGTCGGTACAGAAGTAGCTATATGTGAGCTCACAAGTGTTTAAAATGAGAAAGCACTCAGTTTGGGGTGTGTACAGAGCAAATTGGACAGGGCTTCCTCGCCTTTTCTCCTTGCAAAATGGCCACCCCAAGCCCTCTATTTATAGAGGTGGAGCCGCAGGTGTACCTGAGGCTGGCTGGGGTGCCCCGGGCTTCGCAGGTCCTGCCATCTCGAAGTACTTGCACGTAGGCAATGTGATGTCCGCTCAAACTTTTAGAATTGTAATCCGGGCATCTGACCGAGGTATATAGGACTTATTTTGGACCGCCGTTATCGAGAGTTACACAATGACATGGGATTAGAGGTTATACGAAGTCATGAAGATGGGACGATGCCCTCTGGTCTTCAGCTTCAAATTCTATCCGTTATCCTGCGCAATAGTCACTCGGGATTGGTTTTCCTTGGATCTTGTGGGACATTATTGTGTAGAAATGTATGTATGAAATTTTGAGACGGCGTGATGTGGCGTCATGGTGGCAAGATGATGACTTTGCCCCTCACCGGGGTTATCTCCGGTTTGGGCTGATAAAGCAGACGTTGCTCAGGGTTATTGCTGAGATTGGACTGTTGCAAATGTGGAAGGTCCTCAGTGTCATCTCTGAGGTGTGCCTGTCTTGTGCTGAGTGCCTCGGTGTGAGCACCGAGATTGAAGCTGATGGTATGCATTTGAAACAAGCATTTCCGGGGTTATCTCCGGAACTGCCACTACCTTCCTTGGGGTTATCTCCATGGTTGGAATCTGTTATTCCCAGTGTTTGGACTGAGACAAAACATCTCGGGGTTATCTCTGGGATGAATCGGTCTTCTCCAATTTGTGTTCCAGTATTAGATCTGCATGCCTCGGGGTTATCTCTGAGGTTGGAATTGTTACTCCCGGTGTGTGTTTCGGGGTTGAGCTGTTACTCCCAGTGTATGTTTCGAGGTTGAGCCGTTCCTCCCAGTGGTATCCAGAATGGATATGAACCATCTTCCATGGTTTCCTCTTGAAAGATGAATCTATGCTCCTACGATGTCAGTAACAGATATACAGAAAATTTCGAGTGTCTACAGGCCTATCAAAAGATATAGCGAGAATACACATTAGAAGAAGACAATGGTGTATATGTCTACATCATTAATCTTGTCCACCTGATGTAACTCCTCCTGAGTCACTTGATCTCTGACAAGAGGGATGTCAGGCCTATACAAGGGAGGATCTGCACCAGCAAAGCCATATGGGTCATCTGAAGGGCCAGCCCCTGAGCTGGAAGGATCAAAAGTGATACCTCTAAAGGATCTCTGCCCAAATACTGTATGAAAAAATGTGCCCGGTCCAACTGTCTGGTCAAACTATTAATTTATGTCAAATGAGTCGGATCTCAGACACAGGCCATCCAATCTGCCATCCTCACGGATCCAGAAACCATATCCCCCATGAATTGAGTGATGTGGGTCTAGGCTTCGATGGTACGAGGGGACCACCAGCGGTATAATGCTTCCTGAGTAAACGGACCCTCTAATAAAGTAAAGCCGTCAACGCCCATCAACGGGATATCACTGACTAGCGACTGCGACACAGGCCAATAACGCCTGGCAGAAGGCAAGATCAGTACACAAGTCTCTCTTGTGGTGCTCCTAATAGCACGCTCTCCTAAATAGAGCTCCTATCCTCCATTTGTGAAGAGAGGAAATCGACGGGTGGACATCACATACTCGACACCAGTCGGGTATCCATCCTCAAAGCCAATGGTAAAATGATCCCCAGAGTAGGGAACCCAAGTGATGACATCAGCTGTCAATAACTTCAACTGTAAGCGACAATAAGTGAAATCCTCAGCTACAGTAACCTCCGAAAAAATGGAGTGATGTCATCGCCATCCTCGTGGATAGGTATCTAAACCTAACACACTAATAGGACGCAAACATGGAAGCCTCTCATAGGCCCAAAACTGCCAACACAAAGGCAAACATCTGCTGTCAGTCAACACTCTTAACTTGTACATAGGAAATTAAAAGAGAAATATTCACAAGCAGAAACGGGTAAAATCCTAGCCAAGCCTCTGTCAAGTCTTGCGAACGCATGCGTATTCCCCTGAAGAAATAGGCAAAGGTGTAGGAGCCCCAATCATAATCTCCAATATGCACATTCCCCTGAGGAAATAGGTAAAGGTGTAGGAACCCCAAGAGTTGTCGGCTATGAAACAACCCTGATGATAACCAGGAACAATCGCCGAAGAATGCGATTCCTGACTCTCACATTAGTGGGCATGGGCTCACTCAATAGCCCACTCATAGCATCTATGCTCAAAGGACCCTTACGGACGGTCCTGCCCTTGAGCGCCTTAGTCGGAACTCCTAGCAAGGATCTGACGGCAGTCAGGGTAATGTTCGACGTACAAGGCACTGGCGCCTCTCCAAACTCCATACCGATGATAAACCGCCAATCCATCAGCGTCCTCATTACCTCACAGTCTAATAAATGGAGAGACTGAGTCTGGTGAAACCATCACTCAGACAATGCCCTGAGGTAACCCCAAGGACAACGGTAGGGAAGATTGGAAAAGAACACCCCAAAGCCCCCAACCATGCATAATCTCTCGGTAGTCTAGATGTAGAGCTTGATATAGAGAGTGTATACTGAACCAGTTCCCTCGAGGCTGCGTAAAGCCGAGAACCTACACCATAAATGCATATTAACATCAAAATCCTTGCTCCTCATCAATAGAAAAAATGAAGATCAAACCCATCTTTTACCTCATTTGCTTGCAAGTAAACTGAGGGGTGGTGGCTCAAATCACCCAGAAGATTTGGAATCATCACATTAATGTCTGGAAGATCCCTGCAGGGTGCATGAGCGACAGGAGCTGGAACCGTAACTGGTATATCCTCCTCCTCATCCTCAACATCTAGTACATCAACTCGGATAGGACGAATCACAGCCTCCACCAAACGACAAGGCTGTCTAACTGAACGGGGTCGAGGCACTTCAGAAACCCTCCTCTGCACACCTGTAGTGGTCCTGCGGGAACTATTCGGCTGATCCGGATCAATAATATCTGGACACAAGTTTCCAAATCACCTCAGAAAGGGTGTGGTAAATTCTAACTTGGAACTTTTCAAATGCATTTTATGACTACATGTATGCATGCATTACTTTAACATACACCTATAGTAGAGTTAAAAATGCATGACTACCTAATGCTTAGACTTATGGAAATTTTTTGCCAGAGTTTCCTTTGTAACAAGGACTATCCACATGCACATATGCATGACTAGGTGGCCATTCAGTAGCACACCTACCCACAGTCATAAACATCCTATATGCATACAAATGTCAAAGTCATAAATCCGTAAGGGAGCCTAATTACCAGGATTAACTTTCTTTACTACCTTTGCTCATTTATTCTCAAATAGGATAAGAAATAGCTGGAAAAGGTGTCAATTTGACTATTTCAAAAGTCAAAAATTTTCACATCATTATGTTCAACATGGTTAAATACTAACATTTACTATGTTGAATATTCTTTATAAAGTCATATGAGCATGCATATTTTATACTATGTGTTTAGATGCATTACACGTGATAACTTATTTTCTAACGGACAAAAACTTGAAAAGAAGACATGCATACATTACTAGGGTAGTGTAAAACACTTGTACGGTGACAGAATTTGCAAAAAGTGGCCCGAACTCAATAGATCTGAAGAAAAACTCTCGAATTCTGTGAGAGCCCCAAATTCGGGTCCCAAATCACCACGGATCCGGTACAATCATTCTATAACTATTGCGAAAGATATAAACATAAGTTGCTTATACAATAAACTTTATACACTATTCCCCAAGGTCGAGTAACCTTAATTTATACACAATTCATAACCTATCTAGCATATAACATTATTATCATACTATACTATTACAATTTAGCTGCACATATTATCCCAAGCTGAACTTGGCTTTATCCTTTTCTGTATCCGAACGTATTCGCCTTATCTGTAATGTTTATCATGATATAGCAAGGGTGAGCAATAAGTAATTAAGGATATACCATGATTGAAAGAATTGAACAAAAGCTGGCTATAGTTCTACACTAGCATGAACAAAGTTTACATAGTTGAACGAACATAAAACATAAACATATATATCTGGACCGAATGATAATGAAGGTGATCAGCCTTTCATAACTGTTGAATACATGAAGTATGCATAGAGTGCGATTTAATAATTCTTAGACATGACAATAAGTAATGATTAACCACAAGTATATTTGAATGAAATAACTCAAAGTTGAGTTAAGGAAATTTTGCTTGTTTCAATGTTTACCGTTACGCAATCTATTTAGCTTTGATTGAAAACCTAACATTAATTATATCGATCTACAAATTAGAATAACATCATCATAATATTTAAAATAATCTAAACACGCTAACACATAATCCTATTAGTTTATACAGAACATAAGACCTAGTGTCAAGTCAAACTATTTCAGTTCGAATTGAATCCGGTATAATTCTGACATCCCGATGGTCTAGTCGGATAAATATCGAGTTTAAGTTCAATTAAACTCTGCCTAACACTTAACAATTATCTTAAATAATTATATTATCAATCAAAATAATTTTTCAAGTCTCATAACAATTTTTACATAATAATTATCATTTATCATGATTTTCAATCATTACTATCATATTTATATGCTTTAAATATTTTAATATTATATATTATAAGTTCTTCTTTAAATTCTAATAAGTCAAATACCAAACCAGCAACCTGGATTCCAAATCTAGGAACTTGGATTCCAAATCCAGTAACCTAGATGGTCAATTTAGCAACCAAACTACAATCCAGCAAGCTAGATTCAACATATTTTCAATTTAGTAAACTGTTTTTCAATTCAGCAAGCTGGATTCATCAGATTTTTTAATCCAGCAAGCTGGATTCCATATCATTTTCACGAAAATACCAAATCAACTTATTATTGTTCTATCCTTTGTTCAATCACATATAAATATATTTCATACACAAAAAGTATTTTTCCAAAAATTTTTAACTCCCTTTAGTATTTTTTCAAAAATCATTTTTAGTGTGTAGCTTAAGAAATTAGCCCTATCACGCTTAACTCCAGAAATTCCAATCTCTTGACACAATCTTATACGTGTTATCGTGAGCCTCCAGTTTAAATTTTAGGGCCATCGGGGTTATAGAACTCCGGTTAAAGCTATTTTTGTCGAAAAATTACAAAAATTGAAATGGTCATAACTTGGTCATTTTAAGTCAGAATGAGCCCAATTTTGGACAGGAGGTACTTTATACCATATATTTTCATGTCCCAAAAACCTAGAATTTATTTCATAATTTAAGTAGCCGTAACAGCCCCTGAAAAGTTCTGGGCAATAGCTATTTTGGAAAAATAAGTTTTTCGTACTTTGTTAAAAATAGTCCATACGGAAATCTACAACTAATTTTTCAGTGATTCCACATGGAGATATTAGAAAACTTATCAGCGTACCCTCCCAAATTTTTTCTAGAATTTTTGAATGTCCAAAAAATGACAAAACTACCCCTACCCTTGACTGTCGAAAAACAGTCTTCTTTTCTCTCTAGACATGAAACTGTTTTGGATAAAATAGTCATAACTTTTTCATTTTAAAACATTTTTAGGCGATTTTTGAGCCCACGCGAAGCTAACTTTCGGGAATACAACTTTTATGCTTTGACCTTTTCCAAATTCTAAACACAGAATTCCATAAATTCCATGTAAAGTTACTGACCCGAGTTTGTTTTTCAGTTTTGACGCTATTACTTTGAATGGTCATAACTCTTTGCTCCGAAATTAGAATTAGTTCATTCTGGAGTCTATGAAAAGTTTATTCAGTGTACTACAACATATAAAAAGCCCAGAATTTTTAGAGTACTCTAGCTAACCCCGAATTTTCTGTTTAGGGACAGCAGTCACTAGCTTTTCTAAGCTTTATAAAAACTGTTTTACTTTCTTTCTTTCGATCAAACTTTTAACACCTAAAATAGTTAGATCTACACATAACACCCTCTAAAACATGTACATCAAGAGTTTTAAAGTTCAAAACATAAGTTCTTTATTTCATCAAATCATTAAAATAAAAATACATAAACTAAGTGTTTAGGGTTTATACCTTTTCCCTTTTGGGGTTTTCTTCTTCTTCTTCTTCTTCTTCTTCTTGCTAGGTGGAGCTCTATGTCATGAACCAAAGCTATTCTTCAACTTCTCTCTAAGCCCCACGGCAACCCCCCATGGATTTTCTCTTTATTATTTTGTTTTTCTTTCCTTATCTATTTAGAATGAGATGTAAAAATTTATTTGCAAAATAGATGAGGGATATTTATAGTAGGAGAAATGCATATATGTAACATATTTATGTATATATAAAATCTCCCAAAATCCCTTCCATATCTCTTCCATATCTTTCCATATCTTTACTAAATATATCCAATATCTTTTCTCTTTCTCTCTCTAATCTCTACAAAATCTTACAAATCTCCCACAATCCTCATCTTGCTTGCAAATCTAGTTAAGATAATAAGGCTTAAATGTGAGAGTGACACATGGCATGGAGTTGTTGGAACAAATCTTGCCAAATTCAATTAACCATGTGCTAAATTTTGGGCCAAATTTGGGTCAATCCTTTACTTGTTTGGGCTCTCTAATAATTGTTTTGGGCCATGTATAAAATACCATAGTCCAATATATTTAATTTACATAACCTTATATATTTAATTAGGATTTCTAGTCCATTTGTTTTGGACTTTAAATAATTAATTATACTATTCTTTTAATGTTTTGGGCTTACAAATTTAATTTCTTTCGGCTTTCCAATTAAATTGCTTGGGCCACTAGTATTCAAGTATTAATTTCATCATTGGCTACTAGTTTATTAAATTTTTGGAATAGACACTCCATGATATTGGGCTCTCTAATTAATCACGTTGGGATTTATAATAAAAATATTTGGACCATGAAAATAGATTAGGTCCAATACTTTTAACTATATCTTTCCCTAATTATTTAGTTAGGGTTTTCATTTGCTCAATTACAAATTATATCCTTACTCATGCACATTTAATTTCTTAACCCAATTAGACTTGCTATAATTAGGTTATACAATTAAATAATTGGGACGTATACAATAAATCTCTTGGGATTAGTATATATTATAAATACTATATTCTCCCATACCATAACCTTTAAGTTATTCAATTTTTCATTCCTAATATATAATTAGATTACATTAGTTTCTTTTATTTATTTATATTAATAAACAAATATAAACCATCACTTAATATTCAAATTCATTACTTACATAACTTTTAACCCTTAGGATTTTATACTTAGCATTAGGGTTTGCCCATGTTACACTTATCTGATTCATACTTGACCCTTAACACACATATATGATTATACACACATAACATATACACTTATTCACTTAATCCTGAATAGTTTACCACAAAAATTTTTAAATCCACAAAATTTCTTCCCGAAAATCTCAAATCCATTCACTTATTTTATGTCTAGGTTTATTATTCAACCTCTAATCCATCATTTAAGATTTAAATAAATATCTAAATTCTCGGGTCTTCACATTCACCCCTTCTTCTAAGAATTTTGTATCCGAAATTTACCTTACACCTTACACTATACATCTTACACCATTCATATACATCATCACATGCTACCCAAATCACCTCTCACAAGAGTAAAAATTTTCAAATAATGGTGAGGAGTCATATAGACTATTATCTGTCATTTTCGAAAAGGTTATATGGAAATTCATCCAGAAACCGTCATAACTTACGGATATAGTTGGTAATTAGCCCGGTATGCCCTGTATTTATTAAGTACTACTGGTCTGATCTGTTTCTCATCACTGCCATAGTCACAAAAATTTTACCTCAGTCTTATCATAGAATTTCTTACCAAAACAATTTGTTTCTAGAAAGTTTTCAAAGAACGCTTAGAATTTTATAGACGTTGGTCTAGCCGAATCAAATAGCTTAGACTCATATTGATAATCAAATTTAAATGAAATATTTAGGTATAGCCAAACCCCGTTGGCAAATTAAAATTTTAAAATTAGTTTGAAAATGACGTAATGATGTCGTACTGTATTAACAATCCGTTTGAGGATGCCGTCATCAAGTAACTTTGTCATAACACATCATACAATAGTGGAACAACGATTTCAGATCAAATTCAACACTAAGTATTCCTGTATTTACAACTCCATCAACTTTTTATCATTTCTGCACCAGGTTACATGGTACATAAGGATAAATAAAGATATATTTTGATATTTTAAATCATTTTCATCTAGCCGAAACAAGTAGCATATACTATTCTTTAAACCGTTCAAAAATCATTGCAAATCAGTTTTATCATCTCAATAGGTAATGAGGTGTCGGTGGCCCGAAGTCCATGCATACACAATGGTCACCAAGAGTTGAGAATAAAAATTTATTTTCCAAAAGCACATAGTGCGTATTTAGCTTAATGTCAAAAATTTTGAGTCTAGCGTAGCTAGAAGATTTGGAAAAACCTATGTCTCCACTAATAAGCAATTTCTTAGTAATCTATCTATTCCTATTATCCTAAATACTCCATTCACATAAAACTATACACAGTTCATCAAACTCGTACTTAATCCTATATTCTCTACCTATACCCTATCTATCTGTTATATACATAAGAAAAGGATTACCTTCTCAACAGGTATATAACAAATAGCGCGACACAAACCTAGTCTTAACTCCCTTCTTAATACGAATTTCATTCAACTCGTATTCATAATCCTTTCCTGAATCTGTACTAATTCATAGTACAACTGACACACATCATTCTTGCCATTAAACTTTTCAATCAATAGATTGATTCTTTTCCCTGTTACCACCTTATCTGATCATGGGGTGATCTTATCATATAAATTACGATTCCTTTCTATGCCTTGAACATTTTTTTACGTAGCTTTCTCAGCTTAGCTGGTTATTACCGGAGATTCGTAGAAAGATTTTCTCGAATCGCTACTCCATTACTTAGCTGACTCAAAAAGATATAAAATTTGGTTGGAGCGAGGAATGTGAGAAGAGTTTTTAAGAACTCAAGAGAAGACTCATTTCAACACCCGTTCTGACAATACCATTTGACTCGGAGGGATTTGTCATCTACAGTGATGCTTCAGGCAAAGGGTTAGGATGTGTTCTCATGCAACATGAAAAAGTCATAGCCTATGCCTCTCGACAACTCAAATAATATGAGAGAAATTATCCTACTCAGATCTAGAGTTGGCAGCTGTTGTCTTCGCACTTAAAATTTTGAGGCATTACCTGTATGGGGAGAAACTGAAGATCTATACGGATCATAAAAGTATCAAATATTTCTTCACTCAAAAGGAACTCAACATGCGGCAATGACGTTTGCTTGAACTGTTGGAAGATTATGATCATACTATTTAATACCATCCTGAAAAAGCAAACTTAGTAGCTGACGCATTAAGTAGAAGATCATATGCGGGTACGAGTATGATATTGTCAACGCAAAGGCCCATTATATATGACTTACAAAAGATGGAGATAGAGTTAAAGACTCCAAGGACCCACGTGATGATGACAAATATACTAGTAGAACCGACTTTAATCGATAAAGTTAAAGCTACTCAAGCTACAGACCTGGAGCTGATGCGTATGAAGAAGAAAGTGCAAGAAGGTGCTATCCCGGAAACAAGAATCGATGAAGAAGGAATATTTAGAGTCAACTCCAGACTTTGTGTTCCTAACGACTCTAATTTAAAGTATAAAATCATGATGGAGGTGCACAACACACCGTTTGCAATCCATCCTGGGAGTACCAAAATATATCGTGATCTTCGACATATATTTTAGTGGAGAAATATGAAGAGAGAGATAATAGAGTTTATCTCAAGGTGTCTAACTTATCAACGAGTCAAGGCAAAACATCAAGTGCCAAAAGGTCCATTACAATCACTTAAAATTCCAGAATGGAAGTGGGAGCACATTACCATGGATTTCGTTATTGGTCTTCCAATGGTTTCTCAAGGCATAGATGCAATTTGGGTCATTATTGATAGATTGACCAAGTCTGCTCATTTCTTACCTATATGAGAAACTTATTCACTTGAACGTCTTGCTCATATGTATATAAACGAGATTGTAAGACTGCATGGCATGCCAGTATCCATAGTTTCTGATCGAGACCCAAGATTCAGTTCATGATTTTGGGTTAGTTTGCAAAAATCTATGGACAGTCGGAGAGAACTATTCAAACTCTTGAGGATCTATTAAGACTTTGTGTCCTTGACTTCAAGGGAAGTTGGGACAAGTTCTTTTCATTAGTGGAATTCTCCAACAACAACAGTTATCAAGCAAGTATCGGCATGGCTCCATTTGAGGCGTTGTATAGAAGAAAGTGTCGTTCTCCAGTATGCTGGGATGAGATGGGTGAAGCAACGTTATTGGGACCAGAATTGGTACGTATGAGTACATAGAAGATTCAAATTATTAGGCAACGTATAAAAACCTCACAAGATCGACAAAAGAGTTATGCTTATCTTCATCGAAAGGATATGGAATTCAATGTTGGTGATCATGTGTTGTAACGTGTGGCTCTATGGAAGGGAGTTACGAGATTTGAAAAGAGAGGAAAGCTCAATCCTCAATTCATTGGCCCATTTAAAATCCTTGACCGAGTAGGAACTATGGCCTTTAGACTCGCTTTATCGCCAAGTTAATAAGTGAATTCTATATCCACTAATTGATGTCCAATTCAAGCTTAGTTGTTGTTAAATCCACGTTTTTATGATCTTATTTTACTTGTTTCTTGTTATTTTATGTATATGATGGATGGTGTGGTGAATGAGTGAAGAAGGGAGTCATTTGGAGTAATTATGGAAGCAAGCATGAAGTTTAAGCAAGTCAAAAAGCAGAAGGTACCCCCGCCGGGGCGGACCTCTTTTTGCCTTATACCCCCGCCGGGGCGGGGGGTCTTCATGTCTGCGTGACAGGGCCTATGCCCGCCAGGGCGGGCTATTCCTTTACAACTACCCCCGTCGGGGCGAGGGGTGCCAAAGCTGGACAATCCTGAATGACTTCGAACTCTGATGGGACTTAGAAATTAGAACTTGCATGGCACATGGACTCTAAAATACATGGGATTTCGAGCAAGACTTGTGTGTTGGATATATATTGCTCAACAAACAACAAAATCAATATCATGGAAAGCAATTGACTACAATTAATTACAGGATTTCATAGTGAGCAACGAAGTGAAGATTTTGGAGTACGATCATATTAATTTCAGATTGAGACTAAAGTGAAGGGTGTTCTGCGTTATTCTTCTACTTTAGTTTATATTTGTAATTGAGAAGATGTTATCTTTAATTTAATCAGTTATTATTTCATTTATTATGAACTAATTACTTTTTAGGCTTAAGACGGATCTTTTAGTGGAACGATGAGTATATAATCTTTTATTTCAGTTTAATAAGCTATTATCCTGTTTATCTGTATTAATTTGAGCGTGAATTTATGAATTTCCTGATCAACGATTCTTTGTGGACTTGTATGAACTCGAGAGATGAAATACAATCTAGACATAGTTGATATAGCATGTGTTCTTGAGTTATGTTAATGAACATAATCTTGATAACGGGTAGAGATATGCTCGACATCGCATGTAATCATATAAAGGACTTGAACTTCAACCTTCTTTA
Source organism: Panax notoginseng (assembly GCA_016801055.1). NCBI lineage: Eukaryota > Viridiplantae > Streptophyta > Magnoliopsida > Apiales > Araliaceae > Panax > Panax notoginseng. The sequence continues at coordinate 72,183,869 of CM029015.1, read as the reverse complement.
ATTTTAATTCACATAGAGATATAGTGAGTTAGTTGATTAAGGTGTTTAACTTAATTCTATCTTAATTGTGGATTTAAAGTTAATACGGTATTAGTGCAACGAGAGGTGGCTAGTTCTGCATACGTGTTCTTGGTTAATAAACTAGGATAGTGAGTTAAACTGGAATAAAGGTGTAATAATCAGAGTGATGCTTAGAGTGAAGTCAAAAATCTAATTCTCCATTATTTGTTTAAAAATTCAGTTTTTAGAAATTGTTGATTGTTTGGTGATTTTACGATTTTTAATACTTTTAGTTATAAACTGGTAATTGATTAGTTTGATAAAATTAGGATTAATAGGAAATTGGTAATTTTGAGGTTTAATTTCTATTTTCAGTCTCTGAGGGAACGATACTCTACGTACTATTATATTACTTGTTGACCACGTATACTTGCGTGCTGTGCGTAAATCGATTTTATCCAACAAGTTTTTGGGCTGGGGACTTTAGTATATATTTTATTATTTTGTAATATCAGTTTAATTAGTTCAGTTTTACTTAAACACTTTTTGTTTTTGTTTCGTTCATTTTATTGTAGGTTTTTGAAGTTGGTTTATGCAAACTCGATCCAAAAATCTAGACTTCCTTTTGAGGACGACATTGAGAGAAGGTTTCAAAGGCTAAGTAAGTGGATTAAGGAAACAAGGGACGACTTTGAAAATTTTGAGAAAGAAGAAGCAATGGCTGCCGAAGACCAAAAAGCATTGAGGGATTTTGCTACACCCAAGGTGACTGAGCTGCAGTCGAGTATCACCAGGCTAGCTATAGCTGCGAATACATTCGAGATTAAGCCTAAGACGATTCAAATGATTCAAAACTCGGTTCAGTTTGGGGGACTTACAAATGATGATCCTAACGAGCATCTGATTAGTTTTCTGGAAATATGCGACACTTTCAAGTACAATTGGGTGTCGTAAGACCCGGTAAGACTTCGCTTGTTCCCATTCACTCTGCGGGACAAGGCGAAGAGTTGATTACATTCTCTACCGCCTGGATCGATAACTACATGGGATGACCTTGCTTAGAAATTTCTTGCAAAATTTTTCCCACCAGCGAAAACTTCAAAGATGAGAAATGAGATCACTATGTTTGAACAACAACATGGGGAGTCACTGTATGAGGCGTGGGAGAGATACAAAGAATTGCTCAGAAAAATGCCCACATCACGGATTGCCTAAGTGGTTGCTGATTAACACATTTGACAACGGACTACACGGGAATCTTAGGACCAATATTGATGCAGCGTTGGGGGGAGCTTTTATGGAAAAGAATTTTGAGGAGGCTTATCAGTTGATAGATACAATGGCTGCTAACAACAATCAGTGGCCCACGACAAGAATGACACAACCTACAGTTGCTAGAGTGTCAGAATTAGATGGAGTGACAACAATAACAACACAGATTTCAGCATTCTCTAAGAAGTTTGACGCTTGGTCAGGGGGACAGATGCAACAAGTTACAGTTATTTGTGAATTGTGCGCTAAACATCCTACGGATCAATGCGTAATCAACCCTGAATCAGTATAATTTTTGAGTAGCTACAACAGAATTCCTCAGAATATGTACCCGAATGCATATAATTAGGGGAATAAGAATTTGGCGTGGAACAATAATCAGAATCAACAAGCTCCACGACCATCGTATCCCCTAGGATTTCAGAATCAACAACAACCAATGCAACGTCAAGAGAGGAAATTAGATTTAGAGGAATTGCTATCAAAGTATATTATAACGAGCAACGAGGTAGCAATGAAAAATCAAGCAATGGCAATGAAATCACAAGAAATAGCCATCAAGAATTTAGAAAATCAGATGGGACAAATTGCATTGGCATTGAACAACAGACCACAAGGGACTCTACCAAGTGAGACTAAAAGAAATCCGAAGGGAAATCATGAACAGTGTCAGGAAATCACCTTGAGAAGTGGAAAACATTTGGATAGGAAAGATACAGAAAATTCAGCTATATCGGATGACAAAGTTGATGACAACAAAGTGGTTGAAGAAAAACGGGGTGAGGATAAGCAAATTGAGAAAACAAAGTTAGATGATAAGCTAGTTATATATCCTCCCCCACCTTTTCAGCAAAGAGTTCAAAAGCAGAAAGTAGACAAGCAGTTTGCAAAATTTTTGGAAGTTTTTAAGAAACTTCAGATTAATATCTCGTTCGCAGAAGCCTTAGAGCAGATGCCCAGTTATGCAAAATTCATGAAAGGAATTTTGTCCAGGAAAAAGAAATTGGAAGACTTCGAGACAGTGGCTTTAACAGAGGAGTGTAGTGCAGTATTACAGTGAAAGTTGCCACCAAAGTTGAAAGATCTGGGGAGCTTCACCCTTCCATGCACGATTAGGAATATGTCATTCAACAAGTGCTTGTGTGATTTGGCAGCAAGTGTGAACCTTATGCCATTATCAGTTTAGACAGAATTGGGTTTGCCACCTCCAAAGCCTACGAACATTTCATTACAGTTGGCGGATAGGTCAGTCACGTATCCGAGAGGCATTGTGGAGGACATATTGGTTAAGGTAGACAAGTTTATATTCCCCGTAGACTTCATTATTTTGGATTTTGAGGAAGATAAGAACATCCCAATCATCCTCGGGAGACCGTTTCTAGCTACAGGTAGGACACTCATCGACGTACAAAAAGGTGAACTAACGATGGGGGTCCAAGATCAGGAAATAAAATTCAATGTTTTTAAGGCCATAAAATTTCCTACGGATGAAGAAGATTGTTTCCGAATGGATATCATTGATCAGATAATCAGTGAAGATATGGGAAAGAGTTTGGTTAACGACCCATTGAAAACAACATTATTAAAAGATGAAGAATCAGATGATCCGAAATTTGTGGACTACTTACAGATGCTAGACTCCTTGCCACGAGTTAGCAGATTTAGAGCACCATTTGAACCATTGCACACGGATGAAATAGCCACAACAAGGATAAAACCGGCATTGGAGGAGCCACCGACTCTTGAACTTAAGCCACTCCCTAAACACCTCAGGTACGCATAATTAGGCCATTCAAATTCTTTACCTGTTATTATTTCTGCTGCACTTAACGAATTGAAGGAAGAGAAGTTGCTGAGAGTGCTTAGGGACCACAAATCGGCTATAGGATGGACAATTGCGGATATCAAAGGAATCAGCCCATCCTTTTGAATGCATAAAATTTTGATGGAAGACTGCAAGACCGACAGTGGAACAACATAGACGGCTTAACTCTATCATGAAAGAAGTGGTTAAAAAAGAAATCCTGAAATGGTTGGATACGGGTATCATTTACCCGATTTCAGACAGTAAGTGGGTAAGTCCGATGCAATTTGTGCCGAAAAAGGGAGGAATGACAGTGGTTCAGAATAATGACAATAAGCTAATTCCGACAAGGACAGTGACCGGTTGGAGGGTTTACATGGACTACAAGAAGTTAAATAAGGCAACCCGCAAAGATCACTTTCCTTTGCCCTTTATCTATTAGATGCTGGACAAATTAGCAGGACATGAGTACTATTGCCTACTGGATGGATATTTGGGTTATAATCAGATCGTCATCGCTCCTGAAGATCAAGAGAAGATGACATTCACGTGCCCATACGGCACATTCACATTCAGGAGAATGTCGTTCGGCTTGTGTAATGCACCCGCTACCTTCCAGAGGTGCGTTTTGACCATCTTCTTAGACATAGTGTAGAAAAATATTGAAGTCTTCATGGACGACTTCTTTGTCTGTGGGGATTATTTTTATGCATGTCTGGAGAATTTGGTAATGGTCTTACAAAGATGCATAGACACGAATTTGATACTTAACTGGGAAAAATGCCACTTCATGGTTGAAGAAGGCATAATTTTGGGGCACAAGGTCTCGACTCAAGGATTAGAGGTTGATAAAGCGAAGTTGGAAACAATTGAAAAGCTTCCTCCACCGAATTCAGTTAAGGAAAATAGAAGTTTTCTGGGGCATGCCAGGTTTTACAGACGATTTATAAAAGACTTCTCTAAAATTGCAAAATCTCTGTGTAGTTTTTTAGAGAAGGATTCGGTTTTCAAGTTTGATGAGGAGTGTAAATTAGCATTCGAGTTGTTGAAGAAAAAATTGACCATAGCTCCCGTCATCGTTGCGCCGGATTGGACCATGCCCTTCGAGTTAATGAGTGATGCAAGTGACTATACGGTTGGGGCTGTTTTGGGTCAACGCCGAGAGAAGATATTTTATGCCATATATTATGCAAGTAAGACACTCACAGAGACTCAAATGAACTACACAACTACGGAAAAAGAATTACTTGTAGTGGTGTATGCGTTCGACAAATTCTGGGCGTACTTGATCAGGACAAAGGTGGTAGTTTATATAGATCACTCGGCCATTCGGTATTTAATTTTGAAAAAAGATACTAAGCCACGCCTTATCCGATGGATTCTCCTTTTATAAAAGTTTGATCTAGAAATAAAGGATAGAAGGGGGACGGAGAACCAAGTCGCCGATCATTTGTCTAGGTTGGAAAATTAGAATTAATAGGAAGAGGACAAGTGTGTAATCAACAAATCATTTCCAGATGAGCAACTGTTTGGGATAAATGCAGAATTTTGATGGTACGCAGACTTCACAAATTATCTAGTGAGCAACATTTTTCCCCCTGATATTACACGACAACAGAAAAAGAAGTTTCTTCATGACGTCAAGTGGTATATGTGGGATGAGCCTTACTTGTTCAAACAGTACGCCGACAAGATGATCAGAAGATGTGTGCCCTATAGTGAAGTGAGGAATATACTACATGAATGCTATAAAGCCCCCAAATTCGGGTACTTAAAACTTGAACTCGGTGCTTCACGATACCATTTCTATGAGCAGAATAATACTAATAATAATAACAATAATATAATGATCAAACTAATTTACATATTTATCAGAGTCTGTATCCCAAGTACGTAACCTTAAACATTCATTACAACCCATGATAGATAATATATATATCATTGTCTTAATAATAATATCAAACTATTACATAACTACCATAAATCTTATTTGGTTAGCTTTCCTTTTCCTTTATTTCTGCATGAGCTTTCTGGTTCTTCACACTTGGCTGAAAATATTTAAATTAAGCAAGAGTGAGCATTTGAGTGCCCAGCAAGTAATAGCAACTATATATATATATATATATATATATATATATATATATATATATATATATATATGTATATATAAGCTTAAAGAATTTAAATATTTTCTTTATACTATCCTTCTACAACAATGCAATAGTTGTGAAGTAATCTGAATCGATAATAATAACATAACAACCCTCTTTCAAATTTTTGAAACTACGTAATGACTATAAATAGGGTTAATGTGATATACTATGAACATTATTTTTATTTTCGAAAAGGTTAAACAGAACTTCATCTGTAAACCGTCATAACTTACGGGTATGAGGGTATCGTTCACTCTGTCCGCCTTGGGAGCATAAAAGTTTTCCCGTGTAGGGATGCTCATATTTGTTTGGGTTCCAAATCAAAGGTTTTATCTTGTTCAACAATAATCTATAATTCAACACACACACACACACACACACACACACACACACACACACACACACACACATATATATATATATATATATATATATATATATATATATAAATACACACGGGTAATTGACAAAGGTGTATCAACATGTGATTAAATACAATAATTATCCAACTGGGGACACTTGTGTAACCATTTATAGAAATTAACGAACAACATATATATCTGAATTACCATATACTAACATGTTGATAATCAATGAGTGTATATAATATAGGGTTAATAATCTGTACAATAATAATATAATTCTGAAACTTTTTACTCACGTCCATTGCATAAAGGAAATGCAAAGGTAAGATACTTGCTTGATGCGCTGCTTACAATTTGCAACTTAATTCTATCTTTTATCTCACGACCTATCATTAATCAGACCATTTTACTGATTAGAATAACATATCTCAACACATAGCACTGCTTATTGCAGTCAGCACATATCCTAATCACCTTGGCATATAAGTTTAACAACCATTAAATCACAAATAAACACATATCTAATTAAATTATCTAAGTCCAGATCAATTTCTGAAACATGACGGGGTACCGACAGCTTTATCGGGTATTTATCGAGTCTAAGACTCTAATCTGTAACTCAATATCTGTAAGTATCAGTCATATTATTTTTAAATGACTTATAATAATTTTTAAACATTTATTATTATTTATCATGAATTTTCAAACATCGGAATCATGCTTAAATGATTTAAATATCAAACAATTCTATTATCATTAATATTTAATTAATATTAAACGATTAATGAAACAATTGCCAAAATATTAAAGTTAGTTATAATAACTTAAAATATTTTTAAAGTATTAATATTATCCTTAAATGATTTTTAAAATATTTAAAATCATTTTTAAATAATTATCATTAATATTTAAATATTAATGTACTATTTATCATAATATTAAAAGTCATTAATTATAACTTAAAATATTTTTAATTTATTTATATCTTTTTTAAATGATTTTTAAATTAATAAAATCATTTTTAAACTATTTATTTAATATAATTATTAAATAAATTTAATATAATTAATGTTAAATAAATATCATTAATATTAAATTATTAATGAAATTAACATTTAAATATTAAAAGTTATATTTTATAACTTAAAATATCATTAAACACTTTATTTTCATTTAAAATAATTTTTATAATAATAAAATCATTTTTAAACTAAATTATTTAATATAATTATTAAATAACTTTAATATCATTAATTAATAAAATTTACCTTTAAATACTGAAAGTTATATTTTATAACTTAAAATAATTTTAAATACCTTATTATTATTAAAAATGATTTTTAATATAGTAAAATTATTTTTAATCAATTTAATTAATTCATTTAGTAAATAACTTAATTATCATTAATATTAATTTATTAATGAATTTAATCACAAAATATTAAAAGTCATTAAAAATAACTTAAAATATTTTCTTATACCATAATATAATTTTAAATAATTTTTCATGTATTAAAAATCATTTTTAAATAATTTATTTAATATTATAATTAATTAAATTAAATACCTTTAATATTCTAAAAATATTAAATATTAATGAAATATATCCAAAATAATTAAAAACTAATTTTCAGAATTTAAAATTATTTTTAATAATTTATTTGGTATTTTTAATAATTAAAAACAATTTTTTTCTATTTATTTAATTAAAATAATTAATTTTTAGAAATTAATTTAATTAAAAAGCACTGTCTGTCGCTACAGACCACCTATAGTGACATAACTGTCGCTATAGGTGTTCTTCATGCAAACCCATATATTCATACTCAGTTTCGAGGGACCTCCTATGACCACGATTTCTAATCTGATCGTAATGTTTCTGGACTTGATTTTGGTCAGATCGTGTAGTTCTAATGTAGGACTACATGACCCAACAACAAACATGATCATAACATGCATAACTAACGAGATCTAGAGCCTATAACAAGCTGTCAGAGTTGTTCTTCATTTTATGGGTTACCCAGAAATGAAGAACAGTTCGACTAGCCTACTTTGGGCTTCCACAACTTGTTGTACATGTAATGGTTTAGTGATATATAAGCTTCAGTATGTAGCCAACATGTAGGACAACATTTCTATTACATAAAATCAACAAAACAACAACACAATAGCAAGATCTTGTCCGGTTAAACCATGTCAGAAACCACGCTCAAGAACTTTCTAGGTTACCCAGAAAGCTCATCTGTGGACTTTCTGCCTGGTTTGACCATCCCCCAATTCCAGCATGTTTGTGATATAAGCTATATAAAAGCATCAAGATGTAGTATAACTACTATACTATAACCTGAATACAATACCAAACACAAATCAACAACAACTTGCAAGATCAGAGGCGATAAAGGTCTTATCAGACCATTTCTGAGCAAGATCTGGGTTACCCAGATTTTGTCCAGTCATGGTCGGTCAACGACTTTTGACTAAAAATATCTTGCAATCTAGACCAGATCTAAGTCTGATTCTTGTTCCAGATCAAAGACTACATGTCAGACTACATATTTAAATCTTTAAACAACAAAAAGCATACATGAACAAGGATCTGTGGCCACTGACACTGGTTGTCAGACCACAGTTTGAACATTTTCCAGATTTGGCAAATCTTCAAATTCGAGCCTCTAGATGTTATGGATCTAACATGTAGCAACCCAGATCATCATTAGACACCTTATATAACATGTTTAACAAAAAAATCTAACATCTAACAACATATCGATGGTTAGATTCTTAGGTAGGGTTTATACCTTCTATGATCACTTTCTTGATTCTATGCTTCTGATATGTTATGGTTGATCGTGGGGTTGTTTTTAGGGACTGATATGCTACCAAATTTCATTGGTTTTAGTGAGAGAAAGGATTGGTTGGATGTTTGAGCAAAAATGAGCAAAATGTACACTTTTTCTCTCTCCAATTCTATTTATAATGCTTATATACATTGTATGTTGCTGATCTAGAGGCTGATCTGCTAAGATTTGTCACATGGGGTGGTTCAAGTGGTTCACCAACTAAACCTAAGGTCAAAACCTATAACTAGCTTCAAATAATGCAAAGGGCATTGTAGTCTTTTTGCTTGAGAATTTAAGGGCATAATTATAAACTTGGTAAACCTTTAGGGTTTGACCCTTAGGGTTTGACCCTAAGGTTAACAAAAACTGCTTTTCTAGGATTTTTAATTTGGGTTTAAAATAAAAATTACAAAAAATAACTTTCTAATTTTTGAAAATTAGGGTTTCTTAATTATGATTAATTTTCTAATTACTTTATACAGGAACATTAGGGTTTTAGTGTCCACTAATTAGCATTTAGCATACAATTAACAAATTAGGGTTACCCAATTAGCAAATTAGGGTTACTAATTGAAGAATTAGGGTTTCTAGTTAATTAGGGTTTCCAAAATTTATTAGAGTTTTCCTAATTAATAATTATAATTCTAATACTTGTTAATTAATCACATTAACACAATTACCAATGAATCTTGAACTCTAATTTAAGTTTCAAATTAGGGTTTCAAATAACTTAGGGTTTTCTAAAATTATTTAGGGTTTCTAAATTTTTCAATCTAACTGTTAATTAAGGTTGACCAAATTAATCAAATCATTATATAATACACAGCATAAATCATATAACGTAGTTATATTACAGTCTTAACCTCACAATTAATTTTCAAATTAGGGTTTCCCATAGTAAAACTAGGCTTTTGACCATAATTGACCAACCATCATCAATACGTACTTACAGTACATATTTATAACATTGAAAAATCAAAATATAATTAATATTATATTATTATTCTCATTCATTGATAAAAATCCAAAGTTTGAGTTTGGATCCCATATCTGATTTATTCTCCCATATTTAACCTTAATAATTAAGGTAAAATAATTAACTTAATAATCTGTACTAAAATTCATATAATAAAATAATTATTATAATTATTCTAAAAATCATTCCATATATAATATATAACTATATTTTCATGGAAAATAATTAATAAAAACATTTCTACCATAAAATTAATTATTATGAGAATATACTTTATAATAATTCATAACTCTAAAATAAAATTAGTTGCAAATATTCATGTAATAAAATATATTTTTATTTATCACATAAATATATATACACATTGTCTTGTACAAATCCTCATCCTTAAAATTAAAAAAAAATTATACGCAAAATTTCTGATTTATTTATATAGAAAATATCGGGTTGCTACATTCACCCTCCCTTATAAAGATTCCGTCCCCGGAATCACCGTTTTAAAACCTACACATACACGGTGTAAGACCCCAACTTATTAATGAATAAAATTAAATTTTCTCTAAATATTATTGTGAATAATAAGGTGTTAATTTGATATAATACTTTGGTTATGAGTGAAATGTGCAAATTTTATAAAATAAACAAGTGGTTATAAAATATTCATTTTGTCGGGGAATATTCGTTTGGTCGTGGAATATTCTTTCCGTCGGGGAATATTTGTACGACGGCGCAACTATTTGTGGGCCCCATAACGAAAAACGATTGGATGAAGATAATGATAAAAATTGTGTTTTTATAAATAACGACGTAGTTGTTACCGTTAACACTGTTGAAATTCCCGGTGGTTAAAATACAGTAATACGCGTGGTTGCACAGTAGCACACGGATTGCACAGTATTTTTGAATTATTGATTCTTACGAAGGAAGGCACTACTCAATAATTGTTACAGTAGTTACTGTTCAATATTCTATTTTATTGATTCAATAAGTGCTGCATTGATATTTTATATTATTGTTGTTTCAATAATTATCACTGCACAGTATTTTCCATTATCAGATCAATAATTCATATTATTTGAATAATATTATTAGATAACATTATTGGCAATGTCTAGAAAGTTCTGTCTAAGGAGAGGTTTAGTCATCTAATTGCGCGCCAGTAAGGAGAAATAGTTATTGGAAAGTCCCCTCTTTCCTGGGAACGGCCTGGTTGTCATAAATGTGATTCTGTAATATTAATTGTGAATAATTAATTATTGATTCATATGATAAGGAAATATTTATTTTATGTGAATATAAATGTTGGATATATTTTCTGGTTAAAAATGAAGGAGTTAATGTTGAGGTGTTTTATCAGTATTTTTGTCGGAATGGAGGTATTAAAAATCAATCAGGATTTTTGAGATATATTGCGGGGGTTATAATTTTTAATCCGACCGTTGGATCGTTGTGATTTTTGGATATGTTATACATATATAAGTTGAGTATATGTCCACAAATTTTGAACCGTTAAAAATGAACGTATGATTTGTTATGAATTTTAAGAGATGACTGGTTCAGAAATTGCTGAAGTTTCAGAATTTATCATTTTGGTGGAAAATTCTAGAATTGGTGGGCCCCACTTTTGGTTGGTGAGAAATGTTCTGAAATTTTTATTCAAATGTGGTGGGTGGGAATAATAGCAGGTAAAGCCAACAGGTTGCAGGTCAAGTCTGCTTCGGCATGCTAACATTTTTCTATAAATAGAGGGCTAAGTTAGAATTGGAAATCACACCAGAATTCATAAGTTTTTTCTTTTTCTCTCTCTATATTATTGAGCATATTTTGTGAGTATTTTGATACTTTGAGAGTTACTATTCAGCACAAGTTTCATTCAGCCTCATATATGATATTCTGATCAGAAGTACTGTTCGTTTGAGGTAAGAGATATTATTTTCTTCTTAAATGATATTATTTTCTTCAATATCATTATGCTAAAATATTGATATGAGTTTTTATCAAATTTGAAACTTTTTGTGTCGGGGTTATTATTCACGTATACGACACTATTCACGTATACGACACTATTCACGAATACGACACTATTCATCAAAAAATAAAAATTTTTCTTTTTATCCAAGATGTCTATTATGGTTACTATCTTTGATTGTATCCATGTTTTGATATTTATTTTTGAATTCTCCTTCACAATTGGTTATTATGGAGTATTATTGTACTTGGATAAACTATAATATGAATCCCTAATATTTGTCCTTCTGTCTCATTAGATTCGTTTTCTTTAAGATAATTTTTCATCATCCTCAGTCCTAAATGATGATATTACTGAATATCTTTGGCATATAGTACAAAGATGAATGATTAACTGATGAATATCTTTGGCCCGTAGTGCAAAGATGAACAGGTGTTGAGATGAACATGACCAACTGGTGTTATAAATGAATATCTTTGGCTGTAGTGCGAAGATGAATATTTGATTAAAGATGGTTATTGATTGATGTTACAGGGATATAATATCGTTGATGAACTTTTAAATCTTAGAAGATAGTAGAATTCATTATCTACTTGACTCTTCTAATGGTTTGCTGTTTCCGCTACAGTTGTTGATCTAAAACTTGTTGTCTATTATATTTTATCAGATTTTTTTTCATGTTGAAGACTAACGATAATTTGTTGTATATTATCTTAGTCATAATATTCTTTACTAGGCTGGTTGAGCTCACCCTTTTCCTTTTTGTTCCATTTTTCTCAGGAGGCGAGAATATAGCGGGAATTAGTCGGGGTGTGGAGTGATGTTTCCAGTCAGTTGTGTTAGCAGTCCTCACTATTTTGTAAAATAGTGTTTCAATAATTGTAATGAGGGCTTATTTGAGTGTGGATATTGTCTAGAAGGCAATATTTGTATTTAAACTCATAGTATTTGTGTTGTCGTATTTTGCACGACAATTATTATAATGAAGTTGTATTTATTTCTGTACCATGTATTTGGTGACTCAGAATAGGTGATGTATACCTATTTTGGGGGCATCATAGTTGGTATCAGAGCTTAGGGATATGGTCTCTGGCGGAGATCGGGGAATATAACTAGGAGGGGAGAGACGAGTAAATCCTTCGCTAGTGTGTCCTACCTAAGCTTAATTGTTGGTCGGTCATAATATAGGGATATTATGTGATATGTTAATTTATTTAATTAACCTTTGTTTTATGACAGTATTTGAGAATGGCAGCTGAGAACGTTAACAATGGAGTATATGATACTGTTGAACAACCTTTAGTCACAAACTAGGAGAACGTGCAACAGGAAGACAATATTCCTCCTATAAACAACATTACCGGGCAAACGATGAATGATGGAATGTTTAGGAGCTTCTTGCAGTTCATGTAAAATCAGACGAGAGAGACTCGTGTACAACATACGGGTGGAAATGATGGCAACGCGCGGTTTGTCACAGCCAAGCAGTTCAAGGAGTTGGGACCACCAGAATTCTGGGGAAAGCCAGATCCGATTAAGGCGGAAACGTGGGTCAAATAAATTACCAAGATATTTGATGTCTTGGGATGCACAGAGGAACATAAGGTTCCATTCGCCACATTTATGTTCCGTGGTGAGGCAGATTTCTGGTGGGAATCTGTAAAGCGTACCCAGCCAACCGCACTCAGCATGTCTTGGGAAAACATTTCAGAAGCTGTTCAATGATAAGTACTTTCTTGAAAGTATTCGTCATATGAAGGAGGTAGAATTTATCAGACTAGAACAAAACAACATGACCGTGTCTCAGTACGAGGCGAAGTTCGCGGAGTTATCCAGGTTTGCACCTCATTTGGTGGAGAACGAGGAACGTATGACAAGGATATTTTTGAGAGGTCTAAAACCCGAGATTCAGCAATATCTTATCTCTCATAAATTTTCTTTATATTCAGATGTTGTAAACAGGGCTCAATTATTAGAGCGAGATAATGAGTATGTTCAACCGTGGGGCCACAACCAGGGACATACCAATGGTGGCAGTCATCGAAGCAATGAAAACCAGCAGGGAGGAAAACATCCGGACAAAAGCGGTAACCACTTTGGTGGTAATCGTTGTCGTGATAATAGAAGGAGCGAGTCGGGAGGAGATTTCAAGAAGAGAAGGTACAACAATGATAACGAGAAGACGTCAGCACAAACATCAACTATTTCTAGGAGAGGAGAACGACCACCAGTCGTATGTTACAAATGTGGGAAAGAGGGACATATCAGCCTAAACTGCCCACAACAATCCAAGTAACTGTGAAAAGGAGGGTCATATAGCTCGAGAGTGTTCTGTAGCAAAACCAAGTTTAGCGGGGATGGTGACTCCAAAAGTTGTCCCGAATAAGTCGAAATCAGCGGTTCCTGGAAGGGCGTTTGTCGTGACTGGCCAAAACGCGAGAAACCCAAACGAGGTGATCACGGGTAAGCTAATCTTGAATTCTTGCGAAGTTTATACTTTACTAGATACCGGTTCTACCCATTCTTTTATCTCTCCTGCTTGTGCTTAACGTTTGAACTTGACTCCAGAGAAATTGACCTTTGACTTATCTGTTGAAACTCCGTTGGGTGAAACCTTTGTTACATCTATAGTTTATAAATCTTGTTTAATCCAAGTTGGCACCATCACATTACCTGTTGACCTTATTTCTTTAAAGATACTTGCATTTGATGTGATTTTAGGGATTGATTGGTTAACTACTCATCATGCCAAAATTGATTTTTTTCGTAAGATTGTTAGTTTTCATATTCCTAACCAACCTGTTATGCAAATTCAAGCAACCAAACCATTAAAATCAATCGCTGTTATATCAAGCTATAAAGCCATTCGTTTATTAAAAAATGGATGTCAAGCTTTCTTAGCCCATGTTATGGACTTGAACAAAAACACGACAGATTTGAATAATATTTCTGTTGTTAGTGAATTTCCTGAAGAACTTCCTGGTCTACCCCCAGAACGTGAGGTTAAATTCTTTATTGACCTTGAACCCGGTACAAAGCCCATTTCTAAAACCCCATATCGAATGGCTCCTATTGAACTTCAAGAGTTAAAAGTCCAATTACAGGAGTTATTAGACATCGATTTTATTCGTCCTAGTACATCTCCTTAGGGTGCTCCTATTTTATTCGTAAAGAAGAAAGACGGGAATATGCGACTTTGTATCGACTATAGGGAATTGAACCATGTCACCATCAAGAATAGGTATCCGCTACCTCGCATTGATGACCTGTTCGACCAGTTACAAGGAGCACAATTCTTTTCAAAGATCGACCTTCGTTCTGGATATCATCAGCTGAAGATTAAAACTGAAGCTATTCCAAAAATTGCCTTCAGAACTCGGTACGGGCATTATGAATTCTTGGTCATGTCTTTTGGATTGACTAATGCTCCTGCTGCTTTCATGGATATGATGAACCGTGTGTTCAAAGAATATTTGGATCAGTTCGTTGTTGTCTTTATTGATGACATCCTCATCTATTCCAAAAGCCGTGAAGATCATGAGTGCCATTTGAAGCTGATATTGCAAAGGCTTCGTGAAAACAAGATATATGCCAAACTAAAAAAATGTGAGTTCTGTCTTGAAGAAGTAGCATTCCTTGGGCACGTGGTGTCAAAACATGGAGTATCTGTCGACCCGGCGAAGATTGAAGCCATACAAAGTTGGGAGCAACCGAAGTCGGTAACCGAAGTACGTAGCTTTCTGGGCTTAGCTGGTTATTATCGGAGATTTGTGAAAGGATTTTCTCGAATCGCTACTCCGTTAACTCAGCTGACTCAGAAAGATACAAAATTCGTATGGAGTGAGGAATGCGAGAAGAGTTTCCAAGAACTCAAGAGGAGACTCATTTCGGCACCTGTTCTGACAATATCATCTGGTTCGAATGGATTTGTTATCTACAGCGATGCTTCAGGAAAAGGGTTAGGATGTGTTCTCATGCAACATGAAAAAGTCATAGCCTATGCCTCGCGACAACTCAAAGAATATGAGAGGAATTATCCTACTCATGATTTGGAGTTGGCAGCAGTCGTTTTCGCGTTGAAGATCTGCAGACACTACCTATATGGGGAGAAAGTGGAGATCTATACAGTTCATAAAAGCCTCAAATATTTCTTCACCCAAAAAGAACTCAACATGCGACAACGATGTTGGCTCGAGCTGCTGAAAGATTACGATCATACCATCCAATATCATCCTGAAAAAGCAAACGTAGTAGCTGACGCATTGAGTAGAAGATCGTATGCGGGTACAAGTGCAATGTTGTTAACACAAAGGCCCATTTTGTATGACTTGCAAAGGATGAAGATAGAGATGAAGGCTCCAAGTACCCACATGATGATATCAAATATACGAGTAGAACCGACTTTAATCGATAAAGTTAAAGCTACTTAAGCTACGGACATGGAGCTGATGCGTATGAAGAAGAAAGTGCAAGAAGGTGCTATTCCAGAAGCAAGAATCGATGAAGAAGGAATACTTCGAGTCAACTCCAAACTTTGTGTTCCTAACGATTTTGACTTGAAGCATATAATAATGATGAAGGCATATAATACACCGTTTGCAATCCATTCTGGGAGTACCAAAATGTATCACGATCTTCGACATACATTTTGGTGGAGCAATATGAAAAGAGTGATCGTGGAGTTTATCTCGAGGTGTTTAACTTGTCAACGTGTAAAAGCGGAGCATCAAGTACCAAAGGGTCCATTGCAACCACTTGAGTTTCCTAAATGAAAGTGGGAACACATTACTATGGATTTCGTTACGGGTCTTCCCAAGGTGTCTTAAGGCATAGATGTGATTTGGGTCATTGTTGATAGATTAACCAAGTCTGCTAATTTCTTGCCTATACGTGAGACTTATACCCTTGAACGTCTTGCTAGTATGTACGTGAATGAGATTGTAAGATTGCATGGTATGCCAGTATCCATAGTTTTGGATCGTGACCCAAGATTCACTTCTCAATTTTGGGTTAGCTTGTAGAAAGCTATGGGCACGGATTTACGATTCAGTTCCGCATACCATCCTCAAACGGACGGGCAATCAGAGAGGACTATTCAAACCATTGAAGATCTAATAAGACTATGTGTTCTAGATTTCAAAGAAAGTTGGGATAAGTACTTGCCACTGGTGGAATTCTCCTACAACAATAGTTATCAGGCAAGTATTAGTATGGCTCCATTTGAAGCCTTATATGGACGAAAGTGTCATTCTCCAGTATGCTGGGACGAGGTGGGTGAAGCAATGTTGTTGGGACCAGAATTGGTACGCATAACTACAGAGAAGATCCAAACGATTCAACAACGTTTACAAACGGCACATGATCGACAAAAGAGTTATGCGGATCTTCATCGAAAGGATGTAGAATTTAGTATTAGGGATCATGTATTGTTACGTGTTGCACTATGGAAAGGAGTTACAAGATTTGGGAAGAGAGGAAAGCTCAATCCACGATTTATTGGTCCATTTGAAATTCTTGATCGAATAGAAAATGTGGCATATCGACTCGCATTACCTCCAAGCATGTTCATAATATTTTTCACGTATCTGTGCTTCGTAAATATGTAAAACACCCGAACCACATAATTGAGTTAGAACCAGATGAGATAGCCGAAGATTTAACGTACGAGGAGGTACCTGTTAAGATCATGGATAGAAAAGAGCATGTTCTACGCACGAAGGTTATACCACAAGTTAAGGTTTTATGGAGAAACCGTGCTATTGAAGAAATGACCTGAGATTTGGAATCAGAAATGAAAGCGAGGTATCCTCACCTTTTCGAAACACCAGGTACGTACGTCAATTTTGAGGACGAAATTTTATAAGGAGGGGAGGTTGTAAGACCCCAACTTATTAATGAATAAAATTAAATTTTCTCTAAATATTATTGTGAATAATAAGGTGTTAATTTGATATAATACTTTGGTTATGGGTGAAATGTGCAAATTTTATAAAATAAACAAGTGGTTATAAAATATTTATTTTGTCGGGGAATATTCGTTTGGTCGTGGAATATTCTTTCTGTCGGGGAATATTCGTACGACGGCGCAGCAATTTGTGGGTTCCATAACGAAAAACGATTGGATGAAGATAACGAAAAAAATTGAGTTTTTATAAATAACGGCCAAGTTGTTACCGTTAACACTGTTGGAATACCCGGTGGTTAAAATACAGTAATACGCGTGGTTGCACAATAGCACACGAATTGCACAGTATTTTTGAATTATTGATTCTTACGAAGGAAGACACTACTCAATAATTGTTACAGTAGTTACTGTTCAATATTTTATTTTATTGATTCAATAATTGCTGCATTGATATTTTATATTATTGTTGTTTCAATAATTGTCACTGCACAGTATTTTCCATTATCAGATCAATAATTCATATTATTTGAATAATATTATTAGATAACATTATTGGCAATGTCTAGAAAGTTCTGTCTAAGGAGAGGTTTGGTCATCTAATTGCGCGCCAGTAAGGAGAAATCTTTATTGGAAAACCCCCTCTTTCCTGGGAACGGCCTGGTTGTTATAAATGTGATTCTGTAATATTAATTGTGAATAATTAATTATTGATTCATATGATAAGGAAATATTTATTTTATGTGAATATAAATGTTGGATATATTTTCTGGTTAAAAATGAAGGAGTTAATGTTGAGGTGTTTTATCAGTATTTTTGTCGGAATGGAGGTATTAAAAATCAATCAGGGTTTTTGAGATATATTGCGTGGGTTATAATTTTTAATCCTACCGTTGGATCGTTGTGATTTTTGGATATGTTATACATATATAAGTTGAGTATATGTCCACAAATTTTGAATCGTTAAAAATGAACATATGATTTGTTATGAATTTTAAGAGATGTCTGGTTCAGAAATTGTTGAAGTTTCAGAATTTATCATTTTGGTAGAAAATTATAGAATTGGCGGGCCCCACTTTTGGTTGGTGAGAAATGTGCTAAATTTTTTATTCAAATGTGGTGGGTGGAAATAGTAGCAGGTAAAGCCATCAGGTTGCAGGTCAAGTCTGCTTCGGCGTGCTAACATTTTCCTATAAATAGAGGGCTAAGTTAGAATTGAAAATCACACCAGAATTCATAAGTTTTTTCTCTTTCTCTCTCTATATTATTGAGTGTATTTTATGGGTATTTTGATACTTTGAGAGTTGCTATTCAGCACAAGTTTCATTCAGCCTCATATACGATATTCTGATAAGAAGTACTGTTCGTTTGAGGTAAGGGATATTATTTTCTTCTTAAATGATATTATTTCCTTCAAAATTATTATGCTAAAATATTGATATGAGTTTTTATCGAATTTGGAACTTTTTGTGTCGGGGTTACTATTCACGTATACGATACTATTCACGTATACGACACTATTCACAATACGGCACTATTCACCGAAAAAATAAAAAAATTTCTTTTTGTCCAAGATATCTATTATGGTTACTATCTTTGATTGTATTCATGTTTTGATCTTTATTTTTGAATTCTCCTTCACAATTGGTTATTATGGAGTATTATTATACTTGGATAAACTATAATACGAATCCCTAATATTTGTCCTCCTGTCTCATTGGATTCGTTTTCTTTAAAATAATTTTTCATCATCCTCAGTCTTAAATGATGATATTACTGAATATCTTTGGCCTGTAGTGCAAAGATGAATGATTAACTGATGAATATCTTTGGCCCGTAGTGCAAAGATGAACAGGTGTTGAGATGAACATGACCGACTGGTGTTACAAATGAATATCTTTGGCTGTAGTGCAAAGATGAATATTTAATTAAAGATGGTTATTGATTGATGTTATAGGGATAAAATATCGTTGATGGACTTTTAAATCTTAGAAGATAGTAGAATTCATTCTCTACTTGACTCTTCTAATGGTTTACTGTTTCCGCTGCAGTTGTTGATCTAAAACTTGTTGTCTATTATATTTTATCAGATTTTTCCCTGTTGAAGACTAACGATAATTTGTTGTATATTATCTTAGTCATAATATTCTTTACTGGGCTAGTTAAGCTCACCCTTTCCTTTTTGTTCTATTTTTCTCAAGAGGCGAGAATATAGCGACAACTAGTCGGGGTGTGGAGTGATATTTCCAGTCAGTTGTGTTAGCAGTCCTCACTATTTTATAAAATAGTGTTTCAATAATTATAATGAAGACTTATTTGAGTGTGAATATTGTCTAGAAGATAATATTTGTATTTAAACTCACAATATTTGTGTTATCGTATTTTGCACGACAATTATTATAATGAAGTTGTATTTATTTCTGTACCATGTATTTGACGACTCAGAATGGGTGATGTATACCTATTTTGGGGGCGTCACACACGGGTACATAGCATACACAATCATTGTAAGTAGCTCTCAATCTTTAACTATTCACATAAAGCTTGTCTTTCTGATTAAACAGAAATTTGATTTCTAAAAGAACTCAAATTCTTCCCACAAATTTTCTTTATAAAATAATTAACTATATATAGGAAAATCATCTAAAAGAAAATAAAAGTTATACGAATATTATATGGAATCCCATTGCCAGATGCCATCGTATCCTGAACAGTCATGTTGTAGACTCTTGCTGTTGATTTTGTTGGCTTACTCGATGACGTAGGTCCCGTGATTGTTAAAGTCCCGCTGCCAGTGCCAGTATTCACACTTCCTGCCTCCGCCATCCTCTTCGAACAATCTTCCACCTTGTGCTCAGTCGATCTGCACAGAAAACATTCACTATTCATCCTAGGATTGGGACAGTTGGGAGAGATATGGCCATCCTGCCCGCACTTATAGCAGACGAATTTTCCTTTCAGACATTCCCAGAGTGTTTCTTTCCACAAGTCTTGCACTGCACCGCTGGCTCCTTAACACCTTCATGCTTGATCTGAACATTCCCAAAGTTATTCACCTTTCTCTTTCTATCTCCACTCCTGCTCCCACTATTAATTTCTACCTTCCCAGCTTCTTCGGTCTTACCCTTATTCTTCCCCTCCTTATTGTAGAGACTCATAGCCTTACTCCCCTCCTCAACAATAATCGCCTTCTCCATGAGTGCTACAAATGTAGGGATCTGCAACACTGCCACCTTATTATAGAGCCAGGGTTTCAATCCAGCTCAAACCTTCTCGCTTTCCAAGCCTCCGTATCAACTTGAAGCGGAGCAAACCTAGCTAAGTCATTAAATTTGGCGGCATATTTAGACACCGCCATATTCTCCTGCTTCAACTCTAAAAATTTTACCTCCATCCTAGCCTGCATACTAGATAAAAAATAATTCTCGAAAAATAGAGTTTTGAACCTATCCCATGTGACTACACCTTCTCCTGCCCTCGCCTGATTCGCTTCACACCAAAAATTTGCCTCACCCTTCATCATGTAGGTGGCAAAAGCGGTCTTCTGCCCTTCAGTTACCCTAGCTATCACGAATTCATTCTTAATCTCTTTAACCCAAGTCTAGGCTTCAACAGGGTCAGTTGTACCTTTGAATTCCGGTGGTCTTACGGCTTTGAAATCTTTAAAGTTCGCCAAGCAGTTATCCGGCTGATTCCCAGCGACTGGTATTCCCTGTTGCATAGCTTGTGCTATCATGTGGGCAAAGGGCTGCATTGGGTCTGCTTGTTGTTGTCCTTCAACATTATTGACAGATTCTTCTGCCCTTTGGTTTCGAGTTCGACATCTTGGTGGCATTATCTGATTAAATAAAACCATAAATTTAACTTACATTCTAAACCTTATCATATAAGTTTAATATATTAAACTTGTTTCATTACTCAAACATAGATTCATATTCATTCAACGAATATTTTACATAGCATATCACATAATGCTTTAAACATCAACTATCCCTTTTGTGACCACAAAAGTCGGGATTTACAGTCTTGACTAATACAAAAGTTGGGAACATAAATTACACAGACATACTTATCCTATATATTATATTAAACACACCTACACCACAGAACCTATACTACCTATTCGCTATGCCTTTTCTTCCTTGGACAACCTTTTGCCTGATGACCTTCCATTCCACAAACAAAACATGCACCTGGTTTATAGTCGGGACAATACAGAGTAGTATGTCCTTCATAACCGCAAAGATAACATATTCTTTTCCCTTTCTTCTTGTCGAATATTCCTAAGTCATGGTCTTCTATCTTTATTTTCCCTTTCTTGCTCGGAACTGCACACGATGCGTTGCTTGTGGCTCCCATCTAATTAATTTGGATTTTAAGCTTATCTTGTTCTTCCATTGTTTCTATTAACGCTTGATGCAATTGACTATTCAATAACATTTCTATTTCCCACAGCCTTTCTAGAGAAGAAACTTTGTTCCTCAGATCCTGCACCTCCGTTGATGCTTGATCAGCTTCAACTTTAGTGTCTGAATCACTATCTGTCAGTTCCACCATCTCCGGATCTGGTACTACGTTTTCTACGATAACCACCTCGTTTGAGTTGTTTTCATTGTGAGGCCCTATTTCAGCTATTGGCTTCGATATCAGCTCGGGTGTATGGATTCGAACCTTCTTCATGCTATAAGCATATAACAAGCCTTTTCCACCAGACATCTACACACATAAATTATCCTGATTAGCATATAATATATACACACAACAAATAATAGTTTTATATAAGTTATCTTTTATCTTGTTTGACTATGAATTTATTCAATTCATCTCTTTTTAAACTCTATATGAGTTATTTATATTTTCAACGTTTCTCTCTGTTCTAAGGTTATAGCCTAAGGTCTATCCCACCTAAGGTTTCTAACCCTAAAGCTCTGATATCAACCTGTAAAGCCCCCAAATTTGGGTACTTAAAACCTGAACTCGGTGCGTCATGATACCATTTCTATGAGCGGAATAATACTAATAATAATAACAATAATATAAAGATCAAACTAATTTACATATTTATCAGAGTCTGAATCCCAAGTACGTAACCTTTAAACATTCATTACAACCCATGATAGATAATATATATATCATTGTCTTAATAATAATATCAAACTATTACATAAGTACCACAAATCTTATTTGGTTAACTTTCCTTTTCCTTTGTTTCTGCATGAGCTTTCTGGTTCTTCACACTTGACTAAAAATATTTAAATTAAGCAAGAGTGAGCATTTGAGTGCCCAACAAGTAATAGTAACTATATATATATATATATATATATATATATATATATATATATATAAAAGCTTAAAGAATTTAAATATTTTCTTTATACTATCCTTCTACAACAATGCAATAGCTGTGAAGTAATCTGAATCGATAATAATAACATAACAACCCTCTTTCAAATTTTTGAAACTACGTAATGACTATAAATAGGGTTAATGTGACATACTATGAAAATTATTTTCATTTTCGAAAAGGTTAAACAAAACTTCATCTGTAAACCGTCATAACTTACGGGCACGGGGGTGATCAGCTCGTTGTACCCTGTATTGATCAATACTACATGCAAGAACGAGGGTATCGTTCACTCTGTCCGCCTTAGGCGCATAAAAGTTTTCCCGTGTAGGGATGTTTATATTTGTCTAGGTTCCAAATCAAAGGTTTTATCTTGTTCAATAATAATCTATAATTCAACATATATATATATATATATATATATATGTGTGTGTGTGTGTGTGTGTGTGTGTGTGTGTGTGTGTGTGTGTGTGTGTAATTGACAAAGGTGTATCAATATGTGATTAAATACAATGATTATCCAAGTGGGGACAATTGTATAACCATTTATAGAAATTAACGAACATAATATATATCTGAATTACCATATACTAACATATTGATAATCAATGAGTGTATATAATATAGGGTTAATAATCTGTACAGTAATAATATAATTCTGAAACTTCTTACTCGTGTCCATTGCATAAAGGAAATGCAAAGGTAAGATACGTGCCTGATGCGCTGCTTACAATTTGCAACTTAATTCTATCTTTTATCCCACGACCTATCATTAATCAGACCATTTTACTGATTAGAATAATATATCTCAACACATAGCACTGCTTATTACAGTCAGCACATATCCTAATCACCTTGGCACATAAGTTTAACAACCATTGAATCACAAATAAACACATATCTAATTAAATTATCTAAGTCCAGTTCAATTTTTAAAACATGACGGGGTACTGACAGCTTTATCGGGTATTTATCGAGTCTAAGACTCTAATCTGTAACTCAATATCTGTCAGTATCAGTCATATTATTTTTAAATGACTTATAATAATTTTTAAACATTTATTATTATTTATCATGAATTTTCAAACATCGGAATCATGCTTAAATGATTTAAATATCAAACAATTCTATTATCATTAATATTTAAATAATATTAAACTATTAATGAAACCATTGCCAAAATATTAAAGTTATTTATAATAACTTAAAATATTTTTAAAGTATTAATATTATACTTAAATGATTTTTAAAACATTTAAAATTATTTTTAAATAATTATCATTAATATTTAAATATTAATGTACTATTTATCAAAATATTAAAAGTCATTAATTATAACTTAAAATATTTTTATTTCATTTATATCTTTTTTTAAATGATTTTTAAATTAATAAAATCATTTTTAAACTATTTATTTAATATAATTATTAAATAAATTTAATATCATTAATGTTAAATAAATATCATTAATATTAAATTATTAATAAAATTATTCTTTAAATATTAAAAGTTATATTTTATAACTTAAAATATCATTAAACACTTTATTTTCATTTGAAATAATTTTTATATTAATAAAATTATTTTTAAACTAAATTATTTAATATAATTATTAAATAACTTTAATATCATTAATTAATGAAATTTTCCTTTAAATATTGAAAGTTATATTTTATAACTTAAAATATTTTTAAATACCTTATTATTATTAAAAATAATTTTTAATATAATAAAATTATTTTTAATCAATTTAATTAATTCATTTAGTAAATAACTTAATTATCATTAATATTAATTTATTAATGAATTTCATCACAAAATATTAAAAGTCACTAACAATAACTTAAAATATTTTCTTATACCATAATATAATTTTAAATAATTTTTCATGTATTAAAAATCATTTTTAAATAATTTATTTAATATTATAATTAAATAAATTAAATACCTTTAATATTCCAAAAATATTAAATATTAATGAAATATATCCAAAATAATTAAAAACTAATTTTCAGAATTTAAAATAATTTTTAATAATTTATTTGGTATTTTTAATAATTAAAAACTATTTTTTTCTATTTATTTAATTAAAATAATTAATTTTTGGAAATTAATTTAATTAAAAAGCATTGTCTGTCGCTAGAGACCACCTATAGTGACATAACTGTCGCTATAGGTGTTCTTCATGCAAACCTATATATTCATACTCAGTTTCGAAGGACCTCCTTTGACCACGATTTCTGATCTGATCGTAATGTTTCTGGACTTGATTTTGGTCAGATCGTATAGTTCTAATATAGGACTACATGACCCAGCAACAAACCTGATCATAACATGCATAACTAACGAGATCTAGAGCCTAGAACAAGCTGTCAGAGTTGTTCTTCATTTTATGGGTTACCCAGAAATGAAGAATAGTTCGACTAGCCTACTTTGGTCTTCCACAACTTGTTGTACATGTAATGGTTTAGTGATATATAAGCTTCGGTATGTAGCCAACATGTAGGACAACATTTCTATTACATAAAATCAACAAAACAACAACACAATAGCAAGATCTTGTCCGGTCAAACCACGTCAGAAACCACGCTAAAGAACTTTCTGGGTTACCTAGAAAGCTCATCTGTGGACTTTCTGCCTGGTTTGACCATCACCTAATTCCAGCATGTTTGTGATATAAGCTATATAAAAGCATCAAGATGTAGTATAACTACTATACTATAACCTGAATACAATACCAAACACAAATCAACAACAACTTGCAAGATCAGAGGCGATAAAGGTCTTGTCAGACCATTTCTAGGCAAGATCTGGGTTACCCAGATTTTGTCTAGTCATGGTCGGTCAACGACTTTTGACTAAAAATATCTTGCAATCTAGACCAGATCTAAGTCTGATTCTTGTTCCAGATCAAAGACTACATGTCAGACTACATATTTAAATCTTTAAACAACAAAAAGCATACATGAACAAGGATCTGTGGCCACTGACACTGGTTGTCAGACCACAGTTTGAACATTTTCCAGATTTGGCAAATCTTCAAATTCGAGCCTCTAGATGTTATGGATCTAACATGTAGCAACCCAGATCATCATTAGACACCTTATATAACATGTTTAATAAAAAAATCTAACATCTAACAACATATCGATGGTTAGATTCTTAGGCAGGGTTTATACCTTCTATGATCACTTTCTTGATTCTATGCTTCTGATATGTTATGGTTGATCGTGGGGCTGTTCTTAGGGACTGATATGCTACAAAATTTCGTTGGTTTTAGTGAGAGAAAGGATTGGTTGGATGTTTGAGCAAAAATGAGCAAAATATACACTTTTTCTCTCTCTAATTCTATTTATAGTGCTTGTATACATTGTATGCTGTTGATCTAGAGGCTGATCTGCTGAGATTTGTCACATGGGGTGGTTCAAGTGGTTCACCAACTAAACCTAAGGTCAAAACCTATAACTAGCTTCAAATAATGCAAATGGCATTTTGGTCTTTTCGCTTGAGAATTTAAGGGCATAATTATAAACTTGGTAAACCCTTAGGGTTTGACCCTTAGGGCTTAACCCCTTAGGGTTTAACCCTAAGGTTAACAAAAATTACTTTTCTAGGATTTTTATTTTGGGTTTAAAATAAAAATTACAAAAAATAACTTTCTAATTTTTGAAAATTAGGGTTTCTTAATTATGATTAATTTTCTAATTGCTTTATACAGGAACATTAGGGTTTTAGTGTCCACTAATTAGCATTTAGCTTACAATTAATAAATTAGGTTACCCAATTAGCAAATTAGGGTTATTAATTTAAGAATTAGGGTTTCTAGTTAATTAGGGTTTCCAAAATTTGTTAGAGTTTTCCTAATTAACAATTATAATTCTAATACTTGTTAATTAATCACATTAACACAATTACCAATTAATCTTGAACTCTAATTTAAGTTTCAAATTAGGGTTTCACATTTAAAATTAAGGTTTTTAATAACTTAGGGTTTTTTAAAATTATTTAGGGTTTCTAAATTTTTCAATCTAAATGTTAATTAGGGTTGACCAAATTAATCAAATCATTATATAATACACATCATAAATCATATAACATAGTTATATTACTGTCTTAACCTCACAATTGATTTTCAAATTAGGGTTTCCCATAGTAAAACTTGGGTTTTGACCATAATTGACCAACCATCATCAATACGTACATACAGTACATATTTATAGCACTGAAAAATTAAAATATAATTAATATTATATTATTATTCTCATTTATTGATAAAAATCCAAAGTTTGAGTTTGGATTCCATATCTGATTTATTCTCCTATATTTAACCTTAATAATTAAGGTAAAATAATTAACTTAATAATCTGTACTAAAATTCATATAATAAAATAATTATTATAATTATTCTAAAAATTATTCCATATATAATATATAACTATATTTTCATGGAAAATAATTAATAAAAACCTTTCTACCATAAAATTAATTATTATGAGAATATACTTTATAATAATCCATAACTCTAAAATAAAATTAATTGCAAATATTCATGTAATAAAATATATTTTTATTTATCACATAAATACATATACACATTATCTTGTAGAAATCCTCATCCTTAAAATAAAAAAAAAATTTATACGTAGAATTTCTGATTTAATTATATAAAAAATATCGGGTTGATACAAATGCCACTCATCAGCGTATGGGGGACACTGGGTTTTAATGGCCGCCATTATTTAAAGATGCCCACCAATTTGTTAAAAGTTGTGATAGATGTCAATGGGTGGGCAACATATCGAAAAGGAATGAGATGTCACTTCAAACTATTTTATAAGTTGAGATTTTCGATGTATGGGGCATAGATTTCATGGGTCCATTCCCCTCCTCATTCACCAATCATTACATTTTGCTTGTGGTAGACTACGTATCTAAGTAGGTTGAAGCAGTAGCACTCCCGACTAACGGTGCCAAGGTGGTCCTCAAATTCTTGTAGAAAAATATTTTTATGAGGTTTGGCACGCCGAGTGCTATTATAAGTGACGAAGGTAGTCACTTTTGCAGTAATCGTTTACAGCTCTCTTGGCAAAGTATGGGGTCAACCATAAGGTCGCTACAACATATCATCCCCAAACTAGTGGGCAAGCTGAGGTTTCGAACAGGGAGGTGAAGAGAATTCTGGAAAAGGTAGTGAATCCAAATCGAAAGGATTGGTCTCTCAGGTTAGACGATGCACTATGGGCTTATCGGGCTGGTTATAAAACACTGATTGGTATGTCACCGTACCAATTACTATACGGAAAAGAATGTCACTTGCCTATGGAGTTACAGCACAAGGCCTACTGGGCTATTCAGAAATTGAACTTCGATCAAGCAGCTGTGGGAGATAAGAGATTACTTCAGTTAAATGAGCTCGACGAATTCCGCCTGCAAGCTTACGAGAATTCAAAACTATACAAAGACAAGGTCAAGAAATGGCACGATAAGAAAATCATGCACCGAACGTTCAAGCCGGGGCAATCAGTACTGCTGTTTAACTAACTATTGAGGTTGTTCTCAGGCAAGCTTAAGTCAAGGTGGTCGGGACCATTCACCATCAAAATAGTTTTCCCACACGGCGCCGTTGAACTCTACAGTTGAAATCCATTGGAAACTTTCAAGGTCAACGGTCAACGGTTGAAGCACTATTGGGGTGGCGAGTCCAATTGGGACGTCATCGCAATCACATTATCCGACGCACCATAAACAGGAAGTAGTCAGGTTGAATGACTTAAAATCAAGCGCTAATTTGGAGGCAACCCAATCGTACTTTTATTTTTCATATTTTTAATCATAACTATTAGATTATAGTTTAGCATAAATAGTAATATATAATAAGTACATTAAGGAGTATATTGAATGTTCTTGATGATCTCTCCACTATGCTTAAAATAATCAAAATCCACCCACATTGATCTGTTATGGCATTGCAGGATCTTTAAAGAAGAATGGTTGGTAATATGAAGAGAGTAAGAAGCAAACTAGAGCAATTTTTACAGTGTGCACCCCCGTCGGGGTGGGCGCCTTCTAGTACAAAACCCCCACCGAGGCGGGGGGGGGGGGGTCTCTCCAACCAACTTACAGTGAACATGCCCACCGGGTCGGGCTTATTTAGCCTTGTACCCCCCGTAGTAGCTGGGGTCCTGGAATCTGGAGGGGCTGGTTCAGTAATTACACACGCCCACTCTTCTCCTCCTCCAATTTAAACACCACTCTCCCACATCTTCCATCAATTCTGTCACACGTTCTAGCAACTTTAACTCTATCACCCTCTTTCATTACAAAGCCACTAACCCATTACCTTTATCACTCACTCTTATTCGTCTCCATTTACCATCTCTATCTAAACATAACCTCGCTTCATCACATACACTTGATTTGAAATCAAGAAGCCATGAATTAGGGTTCCTATTGGGAGAATTCATCTTGCACTTGAGAGTGAGTGAACAATACTACAAATTCTTCATCTTCTACTTCCATATTTGCCACAAATTCACCAAATTTGGGGAAAGAACTCAATGTGCACACCAAGTGTTCGACAAAGTGTTTGAGTGAAATTTGGGGACAGAGTAGTGTGTTTAGACATCAGGAATTCAATGGCATCTCAACCAATATCTAAACGACAACGGGGAGAAAGTTCAAGGCCAACTCCACTATTACGAACCTTCGACCGACGCAAATTCAGAAGTGCCGCCACCGCCGACCGGTACGACTACATGGTCACAAAGGCTCTTACACCAGAGCGGGGGTTGGCACTGGATTCTCACGACGGTGAAATGATGCAATAGATTTATCAGAAAGGGTGGACCAAGTTCACTGAGGAGCCCGAGGCCGCCACTGTCAACGTGGTCAAAGAGTTCTATGCTAACGCCGAGGACAAGGCACCTTTCAATGCTTTTGTGCGGGGTCGATTGGTCCCGTTCAGTGTCGATGCCTATGAGGTAATTTTTCAGGCGGCTTACCCCACCCATCACTCATTTATGGGTTATGTCGCCAAGCAGGTATTCGATGGTCCGATGATGAGCCCACTTAGATGCCGCTGCAGCTACTAGACACCAGAATGATCGCGCGATATTTAGTGTGGGCCGAAGGTGAATCACATCCTCGAGGGTTAGGTTTTGTATTTCCATCAGCTTCAGAGGACGAAGTTGACGCTGAAGACACCTCAGATGATGAGGACGACACGATGGGAGAGCAAGGAACTGAGGTAGAACCACCTTCCAGCGCCATATTTAGTCCCCAGTTTCTGGCATTTTAACAACAAATAGAGGAGCACAACAAGGTAGCACGACGGGAGATGCGGCGACTCGCAGCGAGACAAAACCATATGTTTGATGCAATGCACCTGTCATTCGCATCATTGAACACGACACTCCAAAGCTTCAATCCAAATGCTCAATTTCCATACCTGCAATCGGATCTAATGCCACGCTTTCCACCAAGTGATTCGGAGGAAGAAAAAGAACACAACACACCACCACCCCTGGCCTAAAGTGATTACAGGGAAGTCCCTAGCTTTTGACTGCTATATTTATACAATGAGGGCATTGTAATTTTTAAGTTTGGGGGAGTATATTATTTTTGCATTTTATGGTTTCATGCATAATGTCATTAGTTAGGGTTGCATTTAGGATTGCACTTTAGTTTTGCATATTAGTTTTAAGCCTTTATGTAATCATATAGTTGCATATTTGTTTGCATTCGTATATAGTCTTTATTTATGTTGTGTTATGTTTGCATTCATATTATGTTTGCCCTATAAAAAAAATAGTTAGAATTATGTTGTTTTGCATTTATCCAGTAGTCTTTATAGTTCATGTTTATTACGACCAATGATGAAATTGAGATTAAGTAAACAAATATAGTATTCAGTATTAGAACTGTGATGTAGTTTTGAATCATGACTCGGATCCTGTGCTTGTTTAAAACTGGTATAAAAAGGGTATCACGTAATAACATATGTGTTGACTGATTAGTTTAAATCAATACATAAATAGTTTCTAAAGGATAATGCTAGTATAGATAAGAGAATGACAAGAACAGGCAGTGAAGACAACAAATTAGGCAAGAACCAAAGTTTGGGAGAAAGAGTAGGGTATATAAGCTTCAGAAAAAAAAGAAGAAAGAAAACAATATAGATCGTGACTAGTCTTATTTTGGGGCCTTTGTTACTTGAGCAAATACGCCCGTAGGGGTGTCTTAACAACTAGTGCCCTAAGGTCTTTTATGGTCTTGAACTCGTTGGTAAAAAGCTCGCTAAGGGGTAGCACTGTTAGCCTAATGGAATGAGGCATTGCACAGTCATCTAAAAAAAAGAAAAAAGAGAAAAATAAAAATAAAGAGAAGACGGGAAATAAAGGCAAAGAGCCCCCATAGTTGGAAAAAGAAAGCATGAATACCCTATACGGACCCCTAATCTTAATAATTGTCTAATCTTAGTTTGAACTTGTTTGTTTTTGAAATTTTTGAATTTATTTTGTATAATTCCTAAAAAGAGATTGGTTATGTGTTGAATTTGCATTAATATCATTTAGCATAGATGTTGATCACACACACACTATATTAGTGATGACGGTATAAGATTCGAGGATTGATAATAAATTATTAATAGGTTTTATTATGAAGTATTGTAGTGTGTGCTTGATTGTTCTGAGGCCGGAGGAATAAATTTGATTCTGGGATACTGTTGTATTCGTAGATATATAGTTAGATACATTACATCTTATTGCATTGCATATCATTTAGTTTTTTTGATTGCATGTGCTCGAGGACTAGCACATTTTAAGTTTGGGGGATTTTTGATAAGTGGATTCTATATCCACTAATTGAAGTCCAATTCAAGTTTAATTGTTGTTAAATCCACGTTTTTATGATCTTCTTTTACTTGTTTCTTGTTATTTTATGTATAGGATGGATGGTGTGGTGAATGAGTGAAGAAGGGAGTCATTTGGAGCAATTATGGAAGCAAGCATGAAGTTTAAGCAAGTTATAAAGCAGAAGGTACCCCCGCCGGGGCGGGCCTCTTTTTGCCTTATACCGCCGCCAGGGCGGGGGGGGGGGTGGGGGGGGGGGGTCTTCATGTCTGCGTGACAGGGCCTATGCCCGCCAGGGAGGGCTATTCCTTTACAACTACCCCCGTCGAGGCGGGGGGTGCCAAAGCTGGACAATCCTGAATGACTTCGAACTCTGATGGGACTTGGAAATTATAACTTGCATGGCATATGGACTCTAAAATACATGGGATTTCGAGCAAGACTTTTGTGTTGGATATATATTGCTCAGCAAACAACAAAATCAATATCATGGAAAGCAATTGACTACAATTAATTACAGGATTTCATAGTGAGCAACGGAGTGAAGATTTTGGAGTACGATCATATTAATTTCGGATTGAGACTAAAGGGAAGGGTGTTCTGCGTTATTCTTCTACTTTAGTTTATATTTGTAATTGAGAAGATGTTATCTTTAATTTAATCAATTATTATTTCATTTATTATGAACTAATTACTTTTTAGGCTTAAGACGGATCTTTTAGTGGAACGATGATTATATAATCTTTTATTTCAGTTTAATAAGCTATTATCCTATTTATCTGTATTAATTTGAGTGTGAATTTATGAATTTCCTGATCAACGATTCTTTATGAACTTGTATGAACTCGAGAGATGAAATACAATCTAGACATAGTTGATATAATATGTGCTCTTGAGTTATGTTAATGAACAGAATCTTGATGAATGTTAGGGTAGAGATATGCTTGACATCGCATGTAATCATATAAAGAACTTGAACTTCAACCTTCTTTAATTGTAATTCACATAGAGATATAGTGAGTTAGTTGATTAAGGTGTTTAACTTAATTCTATCTTAATTGTGGATTTGAAGTTAATACGGTATTAGTGCAACGAGAGGTGGCTGGTTCTGCATACGGGTTCTTGGTTAATAAACTGGAATAGTGAGTTAAACTGGAATAAAGGTGTAATAATCAGAGTAATTCTTAGAGTGAAGTCGAAAGCCTAATTCTCCATTATTTGTTTGAAAATTCAGTTTTTAGAAATTGATGATTGTTTGGTGATTTTACGATTTTTAATACTTTTAGTTATAAACTAGAAATTTATTAGTTTGATAAAATTAGGATTAATAAGAAATTGGTAATTGTGAGGTTTAATTTATTTTTTCAGTCTCTGAGGGAACGATACTCTACTTACTAGTATATTACTTGTTTACCACATATACTTGCGTGCTGTGCATAATTCGATTTTATCTAACACAAGTATGTCTCGTGTTCATAACATTTTTCACATATCCATGTTACGTCAATATGTGGAAGACCCGAACCACATTATTGAGTTAGATCCGAACAAAAAAGTGAAAGATTTAACGTATGAAGAGATTCTTGTTAAAATCTTAGATAAGAAGGAACATATTCTATGCTCCAAGGTTATACCTCAAGTCAAAGTTTTGTTGAGAAACCACGATGTTGAGGAAATGACTTGGGAGTTAGAATCTGAAATTAGATCAAGGTATCCTCACCTCTTCGTCATACCAGGTACGTACCCTAATTTTGAGGGCTAAATTTCATAAGAAGGGAAGGTTGCAAGACCCCAACTTTTATGAATAAAAAAGAATTTTCTATAAATATCATTTTTGAATATTAAGGAGTGAATTTGATATAATGTTATAGTTGTGGGTAATATTTATAAATTTTACAAAGTATGTAAGTTGTTATATTATATTCGATGGGTCGGAGAATATTCATTTTTAACAAGGAATATTCGTATGACGGCACAATAATTGGTGGACTCCACAACGAAATCATTGTCAGAATAAGAAAACGACAGAAATATCTTTTTATGAAAATAACGGCGGAAGTTCTACCGTTAACTGTTGAAATACCTGGTGATAAAAGTACAGTAATACGCGTGGTTGCATAGTAGCACACGGTATTGATTATTGATGCTTACGTGAGAAGTCACTCAGTTATATTCAATTATTGTTACAGTAATTGATGCATAGTATCTCACGTTATTTGATTCAATTATTATCGATATTTTATATATTATTAAATCAATAATTGAGACGATACAGTTATTCATATTAGTATTTGCAATATTGACGATGTCTAGAGAGTTATGTTGAGGAGAGGTTTGGTCACCTAATTACGCGCCAATAGGGAGAAATCATTATTGAAAAGTCCCCTCTTTCCTGGAAATGATCTAGTTGTTAAATATAATAATAATAATGATGAATAAATGTTGTTAAAAATATTGAGGGGATTTTTAGGAAGTATTTGTTGTAAATTGTACTTATTATATGGACCCCCATTTATCTATTTTTCAAAATAATCGGTAGAAAGTTATTTTAAGGGGGGGCCACGAGCGGGGCCCACGGGTGGAGGAAAGTCTTGGAGGGTGGCTGATTATGTTGGTCACGGAGGGAGTAAGATGTTATATATATATATATATATATATATATATATATATATATATATATATTATTAAGTATTGTTTTTTATGAAAAATAGAATATATTATATTTTATTATGCATAGTGTCTGCATAGTGCAACATAGTAGAAATCATGTGATTTTTCAAAACTTGCCCGTGAAATTGGATTTCGTCCGAATATATATATATATATATATATATATATATATATATATATATATATATATATATATATATATATATATATATTGTGCGTCCATAATTTTTCCTAAATAGTATCCTTTCCATTCTCTTATAAATAGGATGTTTAGTTAGAACTGAAAATCACACCAGAATAAGAGAATTCTTCTTCTATAATATTGAGTGTATTTCTTTAGCGTTTTAAGAAGCTTTGAGCGTAGAAAACAGTGAAAGTTTTCTTCAAGAAAATCCCCGCTATACCAGTTGGAATACTCTTCTTTTTAAGGCAAGTGATATTATTTTTGTTCAGTATTCATATGAAATAATATTTTCTTTCATACTCTGAAGTATGTAAGTAATATTATTTCATTTCAGATTTTGAATTCTACACTCATTTTGTTAAAGTTGTGGCTTCTATACTCCATGAAATTAGTAGAATATCCTTGATATTTACGCTTCATCCAGTATCTTTTCATGAAAATATTATTCTGAGAATTCTTGATAAGTTTTAACTTTTTCATGTTGGAGTACTATTCACGGGGTTAGTATTCCTAAAGTACTATTCACGGGGTACTATTCACTCAGTTACTATTTACCCGGAGTACTATTTATGACAAAAATTAATTTCTTTTCGGTCCAAATCATTTTTGATATAATATTATTCTTGAATTTTACTCCATAAAGCAGTATCATGTTAAAAATTTGGACATTATTGAATTCTGGATAAATTAAATTATAAATCTTTAAAAATTTATTCTTTGCTTTCTTTTAATTGAATTCTTATATCATTGTCATCATCATCATGCTTATATTATAATGAAAGTCATCTGTGGTCGTAGTGCATAGATGGACTTGGTATGATTATGACCACGAATTATTCGGTATAATTGTGATCGTAATGTTACAAATGATGTGGTAAAAGTTCTCATTGGCCCGTAGTGCATTACTGGACAGTTGTTGGCATGATCATGACCATTGATGAAAACACGAATATCCTTGGCCCGTAGTGCATGAGTAATTTATGGTCGTGATACTAATGAATATCATTGGCCGTAGTGCATGAATGATGTGGATTATTTATTAAGTTGAGTCTCAGCGATAAAATTGATGATAAATTCTTTTAAATCATAGAAGATAGTAGATATCGTGCTCTATATGACTCTTCTAATGGGTTGCTTATTCCGCTGCAGTTAAACTTGATGTCTATTGTATTTTATAAGTTTAATATTGTTGAAGGCTAACGATAATTTATTCTGTATTATCTTAGTCATAATATTTCTTACTGGGCTAGTTGTGCTCATCCCTTTTCTTTCATTGTTCTCTTCAGAAAATGAGAATATAGTTGGGACTAGTCAAGGAACGGAGTGACGGTCCAGATGTTGCATTAGTAGTCCTCACTATTTTGGGAAATAGTGTGATAATAATATTGAGGACTTATTTTGAGTTTGAATACTGTCTAGAAGATAATATTTGTAATAAAACTCATAGCTTATATTGTATATTTAAGTTTGTATTTGTATTCTGTTCAATGTATTTGGCGACTCAGAATGAGGAATGTATACCTATTTTGGGGGCGTCACATTATTCGTTACGCAATCTATTTAGCTTTGACTGAAAAACTAATATAAATTATATCGATCTACAAATTAGAATAACATCATCACAATATTTAAAATAATCTAAACACACTAACACATAATCCTATCAGTTTATACAGCACATAAGACCTAGTATCAAGTCAAACTATTTCAATTCGAATTGAATCTGGTAGAATTCTGACATCCCGACGGTCTAGTCGGATAAATATCGAGTTTAAGTTCAATTAAACTCTGCCTAACACTTAACAAGTCTCATAATAAATTTTACATAATAATTATCATTTATCATGATTTTTCAATCATTACTATCATATTTATATGCTTTAAATATTTTAATATTATATATTATAAGTTCTTCTTTAAACTCTAATAAGTCAAATACCAAACCAGCAACCTGGATTCCAAATTCAGCAACCTGAATTTCAAATCCAGTAACCTAGATGGTCAATTCAGCAACCAAACTGCAATCCAGCAAGCTGGATTTAACATATTTTCAATTCAGTAAATTGCTTTTCAATTCAGCAAGCTGGATTTATTAGATTTTTCAATCCAGCAAGCTGGATTCCATATAATTTTCACGAAAATACAAAATCAGCTTATTATTTTTCTATCCTTTGTCCAATCACATATACATATATTTCATACACAAAAAGTATTTTTCCAAAAAATTTCAACTTCCTTTAGTATTTTTTCAAAAATCATTTTTAGTGTGTAGCTTAAGAAATTAGCCCTATCACGCATAACTCCAGAAATTCCCATCTCTCGACACAATCTTATACGTGTTATCGTGAGCCTCTAGTTTAAATTTTGTGGCCATCGGAATTATAGAACTCCAGTTATAGCCATTTTCGTCAAAAAATCACAAAAATTGAAATGGTCATTACTTGGTCATTTTAAGTTGGAATAAGCCCATCTTTGGATAGTAGGTACTTTATACCATATATTTTAATGTCCCAAAAGGCTGTAATTTATTTCACAATTTAAGTAGCCGAAACAGCCCCTGGAAAGTTCTGGGCAGTAGCTATTTTGGAAAAACAAGTTTTTCGTACTTTGCTAAAAATAGTCCATACGGAAATCTACAACTCCTTTTTCAGTGATTTTACTTGGAGATGTTAGAAAACTTATCAGAGTACCCTCCCAAATTTTTTCCAAAATTTTTGAATGTCTAAGAAATGACGAAACTACCCCTATCCTTGACTGTCAAAAAATAATCTTCTTTTCACTCTAGACACGAAACTGTTTTGGCTAAAATAGTCATAACTTTTTCGTTTTAAAACATTTTTAGGCGATTTATGAGCCCACACGAAGCTAACTTCCGGAACTACAGCTTTTATTCTTTGACCTTTTCCAAATTTTAAACACAGAATTCCAGAAATTTCGTGTAAAGTGACTAACCTGAGTTTGTTTTCCAGTTTTGACGCTACTACTTTGAATGGTCATAACGTTTTGCTCTGAAATTAGAATTAGTTCGTTCTGGAGTCTATGAAAAGCTTATTTAGTGTACTACAACATACCAAAAGTCTATAATTTTTAGAGTACTCTATCTAACCCCGAATTTTTTGTTTAGGGACAGCAGTCACTAGCTTTTCTAAGCTTTATAAAAACTGTTTTACTTTCTTTCTTTGGATCAAACTTTTAACACCTAAAATAGTTAGATCTACACATAACGCCCTCTAAAACATGTAGATAAGGAGTTTTAAAGTTCAAAACATAAGTTCTTTATTTCATCAAATCATTAAAAAAATACATAAACTAAGTGTTTAGGGTTTATACCTTTTCCCTTTTGGGTTTTTCTTCTTCTTCTTCTTGTTCTTGCTAGGTGGAGCTCTAAGTCATGAACCAAAGCTACTCTTCAACTTCTCTCTAAGCCCCACGACAGCCCCCCATGGATTTTCTCTCTATTATTTTGTTTTTCTTTCCTTATTTATTTAGAATGAGATGGAAAAACTTATTTGCAAAATAGATAAGGGATATTTATAGTAGGAGAAATGCATATATATAACATATGTATATATATATAAAATCTCCCAAAATCCCTTCCATATCTCTTCCATATCTTTCCATATCTTTCCATATCTTTACTAAATCTATCCAATATATTTTCTCTTTTTATCTCTAATCTCTACAAAATCTTACAAATCACTTATAAATCTCCAAAAATCCTCATCTTGCTTGCAAATCTAGTTAAGATAATAAGGCTTAAATGGGAGAGTGACACATGGCATGGAGTTGTTGGAACAAATCTTGCCAAATTCAATTAACCATGTGCTAAATTTTGGGCCAAATTTGAGTTTTAATGTGTGGTTAACGACCGAAGTCGAGATTTAAATTTTATGGATTTTTGGGGTCGTTACAGTTGGTATCAAAGCTGTAGGTTAGAAGCCTTAGGTAGGAGTACCGTAGGCTATAACCTTAGAGAAGAGAGGTGAAGATAATAAACGAATAAGCTCAAATAGAGTTTGAACAATAAGAAGTAATTTAAGAATTTATAAAGAAGGGGTTAAAACATGCGTGAAAGGATTCAAAGAAGAATCTCGCAGAGTTTTAAGGAATATGAATGTGGGGTTACCCAACTCCAATAATAAGGATGTAAAGTGATAGTAAATAGACAATGTCTATAAAAAGAGAATGATAAAGAAGTTAAGAATAGAGAGTTATATTTAAGTATGGTGCAATTGTACTCTTTAGTAGTTGATGTATGGTATCTGTGCTAAACGATTCCTTCATAGAGCGGAGGTATATACGAACTAGCAACTCGGAACCTAGTTTGTTGGTTGTTTGTGGAAAACCACTCAGCGTACCATATTGAAACTGTTAGAGACTCGATGTGTACCAAGTGTAGAAAGTGGATACGTATGATGAAAGTGTAGAACTTGAATGAAATGTTGAGCAATGTAAATGAAGTTAGAAATTCTTAAAGGAAGAATTGTTATATAAACAAGAAGATTCAAAGAAGAATCTTGAAGAGATATAAAGAAAAAAAAACCAAGATAACGAATAATGTCGTAAATGATGAAAAAGAGAAAGAAAGAGGATCGTAAAACAAAACGATCACGAGTTAAGAAAAGAATTTTAAGAGAGATGATTATAGAATAAGATCACGACGCGATCAGATTAAGTTATAAAAGGAAGATGGTTTGTAATGTTTGAATGATTATAGCTTGATGCTATGAAGATGATGTACTATGATATAGTAAGAGATAACTCATGAGGAGTTATAGATGATGTGATACGAGGAATTCATATCGAGCAAAGAGCAAGTTAAGAGTAAGATAGAGTTAGGTGGGATTTCAATTGAGGACTCCTGTGATGGCTGAGTTGTACAAATCTTTGTATGGGCGAGGGTTTTGTGCTTGCACTCAGTTTATCACATTGATAATCATTGGAATGTTTGTGTCGCGCTATTTGTTGTATGCCTGTTGTGAAGGTGATTCTTTTCTCATGTGTATAACAAATAGGTAGAGTATAGTTAGAGAATATTATAAGGTTAAGTGCGAGTTCTGAAAACTCATACTTATGGTAGGTTCATGACTCATAATTATATGGTATGTTTTTGAACCCCTCAGCGAATGGACGCCTATGGTCTGACTAGGATAAGTTCTTAAACTCATATGATTGTGGCAAGTTCCTGAACTCATAGCGTGTGGTAAGTTTGATGAACTGGGTATAGATAAGTGTGAATAGAGTATTGAGAATGATAGGAATAGATAGACCTATTAAGCAATGGATCATTATAGAAAGTGGAGTTGATGGTGGAAGCATAGGTATTCTAAATCTACTAGCTATGCTAGACTTTCGAAATTTATTGACTTCGTGCTGATGTTTACACTTCTATTTTCTTGAAAAACATTGGATCAAATGATAGAACCAATGAGTTTTAACAACAATACTGTTATTCGTATGTCTATGCTAATTGCTTCGGCTAGACAAAAATGATTTGCAATATATCAAAATGTATTTTATATCATTAATGCATCATGTAACCTGGTGCAAAGATAAAAAAAATGACGGAGTCATCAACGCAGTATTACCTAGTGTTGGATGTGATCTAAGGATCGTCAGCCCACTATGGTATAATGTAGTATGATAAAATCAATAAATGATGGAATTCTCAACGGACTGTAAATACAGTGCGGTATCATGACGTTATAAAAATATTTTTGAGATTTCTTTAAGATATGAGAATACATATGTATGTATGTATATGTATATTTCGATTGATGTTCGAATTGTTGTAGAGGTCTATGCTATTTGATTCAGCTAGACAAATATTGAAAGATGCTCATGAAATGCATGCGTTTCTTGAGAAGTTATGCCAAACCAAATTGTTTTGGTGCGGATTCAGATGTTGAAAAGCTGAGATGAACAACCCTTTTATAGGGGATTACGCGGAGGCGTTGAGATGTTTGTGCACAATACATTGTACGAAGGGCTGATCACCCTATATACGAGGAGTCCCTATAGTCTTATGACTGTTAAAGTTTAAGTTGAAAGATTACTTATAACTATGGACATACGCATAGCGTTTAAATGTTTGTGCACAATACATCGTACGAAGGGCTTAACACCCTAAGTACGGGGGTCCTTATAGTCTTATGACTGTTAAAGTTGAAGTTGAAAGATTACTTGCAACTGTGGACATAGTTCGTGGTCTTATGACCCTCAGCATGATTTAGAATCTTTTAAATTCATGTTATTCATATCGCTTCCCAATTATTGAGCAATTGTGGAAGATTCTTGATATTCTAAAAGGTGAATGTGGTAAGGATGATATTCTTTAGAAAGAAGTGAGTCGTAGAATGCGACACTAAATGATGAATATGTTGAATAAGTGAAAAAAGAGATTTTGAAGTGAGAACGATATGAGTTATCAAAGAATAATGTGAAACTTTTAATATAAAAGTTAATAGTTGTAGAATGATAATTGTGGAAAGGAAGTAGTTATAGAAACCAATGAATGAATGAAGTAGTGACGTAAAATCTATTTTGATAGATTGAATATTCATTGATAAAATTTCGAGGACGAAATTCTTAGAAGAATGGGTGAATGTAATATCCCGAGTGTTCATGATAACGATCCTTAAAAAAAAGGAAATGAATGGGTTAAAGAATATGTAATACTCAAATATAATTGAGTCTGAGTAAAGGTTATGAAATAAAACTTACAAGAATTTATTTTGAAGACTGATGAGAGTAGGAAATATAAAACCTATATTAAGGTAATGTGTTGAAGTTATTCAACGAAGAGATTTGGTGAAAACCTGAGGAGGGTAGGGTTTTAGTGATTCCGAAGACGGAATCCTTATAAGGTGGGAAGAATGTAACAATCCAAAATTTTATTTATAATTTTAAATATTTATTGAATTAAATAAATATTTTTAATTGACGTGTTTGTTGTTTAGTAGATATTTATTGGATTATTTATTAGTAAGTAAATAATCTATGAGTTATAGAAATTAACTTAATTAAGATAAAAGAGTGAAGAATGTGACGATTGGATTATTTGAGTTGTGATTCTGGGGACATAATCCTTGTAAAGAGGGAAGGATGTAACGATCCGAAATTTCAAATTGTAATATTTCATATTTATTAATATATAAATATTTATTTGATGCGCTTATTGTTGAAATTGATGAGAGAAATATTTTATTGATGTAATGGTTGCTAGTAAATATTTACTAATCTAAATTCATTAGATAATATTCTAAATTAAATTAATTTATAATTTAGAGAGTTATAATATAACATGAGATGTTATATTATTATTTTAATTTAATAATTTAAGGTGGTATATTAAGTTATTAAATAAAATTATAATGAGATTATAATTTTGTGATATTTGGTCAAGTGGGAAATTTATTTAGTATGTGGTAATTAGTTTATTTAATTAAGATTGGATATGGAAATCCAAGTAAACAATGTGGGACAATAAACTATACTATATGTGACTTTTGAAAATAAATTAAAAGAGTTTTAATTTGGTTTTACCAAACA
This sequence comes from Panax notoginseng, assembly GCA_016801055.1. NCBI lineage: Eukaryota > Viridiplantae > Streptophyta > Magnoliopsida > Apiales > Araliaceae > Panax > Panax notoginseng. Next base: position 72,141,987 of record CM029015.1, on the reverse strand, counting down.
AACCCATAGAGCTTTTGAAATTCTTATTTTAATCTTGTTTTGCCAAATAAGGCTTAAGGAATGATTAAGTCATTATTTTAATATGGCTTTGCCAAACAAGCCTTAGGGCTTTTAAAATTCTAATTTTGTAACTTATATATTAAATTGATAATTAGTATATATAATTATATTGGGAGTTACATATTCTATAATTATATGTTTTATATGTATATTGTATATACACTAAGTTACGTTAGTTTTCTAAACCTAAGTCTAAACTAAGAACAAAGAGAAGAAGAGAGAATGCAGAGAAGAAGAAGAAGAAGAAGAAGAAGAAGAAGAAGAAGGAGAAGAAGAAGGGGAAACCTTGAGAAAACAAAAGAAAAGCTTTCATCATCTCTATATTTTCTCCTAATTCAACCTAGAAAGGTATCAAACTAACACTTATACTAAATTAAGATGTTATGTATTTAGTCTTTGTAAAATTAGGTTTTCATGATTATGTATTTATATGTATATATGGTGTTCATATGTGATTGTATGCCATGAAAGGATTTTCACAATACAAGTATTGTAAAAACAAGTTTTAAAATCATGTTCTTCTATGTTTTCATAGTTTTAGAGTTTTATAGTTGTTCAAAAGTTTCAATTCACAAATATATGATGAACATGATGAAATCATGTTCATAGTATTTGATCATGAGTTATATAGTTGTTCTAGCAATTCAATCCATGTAATTTTGATAAACAAGAGGAATTGGGTTCATAATGTTTTTCTATGAAATAATTTCTGAAAAATGGCTTTTTAAACTATTAAATTGATGTTTGGTTATGATTTATTATTGAAATTGATCGTGTATTGTGTTAGTATGTTAAGAATATGAGTTATCACAATTGGAATTACTTGAATTGGTTTAAAAACGAATTCACAGTGAATAATTTCTCTATGAATGTTAAAAGAAGAAGAAAGAAGAGAAATAGTGAAATTAAAGGTTGTAATCTTTGATGTTTACGTTGTTTATATGGTTAGAAACGTGTTAGAAACATTAGATTATGTTTATGTAAACCTATTTACTCATTGGGTAGTTTGGTATGGTTGTTAGAAAGGAGTTTGGAGGCCTAATTTGGCTTTTCGTAGTGTTCTAGAGCTCAAATCGCATAATCGCAGCAGTGACCCCCGCCCCGGCGGGCCCCCCTAGTGCAAAAACCCCCGCCCCGGCGGGGGGGGGGGTGTTCTGTCAAGCCAAAATTTTGAAAAAAAAAACTAACCGGGCGTAGTTTACTAAAATGAGTATAACTTTTTCATACGAACTCTGATTGATGCGATTCAAGATGATTCGGAACGAGGAAGAATAAGCCTACAACTTTTATTCTTTAATGTTTTCAATTTGAAATCTTTATGAAGGGTCAAAATGGTCATCTTTAGGACTGTTGTGTTTTCGAAGGCAATCGGAGGGCGTCAGACATGCACGTATGCTAGTGTAGTGCTCTTGACGATAAAAGATGTTGTTCTAAGTTATAAAACATGAATGTTAGTAAATATAATGATGCTTAACATTAATATAATGATGTATTAGATAAGTTATAGAAGCATAGTAAGCATACACAAAAGATGCAATCGGGCATGTGACGAATAAACGTCGAAACGCCGTGATAATTATTAATGAACGTAAAAAGTATTTTTAGTCAAATGAAATGGATATTATAAAGTATGAAATGGGTTTAATATAAAACCAATAATGATTCCTAGCAAAATTTGAACACTTTAATGAATTTCGAATATTACATAAGTCAAAAAGTTAACACAATCTAATTGAACACTATGTGTTAATTAATAGGAAAGATTATGAGATGTGGAGTAGAGTTTACATTACAATTACTATGTGTTGTTATGTGACTAATAGTTGATGTGTATGATTATATAATTGTGTAGGGCACGTGAAGTGCAGATAACTGTAAGCTGTTAAACTGTTATTGGTAAACAACGATCAAGGCAAGTCTTTCGGTTCCTATTTGTTACGTGGACTTGATGAACTGTTTTAAATTGTATGATATGTTATACATGTTGAAATCATAAAATGTTTAAGTCAATATATGACTGCATTGTTTTGGCTAAGTAATGATGATTGAGTAAGGAACTTGATATGTTATACATGTTGAAAGCATAAAATGTTTAAGTCAATATATGACTGCATTGTTTTGGCTAAGTAATGATGATTGAGTAAGGAACTCAATCTTTATATTTGTTATATGAATTAAAAGCATGTATGCCATGTTACCTTAATGAGATGTATATCGAGCATGTTATTATGTGTTATGTGATGCATGAAAACTGTTAGACTTTGCTGGGCTGTCGAGCTCACTCTTGCAAATAACCACTTTTGCAGGTCAAGATTTTAAGCTAAAGATATATGCTAAGTGAGTTATAGAGATCTATATTCACGAAGATTACTTATGTTTTATGAGAAATGTATTTCATATTTTGAACGTAACATGTTGAATTGTAAGTTGAGTTATCCAATGTATATGGATATTTAGTTATGATGTAAGACTTTGTATAGTCATTTTGTTGTAACGATTCATGATATAAGATTGAATCAAAGAGATGTAATGTAAAGGTTGCGATTCAGGGCAAGAAAGAAGGAAATGTATAAACGTTCTAAATATTCCGAAATTTTAGTGTTTTTAATATCGAATAATGATGTAAAATTTGAGTTTTAATGTGTGGTTAACGACCGAAGTTGAGATTTAAATTGTATGGATTTTTGGGGTCGTTACACTTAACACACATATATGATCATACACATAGAACATACACTTATTCACTTAATCCTTAATAATTTACCACAAAAATTTTTAAATCCACAAAATTCCTTCCCGAAAATCTCAAATCTATTCACTTATTTTATGTCTAGGTTTATTATTCAACCTTTAATCCATCGTTTAAGATTTAAATAATTATCTAAATTCTCGGGTTGTCACATATTCTATGTGTGGTGCAACGTGAAAGTAACTTGTGAAAGGCAAGCAGCCAATAAGTACACCCACAGTTAGCCGCAGGTGTACCTGTGACTACCTTATGTGGGTCCTACCCCTCCAGCTCGGTCTATTCTAAGTTGAAAAGGAGGTCTCACAAGTTGAAACTGTCAAATCTGGAAAAAAGACGCTACGTGATTGAGTGGAATAGCCTGAAATTCTAGTTTTCAAGATCAAACTGCGGGTCTACATGACACTAATTGGTATTCACCTGAACGCAGGGTACACAACACCAATGATCACGATTATTGCAAATGCTGGGTGGTTTGGGTGAGGGAGAATGAGAGAAACCAAATGCTGAGCGTAAATGAGAATGAGAGAAACGTGTAGAGGAGAATGAGAGAAACCAAATACTGAGCGTGTCTACCTAAGATCAAGGACCCCCGCCCCGGTGGAGGGTGCAAGTTTATTTCAGCCCGCCCCGGCGGGCATGCTCACTGACTTGGGAAAAGGCTTCCAAAAGTTCAGATTAAAATTATCTGATTTTCCTTCTTTTCTTGCCCGTTGTTGCTCTTACTTATTTTTGACCCCTCCTGCAACCATACACATGCAAGATAATAGATTATTGACGACTTGGAGTATGATTGAGAGTTTCAACAAAATGTTTACTCTATAATACCTACTACTTAATAAAAGCTACATTCTAATAATTATAAATAAAACCACGAAAAATAACGAAATATTGGGTTGCCTCCTAATTAGCGCTTGATTTTAAGTCGTTCAGTCTAACTACTCCCTGTTTTACTGTGTATTGGCGAGGGTAATGTTGACGACATGTTGACGACATCCCAGTTTGATTCGCCACCCTAGTAATGCTTTATCCGTTGACCGTTGACCTTGAACGTCTCTAATGGATTACGACTGTAGAGTTCAACGGTGCCATGAGGGAATACTCGCTTTATAGTGAATGGTCCCGACCATCTCGACTTAAGCTTTCCTGGGAACAATCGCAGCCGTGAGTTGAACCCGAGGACTGATTGACCCGGCTCGAATGTTCGATTCATAATTTTTTGGTCGTGCCATCTTTTAACCTTTTCTTTGTATAACTTGGCATTCTCGTATGCATGAAGCCAAAATTCGTCGAGCTCATTTAGTTGGAGTAGCCTCTTTTCTCCTACAGCGGATTGATCTAAATTCAATTTCTGAATTGCCCAGTAAGCTTTGTGCTGTAGCTCCACCGGTAAGTGACATGCTTTCCCATACAGAAGTTGATATGGCGACATCCCGATTGGTGTTTTGTATGCAGTTCAATAAGCCCATAATGCGTCATCCAACCAAAGTGACCAATCTTTTCGACTCGGATTTACGACTTTTTTCAATATCTTCTTAACTTCTCTGTTTGATACCTCAGCCTGTCCATTTGTTTGAGGATGATACGCTGTAGCCACCTTGTGGTTAACCCCATACTTAGCCAACAGAGCTGTAAAAGACTTATTACAGAAGTGACTACCATCGTCACTGATTATTGCTCTTGGCGTGCCAAACCTCGTGAAATTTTTTTTCTGTAGGAATTTAAGGACCACCTTGGCATCGTTGGACGGTAGTACTGCAGCTTCAACCCACTTCGAGACGTAATCCACCGCAAGTAGAATATACTGATTGCTCAAAGATGAAGGGAATGGCCGGAATGGCCCCATGAAATCGATGCCACATACATCAAAGATTTACACTTTAAGAATTGTTTGTAGGGGCATCTCATTCCGTTTGGAGATGTTTCTCACCCTTTGGCATCTATCACATGTTTTCAGAAATTGGTGGGCATCTTTGAACAATGTTGGCCAATAAAACCCGGCTTGAAGCACTTTTGCTGCGGTACGCTCACTCCCATAATGTCCCCCATATGCCGATGAGTGGCATTCCTGCAGTATGTTGTGCACTTCACTGTAGGGGATACACCTTCTAATCATCTTGTCGGCACACTGTTTGAATAAATACGGCTCATCCCACATATACCATTTGACGTCATGAAAAAATTTCTTTTTCTGTTGTCGTGTCAGATCAGGGGGAAGCATGTTGCTCACCAAATAATTCGCGAAGTCTGCATACCAGGGAAATTATGCATTTAACCCAAATTGTTGCTCATCTGGGAATGACTCGTTGATTCCGCATCTATCTTCATCCTTTTTCTCCGGATTTTCCAGCCTTGGTAAATGGTCGGCAACTTGATTCTCCGTTCCCTTTTTATCTTTAATCTCTAGGTCAAACTCTTGAAGTAGAAGAATCTATCGGATAAGGCGTGGCTTAGCATCTTTTTTCGCTATTAGGTACCGAATCGCCGAATGATCCGTGTAGACTATCACCTTGGTTCCGATCAAGTATGCCCAGAATTTGTCAAACGCGTACACCACTGTAACCAATTCCTTTTCTGTGGTAGTGTAATTCATTTGAGTCTCAGTGAGTGCTTGGCTTGCATAGTATATGGCGTGAAACACCTTGTCTCGTCTTTGTCCCAAAACAGCCCCAACCGCATAGTCGCTTGCATCACACATAAGCTCGAATGGCATATTCCAGTCCGGTGCGACTATTACGGGGGCTGTAGTTAATTTCTTCTTCAACAATTCAAACGCTGACTTCCATTCTGCAATAAAACTGAAAGTAACATCCTTCTCTAAAAGACTGCAAAGAGGTTTTGCAATTTTAGAGAAATCTTTTATGAACCTCCTGTAGAACCCAGCATGCCCCAGAAAACTTCTAATCCACTTAACGAAGCTTGGTGGAGGCAGTTTCTCGATCGTATCCAGCTTTGCTTTTTCCACCTCCAATCCTTCTAATCCTTGAGCTGACACCTTATGGCCCAAAATTATGCCTTCTTCAACCATGAAGTGGCATTTTTCCCAATTGAGTATGAGGTTTGTATCCTTACATCGCTGCAATACCATGACCAGATTCCTTTGGCAAGTATCAAAGTTGTCTCCATAGACCGAGAAATCGTCCATGAAGACTTCAACATTCTTTTCCACCATATCCAAAAAAATGGCCATCATACACCGTTGGAAAATTGCAGGTGCATTGCATAACCCGAATGACATCCTCCTGAATGCAAACGTGCCATAAGGGCATGCAAATGTTGTCATCTCTTGATCCTCAGGAGCGATGGCGATCTGGTTATAACCTGAGTATCCAACCAATAAACAGTAGTACTCATGTCCCGCTAATTTGTCTAACATTTGATCAATAAAGTGCAGCGGAAAATGATCTTTTCGGGTTGCCTTATTCAATCTCCTATAATCGATGCACACCCTCCATCCTGTAACTGTCCTTATTGGAAATAACTCGTTTTCCTCATTCCGTACCACAGTTATTCCCCCCTTTTTCGGCACACAATGAACCGGACTAACCCATTTAATGTCGAAAAATGGATATATGATACAGGCATCCAATAATTTCATAATTTCCTTCTTTACCACTTCCTTCATAATTGGGTTCAGTCGACGTTGATGCTCCACCGATGGTCTTGCATCATCCTCCATCAGAATCTTGTGCATGCAGAATGACGGACTAATTCCCTTTATATCTGCAATCGTCCAACCAATCGCTGATTTGTGATCCCTAAGAACCCTCAACAACTTTTCTTCCTACAATTCGTTAAGTGTAGCAGAAATAATTACAGGTAAAGAATTTGAATTACCTAAATAAGCATACCTGAGATGTTTAGGAAGTGGCTTAAGATCCAATGTTGGTGGCTCCTCCAATGACAGTTTCAATTTTTAGCAGCTTTTTCCTCCGTGTGCAAAGGTTCAAACGGTGCTCTGAATCTGCTAACTCGTGGCAATGAGTCTAACATATGTAAGAAGTCCACAAATTCTGGGTCGTCTTTTCCTCATCTCCTAGTAAGGTTATTTTTAATGGATCGTTGACCAAACTCTTACTCATATCTTCACCGATGAATTCCTAAATTAAATCCATCCGAAAACATTCTTCCTCATCCGTAGGGAATTTCATGGCCTTGAACACATTAAATTTGATATCTTGGACTCTCATAGTAAGTTCTCCTTTTTGCATGTCTATGAGTGTCCTTCCTGTAGCCAAGAAAGGTCTCCCTAGGATAATCGGTATGTTCTTATCCTCCTCAAAATCCAGAATGATAAAGTCCGCAGGGAATATAAACTTATCCACCCTCACTAAAATGCCCTCTACTATGCCTCTCAGATATGTGACTGACCTATCTGCCAATTGTAATGAAATGTTCGTCGGCCTTGGTGCAGGTAAACCCAATTCTAAGTATACTGACAATGGCATCAGGTTTACACTTGCCCCCAAATCACATAAACACTTGCTGAAATGCATACTCCCGATTGTGCATGGGATAGTGAAGCTGCCCGGGTCCTTGAGTTTTGGTGGTAATTTCTGCTGTAATACTGCACTACACTCCTCTGTTAGTGCCACAGTCTCAAAATCTTCCCATTTCTTCTTCCTTGACAGAAACCCTTTCATAAGTTTTCCGTAGCTCGACATTTGTTCTAGGGCCTCTGCAAATGGTATGTTGATTTGAAGTTTCTTGAAAATTTCCAAATATTTGGCAAATTGTTTGTCTAATTTTTGTTTTTGAACTCTTTTCTAGAATGGTGGGGGAGGATAGACAGCTGGTTCGTTAACTGGTCTGTTCTTTTCCAAGTTTTTTTCGTTCCCTTGCTTAGCCTTGCCCACTGTATTTTCTTTCTCTGGTTCAACCTCCTTTGTAACCGAAATTTCTGGCTCTTGACCATCAAGTTATTTTCCACTTCTCAACATAATAGCTTGACACTGCTCAAGATTACCCTTAGGATTTCTCCCGGTGTCACTTGGTAATGTCCCTTCTGGTCTGTTATTCAATGCCAACACAATTTGACCTATCTAATTCTCAAAATTTTTGGTAGCCATCTCTTATGATTTCATAGCCATAACTTGATTTTTTATAGCCAATTCGGTGCTAGTCATGAATTTTGCCAACACTTCCTCCATATCAAATTTCCTTTCTTGATATTGAGCTGGTTGTTGCTGGATCTGAAATCCTGGTGGATATGATTGTCATGAAGCTTGATTTTGCTAGTTGTTGCTCCATGAGACATTCGGGTGATTCCTATTTCCTTGATTGTATGTGTTCTGATATGTGTTTTGTGAAATTCTGTTGTAACTGCCGATGAACTGCACAACTGTTGGATTAATCGCACATTGCTCCGTTAGGTGCTCTCCCGCGCACAACTCGCATATTATTGCCGCTTGCTATACTTGCTGTGTTTGTTGTGCTTATGCTGCTATTACCGACTCCAACATCTTTGAAAGTGCAGATATATGTGCTTGCATAGCTGTCATACTATCTACTTCTAACATCCCAGCTGTCTTTGCTTGTGTCATTGTTGCTGTGGGCCACTGGTAGTTATTAGCTGCCATTGTTTCAATCAACTCGCATGCTTCCTCGTAACTCTTAGCCATGAATGCTCCGCCCGACGTTGCATCAATACTTATCCTGAGATTCCCATGTAACCCACTGTAAAAGGTGTTCATTTGCAGCCACTTGGGCAATCCATGATGTTGGCATTTTCTGAGCAATTCCTTGTATCTCTCCCAAGCCTCATATAACGACTCCACATGTTGCTGTTCAAACATCGTTATCTCATTTCTCATTTTCGCGGTTTTCGCCGATGGAAAGAATTTTACGAGGAATTTCTGAGCTAAATCCTCCCATGTAGTTATTGAACCGGATGGCAAAGAATGTAACCAGCTCTTCGCCTTGTCCCGTAAAGAGAATGGGAACAATCGAAGTTTCACAGCTTCATCCGACACCCCATTGAACCTGAAGGTTTCACACACTTCCAAAAAACTGACTAAATGCTCATTTGGATCGTCATTTGCCAATCCCCCAGAATAAACTAAATTCTGAATCATTTGTATCATCCCTGGCTTAATTTCAAATGTATTCGCTGCTATTGCGGGCCTGGTGATGCTTGATTGCAGTTCAGTCACCTTGGGCGTCGCGTAGTCCCTTAATGCTTTCTGATCTTCGGCTGCCATTTCCTCTTCTTTCTCAGGTATTTCAAATTCTTGTCTCGTTTCCTTGATCCACTTGCTCAACCTCTAAAACCTTTTCTTATTGTCGTCGTCAAAAGGCAAAAAATCTGGATTTTTGGACCGAGTTTGCATAAACTGCTTCCACACCTGAAATAGAAGAAACAAAACAAAAATAAAAATGTCTAAGTAAAACTGGATTAATTAAACTGATATTGTAACACTATAAAGATTTATACTAAATAACACCCTGGCAACGGCACCAAAAACTTGTTGGGTAAAATCTAATTACGCACAACACGCAAGTATACGTGGTCAACAAGTAATAATGTGATGAATAGAGTATCGTTCCCACAGAGACAATTTAGTAAGAAACTTAACTTCACAATTACCAATTTCCTATTAATCCTAATTTTATTAAACTATCCAATTCAATGATTAAAAATTATAGAATCCAAGTTAAAAACAAATAAAGTACCACAAACCAATTACCAATATCAAAATCTAGAATTTCAAACAATTAATGGATAATTAGACTTATGATTTCACCCTAAGATTCACTCTAATTTTAACACCTTTATTCAAATTTAATTCATAATCCTAGTTTATTAATCAAGAACACGAACGTAGTATTAACCACCTCTCGATGCACTAATACCGTATTAACATCAATCCACAATTAAGATAGAAATCCGTTAAACACCTTAATCAACTAACTCACTATATCTCTATGTGAATTATAATTAAAGAAGGTTTAAGAACAAGTTCTCTATCCGATTACATGCGATGTCAAGCATATCTCTACCTTAACATTCACCAAGATTAAGCTATTCACAAAATTCATGAACACATGCTATATCAACTAGGTCTAGATTTGAATATCCTCTCTCGAATCCAAACAAATCCACAAAGAATTGTTGATCAGGCAATTCATAGATTCACTCTCAAATTAATATAGATAAACTGGAAATAGCTGATTAACTTGGAAATCAAAGTTTACAAAATCATAGATTCACTCAAAGATCCATCATAAGCCAAAATAGTGAATAAATAAATTATGGAAATCATTCTTTCGATCACAAATAATAATATAAGATGAAGAATATTGAATAACACCCTTCACGTCGCCTAGAATCGCAATCGTCTTGAAAATCTCCTAGAAATACTCCTCCAATGCTTGCTTAGAAAAACTGAGATTAATTAATTTTTTGTTAACTTCCATTTTCTGTTGTGTGAATTGTGTTTTTAACGCCATCTTCAGCTCCCTCCTTGTTCTGTTCGAAGTCTACCTATTTTAGAGTCCCAGCGCCTCAGCAAAGTCCCACAAACCAAGTACCAGCAGAGTTCAAAACGCATCAGGAGAGTGCAGGATTCGGCACCCCCGCCCCAGCGGGGGGTACACGGTAGAACACGCCCGCCCCGGCGGGATAGTACTATACTAAAAAAAACTTTCACTTCCTTGTGCATTTTTCTAACTTCGCTCCAAAACTCTGTCTTTCTTTACCACTTGCATCCATAACCGCCCTACACATAAAATAACATGAAACAAGTGAAAACGAACACAAAACAAGAAGATAACTTTGAATTTAAACTTGAAATGAATACCGATTCGTGTATATTAAATCCACTTATCAAGGCACACCTCAAAGACAACCCTAAGGACATTCAGCACTTGCAGCACCCCAATCTAAGTGATAACCCTGAGCAACGACTGTTAAATCAAGCCAGAGCCGAAGATAACCACGGTGAGGGGCAAAATCATTATTTTGCCACCTCGATCCCAGATTCACGCCGTCTCAACAACATTTCAACCTACATGTTACACAGAAGTGTCCTACAAGAACCATAACTCCAATCCCAAGTGACTAATACACAAGATAGCACATCGGATGAAATTTGAAGACTTGAAGACCTGGGCATGGACCCATCTTCCTGACTTCGCACAACCTCTTATCCCATGTCATTTGTGTAGCTATCGACAACAACATTCTGAAAAGGTATCATACGCCTCCATCGGATGCCCGGATTGAAAGTTATAAAGGTTTGAACGGACAGCACGTTCGTACTTCGAGACGGCGGGGCCTACGAAGCCCGGGGTACCTTGGGCAGCCGCAGGTACATCTGCGGCTGCCACAGGTACACCTGCAGCTCCCCCCTCTATAAATAGAGAGCTTGGGGTGGCCATTTGTAAGAGAAAAAAGGCGAGGAAGTCCTGTCCATTTTGCTCTGTACACACTATAAACTGAGTGCTTTCTCATTTCAAACACTTGTGAGCTTATATTTTTCTATATTTACTGATGGGAACCGAGTGTACATCCATTTAAAGCTATTTAAAGTCTTCTTTGGCAACCGACTGTAAGCCTTCTTACATTTCTTAAAGCCTTTTCTCCACTTTTTTGAACACACTTTTATTCACGTTGAGAGTCGTGTGTGTGTATGCCCAGACCGTCGGTTCGTGAAATTTATTGATTTTCTATATATATATATATATATATATATATATATATATAACTCGTTCAATTCTACGCATTCAATTCTTGTATTCTCTTCGTATATAGTTCGTACGATATTCGTATTATACGTCGTAATAATCTTCTTACTATATTCATATCATAACTAGTATCATACTCGTATTTCTTACGTATAACAACCCTAATCATTATACGTAGCCATTAAATTCTCGGAACTCACTTTTTCCAACCCTTAGGTTTTAAGTTCGCAGGCGAAAACTTCGTTTGCCATAACTAAAATATTATTAAATATTCCATTACGTCTTATTATTCTATCATTACGCATTCCTCAAAAATTCAAACTTAATCTCTGAGTAGAAACGGATGAATAGTGTTTTTATAGAAACTTCTCATAAAACTTTCATTTTCGTCTTGAAAATTCATAACAATTAATCCTAGCACATAGCCATAATACTAACCACATTCGCACATATTAGGTCATAGAACGACCTTTAAACAGCTTACTCACATAAACAAACAATTAAATTTATTTAATTCAAATAATCAAATAAAAATTTAATTCACATAAAGATCCGATTTTTTCGGGCGTTACATCTTTCCCCCCTTATAAGGATTCTATCCCCATCATCTCGCTACAATTACATAAATAAATGGGAAAAAGTTTCTTTCATTTTACTCTCGAGTCCCCACGTTGCTTCTTCAGCATTGTGGTCCCTCCAATCTACCTTCATCGAATGTATTATCTTATTTATCAAGACTTGTTCCTTCCTATCAGCAATCTGAATTGGAAGTTCTTCATACTCTAAGTCTTTTTTCTACTTGAATAGATTCATACTCTATTACGTGCTTGTAGTCCGGTCTATAAGGATGTAAAACTGACACATGAAACACATTATTTATTCGTTCAATCTCTGGAGGTAAGGCTACTTCATAAGCTACCTCTTATACCCTTCTTAAAATTTCAAATGGTCCTATGAACCTTGGACTTAACTTTCCTTTTCTTTCAAAAACGAATCTTCCCTTTCCACTCTAGAATCTTTAGCGATTATAATAATCCACTCGTTCGTTGGTGTTCAGCCTTAACTTTATGACAAGTTATACACTTACTAACATATTCCGCTATCTCTCTTTTCATATTTGGCCAACAATAATTCTGTCGAAGGTCATGACACATCTTAGTACTACCTAGATACATCGAGAACCTCAACATATGGGCCTCTCTTATTATCTCTCCATTTAACTTGGAATTATTTGGAACTCAAATTCTTCCTTCAAAACAAGATTATACTTGCTCGTCTCTTCATTGTCCATCCTCTTCTTCATTTACTCCCACCCCTTGTTACCTAGTTGTACTTCCTTAACTCGTTCTATTTTCGTTGTAAGACCCCAACTTTTATAAATAAAGATAAATTTTCTATAAATATCATTTTTGAATATTATGGAGTTAATTTGGTATAATGTTATAGTTATGGGTAATATTTATAAATTTTGCAAAGTATGCAAGTTATTATATAATATTCGATTGGTCGGGGAATATTTGTTTTAATAGGGAATATTCGTACAACGACACAATCATTGGTGGACCCTATAACAGAATTATTGTCGGATTGAGAAAACGACAAAAATATTTTTATGAGAATAACGACGGAAATTTTACCATTGTTACTGTTGAACTACTCGGTAGTAAAAGTATAGTAATACGTGTGGTTGCATAGTAGCACACGGTATTAATTATTAATGCTTATGTGAGAAGTTACTCAGTTTGATTCAATTATTGTCAGTTAATAATATGAATTATTTAGCGATAATGACGTTTTGTTTTATTCGTATTATTAACGTAATAAAACAGAAACATCTTTTTATATAAAACAGAATACTTTATTAAAGTTATTCTATAAATAGAATATATTATATTTTATTTAAAAGATTTTTCTTTAAATATGGACCGTCAGATTAAAGTAATCAATCTGGACCGTTCATGGATTAGTTACTATGCATTCTATTTTTCTATAAATAGTAGCTCATTCCTTCATTATTTCTTACGAATTCACTGAACTCTAGAGAGAAAAACTATAGAGAGAAACTATAGAGAGAGAGAGAAGAAGAGTATTCTGCTACTTAACTACTTCCTTATTCCAGCTCGTCTTTAAAACGGTAAGGGGTGTTATTCTTTCTTATTCATGAAGAGAACTTTTGTTATTCCATTTCTTATTATTCTGTTGGAATAACCTACTAGGTCTACCCTATACTTGGTGACATTCTTCTATTATTCTGTTGGAACATCCTGTCTGTGTGTTTTACACCGGACCTGGTTCCGTTTTTATTATTATTCTGTTGGAACATCATGTCTGTGTGTTTTACACCGGACCTGGTTCCATTATTTATTATTCTGTCGGAATATCCTGTCTGTGTGTTTTACACCGGACCTGGTTTCATTATTTATTATTCTGTCAGAATATCCTGTCTGTGCGTTTACGCCGGACCTGGTTCCATTATTTATTATTCTGTTGGAATAACCTGTCTGTGCGGTCTATTGCATGCATGGTGATTTCTTTTGTTATTCCATTCTTTATTGTACTAAGTTGGTTAAGTTTTGACTTCTATACTCCATGAAATTAGTGGAATATCCTTGATATTTGCGCTTCATCTAGTATCTATTCATGAAAATATTCTCCTGATCATTCTTGAATTTTACTCCACAAAGCCGTATCATGTTGACAATTTGGACGTTGTTAATTTTTGGATAAATTAATTCTTGAACTTGGTTTATTGAATTCTTATATCATTGTCATCATCCTTATGTTTATAAAATGTTGAAAGTCATATGTGGCCTGTAGTACATAGATGGACTTGGTATGATTATGACCAGGGATTATTCGGTATAATCATGACCGTAATGTTACAAATGATGTGGTAAAAGTCCTCATTGGCCCGTAGTGCATTGATGGACAGTTGTTGGCGTGATCATGACTATTAATGAATACACGAATATCCTTGGCCGTAGTGCAGGGGTGATTCGATTATGTGGATTATTTTATTAAGCTGAGTCTCAGCGATCACAGTGTTGAAAAACCTTTTAAACCTTTTAAACTTGATGTCTATTATATTTTATCAGTTTAACATTGTTGAAGGCTAATGATAATTTATTATGCATTATCTTAGTCATAATATTTCTTACTGGGCTAGTTGAGCTCACCCTTTCTTTCACTGTTCTCTTCAGGAAATGAGAACGTAGCTGGGGCAAGTCGGGGAACAGAGTGATGGTTCGAATGATAGTATTAGTTAGTAGTCCTCATTATTCTATGTAATAGTGTGTTAATAGATGTAATGAGGACTCCTTTTGAGTATGAATACTCTCTAGAAGATAATATTTGTATTCAAACTCACAATTTATGTTTTGTCGTATTGTACACGACAGTTGTATTAGTAAGTTGTATTTATATTTTGTACTATGTATCTGATGACCCAAGATGGGTGATGTATACCTAATTTTGGGGGCGTCACAGTTGGTATCAGAGCCTAGGGATATGATCCCTGGCTAAGATGTAAGAATAGAACTAGGAGGGGAGAGACGGGGAATTCCTTCGCTAGTATGACCTACCTAAGTTTATTTGCATGATATTTAATTGGTCGGTCATAATATAAGGATAATATATGACATATCAATTAACTTTTTTTGTGGCAGTATCTGAAAATGACATCTGAGAATGTTGAGAATAGCAATGGAGCACAGGCGATTATTGATTCACCACATATCAATAATCAGGATAATGTTCATCAGGAAGGTGACAATCCTCATGCAAACAACAACACTGACCAGATGATGAATGATGGAATGTTCAGAGGTTTTATGCAATTCATGCAACAACAGGTGAAAGCGGCTCCTGTCCACAACGTAGGTGGAAATACTGGAAACTCTCAGGCGGTCACCGCTAAGCAGTTTAAGGAGCTGGGACCACCGGAGTTTAAGGGAGAACCCAAACCACTTGTAGCTGAAACATGGATAAAGCAGATCACCATGATATTTGATGTCTTGGGTTGCTCCGAGGAGCAAAAGGTTCCCTTTGCCACCTTTATGTTGCGAGGAGAGGCAGATTACTGGTGAGAATCGATAAGGCGTACTCAACCTGCCGCACTGAAGATGTCTTGGGAGAAGTTCCAAGAGTTGTTTAACGACAAATACTTTCCCGAGAGTATTCGTCACATGAAGGAGGTGGAGTTCATCAAATTGGAGCAGAATAATATGACCGTGTCGCAGTACGAGGCAAAATTTGCGGAGTTATCCCGGTTTGCGTCCCACCTGGTGGATAATGAAGAAAGAATGACGCGGATGTTTTTAAGAGGTTTGAAGCCGGAGATACGTCAACACCTTGTTTCTCATAAACTGTGTTTGTATTCAGATGTTGTAAATAGGGCTCAGTTGGTGGAGCGCGATAACGAGACAACGCAACCAAAAGAGAGCAGCCGGCAAAATGATAATACCAGTGAAAGCAGTCATCGAAGCGGTGATAACAAGCGTGGAGGGAATCAACAGGCCAGAAATGGTAACCACTTCGGTGGTAATCAGGGCCAAAACAATAAGAATGGGCATTTCAAGAAGAGGAGATTCAACAATGATGGAAAGACGTCAGCACCAGCACTTGTCGTTAAGGAAGGAGAACGACCATCTATCATATGTTTCAAATGCGCAGGGGAGGGGCACATCAGTCCAAATTGCGCGATGCCGTCCAAAGCATGTTATAATTGTGGAAGAGAAGGTCATTTAGCCCGATTTTGTCGTTTACCGAAGACAAATTCAGCTAGGATGGAGGCACCAAAGGCCGTCCCAGAAAAGTCAAAACCAGTTGTGCAAGGGAGAGCTTTTGTTGTGAACTCCCAGAGAGCAAGGAACCCGAATGAGGTCATCACGGGTAAGCTTATCATAAACTCTAACGAAGTCTATACTTTATTTGATACCGGTTCTACCCATTCTTTTATTTCTCCCACTTGCGCTCATCGATTAAATTTGATTCCGGAGAAATTAGACTTTGACTTAGCAGTTGAAACTCCATTGGGAGAAACCTTCATTACATCCACTGTTTATAAGTCTTGTTTGGTTCAAGTTGGTACCCACACATTACCTGTCGATCTTATTTCATTAAAAATACTTGCATTTGACGTGATTCTAGGGATTGATTGGTTAACTACTCATCATGTAAAAATTGATTGTTTTCGTAAGGTTGTCAGCTTTCATATTCCTAATCGACCTATTATGCGAATTCAAGCAACCAAACCATTAAAATCAATCGCTGTCATCTCAAGCCATAAAGCTAGTCGTTTATTAAAAAAACGAATGCCAAGCTTTCTTAGCTCATGTCACGGATCTAAACAAAAATACGTCAGTTTTGAATGATATTTCTATTGTTAATAAATTCCCTGACGTATTCCCTGAAGAACTTCCTGGCCTACCCCTAGAGCATGAAATTGAATTTTGTATCGACCTTGAACCCGGTACAAAACCCATTTCAAAAGCCCCATATCGAATGGCTCCTATTGAACTTCAGGAGTTAAAGATCTAACTGCAGGAATTGTTAGACATTGGCTTTATTCGTCCTAGTACTTCTCCTTGGGGTGCTCCTGTGCTATTCGTGAAGAAGAAAGATGGAAGCATGCGACTTTGTATTGATTATCGGGAGTTGAATCATGTCACCATCAAAAATAGGTACTCATTGCCACGTATTGATGACCTGTTTGACTAGTTACAAGGAGCACAATTCTTTTCAAAGATCGATCTTCGTTCTGGATATCATCAGCTGAAGGTTAGAACTGAGGATATTCCAAAGACTGCCTTCAGAACTCGGTATGGGCATTATGAATTCTTAGTTATGTCTTTTGGATTGACTAATGCTCCTGCTGCCTTCATGGATATGATGAACAGGGTATTCAAGGAATATTTGGATCACTTTGTGGTCGTCTTTATCGATGACATCCTTGTTTATTCCAAAAGCCGTGAAGATCATGAGCAACACTTGAGGTTGGTACTCCAAAAGCTTCATGAATACAAACTTTATGCCAAGTTGAAGAAATGCGAGTTCTGGCTGGAAGAGGTAGCATTCCTTGGGCATGTAGTATCAAGTCGTGGAATATCGGTTGACCCGGCAAAGATTGAAGCTATTCAAAGCTGGGAGCAACCTAAATCAGTGACCGAGGTACGTAGCTTTCTTGGTTTAGCTGGTTATTATCGGAGATTCGTGGAAGGATTTTCTCGAATCGCTACTCCATTAACTCAGCTGACTCGGAAAGATACAAAGTTCGGTTGGAGCGAAGAATGTGAGCAGAGTTTTCAAGAACTTAAGAGGAGACTCATTTCAGCACCTGTTCTAACAATACCATCTGGCTCGGAGGGATTTGTCATCTACAGTGATGTTTCGAGCAAAGGGTTGGGATGTGTTCTCATGCAACATGGAAAAGTCATAGCCTATGCATCAAGACAACTCAAGGAATATGAGAGGAATTATCCTACTCATGATCTAGAGTTGGCAGTTGTTGTCTTTGCACTTAAAATTTGGAGGCATTACTTGTATGGGGAGAAGGTGGAGATCTTTACGGATCATAAAAGCCTTAAATATTTCTTCACTCAAAAGGAACTCAACATGCGACAACGATGCGACAACGACGTTGGCTTGAACTGTTGAAAGATTATGATCATACCATTCAATATCATCCTGGAAAAGCGAACGTGGTAGCTGACGCATTGAGTAGAAGATCATATGCAAGTACGAGTGCGATATTGTCAACACAAAGGCCCATTTTGTGTGATTTGCAAAGGATGGAGATGGAGTTAAAGACTCCAAGGACCCATGTGATGATGGCGAATATACGAGTTGAACCGACTTTAATCGATAAAGTTAAAGCTGCTCAAGCTACAGACCTGGAGCTGATGCGTATGAGGAAAAAGGTGCAAGAAGGTGCTATGCCGGTAGCAAGAATCGATGAAGAAGGAATACTTCGAGTCAACTCCAGACTTTGTGTTCCTAACAACCCTGATTTAAAGTATGAAATCATGATGGAGGCGCACAACACACCGTTTGCAATCCATCCTGGAAGTACCAAAATGTATCATGATCTTCGTCATACATTTTGGTGGAGCAATATGAAGAGAGAGATAGCGTTGTTTATCTCAAGGTGTCTAACTTGTCAACGAGTCAAAGCGGAGCATCAAGTACCAAAAGGTCCATTGCAACCACTTGAAATTCCAGAATGGAAGTGGGAGCACATTACCATAGATTTCGTTATCGGTCTTCCTAGGGTTTCTCAAGGTATTGATGCGATTTGGGTCATTGTTGATAGATTGACCAAGTCTGCTCATTTCTTACCGATACGAGAAACTTATACACTTGAACGTCTTGCTCGTATGTACATAAACGAGATTGTAAGACTGCATGGTATGCCAGTATCCATAGTTTCTGACCGAGACCCAAGATTCACTTCACGATTTTGGGTTAGTTTACAAAAACCTATGGGCACGGAGTTACAATTTAGTTCAGCATATCATCTTCAGACGGACGGACAATCAGAGAGGACTATTCAAACTCTTGAAGATCTATTAAGACTCTATGTCTTTGACTTCAAGGGAAGTTGGGACAAGTTCTTACCATTGGTGGAGTTTTCCTACAACAACAGTTATCAAGCAAGTATTGGCATGGCTCCATTCGAAGCATTGTATGGAAGAAAATGTCGTTCTCCAGTATACTGGGATGAGGTGGGTGAAGCAACGTTGTTGGGACCGGAGTTGGTTCGTATGACTACAGAAAAGATTCAAACGATCCGACAACGTATAAAAACCTCACAAGATCGACAAAAGAGTTATGCTGATCTTCATCGAAAGGACGTGGAATTTGATGTAGGAGATCATGTGTTCTTACGTGTTTCTCCATGGAAAGGAGTTACGAGATTTGGAAAGAGAGGAAAGCTCAATCCTCGATTCATCGGTCCATTTTTAATCCTCGATCGAGTAGGAACTGTGGCTTATAGACTCTCTTTACCGCCAAGTATGTCTCGTGTTCATAACATTTTTCACATATCCATGTTACGCAAATATGTGGAAGACCCGAACCACATTATTGAGTTAGAACCGGACGAAATAGCGGAGGATTTGACGTATGAAGAAGTTCCTATTCAAATCTTGGATAAGAAGGAACATATTCTACGCTCCAAGGTTATACCTCAAGTCAAAGTTTTGTGGAGAAACCACGATGTTGAGGAAATGACTTGGGAGTTAGAATCTGAAATGAAATCAAGGTATCCTTATCTCTTCGACATACCAGGTACGTACCCTAATTTCGAGGGCGAAATTTCATAAGAAGGGGAGGTTGTAAGACCCCAACTTTTATAAATAAAGATAAATTTTTTATAAATATCATTTTTGAATATTATGGAGTTAATTTGGTATAAAGTTATAGTTGTGGGTAATATTTATAAATTTTACAAAGTACGCAAGTTGTTATATAATATTCGATTGGTCGGGGAATATTCGTTTTAACAGGGAATATTCGTACAACGACACAATCATTGGTGGACCCCACAACAGAATTATTGTCGGATTGAGAAAACGACAAAAATATTTTTATGAGAATAACGGCGGAAATTTTACCATTGTTATTGTTGAACTACTCGGTAGTAAAAGTACAGTAATACGTGTGGTTGCATAGTAGCACACGGTATTAATTATTAATGCTTATGTTAGAAGTCACTCAGTTTGATTCAATTATTGTCAGTTAATAATATAAATTATTTAGCGATAATGACGTTTTGTTTTATTCGTATTATTAACGTAATAAAACAGAAACATCTTTTTATATAAAACAGAATACATTATTAAAGTTATTCTATAAATAGAACATATTATATTTTATTTAAAAGATTTTTCTTTAAATATGGACCGTCAGATTAAAGTAATCAATCTGGACCGTTCATGGATTAGTTACTATGTATTCTATTTTTCTAAAATAGCAGCTCATTCCTTCATTATTTCTTACAAATTCACTGAATTCTAGAGAGAGAAACTATAGAGAGAAACTATAGAGAGAGAGAAGAAGAGTATTCTGCTACTTAACTACTTCCTTATTCCAGCTCGTCTTTAAAACGGTAAGGGGTGTTATTCTTTCTTATTCATGAAGAGAACTTTTGTTATTCCATTTCTTATTATTCTGTTGGAATAACCTGTATACGCGGTCTACCCTATACTTGGTGACATTCTTCTATTATTCTGTTGGAACATCCTGTCTGTGTGTTTTACACCGGACCTAGTTCCGTTTTTATTATTATTCTGTTGGAACATCATGTCTGTGTGTTTTACACCGGACCTAGTTCCGTCTTGTTATTATTCTGTTGGAACATCCTGTCTGTGTGTTTTACACCGGACCTGGTTCCATTATTTATTATTCTGTCAGAATATCCTGTCTGTGTGTTTTACACCGGACCTGGTTCCATTATTTATTATTCTGTCGGAATATCCTGTCTGTGCGTTTACGCCGGACCTGGTTCCATTATTTATTATTCTGTTGGAATAACCTGTCTGTGCGGTATATAGCATGCATGGTGATTTCTTTTGTTATTCCATTCTTTATTGTACTCAGTTGGTTAAGTTTTGACTTCTATACTCTATGAAATTAGTGGAATATCCTTGATATTTGCGCTTCATCTAGTATCTATTCATGAAAATATTCTCCTGATCATTCTTGAATTTTACTCCACAAAGCCGTATCATGTTGACAATTTGGACGTTGTTAATTCTTGGATAAATTAATTCTTGAACTTGTTTTATTGAATTCTTATATCATTGTCATCATCCTCATGTTTATAAAATGTTGAAAGTCATCTGTGGCCTGTAGTGCATAGATGGACTTGGTATGATTATGACCAGGGATTATTCGGTATAATCATGACCGTAATATTACAAATGATGTGGTAAAAGTCCTCATTGGCCCGTAGTACATTGATGGACAGTTGTTGGCATGATCATGACCATTAATGAATACACGAATATCCTTGGCCGTAGTGCAGGGGTGATTCGATGATGTGGATTATTTTATTAAGCTGAGTCTCAGCGATCACAGTGTTGAAAAACCTTTTAAATCATAAAAGATAGTAGAGTTTATTTTCTACTTGACTCTTTTAATGGATTGCTTGTTCCGCTGCAGTTAAACTTGATGTCTATTATATTTTATCTGTTTAACATTGTTGAAGGCTAATGATAATTTATTCTGCATTATCTTAGTCATAATATTTCTTACTGGAGAACGTAGCTGGGGCAAGTCGGGGAACGGAGTGATGGTTCGAATGATAGTATTAGTTAGTAGTCCTCACTATTCTATGTAATAGTGTGTTAATAAATGTAATGAGGACTCCTTTTGAGTATGAATACTCTCTAGAAGATAATATTTGTATTCAAACTCACAGTTTATGTTTTGTCGTATTGTACACGATAGTTGTATTAGTAAGTTGTATTTGTATTTTGTACTATGTATCTGACGACCCAAGATGGGTGATGTATACCTAATTTTGGGGGCGTCACATTCGTGGATTGAGTCTACATTGTGAATAACATCTCTACCGCTTCACTCGGTAATTAAACTTCTAACTCCCTTCTCGCCATCTCCGATATTAATTCATTCTGAGTCGTTAACATTGATAGCTTTTCCCTACCCTTCCTACTTAACGCGTCAGCTACTACGTTTGCCTTCCCTGAATGATATAATATATCACCGTCGTAATCTTTTATCAATTCTAACCACCTTCGCTACCTCATATTCAACTCCTTTTGTGTGAAGATATATTTCAGACTCTTATAGTCCGTGTATATCTCACACTTCTCCCCGTATAAATAATGTCTCCATATTTTTAATATAAAAAACTACAGCTGCCAATTCTAGGTCATGAGTAGGATAGACTCATAATCCTTCAATTAACGTGACGCATACGCAATGACATTGCCATGCTACATGAGCACGTAACCCAGTCCTTTATGTGAAGCATCACGATAAACTACAAAATTTCTCGTATCATCTAGTAAAGATAATACATGTGTCTCACTTAACTTCATTTTTAGTTCCTGAAAACTATTTTTCACACTTCTCATTCCACACATACCTTATTAAATTCCTCGTCAAAGTCGTCAATAAATATTACGATTAACTTGCCCAACTATTGTTCGAACACTCTGTGACGCTAATGGTACTTTCAACCATAGCACCTCACAAGAATACCTGTCAATTTGCCACCGACTTGCTCGATGCCCTTACGAAAAGTCTAGCTTCAGCGCATTAGTCAACTGAAATGACATAACCAAAAACTCATAATAACCATAACGAGTTCTGAAAGTTGTCTTAGGTACCTCCTCCTTCCTTACTTTTAACCGACGATACCCCATACACAAATCTATCTTAGAAAAATACTTTTCCCCTTTCAACTGATTAAATAGATCATCGATCCTGGGCAATGGGTATTTATTCTTAATTGTTAACTAGTTCAATCACGATAGTCGATACACAATCGTAACGATCCATCCTTCTTCTTTACAAACAATACCCGTGCTCCCACTCTCTGGGTATCCACAAAATAGTACATATATCATATACCCCTTCCTCACCATCTTCTTAACTTGTGTCATGGTTAGACAATAAGAGTGTCCCGGTAATTTACTACCGTAGACCACTACCTTGAGTTTCTTAGAAATATGAAGGTTCACAGTTTTCTTATGACAATCTATTATAGCTTTATGGTTAATTAACCAATCCCTATCGAGAATTACTTCAAATTCTCTCAACCTTATCGACATAAGATCTACCGATAATCTGTTACCTCTAATATCCACGAAATAATTCTTATGAATGTGTTCAATGGGAATTATCTCTTTATTTGCTACCTTAACATTTAAAGGTATTTCTAATCTTTCTAGGAATAAACCTAATCACTTAGCAAATTCACATGCTATAAAAGAACAGGTAGCATCCCAATCAAACAGCACATAAGCATTCATTTTATTGACTGGAAGGATACCTGTTACTACATCCGCTGATGCAACTACGTCTTGGACAGTCATTTTAAAATTACGGGCCATAGGTCTACCCGGTGATGTTGGTTCAGTAATGGTTAACTTACCACTACTAGTACCCTTGCTACCCTCTGACCCCTTCTTTGGGCAATTTCTTCCCATGTGGTTCATCGTCCCACAAACAAAACATCCTCGGTTCTTCTTAGGATCATGACAATTGGGTGATATATGACCCTTCTGTCCACTATTATAACAAACCAACTTCCCTTAAAGATAGACTCCTAGATGTGTCTTTTCGCATGTCCTGTATGCCTCGATCCTACGATTAGGATCCCCTTGTTCCACTCCAGTATTCCCGGAGTTAAAACTCTTCCTCTTGGCCATACTACCACTACCACTGGCTCCCTCCGCCTTGGATACTCCTTCTCCTTTACTTTTATTCTTCCCCTCCTCGTGGTATTGGCTCAAAGCCTCACTAACAACCTCTGTAATAATTGTTTTCTCCATAATAGTCCCGTAGGAAGCACTCTAGAGTACAAAAATTCTACTATAGAGCCAAGGTTTCAATCCCTGCTCAAACCTACGAGCCTTCCTCTCCTCAGTGTCCGCTTGGTGTGGAGCCAATCTTGCCAATTCATTGAATTTGGCGGAACCGTCATGTCCCCTTGCTTAAGTTCTAAGAACTTAATCTTCATTCTCCGCTGCATGCTTGTAGGGAAATAGTTCTCGAAGAAAACCTTCTTGAATTGTTCCCACGTTACTGCATCTGTCCTAGTCCCACCCTGGTAAGCCTCCCAGCAGAAGTTGGCTTCTCCCTTCATCATATAGGTCGCAAAAGAAATCTTTTGCGCCACCCCTACGATTGTAATAACAAACGCCTTCTTAATTTCCTTTACCCATGTTTGGGCCTCTATTGGGTCCATAGTTCTTTTGAACTCCGGCGGACCTACACTTTTAAATTCTTTAAAGGTAGTCGTTCTGACTACCCTAGGTACTGCGGGTACTCTACCCCCAATTTGGTTAAGTGCAGCCGTTAATAAATTAATGAACTCTTGCATAGGGTTGTTCTGACCCCCTTGGTTATCATTATAGGACTCAACCTCCTGATTACGTTGTCTCCTTCTTGGTGGCATTTTTTGATTAAATAAATAAAGTTTCATTATTACTTATTTGCTTACTTACTTATTATTCGCCAAACAATAACTCAATCCATAACAAAGCACATTAAATAAAAGCTTCGTTATATTCATATGCTTCTTCATAGTTTGAAACTATTTACAATTCATTTCCATAGCCCAAAAGCTATTACATTTCTATCCCACAATTGAACTTCACAAAAATTGGGATTTACAAAAAGACTACCCTTTAATTATACAAAAGAGGGTTTTACGTCACTACACAAAATATTTACTGCTTTAGACTTCTAATAATGCATAACAGCATCCTCCTGCTTCTCATTCGCAAGAATCGACACAATATCCCGACTAATCGTATGACAGGTTTGTCCTGACTCAATGGAATAACAAGCAATTTTCAGCTTGAAATCCTTATAAGCACTCTCATGGATGTAAGACATCCGTGCTATGTTCTGGTTCTTCTCCCCCAGATCTTTACGAAGCTCAACGGCCTTATTCTTATACTTTGTCGCCTTATCCTTCATGAGCACTTTCTCATCATGCTCTTTCTTAACATCTACTTATGCAGATTCCTTAGTTTCATGGAGATCACTAATCTCCTTCCTCTGGTTCTGCACAATAGTGCGCAGTTGCACATTTCGATCAAGCACTGCCAGATACAATGCTCTCATTGCCTCTGGAGGTGTTGTCTCTAGCGCAGGTACCACCGTATTAAACGATGCTACCTCCATCTCCTCATCCACATCGACCAACATATCCCTAAACATGAAGCTATCGATGGACATCTACAATAACACATAACATGTTGATTAGCATAATACACAATAGTATAATCACAAATCACATTTAATTTATTTAGGGTTAATTTTCATCTTTTAAACCTTTCTGTACTGAGTTTCCTCAATACTTAATTAACTCATTCTTCTAGAGTTCATTTGCTTCTACTTCTCATCTGCTAACGAGGTTATTAGCCTAAGGTTCTCCCCCCTTAAGTTTTATAACGTAATGCTTTGATACCAACCTGTGATGCCCCAAAATCCGGGTATCTTCTAACCCGACAGATGGTGCTACATGGTACTACAATCTATACAGTCATTCCATTGAAACAACATCAAAATGATTGCATTTACTACATGCTTATTACAATAGTAATAAATCATTTCCCAGGTTCTGTTAACCAATACATTCTTTGCTTACCATAGTATAATTTATACAAAGATACTAGTCTATTACAGGATAAACTAATTATTCATCTGCGCTTTGCCTTTATCTTTACTAGAACCCTCGGTTCGCTTGACCTTAGCTGCAATCATATAATTTAAGCAAGGAGTGAGCATAACTAGCTCAGCAAGTCTAGCAACATATTATTATAAATACCACGTTGAGAATCATATGATTTTTCTTCAATAACTGAACAAGTAGTTACGAAGTACTATGAAATATTTAATATCACTTCTCATCTCATAAAATAATTTCAAAGTACATATAATGACTTGGAAATTCTGAGTAGGTCAAAAGACCATGAACATTCTCTTTGATTTCCATTCATTAAAAAGGACAACCCAGCACTAAGTCCGTAAGTCCGATATATCTTACGAGCACATCTAGGTGATCAGCCTATAGTACTCTATGTTGATCAACACTCATCCGTTAAATGTATTTACGTTTAAGTTTTGGCAACCTCGCGTGCCCATCGAATAATTGACGTAAAATATATTTGTTTATTCATACTCAAACTTACCTTGAAACCGTGCCAAACAATTAGTGTAGGATAACGTTATCAATTCTATATTGAAAGACTTGTAAATAAATCAATCAACTCTTCAAGATTAGTTTAGCCAAGGAAAAACTGGCATCGACCCTTTCGTAAAACAATTCATGCATCTTATAACATGAATTACATAAAACTTGGCCAACACGAAGGTTAGACAAGCGTTAAGAAAACATGCCTTCAAGCATCTTCAAATAAATATTCAATAATTCTTTGTCTTTATAGTATCTATATGATATATTCACATAGCACACTGAAATCAGCTACCAAACAATTTAATCACATTATTTTTACCAACTTCTTTCTCTTCTATAACTTAACCGAATCTATTTTATTAATACAACTTGTTTCGAGTTAATCATCCTTCCTTATGGCTTATTAACGTTCTTACATCATTAAACCAATACTTAACAATCATTGTTTAAGTATCATCGTAATTGACTACGGTTTAACTTCTTACACTTTATGTTCTTCGTTCCATTACCCATTACAACATTAAATTCCTAAAGTCATCACTGTATATGCGATTTAGGAATGGTCTTATCATGTTTATTAAGTATATACATGTCCCACACTTGTCTTGCAAACCATTGGGTTCACAATCAACTTGGTCAACAATTCTCCATTACTGGCACTGCGGCGCCAACTTCAAGTATAACAGTGGAGTTACGGCGCCACTTCACGGTACTCAAACCCCGGTCTTGGCGCTGCGGCGCGAGACTCACACTTACGAGTTGTGCTGCGGCGTGACTCCGCAGTGGGCACTCCCCTCGCCCCGGCGCGGGTGATATGTGCTTGGGCGGCGCTGTGGCGTCGACCCTTAGCCCTTAAGAAAATTTCTAAATTTTCCAATTTGATTCTTTCCGGACTCGTAACTTGGTCGTTATAAGTCGGAATTGGCTCGTTCAAAAGCCATTATCTTACACATCTCATATACTTTGATTTCATCCAGACAAAAGAAATTTTTAAATCTGTTAACAATGAATTCACTAATTAGCTTTCTATTACGCGTTCGTTTAACACTCATGAGCGTTCATAACTCGTTTTCTTCGTTTTAAGTCAGATTTCGACGATTCTTGAGTCCACGACTCTTAAATACGTTGTTCTATGATATGCCATCAAAAATGAAGGTTTCCAAGTTACACAGAAACTTTTGACTACAAATCCAGAAATTCTACGATTTTAACGTTTAACGCCTAATCTTGTAAATTTCGTCATAACATCGTTACTCGAGTTTTCTACGCCAAATCAAATGGAACAACTCCATTAATTCGTCATCTACATCCTAACCAAATAAGATGCACATAACCTATGATGGTTTTTAATTTGTCCATCAACAACCAAATAAACGCTTATCGATTTTCTTCGCGTAAAATTTACTTAAACGCTTATGATTCTTAATCATACATGGCTTATAATGTTTTAATCTAGTATTAGCCATCCTTATTACTCTGGAAGAGACATGCTCCACTAATTCATACTTCTCTAAAAAAAAGAAATAGAAAAGGATCAAAAATTAGGTTTACGCATATTACCTTAACGTTCTTCGCGTTCTTGATAAAGCTTGTATACTTTGCTCTTAACTCCTCTTGATTACTTATTAAAGCTCTCTTTCTCTCTCTCAATATATTAGCTAGAGTTGGTGAAACAATAAAATGAACCAACCTAGCTTCTCTTATACAAACAATCCATTGGAGGGTAAAATGGTCATTAAGTCCACCTCTTTACTATTAACCACCTTACTATTCATTTGTGTAGCCACCAAGTAAAATGAAGTTTACTTGGCCACCAAGTGGCTGGCCCACCTAGCTTCTTGGGTCATCCATGGGTTGCCCCATGGGTTTTAACCATCCAGTGACCCATCGGTTCGATCTGCAGTTTAGTTTCTTAATTTGGGCCTTAGCATAAATCATATTGGGCCTATCTTGGGCTTGCCTTAATATCTTATTGGGATTGATTTTCATACTCATTGGGCTTGACATACTCCAAGTTCAATTGGATTATGCAAAGTCCATAACTCAAAGTCCATTAAGGACCATTCGTATTCTACGCATTGAATTCTCGTATTCTCTTCGTACATAGTTTGTACGATATTCGTATTATACGTCGTAATAATCTTCATACTATACTCATATCATAACTAGTATCATACTTGTATTTCTTACGTATAACAAACCTAATCATTATACGTAGCCATTAAATTTCCGAAACTCACTTTTCCCAACCCTAAAGGTTTAAGTCCGTAGGCAAAAACTTCGTTTGCCATAACTGAAATATTATTGAATATTCCATTACGTCTTAGTATTCTATCATTACGCATTTCTCAGAAATTCAAACTTAATCTCCGAGCAGAAACAGATGAATAGTATTTTTATGGAAACTTCTCAGAAAACTTCTATTTTCGTCTTAAAAATTTATAACAATTAATCGTAGCACATAGCCAAAATACTAACCACATTCGCACATACTAGGTCATAGAAAGACCTTTAAACAACTTACTCACATAAATAAACAATTAAATTCATTTAATTCAAATAATCAAATAAAAATTTATTCACATAAAGCTTCGATTTTCTCGGGCGTTACAGATGCCTCCCGACCTTGACCTTAAACCTAAGGTACGCATTTTTAGGTGAATCTTCAAAGTCTCCTGTTATAATTACTATTGAAATAACATCTTGTCATGAAAGTAAATTGATACGAGTGATGCGAAAATTCAAATCAGTTATTAGTTGAACCATAGCAGATATCAAGGGGATCAGCCCCTCATTCTGCATGCATAAGATACTTCTTAAAGATGATAGTAAGTTAATGGTAGAGCAACAGAGAAGATTGAATCCTATAATGAAAGAGGTCGTCATGAAAGAAATCTTAAAGTGGTTAGATGCCAAAATCATATATCCTATTTCAGACAGCTCATGGGTGAGCCCGGTGCAATGCGTTTCGAAGAAAATGGGTATGACAGTGGTGTCCAATGAAAATAATGAACTGATACCTACCTGAACAGTCACAGGGTGGAGGGTCTGCATGGATTACCGCAGATTAAACAAAGCTACAAGGAAATACAATTTCCCTCTCCCATTCATTGATAGGTTAGCAGGACATGACTACTACTGCCTCTTGGATGGTTATTCGGGATACAACCAGATAGTTATAGCCCCAGAAGACTAAGAGAAGACTACCTTCACGTGCCTATATGGTACTTTTGCATTCAAAAGGATGTCTTTCAGATTGTGCAACGCCCCAGCTACATTCTAGAGATGTATGATAGTCATATTCTCTGACATGGTTAAACAGAACGTAGAAGTCTTGATGGATGACTTTTCAGTCTTTGGGGACTCTTTTGACTTATGCTTGGAGAATCTAGCTATGGTATTGAAGAGGTGTGTTGAGACTAACTTGGTGCTGAATTGGGAAAAGTGCCATTTTATGGTACAAGAAGGCATCATATTAGGGCATAAAGTGTCAAGGAAAGGATTAGAAGTGGATAGAGCAAAATTAGAGACTATTGAGAGCTTACCTCCACCAACTTCTATGAAAGGGGTCCATAGCTTCCTTGGACATGTGGGGTTCTATCGTCGTTTCATAAAGGACTTCTCTAAGATCACCAATCCATTGTGTAGTTTGCTAGAGAAAGATGTCCAGTTTAGATTTGATAAGGAATGCTTAGCTGCTTTTGAGTATTTAAAGAAGAAATTGACTACGACACCCATTATTACAGCTCCTAACTAGTCTCTCCCATTTGAACTGATGTATAATGCAAGTGACTTCACAGTGGGAGTTGTCTTGAGGCAACGCAGGGATAAAGTTTTTCATATCATTTATTATGCCAGTAAGACCCTGACAGATGCCCAACTGAATTATAATACTACAAAGAAGGAACTTCTAGCAGTGGTATACACGTATGACAAATTTTGCTCTTATCTGATTGTTATAAGAGTTGTTGTATACACCGATCACGCTGTAATCTGATACTTGATATTTAAGAAAAATGCAAAACCCCGTCTCATTAGATGGATTCTTCTACTACATGAGTTTAATTTAGAAATCAAAGACTGAAAGGGGACCGAGAACCAAATGGCTGACCACTTATCCCGATTGGAGAATTCGGGAAAGGATATAAATGATAAAGGGATGATTAATTAGTCCTTCCTAGATGAACAATTGTTTGTGGTGAAAGGCGAAGTGCCATGGTTTGCAGACTATGCAAACTTTTTAGTGAACAACAGTATCCCTTCGAATTTGACTGGACAGTAGAAGAAGAAGTTTTTACATGATGTTAAATGGTATATTTGGGATAAGCCTTACATGTTTAAGCAGTGCGCAGATAGGATGATCAGAAGGTGCATTCCAGACAGTGAGATAAATAATATACTTCATAATTGCCATTCATCAGTTTATGTAGGACACTATGGGGGAGAAAGGACATCGACCAAGGTACTGCAGACAGATTTTTATTGATCAACTCGCTTTAAAGATGCTTACAACTTTGTGCAAAAATGTGACCGGTGTCAGAGGGTAGGTAATATATCAAAACGGAATGAGATTCCTTTGAATACGATCCTAGAGGTTGAGATCTTTGACGTCTGGGGGATAGACTTCAGAGGGCCTTTTATTTCATCATGCAAAAATTTGTATATCCTTCTGGCAATGGATTATGTGTCCAAATGGGTGGAAGTAACAGCCTTACCAACAAATGATGCTAGGGTGGTCTTGAGATTTCTTTAAAAGAATATATTCACAAGATTTGGGACTCCTCGAGCAATCATAAGCAATGAAGGAACCCATTTCTGCAGTCAACATTTTACTGCATTATTAGCCAAGTATGGGGTGAATCGTCGTTTAGCCATAACTTACCATCCCCAAACGAACAACCAAGCTGAGGTGTCCAATCGTGAGGTGAAAAGGATATTAGAGAAAATTATAAATCACATGAAGAAAGATTGGTCCTTTAAGCTCGATTATGCAGTTTGGGCATATAGGACTGCGTACAAAACACCATTGGGTATGTCACCGTATCAGCTAGTATATGGGAAAGCTTGTCACCTTCCCATGGAACTTTAGCATAAGGCTTATTAGCTAACAGGGCTTCCTCGCCTTTCTTCTTTAGAAAATGGCCATCCTAAGCCCTCTATTTATAGAGGGGGGAAACTGCAGGTCCACCTGCGGCAGCTGCAGGTCCACCTGCGGCAGCTGCAGGTCCACCTGCAGCTACCCGGGGTGCCCTGGGCTCTACGGGTCCCACCGTCTCGAAGTATGTGCACGCATGCAATGCGTTGTCCGCTTAAACCTTTATAACTTTCAATGCGGGCATCCGATTGAGGCGTATAATACATTTTCAGAATGTTGTTATCGAGAGCTACACAATGACATGGGATAAGAGGTTGTACAAAGTTGGAAAGATGGGTCCATGACAAGATCCTTAGGACTTCAAAATTTATCCAGTGTGATGTCTTGTGTAGTAGTCACTCGAAATTTAAAGCTATGGCTCTTGTGGGATACTTCTGTGTAGAATGTGGTTTAAAATGATGTTGAGACAGCGTGAATGTAGTATCAAGGTGGCAAAATGATGATTTTTCCCTCACCAGGGTTATCTCTGGCTCTGGGCTGATTTAGCAGTCGTTGCTCAGGGTTATCTCTGAGATTGGGGTTATCTTCGGGGATAGAATTGAGTGCCTCTGGGTTATCTTCGAGGTTGAAAATGACTACTCCCTGTTTATCTCCGGAACTGGAAATACATCGCTCGGGGTTGTCTCTGAGGTTGGAACTGAATCTCCCGGGGTTGTCTCCGGGATTGGAACTGAGTATCGCAAGGTTATCTCCGAGATGAAAAATTGAGTACCCTGGGGTTGTCTCTGAGATTGAGCTGATTTGACTTCCAGGGTTATCTCTGGAAGATGATTTTTCCCTCCTGCAAGGTTAGTAACAGGAATTAAATATTTTGAGTGTCTACAACCACTCTCTATAAAACCTAACCCTCCTATAGCCACCACCATACTCATACACTTCAAGTAACAGAGTAGGGCTTGGAAAAGGATTTTAGAGCAGAATTTAGAGTACAAGTTTAGGGGTTTCCTTCACACAATTTAGGGCTTGCAAGAAAAATTCTTAGGCAAAATTCATGGCACCTAAGAGGGCTCGCTCACGCACCCCAGAATCATCTTCCAGCAGAGCCAGGAAGAGGACACTATGTACTTAACCAAATTTATCAGTCAAGTGGCACAAACTGAATACTATAGGATTGTGGCCAAGACATTTGTGAAGGAACGGGGGTAGAAACCAAGCAAGGATGACGACCAAATACTACAGATAATCAGATAGGGATGCTAGCTTGGGGTTTTGGCTAGTCTTGTGCCTATTCTGATGGCCATTGTTCATGAATTCTATGCAAATGATAAGGAGACACAGAGTGGCATCTCATTCGTTAAGGGCTTTCAGGTTGATTATCTTCCATAGGCGATCCGGGAGGTGTTTAGTTTGTCCAGTCCTCCGAATGACCGTGTAAACTGGGTAGAAGCGGAGCACTTTGAGACTGACCTGGATAGGGTGATTAAAGATTTATGTGTGTCGGGCACAAAGTGGAACTATAAGCAGGGCACAAATACGCCGACTAATTTTCCTAGCTCGACACTGAACTGATATGCTAAGGCATGGAATCTATTCGTATGCGCCAAGTTGATGCCATCCACTCACCAGCATGACATTTCGACATAGAGGGCCATTATTCTGTGGGGGGGTTATTATTGGGAAGTACATCGATATTGGTAATTCGCCCCATTAGGATATGTTGCGATACATGCGAGAGAGTACCACTAGCAATATCCCATACACATCAGTTGTGGCGCATCTGTGCGCCAAGGCTTGAGTTGATTGGGAAAACGAACAGGTCCAATTGCCAAGTCAAGACATCACACACGCCACCATACAGAAATTTAAAGACTGAGCTGGTGACACGTCACATCCATGCGGTAAAGGCTTTATTCTACCCACTCCTACACCAGTGCCTCCACCACAGCCAACTGAGGTAGCTTCCACTACTCCTGCCACTACAAAGAGTCATGATCACCGAATATGGTAATTGGAGAGGAATATGGATGCTTTACACGATAACTTCTCAGCTTTTACAGATGGATTATCTCGTGCCCTGACCGAGGCTTTTACTCAATAGGGGACACTTGTGGAGTGGCCCGTGTTCGGTTCTGCCATGCCATACCTGCCACCAGATTCTCCACCCAAGTCGGGTGGCCACGTTGATATATAGGGGAGTTTCCTTACCCTTAACCTTCATTGAGGACAATGAAAATTTTAAGGTTGGGGGTATTGGGGTGTTAGTAGTAGTTAGTAGCATTTAGTTTTAATTGCATGTTTAGTATTTATTAGTTAATTTTTGCATGAATTTTTTTTTCTACTTTCTTTTGGCTTGTTTATTTAGTATGTGTGTAGTTGCATTTCATAGCATAATCCCATGTTTTAGTCGGTTAAATTCCAATTTTGCCAATGATGATATAGAAATGTGATAGATTACTGAACTAAGTTGTAATTTAAACTTAATTATAATTTCATACATGATGTTATCTATGTCTGTTACTTAGATTTTACCGAGTAGCACGACATTGTCATTATTTGCTTGTTGGTGAGATTAGCACATACTTGTCTTCTGGGAGAAAAATTTATTTTTAATGATAGAATTTTGTAGAAAGTGAGTAATGACTATAAAGACATAGAAAGTCAAGTTTTGGGAACACATTGGGTATGCATGCTATTCTCTTTAAAAAATGAATGTAAAAAAAAATAAAGAAACATTACGACTAGTCTTGTTTCGGGGCCTTTGCTACTTGAGTAAGTACGCTTGAAGGGATTATCTCTACACCTAGCGCCCTAAAGCATGAATGGTTTGGGAGTCGTTGGTTGAAATCTCACTAAGGGGTAGCACTGTATAGCCTAATGGAATGAGACATTGCACATCCATGGATAAAATTTAAAAATAATAACCACGAAAAAGTGCAAAAATTGTCCTCGTAAGTGAATAAAGTAGAATAAACCCTTTGTGGAACCTTAGCTTGTATTGATGTGTTGGACTGGTTGTTGGTTCATTTATGCTCAAATTTTTTGACTTAAAACCTCAGTTTTCGTTCTTAGAAGTATAGCATGTGGAATCTTCACCTTTGTCAAGCTTATTTGTGACATAGCACACATATACTACATCTTAACAGCAAGTTGTTATTTTCTGAGTGTATGTCCTTATGAATTTAGCTTAGTTTGATGCTTTGTTCATAGATCTTATTATTTCTCTGAGGCTCATCTTATTGGAATTCATAACATGGCTAAAAATCATGGGATTCATTTTCATAGTAGTATAGTTGCATAGCATGTAGTGCGTATTTGTTAGTTCGCAGTTGTGTTTGTTGCTTGAGGGCATGTAATAGTTCAAGTTTGGGGGTATTTGATAAGTAGGTTTTATACGTACTTATTGGCTATCAACTTGCTAGAATTATGGCTTAAGCTCAAGTATTTTTAGTGTTGTTTGATGCGTTTATCTTAATTTTATAGGTTACATTAAGGAAGCTCGAATGGCATGGAAATGGCTTTGATTTGGCGAAGATGGTGAGCGTGTGGTGAACTAAAGAATGAAGCATGGCAGATACAAATGGGAAGGGCATTTAAGCAAGTCAAGTGAAATAAGAAAGATGAAAGAAGAGAAAGCAACAGCTAAGTAGCAGCAAAGTACCAGTAGAAAATATACAGGAAGTTGCAGGTTATCAGTGTCGTGCGGTCCGCCGGTGTAAAGAGGAACAGCAGCGTGCCTGTGCCAAGAAGGATCCAGAAACCAGCAAGGTGTGCTCGCGCCCCAGGAAGATTACGGGGCCGCGCGACCGCGCCAATCAAGATGCAATAGATGTTAACTTCTTAATTAAAACTTGTTGTAGCGTGTTTACTTAAAAGGGGTGTATTTGCTAGTTACGGGAGAGACATTGTAAGACCCCAACTTTTATAAATAAAGATGAATTTTCTATAAATATCATTTTTGAATATTATGGAGTTAATTTGATATAATGTTATAGTTGTGGTTAATATTTATAAATTTTACAAAGTACGCAAGTTGTTATATAATATTCGATTGGTCGGGGAATATTCGTTTTAACAGGGAATATTCGTAGAACGGCACAATCATTGGTGGACCCCACAACGAAATTATTGTCGGATTGAGAAAACGACAAAAATATTTTATTAAAAATAACGGCGGAAGTTTTACCATTGATACTGTTGAACTACTCGGTAGTAAAAGTACAGTAATACGTGTGGTTGCATAGTAGCACACGGTATTGATTATTAATGCTTATGTGAGAAGTCACTCAGTTTGATTCAATTATTGTCA
The DNA here is from genome assembly GCA_016801055.1 of Panax notoginseng. NCBI lineage: Eukaryota > Viridiplantae > Streptophyta > Magnoliopsida > Apiales > Araliaceae > Panax > Panax notoginseng. The sequence continues at coordinate 72,106,199 of CM029015.1, read as the reverse complement.
GTTAATAATATGAATTATTTAGCGATAATGACGTTTTTTTTATTCGTATTATTAACGTAATAAAACAGAAACATCTTTTTATATAAAACAGAATACTTTATTAAAGTTATTCTATAAATAGAATATATTATATTTTATTTAAAAGATTTTTCTTTAAATATCGACCGTCAGATTAAAATAATCAATCTGGACCGTTCATGGATTAGTTACTATGCATTCTATTTTTCTATAAATAGCAGCTCATTCCTTCATTATTTCTTACGAATTCACTGAACTCTAGAGAGAGAAACTATAGAGAGAAACTATAGAGAGAGAGAAGAAGAGTATTCTGCTACTTAACTACTTCCTTATTTCAGCTCTTCTTTAAAACGGTAAGGGGTGTTACTCTTTCTTATTTATGAAGAGAACTGTTGTTATTCCATTTCTTATTATTCTGTTGGAATAACCTGTATACGCGGTCTACCCTATACTTGGTGACATTCTTCTATTATTCTGTTAGAACATCCTGTCTGTGTGTTTTACACCGGACCTGGTTCCGTTTTTATTATTATTCTGTTGGAACATCCTGTCTGTGTGTTTTACACCGGACCTGGTTCCGTTTTTATTATTATTCTGTTGGAACATCCTTTCTGTGTGTTTTACACCGGACCTAGTTCCGTCTTTATTATTATTCTGTTGGAACATCCTGTCTGTGCGTTTTACGCCGGACCTGGTTCCATTATTTATTATTCTGTGGGAATAACCTATCTGTGCGATCTATCGCATGCATGGTGATTTCTTTTGTTATTCCATTCTTTATTATACTTAGTTGGTTAAGTTTTGACTTCTGTACTCCATGAAATTTGTGGAATATCCTTGATAATTGCATTTCATCTAGTATCTTTCCATGAAAATATTCTTCTAAGCATTCTTGAATTTTACTCCACAAAGCAGTATCATGTTGACAATTTGGACGTTGTTAATTCATGGATAAATTAATTCTTGAACTTGTTTTATTGAATTCTTATATCATTGTCATCATCCTCATGTTTATAAAATGTTAAAAGTCATCTGTTGCCTGTAGTGCATAGATGGACGTGGTATGATTATGACCAGGGATTATTCGGTATAATCATGACCGTAATGTTACAAATGATGTGGTAAAAGTCCTCATTGGCCCATAGTGCGTTGATGGACAGTTGTTGGCATGATCATGACCATTAATGAATACACGAATATCCTTGGCCGTAGTGCATGGGTGATTCGATGATGTGGATTATTTTATTAAGCTGAGTCCCAGCGATAACAGTGTTGAAAAACCTTTTAAATCATAAAAGATAGTAGAGTTTATTTTCTACTTGACTCTTTTAATGGATTGCTTGTTCCGCTGCAGTTAAACTTGATGTCTATTGTATTTTATCAGTTTAACATTGTTGAAGGCTAATGATAATTTATTCTGCATTATCTTAGTCATAATATTTCTTACTGGGCTAGTTGAGCTCACCCTTTCTTTCACTGTTCTCTTCAGGAAATGCGAACGTAGTTGGGGCAAGTCGGAGAACGGAGTGATGGTCCGAATGATAGTATTAGTTAGTAGTCCTCACTATTCTATGTAATGGTGTGTTAATAAATGTAATGAGGACTCCTTTTGAGTATGAATACTCTCTAGAAGATAATATTTGTATTTAAACTCACAGTTTATGTTTTGTCGTATTGTACGCGACAGTTGTATTAGTAAGTTGTATTTGAATTCAGTACTATGTATCTGACGACCCAAGATGGGTGATGTATACCTAATTTTGGGGGCGCCATAGACATTTAAGTAGTTTTATTTTCCATTTTAGGGTTTTGTAGAGCTAGAGAGAGTTCTTTGCTTTACTCTACTATTTTGGCTTCTCTCTTTAAATATTACTAGATTTTGATTATTGAAGACCTATTTTGGTTTGATTGTAGATTTGAACTGAGTTTGGAAGCTTACTTTAGATAGAGATTAATAAGATTTGCACTTTATATTCCCTTTACTCTCTTTGCATTCATTGTAATTTCTCATGCTTAGATCAAATCCCATAATGGTTATTGATTCAGAGATGAACTAATCACCATTATGAGATTCTAATGGAGCTTATTGTTTAGTTCAGATATATATGCCTCGTTGTTTTACCTGACTGATTATATTTGGATTGCCTGACTTGGTTGTGCTTTTTCCTTAGATGTTTGATCACCATCTACATTAATAATTTGTATGGAATTGAAAGAGGAAATACAAGTTCAAATTTGTGTTGCCTCCTTTTCAGTCTTAATAAAAGGACTCTAACTCATGCAAACATCCATGAGTCAACAAGTAGTATAGAGTAAGAAAAGTATCGCTCCACGGAGAAAGGTTGTAAATTTAAATTACCATTCATCAATCGTATCACTATTTTTTATATGCTTAGACGAACAATTCACAATTGTAATTAATTCTAAAATCAATTAATAATTAAAAACACAATTCTAATTTAATGTAATCAAATTTGGAAAGAATGAGATTCTAACTTCATCTCATACTTCATCTAAATATTAACATCATGCAAAATTATACCTATAACGACCCGAAATCCGGTCTATTTTCACATCCGAATTCTGTACGTCACGATCCCACTTCTTACCAATCATACGTCATTATATAGTTAAATATAACAACATACATTCTCAAATCCCAGGTTCTCGAAACTTTAAAACCTCTTTCATTTCAAATAATGATAACTACATTATTCTTTACATCTTTCACAAGTGACTTTCATCCGCCACCAAGGATATATAAATGTTCATTAAACTATTCTATAGTTCAATTCATCTTTCAACATTACACGTCTTCACTTGATCTTCACACACATTCACATACTGAATGGCACTTCTTCTGGATACCACTCAGCTTGATCTTTACGGGATCCTTAAGTTGTTTCTAACATCGTTCGCTAAAAATATTTTTCGTTTAAAGCAAGTGTGAGCATTCAATTGCCCAACAAGTCATAACAGTCGAACAAACAACTTCAAGAGTTTAAACATTCTTCAGAACTTCAATAACCGAACAAAGGTTATGAAGCAGCTTGAATAATAGGAATAGTCTCGATTCTTGTCATTTTACAACATTCATCACATACACTTTACACCACTTTCATTCTTCTACCTTTTTGCATACATATCCTGTCTGGCTAGAATCATTAGCACAGACTTAACAACAACAGTTCATGTATAAACAGAACATTCTTTTATTGAACAGTTCAATCACAGAACAGTTCATCTCAAAGAAACACCGAAGTGTTCACATTGCGGCACAAGGCCTCATACGTTCTACCACTTTGTACAAATATCACACATTCGCACACATACAGAACTTCTCAAGTTTAACATCTGAGAAGTTTAAGAAACTAGCATTCATGTAAAATATGAATGAAGTTAGGAAACTTGCCTTACGCACAGCTACAGCTTACGCTGAACTGCTCATTCCAATCCCTATAACACATAAGGAAATAACAAATACACCAATTAGTCATATACTTGACTTACACATTAGTTTACTTATCATTACCAACTAACTTACAATATAATTTTACGCAACTAACTTTCATTACCGGTTTACAATTTCATGACATACTTAGATGTCTTACTCAAAATGTTCATCATCTTTGATGATTTACATTCTTATCTTCTTCTTATACTTCTCTAGGACTCAGCACACATCGCTTGTCTGCTAGTAGTCCATATGGTACTCTGAGTGGTTTCCCACAAACAACCAACAAACAAGTTCCCGTCTCATCTACACTGCCATCACAGTGAGTTAGATCGGTTGCCAGTTTCTTATATACCTTCGATCTCTGAAGGAATTGTTTAGCCCAGCTCCCGTATATCAACCATCAAAGGTTACGATTGTACCACAACCTAACTTTCTCTTAACTTACACGAACTATTAAATACAATGTTCATTAAGTCAACTTCTTATTCCTTATGGCTTTTTGGCAAGTAAATGCAATACTTCAGGATTTATTCTTTATCGTCTAAGTCATACAGTCTTTTGAATACTCGAAACGATCATTCAATGTCAATACTATGAGGTCATAGCGTTAAACATTTCATATGAATTTATTCATACCTTAAAACGTCCAGTTCCTTCAACTCGGAACGTTTATCCAAGTTATACTTATTAACTCGGCTTCTTAACGTTATACGTTATTATCTTCAATTTAGTTTCTTCACCGTTCACGGTTAATCAACATTCTTCATTACCTTACAGCTTTCTTGATAACATTCGTATCTTACTTACTACTTTCATCAACGTCTATGTCATACAACTAAGGTATACTTAGAACGTTCATCAAACGCGAATATGATTTACGAAGATCGTTTACGCATTCAGCGTTCACGTTGCTCGTCTCTTAATCATTCATTCAACCTTTATTCAAGGTTTTTAATCGCTTTTGGTCGTTATCCATCCCATGAACCCTATGTTCATTATTCTTTCTTAATGTCAAAGCCATACTGTTCGTTGTATGCTAAGACCGATCGTTCTTCACAACAACGTTGCGTTCACAGCGTCTATAAGCTTTACATTCATCTTACAATGCCATGTCATAACATCAGAATGTTATTCATTTCCTTCATCACTCAACATCTAAGGAATCACAATCACAGTAATCCCTCACGTTCATTCATCACAACTACGGTCCTCGGCTATCGGTTACGTAATCTAGCCTTTATATTCATTATCTTTTAATCTCGTTTAATCTTTTCGTTCAACCTTTATTAAAGGTTTAAAACACATGATTAAGTGTTACATTAGTTGAAAATTATGTTCCTTATCTTTCCTTACACTTCCCCCAAGAGCTGAGCAGTTAAAAGCTCTTCTCTGGCTTTTTCCCTTCACTGGCGCTGTGGCGCCACTCCCTTCCTTTCCTTTCGCGCTGTGGCGCGACCTACTTTTCTCTCCTCTCTTCACGGGCTGGCGCTGCGGCGCCAAGTCCCTTGCTATCTCTCGTGCTGCGGCACCACTCTCCAGAAGATTATGGCCGATCTCGCGCTACGGCGCCGGCCTCCAAGGCACGACTCGAGCTGCGGCACCAAGCGTGAAACCTAGAAATTTTTTTTCTAAGTCTTTTACAAGCTTGAGACGCTTATTTCGAAATCTCATAACTTCTTCGTTATAACTAAGAACAAGGTCATTCCAAAGCCATTTTTTTCCTTATCTTACGAACTTCGATTACCCATAGACAGAAATTCATTCTGAATCCGTTAACAAGCCATTCAATTGGCTTAATCTTCACTCTTTGTTCTTTTTAACATTTTTAACGTTCTTCGTTCGTTCGTCCGTAATTCGGTCATCCGAACTCGGAATTCATTCATTCTTGAATCCACAACTCACATTTTATGTGTTCTCTTACATTCTTATGAAACCCTACACATTCGGGTTCATTTACTAACTTTCTAATTCTCGTTCGTCTTTTACAAAAATTTCGCCATAACTTCGTTATAGCTCCGTTTTAATCCATTCTTCATGAACGTTTCTACCGTTACTAACCAAGCAATAATCAAATAACTTATACGCGATGATTTTAAACTTGTCCAGCAACAACAGTTACACTACGATGGTTTTAAATTTGTCCATCAACAACGTTCTTCGTGTTCTTCGCGTTCTTCGTTCGTTTTTCATTTTTAATCGATATTTTGGATTACGATTTAACTTTTTATTGGAATTTGATGTTATAGAACACCATTCCTTACTTATTGCACCTACTCGTTCATAAGATTTATTCGGATCGCTCAAAATCCTTACGAATCTTATACTTCCTTAAGAAATTTATAACTAAAATTTCTTATTTCTTATTTTCTCATGATTTCAATCATATGAAATCATTCTCAATATCTTTTACTCCTTATTCTCATTAAGTTATGTTTTTTAACATAAAAACTTAAAGAAAAATTAGAAGAACTAGGGTTCAGATTACCGTTCTTCTTTAATCTCCTTCCGTCGGACAAAGCGTGCACTCGAGCTAGCTTTTCTCATTCTCTTTCCCCATCCGAGCTCTCTCTCTTTCTCTCTCAAGTGTTGGTTGAATTTTTCAATCAAACAAATGAGCTTAAGCTTGTTTATATAGAAAACCAAGGCTAAGGGCATTTTGGTCATTTCGCCCCTAACCTCTTTACTATTCATGACTTAGCCACCAAGTTAACTTGGTGGCCTAGTGGCCGCCCCACCTCCTTAGATTGCTTCCCCTGGAAGCTTCGTGCTTTCGTAATTCGGAATTCGTCCGATAGTTCGAAAACTGCGATTCTCGGAATCCAAATATTTTTGGATATTTCGTCTTTGGCCATAACTGAAATATTATTAAATATTCCATCACGTCACAACATTTTACGTAATCTATAACTTCTCGAAATTTCAAAATAAAACTCCAAGCAGAAACTGATGAATAATGTCTATTTCGTCTTTTTCCCCGAAAAATATTTTGTTCCCGAAAAACTTTCATTTTCGTATTGAAAATTCTTACTCGTTCAATCTAGCTCGTAGCCAGAATACTCCCGACTTATAATCATCCTAGGTTATAGAACATATAAACACATAGCACAGAATAGTATTAATAAAAATTCATTTTATTAATAACTAATTCTTTAAACCTAAATTCTGGATAATCCAAAATTCCAGGTTGTTATATTCTTCCCTCCTTATAAAAATTCTGTCCTCGGAATTTCTTAACACCAAACCCTTACTCGGGTTCTCACATTCTCCACTGCTTCACAGAATTTCGTCCTCGAAATTTTAGCTTACTCTTCTTCTCAACTTCTCTTCAAAGAAGTTCTTATCTTTCCATCCTTCCTAACCTCCATAACCTTTCAAGAATCATGAAGTAGAAGGAATAGCGAGGAATATAAAATTTCCTTTAAAATATCTCGTACTTTTGCTGAGGGGTCAAATTGACCATGATCCCTTTACTAGGTTGAACAGCCTTTCGCCGTAAACCTTTCTTTCCACGGTAAGTTTACAATCACAAAGAAGGTAAACTACCTCTTTCCATACGTAGGTGATCAGCCTATCGTATATCCCCATTTCGGGGCATGTTCACCTCAGACTTAATTATTAGATTCCGCACCAAAACAATTTGGCTTGGCATAACTTTTTCAAAGAAAGCTCGATTTTCTTATAACATGACATACCATTTGTCTTAGCCAAATCAATTAGCTTAGACCATACCAATAAATTGGACATCAACTTGAAACATTCGTCTAGTCAACTCACTTGACATCGACTACTTCTTTAAATTCTTTTCGTAATACATCAAAACATTTTATGATGTCATGATACCGTACTCTTCACAGTACGTTGAGGACTTCATCATTATACATCTTACCATAGCGGTTTGTTGATCCTAAAATCACATCCCACCAGGTTCAATTGCATTAACAACTCCATCTTTTTACCATCATTGCATTAAATGCCCGGATGATATAAAAATTCTTTTTGATATTTTGAAATCAACTTCTGTCTAGCCGAAGCAATTGGCATAGACATATCAGTAATAGCTCTCTTTTAAAATCCATAGGTTCCAAAAGTTGAACCAATTCTTTCTTTTTCAGAATGTACATTTCAGCACGATTTGAATAAACTTTGAAATCTAGCATAGCTAGAGAATTTGGAATATCCTATTCTCAATCTTTCTCCATTATCTTACTGCGACAATACTTAAACTTCTCTAGCACCTTTAATGCTAAGTCTACTGAAAATACTTCGTTTTTAGTCTAAACATCTCTATACTTTAATACAGTCCATCAACTTACCACACATTATGAGTTCAGAAACTTTCCATAATAATATGAGTTTAAGAACATCCAGACAGACCTTAGGCGTCCATTCGCTGAGACGTTCGAAAACATACCATATTATTATGAGCCACGAACTTACCATAAGTATGAGTTTCAAGAACTCGTACCTACCTTATCGTTCTCCACCTATCAAGTATATACAAGAGAAAAGATTCACCTTCTCGTCATATACATCTTAATAGTGCGACCAATTCCAGGGATTATCACTATAATAAACTGAGCAGTTGTTACACCAAGCACAAACCTCTGCCCATACAAAGGTTCATACAACTCAGCCATCACATGAGTCCTCAATTGAAATCTTACAAATTCTAACTTTCTCTATACTTAATACGAATTTTCTTTAATTCGTATGCTATCCTTCTCAACTTAATCTGAGTTCTTCTTCCCGTACTACTTCATAGTACCAATCATTCATAGCATTAGATATAAATCATTTATCGTTTCACAGCTCATCTATTACTACGATTTTCTTATTCGCTTCTCTACGATTATAGTCTTAGGTACACATACCTAAGAGTTATAACCTATAGCTTTGATACCACTCTGTAACGACCCGAAATCCAGTCTATTTTCACATCCAGATTTTGTACGTCACGATCCCACTTCTTACCAATCATACGTCATTATATAGTTAAATATAACAACATACATTCCCAAATCCCAGGTTCTCGAAACCTTAAAACCTCTTTCATTTCAAATAATGATAATTACATTATTCTTTACACCTTTCACAAGTGACTTTCATCCGCCATACATAAACGTTCATTAAACTATTCTATAGTTCAATTCATCTTTCTACATTACACGTCTTCACTTGATCTTTACACACATTCACATACCGAATGGCACTTCTTCCAGATACCGCTCAGCTTGATCTTTACGGGATCCTTAAGTTCTTTCTAACATCGTTCGCTGAAAATATTTTTCATTTAAAGCAAGTGTGAGCATTCAATTGCCCAGCAAGTCATAACAGTCAAACAAACAACTTCAAGAGTTTAAACATTCTTTAAAATTTTGATAACCGAACAAAGGATATGAAGCAGCTTGAATAATAGGAATAGTCTCGATTCCTATCATTTCACAACATTCATCACATACTCTTTACACCACTTTCATTCTTCTACCTTTTTGCATACATATCATGTCTGGCTAGAATCATTAGCATAGACTTAACAATAATGGTTCATGTATAAACAGAAAATTCTTTTATTGAACAGTTCAATCACAAAACAGTTCATCTCAAAGAAACACCAAAGTGTTCCACATTGCGGCACAAGGCCTCATACGTTCTACCACTTTGTACAAATATCACACATTCGCGCACATACAGAACTTCTCAAGTTCAACATCTGAGAAGTTTAAGAAACTAGCATTCATGTAAAATATGAATGAAGTTAGGAAACTTGCCTTACGCACAGCTACAACTTACGCTGAACTGCTCATTTCAATCCCTATAACACATAAGGAAATAACAAATACACCAATTAGTCATATACTTGACTTACGCATTGGTTTACTTATCTTTACTTCTTAAGGTTCGCGTTCTTACCATATAATTTTACGCGACTAACTTTCATTACCAATCTACGATTTCATGACATACGGAGATGTCTTACTCAAAACGTTCATCATCTTTGATGATTTATATTCTTATCTTCTTCTTATACTTCTCTAGGACTCAGTACACATCGCTTCTCTGCTAGTAGTCCATATGGTACTTTGAGTGGTTTCCCACAAACAACCAACAAACAAGTTCCTGTCTCATCTACACTGCCATCACAGTGAGTTAGATCGGTTGCCAGTTTCTTATATACCTTAGATCTCTGAAGGAATTGTTTAGCCCAGCTCCCATATGTCAACCATCAAAGGTTACGATTGTACCACAACCTAACTTTCTCTTAACTTATACGAACTATTAAATACAATGCTCGTTAAGTCAACTTCTTATTCCTTATGGCTTTCTGGCAAGTAAATGTCATACCTCAGGATTCATTCTTTATCGTTTAAGTCATACAGTCTTTTGTATACTCGAAACGATCATTCAATGTCAATACTATGAGGTCATAGCGTTAAACATTTCATATGAATTTATTCATACCTTAAAACGTTCAGTTCCTTCAACTCAGAACGTATATCCAAGTTATACTTATTAACTCGGCTTCTTAACGTTATACTTTATTATCTTCAATTTAGTTTCTTCACCGTTCACGGTTAATCAACATTCTTCATTACCTTACGGCTTTCTTGATAACATTCGTATCTTACTTACTACTTTCATCAACGTCTAAGTTATACAACAAGGGTATACTTAGAACATTCATCAAACGCGAATACGATTTACGAAGATTGTTTATGCATTCAACGTTCACGTTGCTCGTCTCTTAATCTCTCATTCAACCTTTATTCAAGGTTTTTAATCGCTTTTGATCGTTATCCATCCCATGAACCCCGTGTTTATTATTCTTTCTTAATGTCAAAGCCATACTATTCGTTGTATGCTAAGACCGATCGTTCTTCACAACAACGTTGTGTTCACAGCGTCTATACGCTTTACATTCATCTTACAATGCCATGTCATAACATCAGAATGTTATTCATTAACTTCATCACTCAACGTCTAAGGAATCACAATCACAGTAATCCCTCACGTTCATTCATCACGACTACGGTCACCGGCTATCGGTTACGTAATCTAGCGTTTATATTCTTTATCTTTTAATCTCGTTTAATCTTTTCGTTCAACCTTTATTAAAGGTTTAAAACACTTGATTAAGTGTTACATTAGTTGAAAATTATGTTCTTTATCTTTCCTTACACTTCCCCCAAGAGCTGAGCAGTTAAAAGCTCTTCTCTGGCTTTTTCCCTTCTCTGGCGCTGCGGCGTCACTCCCTTCCTTTCCTTTCGCGCTGCGGCGCGACCTACTTCTCTCTCCTCTGTTCACGGGCTGGCGCTGCGGCGCCAAGTCCCTTGCTATCTCTCGCGTTGCGATGCCACTCTCCAGAAGATTATGGCCAATCTCGCACTGCGGCGCCACCCTCCAAGGCACGACTCGAGCTGCGGCACCGAGCATGAAACCTAGAAATTTTTTTTCTAAGTCTTTTACAAGCTTGAGACGCTGATTTCAAAATCTCATAACTTCTTCGTTATAACTCGGAACGAGGTCATTCTAAAGCCATTTTCTTCCTTATCTTATGTACTTCGATTACCTATAGACAGAAATTCGTTCTGAATCTGTTAACATGCCATTCAATTGGCTTAATCATCACTCATTGTTCATTTTAACATTTTTAACGTTCTTCGTTCGTTCGTCCGTAATTCGGTCATCCGAACTCGGAATTCGTTCGTTCTTGAGTCCACGACTCACATTTTATACGTTCTCTTACATTCTTGTGAAACCCTACACATTCGGGTTCATTTACTAACTTTCTAATTCTCGTTCGTCTTTTACAAAAATTTTGTCATAACTTTGTTATAGCTCCGTTTTAATCCGTTCTTCATGAATGTTTCTACGGTTTCTAACCAAACAATAAGAAACTAACTTATACGCGATGATTTTAAACTTGTCCATCAACAACAATTACACTACGATGGTTTTAAATTTGTCCATCAACAACGTTCTTCGTGTTCTTCGTGTTCTTCGCTTTCTTCGTTCGTTCTTCATTTTTAATCGATATTTTGGATTACGATTTCACTTTTTCTTGGAATTTGATGTTATAGAACATCATTCCTTACTTATTCCACCTACTCGTTCATAAGATTCATTCTGGTCGCTCAAAATCCTTACCAATCTTATACTTCCTTAAGAAATTTATAACCTAAATTTCTTATTTCTTATTTTCTCATGATTTCAACCATATGAAATCATTCTCAATATATTTTACTCCTTATTCTCATTAAGTTATGTTTTTTAACATAAAAACTTAAAGAAAAATTAGAAGAACTAGGGTTCGGATTACCGTTCTTCTTTAATCTCCTTCCGTCGGACAAAGCGTGCACTCGAGCTAGCTTTTCCTCATTCTCTTTTCCCATCCGAGCTCTCTCTCTTTCTCTCTCAAGTGTTGGTTGAATTTTTCAATCAAACAAATTAGCTTAAGCTTGTTTATATAGAAAACCAAGGCTAAGGGTATTTTGGTCATTTCTCCCCTAACCTCCTTGCTATTCATGACTTAGCCACCAAGTTAACTTGGTGGCCAAGTGACTGCCCCACCTCCTTAGCTTGCTTCCCTTGGAAGCTTCGTGCTTCCGTAATTCGAAATTCGTCCGACAGTTCAAAAACTGCGATTCTCGAAATCCAAATATTTTTGGATATTTCGTCTCTGGCCATAACTAAAATATTATTAAATATTCCATCACGTCTCAACATTTTACATAATCTATAACTTCTCGAAATTTCAAAATAAAACTCCGAGCAGAAACTGATGAATAGTTCATATTTCGTCTTTTTCCTTGGAAAATATTTTATTCCCAGAAAACTTTCATATTCGTCTTGAAAATTCTTACTCGTTCAATTTAGCTCGTAGCCAGAATACTCCCGACTTATAATCATCATAGGTTATAGAATAATTAATAAATACATAGCACGAAATAGTATTAATAAAAATTCATTTTAGTAATAACTAATTCTTTAAACCTAAATTCTGGATAATCATAAATTCCAGGTTGTTACAATACCTTTATCATGGAAAATTAGCCAAGAGCACCAAAGTAGACATAACCATTTTTCAATGAATTATGACCTATTTACATAACCTCCACATGTGAAAGAAATCATGTAATCGACAATATTACCAAAATCACTATATTTCTATGTGAAATTGCAGCAATAATGAATTTAAGCACATGCTCTTATATTACTACACGCGGTGAAACAATATATTTCTATCTGGTTCACGAAATATAAAGCTAAACATTTCAGCCTCAGAAACACATGCTATCATGATTATAATCATACTCATATGTCATTTTTCAATTTCATATAAGTATACATGGTGAGTGGTGATCAAACATTCAAACAATACACTCAATCGTAATAGATAATCCAAAGATAAACATACAATCAAATAATCAGGCAATTAATTATAGATTACATATAAAAATCCGTTAGAATCCCATAATGGAGTTTTAGTTCATTTATGAACCGAAACCCGTTATGGGATTATAATAACACGTGGAAAGTAATATAATAATTGAGAGAGAATATAAAATTGATCAACCCAATTGCAGAATTCGTTCCAAAGTGTTGTCCAAATCACCAATAATTTCCAGGAAAATGAAATGATTAATTATTCAATGACTAAATTCAAGAGACGATGTAGAAAATCTTAAAACTATGCTCAAACCCTCTCTAGCACTAGTTCAAAAGCTTAGAACCCTAATGCCTAGATAAAAAACTAATAATAATAATAATGATCCACGTTTGGTACCAACCAGAATAGTATAGATAAGCTCAAGCGCTTCAAATTTCAAATTTATAAAATAAGTCAACAAACAGCTTAAGAGAACTCGCGCGGCCGTGCGAGATCCCAGTACAAAACGGGCGCGGGAGCGCATGTATACAATTTTAGCTTCTGCAGGCTAATGGCGCGGGCACGCGAAAATTAGCTTATTCAGCCACGCAGCCACACGACTTCTATATTCTGCATACTAATGTTCTGCTGTTGTTGCTTGTTGTTCTGCTGTTGTTCCATGTCCTTCATCAATGCTCAGTTCCATGTCTACACACGTTCCACTTGCCATGCCTGTGCTAGTCCCATACCACCTTGCCAACGCCGAACTATGAAACTTCCTGCATTTCCATACCATAGGAGTTCTAATTACGAGTGTTGCAAAATAAACATAAAATGCAACTAAAAATATACTAAAATCTGCTTGAGATGAGCATAATTCTTGTGAATTGATATCCAATAAGTAGGTATAAAACCTACTTATCAAATACCCCCAAACTTGAACTATTTCTTGCCCTCAAGCAATGCATATGACATTAAATAATGAAATGCAACTACATGATATGCAAGTAGAGTACGATGCAAATGACTCCTGCATTTTTCCAGTTAACATAGAATTCCAATCCAATATGCCTCATCGAATTATCCAGAATCAAGAATGGAAATTCAAACTAAGCTATAGACATAATATCATACAATCAAATAACCCATACTTGCTATAAAGATGATGTGTGTGTGTGTGTTGTGTTCACCAAAAACTTGATTAAGGTAAAGAATACACATGTTAACTTGCTCAAAATAGAAAATTGCAGTCTAAATCAAGATTCATGTATACTAATGCAACAAAAACTACTTTAACACATCAATAGAAATTAAGGTTCAACAATGGGTTTAAACTACTTTATTTTTACTCACGAGGGCGATTTTTGCTCTTTCCCGCGATGTTTATTGCATTTTTTTTATACATGACTGTGCAATGCTTCATTCCATTAGGCTAATAATGCTACCCCTTAGCGAGCTTTCAACCAATGACTCCCAGACCATAAAAGACCTTAGGGCGCTAGGTGTTAAGACACCCCTACGGGCATACTTACTCAAGTAACAAAGGCCCCGAAATAAGGTTAGCCACGTTGTTTATGTTATATATATATATATATATATATATATATATATATATATACACACACACACAATAAGCATACCCATGTGTTCCCAAAACTTGATTATCAATGTTTTCATAGTCTAAGTCCATTTTCCACACAATTCTATTTTTTAAAAACCACATTTCCTATCAAGTAATAAAACACATAACTCTTATACCTAAAAGCATTTGTGAACATGAAAGTGCAAACTAAAAGCATCTAAATAACATCCATGGATTACATCATGTAAAACATTATATCTAAGCGCATGTTATCCATTAAACTCAACAATCCTTCAAAATTCAGTATCATAATTGGCTAGACTTAAACTCCACAAAGCTAGAAATGCGAGATATGCAACTAAACATATGATGCAACTAAACATATACTAACACATATCATAATGACTAAAAATAGAAAAAATTTCTGTAATTATTAACTAACATATAAACATGCAAAATTTAAACTAACATATAAACACTATATGCAACTACCCTACTACCCAATACCCCCAAACTTAATATATTCATTCTCCCAATGAATGAAGGTATAGGGTTAGAAGAACTACCCTATTGATCAGCTGCACCACCCTCTTCGGGTGGTGAATCCGGTGGTGGAAATGGCACGGCTGTCCCAAACTATGGCCACTCTAGCATAGTACCCTACTGCGCAAACGCTTCTACTAGCGACCTCGTCAAACCCGTAGCAAATGTTGCAAAATTATCGTACACAGCATCGACCTTACGCTCCAACCTTCAGAGACGACAGTCATCATGGACAGCAGTGGCTTGGGTTGACGTTCCTACTTCAGTTTCATGTGTGGGCTGTGGTGGAGGCATCGAGGATGTGGGTTGAAGGATAAAGCCTTTTCTCCTCGGGTGTGGTGCACCTCTCGCCCAATCCTCAAATTTGACAATAGTCGTATAAGTGATATCTTGGCTAAGGTACTGCTGTAACAACCCGATATTTTCTATATAATTAAATCAGAAATTTTGCGTATACATTTTTTTTTATTTTAAGGATGAGGATTTGTACAAGATATTGTGTATATGTAATTATGTGATAAATAAAAATATATTTATTACATGAATATTTACAAATAATTTTATTTTAGAATTATTGATTATTATTAAATATGTTTTTATAATAATTAATATGGTAGAAAGGTTTTTATTAATTATTTTCTATGAAAATATAATCATATATTATTTAAATAATATATGGAGTGATTTTTAGAATAATTATAATAATTATTTTATTATATGAATTTTAGTACAGATTATTAAGTTAATTATTTTACCTTAATTATTAAGGTTAAATATGGAAGAATAAATCAGATATGGAATTCAAAACCTAATTTTGGATTTTTATCAAGGAATGAGAATAATAATATAATAATATTATATTTTAATTTTTTAGTGCTATAAATATGTACTGTATGTACGTATTGATGATGGTTGGTCAATTATGGTGTATAATTTCAAAACCTTAATATTAATTGGTTAAACCCTAGTTTTATTGGAGGAAACCCTAATTTGAAAATCAAATGTGAGTTTAAGACTGTTATATAACTGTGTTATATGATTTATATTGTGTATTAAATGATTAATTAGGTAAACCCTAATTAAAAATTTAGGAACCCTAAATAATTTTTAAAAAAACCCTAAGTTATTAAAAACTCTAATTTTAAATACAAAACCCTAATTTGAAACTCAAATTAGAGTTCAAGATTGATTGGTAATTGTGTTAATGTGATGTACAGTAGATTTTATTGCTAATTATGGAAAACCTAACTAGTAATTTAAAACCCTAATATCTAGAATCCTAATTTGGTGATTAGAAACTCTAATTATAATGTAGTAACCCTAACTAGTAAAGCTTGAAATCTAATTACTAAATATAAACCCTAATTGCTAAATTAGCAAGGTTAATTATAATTAGTGGACTATAAAACCAAAATGTTCAAGTTATGTAATTATAAAACTAATTATAATTAGAAATCTCTAAATTGCATTTTTAGGAATCTAATATTTATTTTTTTATTTTTTTCCTTAAAGCAAAGTCTAGAAAAATTTAATTTTTGGGAACCTTAGGATTAAACCCTAAGGGTCAAACCCTAATGGTTTGTCAAGTTTACATTTTAGCCATTAAAATTGTATAACAAAAGACTTTAATACCCCTTGCATTATTGAAGCTAGATTTTTAGATCTTGACCTAAGAGGAGTTGTTGGCCAACCCTAGATTGTCCATGTGACACAAAATCTCCAGCACATCAGCCTCTTGATCAGTCATACATGCACCTTCGACTTTTATAAATAGATTGAAAGAGAGAAAATTGAACATTCATGCTCATTTTGTACACAACACTCAACCTAACTCTCTCAAGCCCCTTACCTCTGAAAATTTCAAGACATAACAGTCACAAACAAAGCCCCACGATCACCATTAGCAAATCATAAGCACAAAATCAAAGATAGATCAAAGAAGGTTTAAAAAACCCTAGCTATAATCTGACCATAAATCTGTTGTTAGATGTTAGATTTTTATGTTAAAATATGTTATATGTAGTATATAATGATGATCTGGGTTGGTGTTAAAATATGTTATATGTTAGATCCATATCATCTAAGTGTCCAAAATCAAGTTTTAAGAAAATCTGGGAAAAAATTTTGTGATGTCTGACAACTAATGTCAGATTCGATAGATCTTTCTCTATTTATGTTTTTGTTTGTTTTAAACTTTGATCTTGTAGTATGTTATGAGGACTTTATTCTGGAATTGGAAGCAAGTCTAGATCATGCACAGATTGCATTTTATTCATGGTCAAAGGTCGTTGACCAACCATGACTGGACAAAATCTGGGTAACCCAGATCTTGTCCAGAATGGTCTGACAAGACCTTTGTCGCCTCTGATCTTGCAAGTTGTTGTTGATTTGTGTTTGGTATTGTATTCAGGTTATAGTATAATAGATATACTACATCTTGATGCTTTTAGATAGCTTATATTACAAACATACTAGAATTGGGGGATGGTCAAACCAAGCAGAAAGTCCACGGATGAGCTTTCTGGGTAACCCAGAAAGTTCATGAGCATGGCTTCTGACATGGTTTGACCGGACAAGATCTCGTTATGTTGTTAATGTTATTTATATTTTATGTAATAGATATACTCTCTTGCATGCTACCTACAATCTAGATGTCTTTTATCACAAAAATAATACATGGATTGCAAGTTGTGGAGGCCCAAATATGAACAGTCGAACTGTTCTTCATTTCTGGGTAACCCAGAAAATGAAGAACAACTCTGACAGCTTGTTCAAGGCTCCAGATCTCTTTGGTTATGCATGTTATGATGATGTTTATTGTTGGATCGTGTAGTCTTGTACTTGTACTACATGATCTGACCATTAACATGTCCAGAAACACTTTGTGTGAAGATTAATTGTTGGTCAAACGAGGTACCTGGCAAACTGACTTGAATTTATGGGTTTGGCCAAGAACATGAAGAATACCTATAGCGACGGTTTTGTCGCTATAGGCAGTCTTTAGCAACACTTTTATTAAAATTAATTATTTAAATTCAAAAAATTATTTAAAAATAGTAATTAACTTCTAAAAATTACAAAAATTATTTTAAAAATTATTTTTAAGTTATAAAAATTAAATGTTAATAATTTGATTTTTTTTCATAAATATTAGTATTTATTTAAATACTATTGATAATTAATTTATTTATTAAATACATTAAATAAATTAATTAAAAATGATTTTTTATATTAAAAATCATTTTAAATGATAATAAGTTATTTAAAAATATTTTAAGTTATAAAATATAACTTTTAATATTTTAAAGTAAATTTCATTAATTATTTAATATTAATGATCATTAAGTTATTTACTAAATAAATTAAATAAAAAATTATTTTATTATATTAAAAATCATTTTAAATAATAATAAGGTATTTAAAAATATTTTAAGTTATAAAAGATAACTTTCAATATTTAAAGGTAAATGTAAGACCCCGAATTTTATGAAATAAAAGTATTCAATTTTTCTTATAATTACAATTCAGTAAATGGTTAAATTGGTAAAAAGTTAAAGTTATGGGTGAAATGTGAAATTTTTTTAAAATAAACAAGTGGTTATAAAATAATCATTGTTGTCGGGGAATATTCGTTGGTCGTGGAATATTCTTTCTGTCAGGGAATATTCGTACGACAACACAACTATTTGTGGGCCCCACAACGAAAAAGGGTCGGATGAAGATAACGACAAAAATTGAGTTTTTATAATTAACAGCGTAGTTGTTACCATTAACACTGTTGGAATACCCGGTAGTTAAAATACAGTAATACGCGTTATTGCACAGTATTTTTGATATTATTGATTCTTACGTAAGAAGGCACTACTGAATAATTGTCACAGTAATTACTGTTCAATATTTTATTTTATTGATTCAATAATTGCTGCGTTGATATTTTATATTATTGTTATTTTAATAATTGTTGCTGCACAGTATTTTCCATTATCAGATCAATAATTCATATTATTTGAATAATATTATTAGATAATATTATTGGCAATGTCTAGAAAGTTCTGTCTAAGGAGAGGTTTGGTCATCTAATTGCGCGCCAGTAAGGAGAAATCCTTATTGAAAAGCCCCCTCTTTCCTGGAAACGGCCTGGTTGTCATAAATGTGATTCTGTAATATTAATTGTGAATAATTAATTATTGATTCATATGATAAGGAAATATTTATTTTATGTAAATATAAATGTTAGATATATTTTGTGGTTAAAAATGAAAGAGTTAATGTTGAGGTGTTTTATTAGTATTTTTGTCGGAATGGAGGTATTAAAAATCAATCAGGATTTTTCAGATATATTGCGGGGGTTATAATTTTTAATCCGACCGTTGGATCGTTGTGATTTTTGGATATGTTATACACATATAAGTTGAGTATATGTCCACAAATTTTGAACCGTTAAAAATGAACGTATGATTTGTTATGAATTTTAAGAGATGATTGGTTTAGAAATTGTTGAAGTTTCGGAATTTATCATTTTGGTGGAAAAATCTAGAATTGGTGGGCCCCACTCTTGGTTGGTGAAGAAATATGCTGAGATTTTTATTCAAATGTGGTGGGTGGAAATAATAGCAGGTAAAGCCATCAGGTTACAGGTTAAGTCTGCTTCGGCGTGCTAACATTTCCCTATAAATAGAGGGCTAAGTTAGAATTGAAAAACATACCAGAAACATAAGCTTTCTCTCTTTCCCTCTCTATATTATGAAGCATATTTTGTGAGTATTTAGATACTTTGAGAGTTACTATTCAGTGCAAGTTTCCTTCGGCTTTGCATCCCAATCAGAAATACTGCACTTTTGAGGTAAGGGATAGCAATGGATTTTAAGGGTTATTATGTTTTTTAGTTCGTAATTCTTCTGATCTTCAGAAAATTCTGGAAAATTTAGAAATGATATTTTGATGAGTTTTATTGATTGTGTCCAAAAATGGTAATTTTTGGATGTATATATTAAGAGTTATAAATTTTACGGGAAAATACTATTTTAAAAGTAACCGCTTATAACTCCTTGTGGTTAACTCCAAAATTGATGAAATTTTTATTGGAAGTATATCTATATAATATCAGTGTACTCTGTGAATTTCTGAATTTTTGGATAAAAGTACAATTTATGATAAATGTCTAAATATTCGGCGATTTTGGCCATATGAAAAATAGTAAATGAGCTTTAAAAATTCTGAGAAAAATATATGTTCAATATGGGACTATATTCTGCTAAATCCTAGAAAAGAAATATTTTTAGAACTGATTTGGTATTTTTCATGAAAATGGACTAGTTATGAGAAAATGAATTAAATATGTTATGTGAAGTAAGAAAATTGGAAAATAGGATTTTATGGCTTGAGAATCCTATATGAGGTATATGCAGATTTTTGATGAGGGTTTTGGTTATTGGTAATGAAATCTTATGAGTTTGGCATTTTAGGATGATTAAATGCATTATTTAGTAAAGTGTAAAAAATTAAAATAAATTGTTTATAAGCTTAAAAAATATTATTCTTTCAATATCATTATACCGAAATATATGTATGAATTTTATTGTAGAATTTGTACCTTTTTCATGTCGAGTTACTATTCATGAGTTACTATTCACGAGTTACTATTTATGAGTTACTAATCATGAGTTACTATTCACGAGTTACTATTTACGAGTTACTATTCACGGGTACTATTCACGATAAAATTGGTTTCTTTTTCTGACCAAATTATAGTTGATTTATGAATACTACTCTTGAAATTAAATCCATATTTTGATCATATTGATTTTATTATCATATATAACATTTTTATAACCCTAATGATGATATTTCTCTTTGACTTGAGTGTAAAGATGGGTAAATTTTGTTGTATGATCATGACTATGGGTTCTCTTTGGCCAGTAGTGCAAAGTTGAATTGTTGACTGGTATGATCATGACCATTGAATTTATAATTGAATATCTTTAGCTTAAGCGCAAAGGTGAATTGATCAACATGGTTATAATTATTGTTTATATAAATTCTGAAATGATTAGATATTTCTTTGAGATATTAATATATTTGGCCTATAGTACAAATATGAACTGTTGATGAATATATTTGGCCTGTAGTACAAATATAAACTGTTGTTTAATATCTTTGGCCTGTAGTGCAAAGATGAACTGGTGAAGAATATCTTTGGCTCATAGTGCAACGATGACCTGTGGTTGAATATCTTTGGCCAGTAGTGCAAAGATGAATTGTTGATGAATATCTTTGGCCCGTAGTGCAAAGATGACATGTTGTTGAATATCTTTGGCCAGTAGTGCAAAGATGAACAGGTGTTGAGATGAACATGACCAACTGGTGATACAAATGAATATCTTTGGCCGTAGTACAAAGATGAAGTTATTAGTATGATTATGAACATGAACTGTGATTTAGTGTAACCATGATCTTTGATGTTTCAGGTAAAGATAGGTGATGAAAATTATCTTTGTCTTGGATGAGAAGAGGAATTTAGAACTACAATTATGATTATGAGTTATTCATATGATTGTGGACCAGAGTTGTTGATTGATGTTACAGGGATAAAACATTGTTGGTGGATTTTTACATGGAGAAGATAATAGATTTTGTAGTCTATTTGACTCTTCTAATGGATTGCTCGTTCCGCTGCAACTATGGTTGAAATTTTTTATCATCTACCATATGTTCTAAATCTCTGATTTATTACTGATGAAGACTATTGATAATTTATTTATCTTTAGTCATGATATTCTTTACTGGGCTAGTTGTGCTCACCCTCCTGTTTCACAATTCCTTTCAGTTAATAAGAGTGTAGCTGGGTCGAGCGGGGGTAACAAGAGAATAGAACGGTGGTCATCATTTAGTAGTTATATTTGGTGAATAAAATAGGGTGAAGCGAACTCAACATTGGAAGGGTGTTTTGTCACTATCATACAAGATGTCTAATGACATACAACCTCGTGTCATCATAAGACAGGGTTGTGCTCATCCACTTGCTGAGTATCTTTACGAGCACTACCTATATAATATTGGTGTTTGTTTGAAGTATAATTTTCAATTAGAGACAGTGGAGATAATGATATGTCAAGAGAAGACTCACCATTGGGAAGAATATGATAGTAAACTTCTCGTTTTTCTTTGGGGCCTATTGGGTCAACCAAGGATAATTCTGTGGCCATATGATATCTATCATAACCTAGACGCATGGCCTCCCATGTACGAAGGTTTCCTTGAGCACTTCCCAAATATTCTAATTTCTAAAACAGTTTTTGACTATACCTTTATGAAAGGTGTCATTGTGAGGTGTTGTCCACGGTTGGGGCATGAGTCACATTTGGTATATACTTGTATCTAAACTCACAGCATATATGTTGTTGTATTTTGCACGACAATTGTTGTAATAAAGTTGTAGTTGTTTTCTGTACCATGTATTTGGCGACTCAGAATATGTTGGATGGAATGGACCTGTTTTGGGGTTGTCACAGTAAATTTTATTATTTAATTATTATTAATGATATTAAAGTTATTTAATAATTATATTAAATAATTTAGTTTAAAAATTATTATAATATTAGAAAAAAATCATTTTAAATGAAAATAAAGTGTTTAAAAATGTTTTAAGTTATAAAATATAACTTTTAATATTTAAAGAATAATTTCATTAATAATCTAATATTAATGATATTAATTTAATATTAAATGATATTAAATTTATTTAATAATTATATTAAATAAATAGTTTAAAAATAATTTTATTAATTTAAAAATCATTTAAAAAGGATATAAATGAATTAAAAATATTTTAAGTTATAATTAATAACTTTTAATATTTTGATAAATAGTACATTAATATTTAAATATTAATGGTAATTATTTAAAAATAATTTTAATTATTTTAAAAATTATTTAAGGGTAATATTAATACTTTAAAAATATTTTAAATTATTATAAATAACTTTAATATTTTGGCAATGGTTTCATTATAGTTTAATATTAATTAAATATTAATGATAATAGAATTATTTAATATTTAAATCATTTAATAATGATTCCGATGTTTGAAAATTTATGATAAATTATAATAAATGTTTAAAAATTATTATAAGTCATTTAAAAATAATTTGATTGATACTTGAAGATATTGAGTTACAGAATAGAGTCCTAGACTCAATAATTACCCGATAAAGCTGTCGGTACACCGACATGTTTCAGAAATTGATCTGGACTTAGATAAATTGATTTGATAAGTGTTTATTTGTGATTCAATAGTTGTTAAATATATGTGATAATGTGATTAGGTAATGTGCTGACTGTAGAAAGCAGTGCTATGTGTTATAATATGTTATTCTAATCAGTAAAATAATTTTATTACTGATAGGTGTTATATAAGAGATAAAACTAAATTGCAAATTGTAAGCAGCGTACCAGACAAGTATCTTACCTTTACATTTTCTTTATGCAATGGACATGAGTAAGAATGTTTCTAAATTATATTATTATTATACAGATTATTAACCCTATATTATATACACTCATTAATTATCAACATGTTAGTATATGATAATTCAAATATATATATTATGTTCGTTAATTTCTATAAATGGTTATACAAGTGTCCCCACTTGGATAATCATTTTATTTAACCACATGTTGATATGCCTTTGTTAATTACCTGTATATATATATGTTAAATTATAGATTATTGTTGAACAAACCTTTGATTTAGAACCTAGATAAGTATAAACATCCCTACACGGGAAAACTTTTATGCGCCCAAGGCGGATAGAGTGAATGATACCCTCGTTCTTGCAATGTAGTATTGATCAATACAGGGTACAATAGGCTGATCACCCCCGTGCCCGTAAGTTATGACGGTTTGTAGATGAATTTCTGTTTAACCTTTTCAAAAATGAAAACAATGTTCATAGTATGTCACCTTAACCCTAGTTATAGTCATTACGTAGTTTTAAAAATTTGAAAGAGGGTTATTGTGTTATTATTATTGGTACAGATTACTTCACAACTATTGATCTGTTGTAGAAGTGTAGTATAAAGAAAATATTTAAATTCTTTCAGCTTATATATATGTAATTATTATTACTTGCTGGGCACTTAAATACTCATCCTTGCTTAATTTAAATATTTTCAGCCAAGTGTGAAGAACCAGAAAGCTCATGCAGAAACAAAGGAAAAGGAAAGCTAACCAAATAAGATTTGTGGTAGTTATGTAATAGTTTGATATTATTATTAAGACAATGATATATATATATATATATATATATATATATATATATATATATATATATATCATGGGTTGTAATGAATGCTTAAAGGTTACGTACTTGGGATTCAGACTCTGATAAATATGTAAATTAGTTTGATCTTTATATTATTGTTATTATTATTAGTATTATTCCGCTCATAGAAATGGTATCGTGAAGCACCGAGTTCAGGTTTCAAGTACCCAGATTTGGGGGCTTTACAACTGCATTTGCTCATTAGCCCAATTGGCTCCTTGATGTGCACACAAACTAGCAACAATAGATGCATGTGGGATACTTCCCGTAGTGCTCCCCCTTATATAACGTAACATATTCTGATGAATAAGGTGGCCCACATCGATGTACTTGCCTGTGACTATTCCTCACAAAATGATAGCCCTCTCAGTTGTAATTTTGTGTTGATGCGACGAAGGTACGAGCTTTGCACAGATAAAAAAATTCCAAGCTTTAACATAGTGATTAAGGAATGAGGCTAGGAAGGTTCTAGGTTGATTTATTCCTGCCCTACAAGTCTACTGCGTTCCTGGAATGCACGAGTCAGTGATGACTTCGTCCAAATTAGTCTCAAAACGTGCAGCCTCGGCCCAATTATTGTACCCAGTCGGTGGTGTGTCTAGTATCCTGAAGATTTTTCTAATTGATTGTGGTCGGTAATCTACTTAAACTCCTCGGACCATAGATAACCCACTCATAGTGTCTTTGGCATTAGCATAGAAACCCCGAACAATACCCATGGGAGCAGACATAGGGGTCGCAGTCAGTCCTCCCCATCCTCTTTCTCGAATCATATCCCATAATTGGCAATCCTGCTTCTCAGGTTTGAAGCCTTGTTCCTTCACAAATGTTTTTGCTACTATTCTGTAATACTCCATCTGTGCTTCAGAACTGAGAAATTTTGTGTGATCCACGACATCCTAACCTTGACTACTGTTGGAAGATGATGATGATGAAGTGACAGAACGAGCACGCTTAGGACCCATTGCTCTAAATGTAGAAGAAGAAAAACTTGATTGACGAAATTGTGGGTATAATATCTACTGAACAGAGAACCCCCAAACTTGTATTTCACACACCCACTGAATAACCTTAACTTTATCAGTGAAGACTTTGAACGTAGGTAGGAAATGGATGCGATATATGCGTAGTGGGATGAGACGTTACAACTTTAAAATTAGAACGGTTTGGGAAGGAAGAGTTGTGTGTGTTGTGGAGAGGAATGATATACGCACTCTGCTCTTTTAAAATGAAACTGATACCAGAGATGGGAAAAGACACGTCTTTTAAGACATTTCAAATTTTATGGCTCCGATCTCTCGCGCGACCGCGTGTATTTTGAATGGGACAAGGCGCGGGAGCGCAGTTACCCTAACTGTATAGACTTGTATGGTTATCATGGCGCAACCACGCGTCCCTCCATTCTGTACTGCCATTTTGCATCCTTAATATACCAAAACAGTGATGAATCCATTCCAATACACCTGCACAAACACCTATTAACAATATCAAAGCACGAATTACTGGATAAGCAAGAATGACTAACTTAACACCATACTTTCTATGCTATGCTCAAACATAATCATATGCAATTTCAGCTCCCATAGAACTTATACAACACTAATCAAACTATCACAACTAAGTATGAAAATGAACTATCATAAAAAATCTAAACAGAATAAACAAGAGATAAAGATAGTAATAATGGGTTGCCTCCCATCAAGCGCTAAGTTATAATCAATTAGCTTGACTATCTCTGACTTTTCATGTTGAAGAAAGAATTGAGGTTACTTTTTGTCTATCAACCTCGCCACCAAAATAATGCTTTAGCCGTTATCCATTCACTTTGAACGACTTGTCTGGGAACTTATCGAACACTTCTACGGCACCATGTGGGAAGAC
The DNA here is from genome assembly GCA_016801055.1 of Panax notoginseng. Lineage (NCBI taxonomy): Eukaryota > Viridiplantae > Streptophyta > Magnoliopsida > Apiales > Araliaceae > Panax > Panax notoginseng. The sequence continues at coordinate 72,080,028 of CM029015.1, read as the reverse complement.
TGTCTTCACTGTGAATGGCCCTGACCACCTTGATTTGAGCTTCCTAGGAAAAAGCTTAAGTCTTGAATTAAACAGCAAAACTCTTTGTCCCAACTCAAATACTCTCTCTATGATCTTGCGATCATGCCATTTCTTCACCTTTTCCTTATACAGCTTTGAGTTTTCATACGCCTGTAATCTGAATTCATCCAACTCATTGAGTTTAAGTAGGCATTTTTCTCCTGCAACTTTCAAATCAAAATTGAGCTTCCGAACTGCCCAATATGCCTTGTGCTCAAGCTCTATAGGAAGGTGACAAGCCTTCCCATAAACTAACTAAAAAGGTAACATACCCAACGGAGTCTTATAAGCAGTCCTATATGCCCAAACAACGTCATCAAGCTTTAATGACCAATCCTTTCTTGTGGGATTCATAACTTTCTCCAAAATTCTCTTGACTTCACGATTTGAAACCTCGGCTTGGCCATTAGTTTGAGGATGATAAGCTGTAGCAATGTGATGATTTACCACATACTTGGCCAACAGAGCTGTGAAATGCCTATTACAAAAATGGCTGCCTTCATCGCTAATGATAGCTTGTGGAGTCCCAAACCTCGTGAAAATACTCCTCTATAAAAATCTTAGGACAACTTTGGCATCATTCGTTGGAAGAGCTGCCACTTCCACTCACTTTGACGCAATCAACTGCTAACAAGATGTATAGATTTCCACATGAAGAAACAAAAGGACCCATGGAATCTATCCCCCAAAGATAAAAAATTTCCACCTCAAGGATCGTGTTCAATGGCATTTCATTCCTTTTTGAAATATTCCCAACTCTTTGACATCTGTCACATCTCTGGACGAAACTATAAGCATCCTTAAAAATCGTCAGCCAGTAGAATCCTACTTGAAACACTCTAGCCGCTATTCGCTTTCCAGCGTAGTGACCACCATATAATGAAGCATGGCAATCCTACAAAATCCCCTCTATCTCTCTATATGGGATACATCTCCTTATCATCTGATCAGCACATTGTTTGAACAAATATGGTTCATCCCATATAAACCACTTCACATCATGAAAGAATTTCTTCTTCTGATGACCAACTAAGTCAGAAGGTACCACCTTACTCACCAAGTAGTTCGCATAGTCTGCAAACCATGGCACTTCCCCTTTAACCACAAACGACTGTTCATCTGGAAAGGACTCATTAATCACAGTCTTGTCATCTACCTCCCTTCCCAGATTCTGCAGTCGATATAAGTGGTCCGCCACTTAGTTCTCAGTTCCATTTATGTCCTTAATCTCTAAATCAAATTCTTACAATAGTAGTATCCATCTGATCAAACGAGGCTTTGCATCCTTCTTTGCCACTAAGTGTCAAATTGCCGCATGATCCGTGTACACTATCACCCTCGTACCAATCAGATACGCTCGAAACTTGTCAAAAGCATACACAACTGCCAGTAATTCCTTTTTTGTGGTGGTGTAGTTCAACTGCGCATCAGTAAGGGTCTAGCTTGCATAATATATCACATGAAAAACCTTTTCTTTTTGCTGACCCAAAATAGCCCCCACATCATAATCACTGGCATCACACATCAACTCGAATGGTAGGTCCTAATCTGGTGCTGTAATGACTGGTGCTGAAGTTAACCTCCTCTTCAAATGCTCAAATGCAGACACGCTGTAAGACCCCAACTTTTATAAATAAAGATGAATTTTCTATAAATATCATTTTTGAATATTATGGAGTCAATTTGATATAATGTTATAGTTGTGGGTAATATTTATAAATTTTACAAAGTACGCAAGTTGTTATATAATATTCGATTGGTCGGGGAATATTCGTTTTAACAGGGAATATTCGTACAATGGCACAATCATTGGTGGACCTCACAACGGAATTATTGTCGGATTGAGAAAACGACAAAAATATTTTATTAAAAATAACGGCGAAAGTTTTACCATTGATACTGTTGAACTACTCGGTAGTAAAAGTACAGTAATACGTGTGGTTGCATAGTAGCACACGGTATTGATTATTAATGCTTATGTGAGAAGTCACTCAGTTTGATTCAATTATTGTCAGTTAATAATATGAATTATTTAGCGATAATGACGTTTTGTTTTATTCGTATTATTAACGTAATAAAACAGAAACATCTTTTTATATAAAACAGAATACTTTATTAAAGTTATTCTATAAATAGAATATATTTTATTTTATTTAAAAGATTTTTCTTTAAATATGGACTGTCAAATTAAAGTAATCAATCTGGACCGTTCATGGATTAGTTACTATGCATTCTATTTTTCTATAAATAGCAGCTCATTCCTTCATTATTTCTTACGAATTCACTGAACTCTAAAGAGAGAAACTATAGAGAGAGAGAGAAGAAGAGTATTCTGCTACTTAACTACTTCCTTATTTCAGCTCTTCTTTAAAATGGTAAGGGGTGTTATTCTTTCTTATTCATGAAGAGAACTTTTGTTATTCCATTTCTTATTATTCTGTTGGAATAACCTGTATACGCGGTCTACCCTATACTTGGTGACATTCTTTTATTATTCTATTGGAACATCCTCTCCGTGTGTTTTACACCAGACCTGGTTCCGTCTTTATTATTATTCTGTTGGAACATCCTGTCTGTGTGTTTTACACCGGACCTGGTTCCGTCTTTATTATTATTTTGTTGGAACATCTTGTCTGTGTGTTTTACACCAGACCTGGTTCCGTCTTTATTATTGCTCTGTTGGAATATCCTGTCTGTGCATTTTACGCCAGACCTGGTTCCATTATTTATTATTCTGCGGGAATAACCTGTCTGTGCAGTCTGTCGCATGCATGGTGATTTCTTTTGTTATTCCATTCTTTATTATACTCAGTTGGTTAAGTTTTGACTTCTATACTCCATGAAATTTGTGGAATATCCTTGATAATTGCGTTTCATCCAGTATCTTTACATGAAAATATTCTTCTAAAGCATTCTTGAATTTTATTCCACAAAACAGTATCACGTTGACAATTTGGACGTTGTTAATTCTTGGATAAATTAATTCTTGAACTTGTTTTATTGAATTCTTATATCATTGTCATCATCCTCATGTTTATAAAATGTTAAAAGTCATATGTGGCCTGTAGTGCATAGATGTACTTGGTATGATTATGACCAGGGATTATTCGGTATAATCATGACCGTAATGTTACAAATGATGTGGTAAAAGTCCTCATTGGTCCGTAGTGCATTGATGGACAGTTGTTGGCATGATCATGACCAATAATGAATACACGAATATCCTTGGCCGTAGTGCAGGGGTGATTCGATGATGTGGATTATTTTATTAAGCTGAGTCCCGGCGATCACAGTGTTGAAAAAACCTTTTAAATCATAAAAGATAGTAGAGTTTATTTTCTACTTGACTCTTTTAATGGATTGCTTGTTCCGCTGCAGTTAAACTTGATGTCTATTATATTTTATCAGTTTAACATTGTTGAAGACTAATGATAATTTATTCTGTATTATCTTAGTCATAATATTTCTTACTGGGCTAGTTGAGCTCACCCTTTCTTTCACTGTTCTCTTCAGGAAACGAGAACGTAGCTGGGGCAAGTCGGGGAACGGAGTGATGGTCCGAATGATAGTATTAGTTAGTAGTCCTCACTATTCTATGTAATGGTGTGTTAATAAATGTAATGAGGACTCCTTTTGAGTATGAACACTCTCTAGAAGATAATATTTGTATTCAAACTCACAGTTTATGTTTTGTCGTATTGTACACGACAGTTGTATTAGTAAGTTGTATTTGTATTCTATACTATGTATCTGGTGACCCAAGATGGGTGATGTATACCTAATTTTGGGGGCGTCACAGTTGGTATCAGAGCTTAGGGATATGATCCCTGGCTAAGATGTGAGAATAGAACTAGGAGGGGAGAGACGGAGAATTTCTTCGCTAGTATGACCTACCTAAGTTTATTTGCATGGTATTTAATTGGTCGGTCATAATACAAGGATAATATATGACATATCAATTAACTTTATTTTGTGGCAGTATCTGAAAATGGCATCTGAGAATGTTGAGAATAGCAATGGAGCACAGGCGACTGTTGATTCACCACATATCAATAATCAGGAAAATGTGCATCAGGAAGGTGACAATCCTCATGCAAACAACAACACTGACCAGATGATGAATGATGGAATGTTCAGAAACTTTATGCAGTTCATGCAACAGCAGGCGAGAGCGGCTCCTGTCCAAAATATAGGTGGAAATACTGAAAAACTCTCGGATGGTCACCGCTAAACAGTTTAAGGAGCTGGGACCACCAGAGTTTAAGGGAGAGCCAAAACCGCTTATAACGGGAACATGGATAAAGCAGATTACCAAGATATTTGATGTCTTGGGATGCTCCGAGGAGCAAAAGGTTCCCTTTGCCTCCTTTATGTTGCGAGGAGAGGCAGATTACTGGTGGGAATCGATTAAGCGTACTCAACCTGCCGTACTGAAGATGTCTTGGGAGAAGTTCCAAGAGCTGTTCAATGACAAATACTTTCCCGAAAGTGTTCGTCACATGAAGGAGGTAGAGTTCATCAAATTGGAGCAGAATAATATGACCGTGTCGCAGTATGAGGCTAAATTTGTTGAGTTGTCCCGGTTTGCGTCCCACTTGGTAGATAATGAAGAGCGAATGACGCGAATGTTTTTGCGAGGTTTGAAACCTGAGATACGTCAACATCTTATTTCTCATAAATTGTGTTTGTATTCAGATGTTGTGAATAAGGCTCAGTTAGTGGAGCGCGATAACGAGTCAACGCAACCAAAAGAGAGCAGTTGGCAAAATGATAATACCAGTGAGAGCAGTCATCGAAGCGGTGACAACAAGCGTGGAGGGAATCAACAGGCCAAAAATGGTCACCACTTCGGTGGTAATCAGGGCCAAAACAATAAGAATGGTCATTTTAAGAAGAGGAGATTCAACAATGATGGAAAGACGTCAGCACCAGCACCCGTTGTTAAGGAAGGAGAACGACCACCTATCATATGTTTCAAATGCGGAGGGGAGGGGCACATCAGTCCAAACTGCGCGATGCCGTCTAAAGCATGTTATAATTGTGGAAGAGAAGGTCATTTAGCTCGATTTTGTCGTTTACCAAAAACAAGTTCAGCCAAGATGGAGACACCAAAGGCCGTCCCAGAAAAGTTAAAACCGGTAGTGCAAGGGAGAGCGTTTGTTGTGACCTCCCAGAAAGCAAGGAACCCGAATGAGGTCATCACGGGTAAGCTTATCATAAACTCTAACGAAGTCTATACTTTATTTGATACCGGTTCTACCCATTCTTTTATTTCTCCTACTTGCGCTCATCGATTAAATTTGACTCCGGAGAAATTAGACTTTGATTTATTTGTTGAAACTCCATTGGGAGAAACCTTCATTACATCCACGGTTTATAAGTCTTGTTTGGTTCAAGTTGGTACCCACACATTACCTGTCGATCTGATTTCATTTAAAATACTTGCATTTGACGTGATTCTAGGGATTGATTGGTTAACTACTCATCATACAAAAATTGATTATTTTCGTAAGGTTGTTAGCTTTCATATTCCTAATCGACCTATTATGCGAATTCAACCAACCAAACCATTAAAATCAATCGCTGTCATCTCAAGCCATAAAGCTATTCGTTTATTAAAAAACGGATGTCAAGCTTTCTTAGCTCATGTCACGGATCTAAACAAAAATACGTCAGTTTTGAATGATATTTCTATTGTTAATAAATTCCCTGACGTATTCCCTGAAGAACTTCCTGGCCTACCCCCAGAGCATGAAATTGAATTTTGTATCGACCTTGAACCCGGTACAAAACCTATTTCCAAAGCCCCATATCGAATGGTTCCTATTGAACTTCAGGAGTTAAAGATCCAACTACAGGAATTGTTAGACATTGGCTTTATTCGTCCTAGTACTTCTCCTTGGGGTGCTCCTGTGTTATTCGTGAAGAAGAAAGATGGAAGTATGCGACTTTGTATTGATTATCGGGAGTTGAATCATGTCACCATAAAAAACAGGTACCCATTGCCACGTATTGATGACCTGTTTGACCAGTTGCAAGGAGCATAATTCTTTTCAAAGATCGATCTTCGTTCTGGATATCATCAGCTGAAGGTTAGAACTGAGGATATTCCAAAGACGGCTTTTAGAACTCGGTACGAGCATTATGAATTCCTAGTCATATCCTTTGGATTGACTAATGCTCCTGCTGCCTTCATGGATATGATGAACCGGGTATTCAAGGAATATTTGGATCACTTTTTGGTCGTCTTTATTGATGACATCCTTATTTATTCCAAAAGCCATGAAGATCATGAGCAACACTTGAGGCTGGTACTCCAAAAGCTTCGTGAATACAAGCTTTATGCCAAGTTAAAGAAATGCGAGTTCTGACTGGAGGAGGTAGCATTCCTTGGGCACGTAGTATCAAGTCGTGGAATATCGGTTGACCCGGCAAAGATTAAAGCTATTCAAAGCTGGGAGCAACCTAAATCAGTGACCGAAGTACGTAGCTTTCTTGGTTTATCTGGTTATTATTAGAGATTCGTGGAAGGATTTTCTCGAATCGCTACTCCATTAACTCAGCTGACTCGGAAAGATACAAAGTTCGGTTGGAGCGAAGAATGTGAGCAGAGTTTTTAAGAACTCAAGAGGAGACTCATTTCAGCACCTGTTCTAACAATACCATCTGGCTCGGAGGGATTTGTAATCTACAGTGATGCTTTGAGCAAAGGGTTGGGATGCGTTCTCATGCAACATAGAAAAGTCATAGCCTATGCATCAAGACAACTCAAGCAATATGAGAGAAATTATCCTACTCATGATCTAGAGTTGGCAGCTGTTGTCTTTGCACTTAAAATTTGGAGGCATTACTTGTATGGGGAGAAGGTGGAGATCTTTACGGATCATAAAAGCCTCAAATATTTCTTCACTCAAAAAGAACTCAACATGCGACAGCGACGTTGGCTTGAACTGTTGAAAGATTATGATCATATCATTCAATACCATCCTGGAAAAGCGAACGTGGTAGCTGACGCATTGAGTAGAATATCATATGCAAGTACGAGTGTAATATTGTCAACACAATGGCCCATTTTATGTGACTTGCAAAGGATGGAGATAGAGTTAAAGACTCTTGGGACCCATGTGATGATGGCGAATATACGAGTAGAACCAACTTTAATCAATAATGTTAAAGCTGCTCAAGCTACAGACTTAGAGCTGATGCATATGAGGAAGAAAGTGCAAGAAGGTGCTATGCCGGAAGCAAGAATCGATGAAGAAGGAATACTTCGAGTCAACTCCAGACTTTGTATTCCTAACAACCCTGATTTAAAGTATGAAATCATGATGGAGGCGCACAACACACCGTTTGCAATCCATCCTGGAAGTACCAAAATGTATCATGAACTTCGTCATACATTTTGGTGGAGCAATATGAAGAGAGAGATAGTGTTGTTTATCTCAAGGTGTCTAACTTGTCAACGAGTCAAATCGGAGCATCAAGTACCAAAAGGTCCATTGCAACCACTTGAAATTCTAGAATGGAAGTGGGAGCACATTACCATGGATTTCGTTACCGGTCTTCCTAAGGTTTCTCAAGGTATAGATGCGATTTGGGTCATTGTTGATAGATTGACCAAGTCTGCTCATTTCTTATCGATACGAGAAACTTATACACTTGAACGTCTTGCTCATATGTACATAAACGAGATTGTAAGACTGCATGGTATGCCAGTATCCATAGTTTCTGATCAAGACCCAAGATTCACTTCATGATTTTGGGTTAGTTTATAAAAAGCTATGGGCGCAGATTTACGATTTAGTTCGGCATATCATCCTCAGAAGGACGGACAATCAGAGAGGACTATTCAAACTCTAGAAGATTTATTAAGACTCTGTGTCTTTGACTTCAAGGGAAGTTGGGACAAGTTTTTACCATTGGTGGAGTTTTCCTACAACAACAGTTATCAAGCAAGTATTGGCATGGCTCCATTCGAAACATTGTATGGAAAAAAATGTCGTTCTCTAGTATGCTGGGATGAGGTGGGTGAAGCAACGTTGTTGGGACCGGAGTTGATACGTATGACTACAGAAAAGATTCAAACGATCCGACAACGTATAAAAACCTCACAAGATCGACAAAAGAGTTATGTTGATCTTCATCGAAAGGACGTGGAATTTGATATAGGAGATCATGTGTTCTTACGTGTTGCTCCATGGAAAGGAGTTACGAGATATGGAAAAAGAGGAAAGCTCAATCCTCGATTCATCGGTCTATTTTTAATCCTCGATCGAGTAGGAACTGTGGCTTATAGACTCGCTTTACCGCCAAATATGTCTCGTGTTCATAATGTTTTTCACATATCCATGTTACGCAAATATGTGGAAGACCCGAACCACATTATTGAGTTAGAACCGGACGAAATAGCGGAGGATTTGACGTATGAAAAAGTTCCTGTTCAAATCTTGGATAAGAAGGAACATATTCTAAGCTCCAAGGTTATACCTCAAGTCAAAGTTTTATGGAGAAACCACGATGTTGAGGAAATGACTTGGGAGTTAGAATCTGAAATGAAATCAAGATATCCTTACCTCTTCGACATACCAGGTACGTACCATAATTTCGAGGGCGAAATTTCATAAGAAGGGGAGGTTGTAAGACCCCAACTTTTATAAATAAAGATGAATTTTCTATAAATATTATTTTTGAATATTATGGAGTTAATTTGATATAATGTTATAGTTGTGGGTAATATTTATAAATTTTACAAAGTACGCAAGTTGTTATATAATATTCGATTGGTCAGGGAATATTCGTTTTAACAGGGAATATTCGTACAACGGCACAATCATTGGTGGACCCCACAACGGAATTATTGTCGGATTGAGAAAACGACAAAAATATTTTATTAAAAATAACGGCGGAAGTTTTACCATTGATACTGTTGAACGACTCGGTAGTAAAAGTACAGTAATACGCGTGGTTGCATAGTAGCACACGGTATTGATTATTAATGCTTCTGTGAGAAGTCACTCAGTTTGATTCAATTATTGTCAGTTAATAATATGAATTATTTAGCGATAATGACGTTTTGTTTTATTCGTATTATTAACGTAATAAAACAGAAACATCTTTTTATATAAAACAGAATACTTTATTAAAGTTATTCTATAAATAGAATATATTTTATTTTATTTAAAAGATTTTTCTTTAAATATGGACCGTCAGATTAAAGTAATCAATCTGGACCGTTCATGGATTAGTTACTATGCATTTTATTTTTCAATAAATAGCAGCTCATTCCTTCATTATTTCTTACGAATTCACTGAACTCTAGAGAGAAACTATAGAGAGAAACTATAGAGAGAGAGAAGAAGAGTATTCTGCTACTTAACTACTTCCTTATTTCAGCCCTTCTTTAAAACGGTAATGGGTGTTATTCTTTCTTATTCATGAAGAGAACTTTTGTTATTCCATTTCTTATTATTCTGTTGGAATAACCTGTATACGCGGTCTACCCTATACTTGGTGACATTCTTTTATTATTCTGTTGGAACATCATGTCCGTATGTTTTACACCAGACCTGGTTCCGTCTTTATTATTATTCTGTTGGAACATCCTGTCTGTGTATTTTACACCGGACCTGGTTCCGTCTTTATTATTATTCTGTTGGAACATCCTGTCTGTGTGTTTTACACCGGACCTGGTTCCGTCTTTATTATTATTCTGTTGGAATAACCTGTCTGTGCATTTTACGCCGGACCTGGTTCCATTATTTATTATTTTGTGGGAATAACCTGTCTGTGCGGTCTATCGCATGCATGGTGATTTCTTTTGTTATTCCATTCTTTATTATACAAAGTTGGTTAAGTTTTGACTTCTATATTCAATAAAATTTGTGGAATATCCTTGATAATTGTGTTTCATCCAGTATCTTTTCATGAAAAATATTCTTCTAAGCATTCTTGAATTTTACTTCACAAAGCAGTATCATGTTGACAATTTGGACGTTGTTAATTCTTGGATAAATTAATTTTTGAACTTGTTTTATTGAATTCTTATATCATTTTCATCATCCTCGTGTTTATAAATTGTTAAAAGTCATCTGTGGCCTGTAGTGCATAGATGGACTTAGTATGATTATGACCAGGGATTATTCGGTATAATCATGACCGTAATGTTACAAATGATGAGGTAAAAGTCCTCATTGGCCCGTAGTGCAATGATGGACAGTTGTTGGCATGATCATGACCATTAATGAACACACGAATATCCTTGGCCGTAGTGCAGGGGTGATTCGATGATGTGAATTATTTTATTAAGCTGAGTCCCGGCGATCACAGTGTTGAAAAAACCTTTTAAATGATAAAAAATAGTAGAGTTTATTTTCTACTTGACTCTTTTAATGGATTTCTTGTTCTGCTACAGTTAAACTCGATGTCTATTATATTTTATCAGTTTAACATTGTTGAAGGCTAATGATAATTTATTCTGCATTATCTTAGTCATAATATTTCTTACTGGGCTAGTTGAGCTCACCCTTTCTTTCATTGTTCTTTTCAGGAAATGAGAACGTAGCTGGGGCAAGTCGGGGAGCGGAGTGATGGTCCGAATGATAGTATTAGTTAGTAGTCCTCACTATTCTATGTAATGGTGTGTTAATAAATGTAATGAGGACTCCTTTTGAGTATGAATACTCTCTAGAAGATAATATTTGTATTCAAACTCACGGTTTATGTTTTGTCGTATTGTACACGACAGTTGTATTAGTAAGTTGTATTTGTATTCTGTACTATGTATCTGGTGACCCAAGATGGGTGATGTATACCTAATTTTGGGGGCGTCACAGTTGGTATCAGAGCTTAGGGATATGATCCCTGGCTAAGATGTGAGAATAGAACTAGGAGGGGAGAGACGGAGAATTCCTTCGCTAGTATGACCTACCTAAGTTTATTTGCATGGTATTTAATTGGTCGGTCATAATACAAGGATAATATATGACATATCAATTAACTTTATTTTGTGACAGTATCTGAAAATGGCATCTGAGAATGTTGAGAATAGCAATGGAGCACAGGCGACTGTTGATTCACCACATATCAATAATCAGGATAATGTGCATCAGGAAGGTGAAAATTCTCATGCAAACAACAACACTGACCAGATGATGAATGATGGAATGTTCAGAAACTTTATGTAGTTCATGCAACAGCAGGCGAGAGCGGCTCCTGTCCAAAATATAGGTGGAAACACAGAAAACTCTTGGATGGTCACCGCTAAACAGTTCAAGGAGCTGGGACCACCAGAGTTTAAGGGAGAGCCAAAACCGCTTATAGCGGAAATATGGATAAAGCAGATTACCAAGATATTTGATGTCTTGGGATGCTCCGAGGAGCAAAAGGTTCCCTTTGCCGCCTTTATGTTGCGAGGAGAGGCAGATTACTGGAGGGAATCGATTAAGCGTACTCAACCTGCCGCACTGATGATGTCTTGGGAGAAGTTCCAAGAGCTGTTCAATGACAAATACTTTCCCAAAAGTGTTCATCACATGAAGGAGGTGGAGTTCATCAAATTGGAGCAGAATAATATGACCGTGTCGCAGTATGAGGCTAAATTTGCTGAGTTGTCCCGGTTTGCGTCCCACTTGGTGGATAATGAAGAGCGAATGACGCGAATGTTTTTGCGAGGTTTGAAACCTGAGATACGTCAACATCTTATTTCTCATAAACTGTGTTTGTATACAGATGGGTGATGTATACCTAATTTTGCATAACTAGGCATCTGTTCCAATGCCTCAACGAATGGTATGTTAATCTTCAGCTTTTTAAATACCTCCAAAAACTTACTAAATTACTTGTCTTCCCTCTGCTTATGTAATCTCTGTGGATAAGGAACAGGAGGGTGAACTGTAACAACTCGAAAATAGTTCCATTCCATCCAACCCATTCTCAGTCGCCAAATACGTGGTACAGAAAACAACTACAACTTTATTACAACAATTGTCGTATAAAATACAACAACACATATGCTGTGAGTTTGGATACAAATATATACCAAATGTGACACATGTCCCAACCGTGGACAGCACCTCACAGTGGCACCTTACATAAAGGTATAGTAAAAGACTGTTTTAGAAATTAGAATCTTTGGAAAATACTCAAGAAAACCTTCGTACATGGGAGGCCATGCGTTTAGGTTTTGATAGATATCATATGGCCACAGAATTATCCTTGGTTGACCCATTATACCCCAAAGAAAAACGAGAAGATTACTATCATATTCTTCCCAATGGTGAGTCTTCTCTTGACTTATCATTATCTCCACTGTCTCTAATTGAGAATTATACTTCAAACAAACACCAAGATTATATAGGTAGTGCTCGTAAATATACTCAGCAAGTGGATGAACACAATCCTGTCTTATGATGACATGAGGTTGTATGCCATTAGATATCTTGTATGATAGTGGCAAAACACCCTTCTAACGTTGGGTTCGCTTCACCCTAGATGATTCACCAAATATAACTACTAAATGATGACCACCGTTCTATTCCCCTGTTACCCCCGCTCGACCCAGCTACACTCTTATTACCTGAAAGGAGTTGTGAAACAGAAGGGTGAGCACAACTAGCCCAGTAAAGAATATCATGACTAAAGATAAATAATTTATCAATAGCCTTTAGCAGTCATAAATCAGAGATTTATAACATATGGTAGATGATAAAAAATTTTAACCATAGTTGCAGCGGAACGAGCAATCCATTAGAAGAGTCAAATAGACCATAAAGTCTATTATCTTCTCCACATTAAAAGTCTACCAATAATATTTTATCCCTGTAACATTAATCAACAGTTCCTTTTCACAATTATATGAATAACTCATAATCATAATTGTAATTCTAAATTCCTCTTCGCATCTAGGACGAAGATAATTTTCCTCACATGTCTTTATCTGAAACATCAAAGATCATGGTTATACCAAATCACAGTTCCTGTTCATAATCATACTAATAAATTCATCTTTGCACTACAGGCCAACGATATTCGTCAACAGTTCATCTTTGCACTACTGGCCAAAGATATTCAACAACAGGTCATATTTGTACTACATGCCAAATATATTCATATCTCAAAGAAATATATAATCATTTCATAATTTATATACACCATAATTATAACCATGTTAATCAATTCATCTTTACACTTAAGCTAAAGATATTCAATTATAAATTCAATGGTCATGATCATACCAGTTAATAATTCATCTTTGCACTTCGGCCAAAGATATTCCTCAGTCACGATCATACCAATAATTTACCCATCTTTACACTCAAGTGAAAGAGAAATTCAACATCAGGGTTATAAAAATATTATATATGATAATAAAAACAATATAATCAACAACTGTATTTATTTTCCATAGAAACAATCATAAATCAACGATAATTTGGTCAGAAAAAGAAACCAATTTTTGTCGTGAATAGTACCTGTGAATAGTAACTCATGAATAGTAACTCGTGAATAGTAACTCATGAATAGTAACTCGTGAATAGTAACCCCAACATGAAAAAGGTAGAAATTCCACAATAATATACATACCAATATTTCGGTATAATGATATTGAAAGAATAATATTTCTTAAGCTTATAAACAATTTATTTAAATTGTTTACACTTTACTAAATAATGCATTTAATCATTCTAAAATGCCAAACTCATAAGATTTTATCACCAATAACCAAAACCCTCATTAAAAATCTGCATATACCTCATATATGATTCTCAAGTCATAAAATCCTATTTTTCAATTTTCTTACTTCACAAAACATATTTAATTCATTTACTCATAACTAGACCATTTTCATGAAAAATACCAAATCAGTTCCAAAAATATTTCTTTTCTGAGATTTAACATAATATAGTCCCATAGTGAACATATATTTTTCTCAGAATTTTTAAAAGTCATTTACTATTTTTTATATGGCCAAAACAGCCGAATATGTAGACATTTATCAAAAATTTTATTTTTGTCCAAAAATTTTGAAATTTACAGAGTATACTTCTATCATATACATGTACTCCCAATAAAAATTTCATCAATTTTGGAGTTAACCACAAGGAATTATAAGCGGTTACTTTTAAAATAGTCTTTTTCTCATAAAATTCATAACTCTCATTCTATACATCCAAAAATAACCATTTTTGGACACAATCAAGAAAACTCATCAAAATATCATTTCAAATTTTTTTAGAATTTTTGAAGGTCAAAAAAATTATGAAACTGGAAAATATAACAACCCTTAAAATCCCTTACTATCCCTTACCTCAAAAGTGCAGTATTTCTGACTGGAATGCAAAGCCGAAGGAAACTTGCACTGAATAGCAACTCTCAAAGTATCTAAATACTCACAAAATATGCTTCATAATATAGAGAGAGAAAGAGAGAAAGCTTATGTTTCTGGTGTAATTTTCAATTCTAACTTAGCCCTTTATTTATAGGAAAATGTTAGCACGCCGAAGCAGACTTAACCTGTAACCTGATGGCTTTACCTGCTACTATTCCCACGCACCATATTTCAATAAAAATCTCAGCACATTTTTTCATCAACCAAGAGTGGGGCCCACCAATTCTAGAATTTTCCACTAAAATGATTAACTCCGAAAATTCAACAATTTCTGAACCAGACATCTCGTAAAATTTATAACAAATCATATGTTCATTTTTAACGGTTCAAAATTTGTGGACATATACTCCACTTGTATATTATAACATATCCAAAAATTAACACGATCCAACGGTCGGATTAAAAATTATAACCCCCGCAATATATCTCAAAAACCCTGATTGATTTTCAATACCTCCGTTCCGACAAAAATACAGATAAAATACCTCAACATTAACTCCTTCATTTCTAACCACAAAAATGTATCCCTCATTTATATCCACATAAAATAAATATTTCCTTATCATATGAATCAATAATTAATTAGTCACAAATAATATTATAGAATCACATTTATGACAACCAGGCTGTTCCCAGGAAAGAGGGGGCTTTCCAATAAGGATTTCTCCTTACCGACGCGCAATTAGATGACCAAACCTCTCCTTAGACAGAACTTTCTAGATATTGCCAATAATTCTATCTAATAATATTATTCAAATAACATGAATTATTGATCATATAATGGAGATGATGTGCAGCAACAATTATTGAAACAACAATAATATAAAATATCAACGCAGCAATTATTGAATCAATAAAATAAAATATTGAACAGTAATTATTGTGACAATTATTCAGTAGTGCCTTCTTACGTAAGAATCAATAATTTCAAAAATACTGTGCAATACCGTGTGCTACTGTGCAATAACGCGTATTACTGTATTTTAACCACCGGGTATTTTAACAGTGTTAACGGTAACAACTATGCCGTTAATTATAAAAACTCAATTTTTGTCGTTATCTTCATCCGACCGTTTTCTGTTATGGGGCCCACAAATAGCTGCGCCGTCGTACGAATATTCCCCGACAAAAAGAATATTCCACGACCAAACGATTATTCCCCGACAATAATGAATAATTTATAACCACTTGCGTATTTTGAAAAGTTTTCACATTTCACCCATAACTTTAACTTTTTATCAATTTAACCATTTACTGAATTGTAATTATAAGAAAAATTGAATACTTTTATTTCATAAAATTCGGGGTCTTACATGAACTATTGGTATTTTGTTCACGGACTTTTCAAATGAACCTTCTTTATTCTTCTCTTCTTGCTGTTGTTCAGAACATTCATTATTCTCTTTATCCTCAGACAAAATTTCCTGACCGCGCGGCCGCGCATCTTCCCTTTGCAAAAGTGGCGCGGGCGCGCCATGCTGATTTTTTGTAACTTGTTTCCCAGACCACAATGTAATTGCTTGACATTGTTCCTTCCCTTCTCTTCTTGGATTGGCCTCTGTGGTACTTGGAAATGAACCTTGTGGTTTGTTGTTAAGTATACTAGCCATCTGACCCATTTGAGTTTCTAGATTCTTGATAGCCACTGCTTTGCTTTTAATCATCACTTCCATGTTTGCCATGTACTTCATCATCATCTCTTCCATTTCTGACTTCTTTTCTTGCTGAGGTGCAGGTAGTGGATGATGTTGTTGTTGCTGAGAAAATCCAGGTGGATAGGGCGGTCTTGGTGCAAATTGTTGCTGAGTTAATTGAGACTGAAACTATTGTTGTGGTTGAAACTGACTTGGTTGATTGTTTTGGTTATTTGACTAACTAAAATTTGGATGGTTGCGGTTGTTAGAGTTATATGTATTCTGAAATTAACCTTGATCTTTCCGATTGTTTCACACATACTATACAGACTCTGAACTAATAGCACATTGGTCAGTTGAATGTGACCCTGCACATATCTCATATACGAAAGCAACTGTCTTCGTCTTAGTTTCCGTAAAAGAGTCAATCTTCTTTTCCATGGATGCCATCTGTGCTAATAATTGAGTGATAGCATCCGCCTCTAACAAACCTGCAACTTTGGGCTGTGGCATTCTGGCTGTAGGATTTTGGAAATCATTTGCTGCCATCATCTCAATAAGATTGTAAGCTTCTTCTTGCTCACATACTGTACAGACTCTGAACTAATAGCACATTGGTCAGTTGAATGTTACCTTGCACATATCTCACATACGAAAGCAACTGTCTTCGTCTTGGTTTCCGTCAAAGAGTCAATCTTCTTTGCCATGGATGTCATCTATGCTGATAATTGAGTGATAGCATCCGCCTCTAACAAACCTGCAACTTTGGGCTGTACCATTCTGGCTGTAGGATTTTGGAAATCATTTGATGCCATTGTCTCAATAAGATTGTAAGCTTCTTCATAGCTCTTTGCCCATAGATCTCCTCTTGCAGCTGCATCTACAATAGGCCTTGACTGCCATCTCAATCCATTATAGAACGTATTAATCACCATCCAATTCGGCATGCCATGGTGTGGACACTTTATTAGCATCTCCTTGTATCTTTCCCAAGCTTTATATAGAGATTCACCCTGCTACTATTCGAACTGGAAAATTGTTGTCCTCATTTTTACAGTCTTAGCCATTGGGAAAAACTTGTCTAAGCATTTCTGTGCTAGGTCCTCCCATGTTGTGATAGATCCCGAAGGTAAAGAGTGAAGCCAACTTCTTGCTTTATCCCATAATGAAAATGGAAATACTCTAAGTCTGATTGCATCCTCAGTCACCCTGTTGTATCTAAAGGTGTCACATATTTCAATGAAACTCAACAGGTGCTCATTTGGATCGTCTGTACCAGCACCCCAAAACTGTACCGAATTTTGCACCATTTTAATAGTGCTCAGCTTTATCTCAAAAGTGTTGGCTGCTATAGCTGGCCTGACTATACTAGACTGTAATCCATTGATATTCAGCATCGAATAATCTCTCAAAGCCATATGCTCCTCTCTTTTCTCTTCTCTTTGTTCTACTGCTGCTGCCATATTAGATGTTGTGGTCTCTAAATCTGTTTGTATATTTCTACGCGCTCTCGACTTCCAACCTTTTCCGTTAATATTATCCTGAGTAGGTGTCAACTCAGAATTGGATGATCACGTGTGAATATAATATATACAAGTACCTGAAATACAAACAAAAACAAAAATAGAAATGTGATAAGATTAGATTTGTCTAAGTCATACAAGTTTAGATTAAAACTAATGATAATAATAAAATTAAACGCCTTTCCCCAGCAACGGCGCCAAAAACTTATTGCCTCCTTTTCAGTCTTAATAAAAGGACTCTAACTCATGCAAGCATACATGAGTCAACAAGTAGTACAGAGTAAGAAAAGTATCGATCCACGGAGAAAAGTTGTAAATTTAAATTACCATTCATCAATCGTATCACTATTTTTTATATGCTTAGACGAATAATTCAAAATTGTAATTAATTCTAAAATTAATTTGTAATTAAAAACACAATTCTAATTTAATGTAATGAAATTTAGAAAGAATGGGATTCTAACTTCATCTCATACTTCATCTAAATATTACCATCATGCAAAATTATACCATTATCATGAAAAATTAGTCAAGAGCACAAAAGTAGGCATAACCATTTTTCAATGAATTATGACATGTTTACATAACCTCCACATGTGATTGAAATCATGTGATCGACAATATTACCAAAATCACTATATTTCTATGTGAAATTGCAGCAATAATAAATTTAAGCACAGGCTCTTATATTACTACACGCGGTGAAACAGTATATTTCTATCTCGTTAATGAAATATAAAGCTAAACATTTCAGCCTCAGAAACGCATGCTATCATGATTATAATCACACTCATATGTCATTTTTTAATTCCATATAAGTATACATGGTGAATGGTGATCAAACATTCAAACAATACACATAATCATAATAGATAATCCAAAGATAAACATACAATCAAACAATCAGGCAATTAATTATAGATTACATATCAAAATCCGTTAGAATCCCATAATAGAGTTTTAGTTCATTTCTGAACCGAAAACCATTATGGGATTATAATAACACATGGAAAGCAATATCACAATTGAGAGAGAATATAAAATTGATCAACCCAATTGCAGAATTCGGTCCAAAGTGCTGTCCAAATCACCAATAATTTCCAGGAAAATGAAATGATTAATTATTCAATGACTAAATTCAAGAGACGATGCAGAAAATCTTAAAACTATGCTCAAACCCTCTCTAGCACTAGTTCAAAAGCTTAGAACCCTAATGCCTAGATAAAAAACTGATAGTAATAACAATGATCCACATCTGGTACGAACCAGAATAGTTTAGATAAGCTCAAGCGCTTCAAATTTCAAATTTAAAAAATAAGTCAACAAACAGCTTCAGAGGACTCGTGCGGCCACGCGAGATACCAATACAAAACGGGCACGGTCACACGTGCATGCGATTTTAGCTTCTGCAGGCTGATGGCGCGGGCGCGTGAAAATTAGCTTATTCAGTCGCGCGACCGAGCGACTTCTGTATTCTGGATACTGATGTTCTGTTGTTGTTGCTTGTTGTTCTGCTGCTGTTCCATGTCCTTCATCAATGCTCAGTTCCATGTCTACACACGTTCTGTAAAACCCCAAATTTTACGAATAAGATTTAATTTTCTCGAAATAAATTTTTTTTAATATTATGGTGTGGATTTGATATAATGTTATAGTTGTGGGTAGTATTTATAAATTTTGCAAAGTATGTAAGTGGTCATATTATATTCGATTGGTCGGGGAATATTCATTTTGTCAGGGAATATTCATACAACGACACAATCATTGGTGAACCCCGCAACGGAATTATTGTCGAATTGAGAAAACGACAAAAATATTTTATGAAAATAGTGGCGGAAGTTTTACCGTTAACTGTGAAAACACTCGGTGTTAAAAGTACAGTAATACGCGTGGTTGCATAGTAGCACACGATATTGATTATTGATGCTTAAGTGATAAGTCACTAAGTTTTGTTTTATTGATATTATTAATGTAATAAAACAGAAAAACTTTTTATATAAAACATAATACCTTTATAAAGTTATTCTATAAATAGAATATATTATATTCTATTATGCATAGTAAAATCTTTTTATATAAAACAGAATACTTTTATAAAGTTATTCTATAAATAGAATATATTATATTTTGTTATGCATAGTGTTGCATAGTGCCTGCATAGTATTTTGTATAGTAAAATCTTTTTATATAAAACAGAATACTTTTATAAAGTTATTCGTTTTATTAGATTATAAATAGAATATATTATATTTTATTTAAAAGATTTTACTTTCAATATGGACCGTCCAATTAAAAGTAAATCAATCTGGACCGTTCATGAATTAGTTACTATGCAGTCCATTCTTCTATAAATAGAAACTCATTCCTTCATTATTTCTTACGAATTCACTGAAACTCTAGAGAGAGAAATTATAGAGAGAAAGAAGAAAAGTGTTCTGCTACTTTACTACTCCTATATCCAGTACTCTTCTTTTTAAGGTAAGGGATATTATTTGTTGTACCCGTAAGGGGTATTATTTCTTTTGTATTCATGAAGAGAACTTCTGTTATTTCATTCTTTATTATTATGTTGGAATAACATGTATACATAGTCTACCCTATACTTGGTGAAATTCTTCTGTTATTCCATTCTTTATTATTATGTTGGAATAACCTATTTATGCGAAGTACCGCATACATGGTGAAAATTTTCTATTATTTCGTTCTTTATTATCCTGTCGGAATATCATGTCGGTGCGTATTACGCCTGACCTGGTTCCATTATTTATTATTCTGTCGAAATATCATGTCTATGCGTTTACGCCGGACCTGGTTCCATTATTTATTATTTTGTTGGGAATAACCTGTCTATGCAATCTATCGCATGCATGGTGAATCTTTCTGTTATTCCATTCTTTATTATTCTGTGGAATAATCTGTCTATGTGGATTACCACATGCATGATGAATGATCCTTTGTATTCATTCCTTATTAAATTGTGGACATGATCTGTCTAAGTGGATTATCGCATGACGGCGAAAATCCATTTGTAGTTTTATATATTCTATTATACTCAGTTGGTTAAAGTTTTGACTTCTATACTCCATGAAATTAGTGGAATATCCTTAATATTTGCGCTTCATCCAGTATCTTTTCATGAAAATATTCTTCTGAGCATTCTTAAATTTTACTCTACAAAGAAGTATCGTGTTGATAATTTGGACGTTATTGGTTCCTAGATAAATTAATTCATGAACTTGTTTTATTGAATTATTATGTCATTGTCATCATCCTCATGTTTATATTATGTTGAAAGTCATCTGTGGCCTGTAGTGCAAAGATAGACTTGATACGTAAGACCAGGGATTATTCTGTATAATCATGACAATAATGTTACAAATGATATAGAAAAAGTCCTCATTGGATCGTAATGCATTGATAGCCAATTTTTGGTATGATTATGGCTATGGATTCTCTTCGGCCAAGGGTGCAAAGATGAATTATTTTATGGCATGATCAGGACCGTTGATGAAAACACGATTATATTTGGCCCGTAGTGCATGAATAATTCGTGGTCATGATACTAAAGAATATCCTTGGCCTGTAGTGCAGGGATGATTTAATGATGTGGATTATTTATTGAGCTGAATCTCAGCGATAAAAGTGATGAAAAACCTTTTAAATCATATAAGATAATAGATTTTATTCTCTACTTGACTCTTCTAATGGACTATTTATTCCACTGCAGTTAAACTTGATGTTTGTTATATTGTATCAGTTTAACACTGTTGAAGGCTAACGATAATTTATTCTGCATTATCTTAGTCATAATATTTCTTACTGGGCTAGTTGAGCTCACGCCCTTTCTTTCATTGTTCTCTTCAGGAAATGAGAACGTAGCTGGGGTTAGTCGGGGAATAGAGTGATGGTCCTAGATGGTGCATTAGTAGTCCTCACTATTCTGTGAAATAGTGTAATAATAAATGTAATGAGTACTCCATTGAGTGTGGATATTGTCTAGATGACAATATTTGTATTAAAACTCACAGCATATGTTTTGTCGTATTTTACACGATTGTTGTATAATTAGTTTGTATTTGTATTCTGTACCATGTATCTGGCGACCCAAGATGGGTGATGTATACCTATTTTTGGGGGCGTCACACATTCCACTTGCCATGACTATGCTAGTCTCATACCATCTTGCCAATGTCGAACTATGCCGCTTCCTGCATTTCCATACCATAGGAGTTCTAATTACGAGTATTGCAAAATAAACATAAAATGCAACTAAAAACATACTAAAATCTACTTGAAATGAGCATAATTCTCGTGAATTGATATCCAATAAGTAGGTATAAAACCTACTTATCAAATACCCCCAAATTTGAACTATTGCTTGCCCTCAATCAATGCATATGACATTAAACAATGAAATGCAACTACATGATATGTAACTAGATTACGATGCAAATGAGTCCCATATTTTTCCCCCTAACCTAGAATTCCAATCCAATATGCCTCATCGAATTATCCAGATTCAAGAATGAAAATTCAAACTAAGCTATAGACATAATATCATACAATCAAATAACCCATACTTGCTATAAAGATGTTGTGTGTGTATTGTGTTCACCAAAAACTTGACTAAGGTAAAGAATACACATGTTAACTTGCTCAAAACAGAAAATTGCGGTCTAAATAAAGATTTATGTATACTAATGCAACAAAAACTACTATAACACATCAATACAGACTAAGGTTCAATAATGGGTTTAAATTGCTTTATTTTTACTCACGAGGGTGATTTTTGCTCTTTCCCGCGGTGTTTATTGCCTTTTTTATACATGACTGTGCAATGCTTCATTCCATTGGGTTAACAGTGCTATCCCTTAGCGAGCTTTCAACCAACGACTCCCAGACCATAACAGACCTTACGGCGCTAGGTGTTAAGGCACCCCTACTATATATGTACACACACACACACACACAATAAGCATACTCATGTGTTCCCAAAACTTAATTATAAATGTTTTCATAGTCTAAGTCCATTTTTCACATAATTCTATTTTTTAAAAACCACATTTCCTGTCAAGCAATAAAACACATAACTCTTATACCTAAAAGCATTTGTGAACACGAAAGAGCAAACCGAAAGCATCTAAACAACATCCATGGATTACATCATGTAAAACATTATATCTAAGAGCATGTTATCCATTAAACTCAACAATCCTTTAAAATTCAGTATCATCATTGGCTAGACTTAAACTCCACAAAGCTAGAAATGCAAGATATGCAACTAAACATATAATGCAACTAAACATATACTAACACATATAATAATGACTAATGTGAGACCCCGAATTTTATGAAATAAAAGTATTCAATTTTTCTATTTTGGTAAATGGTTAAATTGATAAAAGGTTAAAGTTAAGGGTGATATGTGAACTTTTTTTAAAGTAAACAAGTTGTCATAAAATACCTGGTCACTATTCACGAGTTACTATTCACGAGTTACTATTCACCAAAATTACTATTCACTCTAGTATTGTTCACTCGAGTATTTGAGACACTTTTTGTATTGGAGTACTATTCACGAGTTACTATTCACGGGGAATATTCGTACGACGGTACAATCATTGGTGGACCCCACAACGGAATTATTGTCGGATTGAGAAAACGACAAAAATATATTATTAAAAATAACGGCGGAAGTTTTACCGTTGATACTATTGAACTACTCGGTAGTAAAAGTACAGTAATACGTGTGGTTGCATAGTAGCACACGGTATTGATGCTTATGTGAGAAGTCACTCAGTTTGATTCAATTATTGTCAATTAATAATATGAATTATTTAGCGATAATGAAGTTTTGTTTTATTCGTATTATTAACGTAATAAAACAGAAACATCTTTTTATATAAAACAGAATACTTTATTAAAGTTATTCTATAAATAGAATATATTATATTTTATTTAAAAGATTTTTCTTTAAATATGGACCGTCAGATTAAAGTAAATCAATCTGGACCGTTCATGGATTAGTTACTATGCATTCTATTTTTCTATAAATAGAAGCTCATTCCTTCATTATTTTCTTACGAATTCACTGAACTCTAGAGAGAGAAACTATAGAGAGAAAGAAAAAGAGTATTCTGCCACTTAACTACTTCTTTATTTCAGTTCTTCTTTAAAACGGTAAGGGATGTTATTCTTTCTTATTCATGAAGAGAACTTCTGTTATTTCATTCTCTATTATTCTGTTGGAATAACATGTAAAAGTGGCATACCCTATACATGAACTGTATACGCGGCATACCCTATACTTGGTGAAATCCTTATGTTATTCCATTCTTTATTATTCTGTTGGAATAACCTGTATGCGTGGTTTACCCTATACTTGGTGGAATGACCTGTATATGCGGTTTACCCAATACTTGGTGATCTTCTTCTGTTATTCCATTCTTTATTATTATGTTGGAATAACCTGTTTATGCGAAGTACCGCATACTTGGTGAAACTCTTTTATTATTCCGTTCTTTACGATTCTGTCGGAATATCCTGTCGGTGTGAATTTCACCTGACCTGGTTCCATCATTTATTATTCCGCATTTATTATTATGTCAGAATATCCTGTCGGTGTGAATTTCACCTGACCTGGTTCCATATTTATTATTCCGCATTTATTATTCTGTTGGGAATAACCTGTTTGTGCGGTCTATCGCATGCATGGTGATTTCTTTTGTTATTCCATTCTTTATTATACTTAGTTGGTTAAGTTTTGACTTCTATACTCCATGAAATTTGTGGAATATCCTTGATAATTGCGTTTCATCCAGTATCTTTTCATGAAAATACTCTTCTAAGCATTCTTGAATTTTACTCCACAAAGCAGTATCATGTTGACAATTTGGACGTTGTTAATTCTTGGAAAAATTAATTCTTGAACTTGTTTTATTGAATTCTTATATCATTGTTATCATCCTCATGTTTATAAAATGTTAAAAGTCATCTGTGACCTGTAGTGCATAGATGGACTTGGTATGATTATGACCATGGATTATTCGGTATAATCATGACCGTAATGTTACAAATGATGTGATAAAAGTCCTCAGTGGCTTGTAATGCATTGATATACAGTTTTTGGTATGATTATGACCAGGAATTTTTCGGTATAGTCATGATCATTAATGATTTAATGAATATCCTTGGCCCGTAATACAAGGATGATTAGAAAATGTGGTTTATTTATTAAGCTAAGTCTCAGTGATAAAAGTTGATGAAAACATTTTTAAATCATAGAAGATAGTAGGTTTTATTCTCTACTTGACTCTTCTAATGGATTGCTTATTCCGCTGCAGTTAAACTTGATGTCTATTGTATTTTATCAGTTTAACATTGTTGAAGACTATTGATAATTTATTCTTCATTATCCTAGTCATAATATTTCTTACTGGGCTAGTTGAGCTCACCCTTTCTTTCAATATTCTCTTCAGGAAATGAGAATATAGCTGGGACGAGTCAGGGAAAGGAGTGATGGTCCAGAAGATAGCATTAGTAGTCCTCACCATTCTGTTAAATAGTGTGACAATAAATGTAATGAAGACTCCTTGAGTATGGATATTGTCTAGATGACAATATTCCTATTAGAACTCTCAGTTTATGTATTGTCGTATGTTACACGACATTTGTATAATTAAGTTTGTATTTGTATTTTGTACCATGTATTTGACGACCCAAGATGGGTGAGGAATGGACCCAATTTTGGGGGCGTCACAGTTGGTATCAGAGCTTAGGGATATGATCCCTGGCTGAGATGTGAGATAAGAACTAGGAGGGGAGAGACGAGAAATTCATTCGCTAGTATGACCTACCTAAGTTTATTTGGTATTAAATTGGTCGGTCAGAGTATAGGGATAATATGTGATATGTTAATTAACCCTTGTTTGGAGGCAGTGTTTGAAAATGGCATCTAACAATGTTGAGATAAGCATTGGAACAAAATAATATGACCATATCGCAATACGAGGCTAAGTTTGCGGAGTTATCCCGGTTTGCATCCAATTTGGTCGATAATGAGGAGCGAATGACGCGAATGTCTCTAAGAGGTTTGAAACCCTATATACGTCAATACCTTATCCTCATGTTTATGTTGAAAGTCATCTGTGGCTTACGTGCATAGATGGACTTGGTATGATTATAACCAGGGATTGTTCGGTATAATCATTACCGTAATTGAAAACACGATTATCTTTGGCACGTAGTGCATGGATAATTCGTGGTCGTGATACTAAAGAATATCATTGGCCTGTAGTGCAGGGATGATTCGATGATATGGATTAATTATTGAGCTGAGTCTCAGCAATGAAATATTAATTCATAGATGTGGTAAAAGTCATCTGTGGCTTACGTGCATAGATGGACTTGGTATGATTATGATCAGGGATTGTTCGGTATAATCATGACCGTAATTGAAAACACGATTATCTTTAGCACGTAGTGCATGGATAATTCGTGGTCGTGATACTATTAAGCTGAGTCTCAGCATTATTGATTTTACAGTTGTATATCCTTGGCCTGTAGTACGAAGATTAACTGTTGATTATTGGTTATACAGTTGTAAATCTTTAGCCGTAGTGCAAAGATGAATTTATTAGTATGATTATGAGCAGGAATTGTGATTTGGTATAACCATGATTTTTGATGTTTCAGGTGAAGATAGGTGATGTAAATTTTCTTCTTCCTGGGTGCGAAAAGGAATTCAGACTCACAATTATGATTATGAGTTATTCATATGATTATGGACATAAATTGTTGATTGATGTTACATGGATATGGTCACTGACGGAGATATTAGTCTAGAAGACGAGTAATATACTTCGCTAGGGTGTGACTTACCTAAGCTGAAATTATTTACTTAATAAGTGGATAAATTGTGGTATGTCGATTAACCTTTGTTTTGAAGGTATATTCTAGAATGATATTCGAAATACAGGAGATGAGAAATGGAAAAATCATGATAGAGCGGAATTATCCGGAAAGGTACAATCTAAAAAGAAAGCAAGGTATTCTCATCTCTTCGAATATCAGGTACGTACGTTAATTTCGAGGGCGAAATTCCATAAGGAGGGGAGATTATGAGACCCCGAATTTTATGAAATAAAAGTATTCAATTTTCCTATTTTGGTAAATGGTTAAATTGATAAAAAGTTAAAGTTAAGGGTGATATGTGAATTTTTTTTAAAGTAAACAAGTTGTCATAAAATACCTGGTCACTATTCACGAGTTACTATTCACGGGTTACTATTCACCAAAATTACTATTCACTCTAGTATTGTTCACTCGAGTATTTGGGACATTTTTTGTATTGGAGTACTATTCACGAGTTACTATTCACGGGGAATATTCGTACGACGGTACAATCATTGGTGGACCCCACAACGGAATTATTGTCGGATTGAGAAAACGACAAAAATATATTATTAAAAATAACGGCGGAAGTTTTACCGTTGATACTATTGAACTACTCGGTAGTAAAAGTACAGTAATACGTGTGGTTGCATAGTAGCACACGGTATTGATACTTATGTGAGAAGTCACTCAGTTTGATTCAATTATTGTCAATTAATAATATGAATTATTTAGCGATAATGAAGTTTTGTTTTATTCGTATTATTAACGTAATAAAACAGAAACATCTTTTTATATAAAACAGAATACTTTATTAAAGTTATTCTATAAATAGAATATATTATATTTTATTTAAAAAAATTTTCTTTAAATATGGACCGTCAGATTAAAGTAAATCAATCTGGACCGTTCATGGATTAGTTACTATGCATTCCATTTTTCTATAAATAGAAGCTCATTCCTTCATTATTTTCTTACGAATTCACTGAACTCTAGAGAGAGAAACTATAGAGAGAAAGAAAAAGAGTATTTTGCCACTTAACTACTTCTTTATTTCAGTTTTTCTTTAAAACGGTAAGGGATGTTATTCTTTCTTATTCATGAAGAGAACTTCTGTTATTTCATTCTTTATTATTATGTTGGAATAACATGTAAAAGTGGCATACCCTATACATGAACTGTATACGCGGCATACCCTATACTTGGTGAAATCCTTATGTTATTCCATTCTTTATTATTCTGTTGGAATAACCTGTATGCGTGGTTTACCCTATACTTGGTGGAATGACCTGTATATGCGGTTTACCCAATACTTGGTGATCTTCTTCTGTTATTCCATTCTTTATTATTATGTTGGAATAACCTGTTTATGCGAAGTACCGCATACTTGGTGAAACTCTTTTATTATTCCGTTCTTTACGATTCTGTCGGAATATCCTGTCGGTGTGAATTTCACCTGACCTGGTTCCATCATTTATTATTCCGCATTTATTATTATGTCGGAATATCCTGTCGGTGTGAATTTCACCTGACCTGGTTCCATATTTATTATTCCGCATTTATTATTCTATTGGGAATAACCTGTCTGTGCGGTCTGTCGCATGCATGGTGATTTTTTTTGTTATTCCATTCTTTATTATACTCAGTTGGTTAAGTTTTGACTTCTATACTCCATGAAATTTGTGGAATATCCTTGATAATTGCGTTTCATCCAGTATCTTTTCATGAAAATACTCTTCTAAGTATTCTTGAATTTTACTCCACAAAGCAGTATCATGTTGACAATTTGGACGTTGTTAATTCTTGGAAAAATTAATTCTCGAACTTGTTTTATTGAATTCTTATATCATTGTCATCATCCTCATGTTTATAAAATGTTAAAAGTCATCTGTGACCTGTAGTGCATAGATGGACTTGGTATGATTATGACCATGGATTATTCGGTATAATCATGACCGTAATGTTACAAATGATGTGGTAAAAGTCCTCAGTGGCTTGTAATGCATTGATATACAGTTTTTGGTATGATTATGATCAGGAATTTTTCGGTATAGTCATGATCATTGATAATTTAATGAATATCCTTGGCCTGTAATACAAGGATGATTAGAAAATATGGTTTATTTATTAAGCTAAGTCTCAGTGATAAAAGTTGATGAAAACATTTTTAAATCATAGAAGATAGTAGGTTTTATTCTCTACTTGACTCTTCTAATGGATTGCTTATTCCGCTGCAGTTAAACTTGATGTCTATTGTATTTTATCAGTTTAACATTGTTGAAGACTATTGATAATTTATTCTTCATTATCCTAGTCATAATATTTCTTACTGGGCTAGTTGAGCTCACCCTTTCTTTCAATATTCTCTTCAGGAAATGAGAATATAGCTGGGACGAGTCAGGGAAAGGAGTGATGGTCCAGAAGATAGCATTAGTAGTCCTCACCATTCTGTTAAATAGTGTGACAATAAATGTAATGAAGACTCCTTGAGTATGGATATTGTCTATGTAAGACCCCAAATTATTAATAAATAAAATTTAAATTCCTCTATTTATTATTTTGAAATAGTAAGGGTTGATTTGATTAATGTGGTTAGTTATGGGTAAAATGCGCAAATATTTCAAATAAGCAAGTGGTCCTAAAATATTCATTATTGTCGGAGAATATTTGTTTGGTCGTGGAATATTCTTGTTGTCGGGGAATATTCGTACGACGGCGCAGCCTTGTGTGGGCCTCATAACAGAAAGCGATTGGATGAAGAAAACGACAAAAATAAGTTGTTTATAAATAACGGCGTAGTTGTTACCGTTAATACTGTTGGAATACCCGGTGGTTAAAACACGGTAATACGCGTAGCACACGGTATTGCACCAATTATTGATTCTTACGTAAGAAGGCACTACTTAATAATGGTTACAGTAATTACTGTTCAATATTGTATTTTATTGATTCAATAATTGCTGCGTTGATATTTTATATTACTGTTATTTCAATAATTGTCACTACACAGTATTTTCTATTATCGGAGCAATAATTCATATTATCTGAATAATATTATTAGATAACATTATTGGCAATGTCTAGAAATTTCTGTCTAAGGAGAGGTTTGGTCATCTAATTTCGCGCCAGTAAGGAGAAATCCTTATTGGAAAGCCCCCTCTTTCCTGGGAACGGCCTGGTTGCCAGTACTGTGGTTCTGTAATATTATTTGTGTATAATTAATTATTGATTTATATGATGAGAAAAATATTAATTTTATGTGGATATAGATGGAAAAATTTTTTAATGTGACAATTGTTGAAAATTAATATTTTATCTTTTTCTGATAAAATAATTCATTTAAATATATTATTTTAATAATATATTGATGGTGATATTTTTACAATGAATGTGGGATATATGAGT
Organism: Panax notoginseng; assembly: GCA_016801055.1. Lineage (NCBI taxonomy): Eukaryota > Viridiplantae > Streptophyta > Magnoliopsida > Apiales > Araliaceae > Panax > Panax notoginseng. Next base: position 72,050,128 of record CM029015.1, on the reverse strand, counting down.
ATATGAGGGGGAAGAGTATTTTTGTGGCATTAAATGATTAACACATGTTTTGTGTGTTGGTGGACACAATTCTTGACCGAAAATTTATTATTGACTGTAAAATCGTCCGTTTGTGGATTTCGGTCAATTTCTGTTTAGAATTTGGAAAAACTTTCTTCTGCAAAGTTGTAGAGAATTGAATTTCCTATAAAAACTCGCGAGATTCGAAATTTCTGATGAAAGGGCTATTTATTATGAATTATTGAAGTTCCGAAGTTCCGAAATAATTGATTTTTGGAAGTTTTAATTATTATTTTCAAGAAAAAACGTTTTTTTCAATTGAGAGGCATGTGTTAAATGGTTGAAATCAGCTGGTGGTGTGCTTAGGAATTTTGTTTATAAATAATATTATTATATTCAATTTTCTACTTTGGTGTTCTAAGCATTTTCCTATAAATAGGGTGCTTAGGTTAGAATTGAAAATCACACCAGAAACACAAGTTTCTCTCTATTTCTCTCTCTATATCGAGCGTATTCTTGTGAGTATTTGATACTTTGAGTGTTGCTATACGGTGCAAGTTTCCTTCAGCACTATATCTAGTATTCCAGTCAGAAGTACCGTCTTTCCGAGGTAAGGGATATTATTTTCTTCTTAATGATATTATTTTTCTTCAATATCATTATGCTGAAATATTGATATGAGTTTTTATCAAATTTAGAACTTTTTTGTGTCGGGGTTACTATTCACGTATACGACACTATTCGCGTATACGCTACTATTCACGAATACGGCACTATTCACCGAAAAATAAAATTTTCCCTTTTTGTCCAAGATGTCTGTTATGGTTACTATCTTTGATTGTATCCATGTTTTGATCTTTATTTTTGAATTCTGCTTCACAATTGATTATTATGAAGTATTATTGATCTTGGATAAACTGTTATACGAATCCTTAATATTTGTCATTCTGTCTCACTGGATTCGTTCTCTTTAAGATATTTTTCATCATCCTCAGTCCTAAATGATGATATTACTGAATATCTTTGGCCTTAGTGCAAAGATGTATGATTACTTGATGAATATCTTTGGCCTGTAGTGCAAAGATGAACAGATGTTGAGATGAACATGACTGACAGGTGATACAAATGAATATCTTTGGCCTGTAGTGCAAAGATGAATATTTGGATAAAGATGATTATTAATTGATGTTACAGGGATAAAATATTGATGATGGACTTTTAAATCTTAGAAGATAGTAGAATTCTTTCTCTACTTGACTCTTCTAATGGTTTGCTGTTTCCGCTGCAGTTGTTGATCTAAAACTTGTTGTCGATTATATTCTATCAGATTTTTCCCTGTTGAATACTAATGATAATTTGTTGTATATTATCTTAGTCATAATATTCTTTACTGGGCTAGTTGAGCTCACCCTTTTCCTTGTTGTTCCATTTTTCTTCTCAGGAGGCGAGAATGTAGCGAGTACTAGTCGGGGTGTGGAATGATGGTTCAAGACAGTTATTTTAGTAGTCCTCACTATTTTGTAAAATAGTGTATCAATAAGTATAATGAGGACTTAATTGAGTATGAATACTGTCTAGATGACAATATTTGTATTTAAACTCACAGTATATGTGTTATCGTATTTTGCACGACAATTGTAATAATAAAGTTGTAGTTATTTTCTGTACCATGTATTTGGCGACTCAGAATGGGTTGGATGGATTAGACCTATTTTGGGGGCGTCACAATTGGTATCAGAGCTTAGGGATATGATCTCTGACGGAGATCGGGGAATAGAACTAGGAGGGGAGAGACGAGTAAATCCTTCGCTAGTGTGTCCTACCTAAGCTTATTTGTTGGTCGGTCATAATATAGGGGTATTATGTGATTTGTTAATTTGTTAAATTAACCCTTGTTTATGGCAGTATTTGAGAATGTCGATTGAGAATATTAACAGCGGAGTAAATGAGACCGTGGAGACACCTTTGCTCACCAACGAGGAGAACGTGCAACAGGCTGGCAATATTCCTCCTGTAAACAACACCAGTGAGCAGACGATGAACGACGGGATGTTTAGGAGTTTTTTTCAGTTCATACAAAACCAGACGAGGGAGACTCGTGTACAAAATACGTGTAGAAATGATAGCAACGCGCGGCTTGTCACGGCCAAGCAGTTCAAGGAGTTAGGACCACCAGAATTCTGGGGAAAGCCGGATCCGATTAAGGCGGAGACGTGGGTCAAACAAATTACCAAGATATTCGATGTCTTGGGATGCACGGAGGAACAAAAGGTTCCATTCGCCACCTTTATATTCCGTGGCGAGGTAGACTACTGGTGGGAGTCTGTGAAGCATACCCATCCAGCCGCACTTAGCATGTCTTGGGAGACATTTCAGAAACTGTTCAATGACAAATACTTTCCTGAAAGTGTTCGTCATATGAAGGAGGTAGAGTTTATTAGATTAGAACAAAATAACATGACGGTGTTCCAATACGAGGCGAAGTTCGCAGAGTTATCCAGGTTTGCACCTCATTTAGTAGAGAATGAGGAACGAATGACGAGGATGTTTCTGAGAGGTTTAAAACCCGAGATTCGGCAATATCTTATCTCTCATAAATTTTCTTTATATTCAGATGTTGTCAACAGGGCTCAATTATTAGAGCAAGATAACGAGTACGGTCAATCGAGGGACCACAACCAGGGTCATACCGGTGGCAGCGGTCATCGGAGCAATGACAACCAGAGGGAAGGAAAACATTCAGACAAAAGCGGTAACCACTCTGGTGGTAATCATGGCCATGAGAATAGAAGAAACGAGTCAGGGGGAGATTTTAAAAAGAGGAGATTCGACAATGATAATGTGAAGACGTCAGCACCAACAGCAACTGGTTCCAAGGGAGGAGAGCGACCACCGGTCATATGCTATAAGTGCGGAAAAGAAGGACATATCAGCCCAAACTGTCCACAACAGTTTAAGGTATGTTATAATTGTGGAAAGGAAGGACATATCGCTCGAGATTGCACTGTAGCGAAACCAAGTCCAACGGGGGTGGTGACTCAAAAAGTTGTCCCAGAAAAGTCAAAGTCAACGGTTCCTGGAAGAACGTTTTTCGTGACTGGTCAGAATGCGAGGAACCCGAACGAAGTTAGCACGGGTTAGTTAATTATAAATTTTTGCGAAGTCTATACCTTATTAGATACCGGTTCTACCCATTCATTTATTTCTCTTGCTTGCGTTCAACGTTTAAACTTGACTCCGGAGAAATTAGACTTTGACCTATCTGTGGAGACTCCGTTAGGAGAAACTTTCATTTCATCCACTGTTTAGAAATCTTGTTTGATCCAAGTTGGCACCATCACATTACCTGTTGATCTTATCTCTTTAAAGATACTTGCTTTTGATGTGATGTTAGGAATTGATTGGTTAACTACTCATCATACCAAAATTGATTGCTTTCGTAAGGTTGTTAGTTTTCATATTCCTAAGCAACCTGTTATTCAAATTCAAGCAACCAAACCATTGAAGGCAAACTCTTACATATCAAGCCGTAAAGTCATTCGTTTATTGAAAAACGGATGTCAAGCTTTCTTAGCTATGTTATGGACTTGAACAAAAATACGTCAGATTTGAATGATATTTCTATTGTTAGTAAATCCCTGACGTATTTCCTGAAGAATTTCTTGGCCTACGCGTGATATTGAATTTTGTATCATCTTTGAATCTGGTACAAAACTCACTTCTAAAATCTCATATCGAATGGCTCCTATTGAACTTCAGGAGTTAAAAACCCAACTATAGAAGTTGATAACCGAGCCTTTATCTGGTGACTTCCTTTGTGGAATGCACCGAAGCCAGACTGTCCGTAGGGGACGCCATATTTGTGCGGTAGTAAACTGATAGGTGTCATTATGACGTGCTATCCAAGATTGGGATATGAGTCACAGTTGAGAGCAACCTAAGTCAGTAATCGAAATACGTAGCTTTTTGGTTATTATCGGAGATTCGTAGAAGGGTTTTCTCGAATCGCTACCCCGTTAACTCAGCTGACTCGGAAGGATATCAAATTCATGTGGAACGAAGAATGCGAAAAGAGTTTCCAAGAGCTTAAAAGGAGACTCATTTTGGCACCTGTTCTGACAATACCATCTGGTTCGGATGGATTTGTTATCTACAGTGATGCTTCAGGCAAAGGGTTAGGATGTGTTCTCATGCAACGTGGGAATGTCATAGCCTATGCCTCGCGACAACTTAAAGAATATGAGAAGAATTATCCTACTCATGATCTAGAGTTGGCAGCAGTCGTTTTCGCACTAAAGATCTGGAGGCACTATCTATATGGGGAGAAAGTGGAGATATATTTAGACCATAAAAGCCTCAAATATTTCTTCACCCAAAAGGAACTCAATATGCGGCAACGACGTTGGCTCGAGCTGTTGAAAGATTATGACCACACTATTCAATACCATCCTGGAAAAGCGAACGTGGTAGCTGACGTGTTGAGTAAAAGATCGTATACGGGCACGAGTACGATATTGTCAAAGACCCATTTCGTACGACTTACAGAAGATGGAGATAGAGTTAAAGATTCTAAGAACCTGCGTGAAGATAACGAATATACGATTAGAATCGACTTTTATCGATAAAATTAAATCGCTTAAGCTACACACCGGAGCTGATGAATATGAAGAAGGAAATGCAAGAAGTTGTTATTTCAAAAGCGAGAATTGGCAATGTAAGGAAAGTTCAAACCTACGATTTATTAGTCCATTTGAAATTCTCGATTGAATAGGAACTATGGCCTATAGACTCGCTTTACAGCCAAGTATGACGCGTGTTCATAACGTTTTTCACGTATCGAAGTTACGAAATTATGTGGACGACCCGAACCATGTTATTGAGTTAGAACCGGACGAGATAGCTGAAGACTTAACGTACGAGGAGGTACCTGTCAAGATCATGGATAAGAAGGAGCATGTCCTACGCACGAAGGTCATACCACAAGTTAAAGTTTTGTGGAGAAACCATGCTATTGAGGAAATGACCTGGGAGTTGGAAACGGAAATGAAAGCGAGGTATCCTCATCTTTTCGAAACACCAGGTACGTATGTCAATTTCGAGGACGAAATTTCATAAGGAGGGGAGGTTGTAAGACCCCAAATTATTAATAAATAAAATTTAAATTCCTCTATTTATTATTTTGAAATAGTAAGGGTTGATTTGATTAATGTGGTTAGTTATGGGTAAAATGCGCAAATATTTCAAATAAGCAAGTGGTCCTAAAATATTCATTATTGTCGGAGAATATTTGTTTGGTCGTGGAATATTCTTGTTGTCGGGGAATATTCGTACGACGGCGCAGCCTTGTGTGGGCCTCATAACAGAAAGCGATTGGATGAAGAAAACGACAAAAATAAGTTGTTTATAAATAACGACGTAGTTGTTAGCGTTAATACTGTTGGAATACCCGGTGGTTAAAACACGGTAATACGCGTAGCACACGGTATTGCACCAATTATTGATTCTTACGTAAGAAGGCACTACTTAATAATGGTTACAGTAATTACTGTTCAATATTGTATTTTATTGATTCAATAATTGCTGCGTTGATATTTTATATTACTGTTGTTTCAATAATTGTCACTACACAGTATTTTCTATTATCGGAGCAATAATTCATATTATCTGAATAATATTATTAGGTAACATTATTGGCAATGTCTAGAAATTTCTGTCTAAGGAGAGGTTTGGTCATCTAATTTCGCGCCAGTAAGGAGAAATCCTTATTGGAAAGCCCCCTCTTTCCTAGGAACGGCCTGGTTGCCAGTACTGTGGTTCTGTAATATTATTTGTGTATAATTAATTATTGATTTATATGATGAGAAAAATATTAATTTTATGTGGATATAGATGGAAAAATTTTTTAATGTGACAATTGTTGAAAATTAATATTTTATCTTTTTCTGATAAAATAATTCATTTAAATATATTATTTTAATAATATATTGATGGTGATATTTTTACAATGAATGTGGGATATATGAGTATATGAGGAGGAAGAGTATTTTTGTGGCATTAAATGATTAACACATGTTTTGTGTGTTGGTGGACACAATTCTTGACCGAAAATTTATTATTGACTGTAAAATCGTCCGTTTGTGGATTTCGGTCAATTTCTGTTTGGAATTTGGAAAAACTTTCTTCTGCAAAGTTGTAGATAATTGAATTTCCTATAAAAACTCGCGAGATTCGAATTTTCTGATGAAAGGGCTATTTATTATGAATTATTGAAGTTCCGAAGTTCCGAAATAATTGATTTTTGGAAGTTTTAATTATTATTTTTAAGAAAAAACATTTTTTTCAATTGAGGGGCATGTGTTAAATGGTTGAAATCAGCTGGTGGTGTGCTTAGGAATTTTGTTTATAAATAATATTATTATATTCAATTTTCTACTTTGGTGTTCTAAGCATTTTCCTATAAATAGGGTGCTTAGGTTAGAATTGAAAATCACACCAGAAACACAAGTTTCTCTCTATTTCTCTCTCTATATCGAGTGTATTCTTGTGAGTATTTGATACTTTGAGTGTTGCTATACGGTGCAAGTTTCCTTCAGCACTATATCTAGTATTCCAGTCAGAAGTACCGTCTTTCCGAGGTAAGGGATATTATTTTCTTCTTAATGATATTATTTTTCTTCAATATCATTATGCTGAAATATTGATATGAGTTTTTATCAAATTTGGAACTTTTTGTGTCGGGATTACTATTCACGTATACGACACTATTCGCGTATACGGTACTATTCACGAATACGGCACTATTCACCGAAAAATAAAATTTTCCCTTTTTGTCCAAGATGTCTGTTATGGTTACTATCTTTGATTGTATCCATGTTTTGATCTTTATTTTTGAATTCTGCTTCACAATTGATTATTATGAAGTATTATTGATCTTGGATAAACTGTTATACGAATCCTTAATATTTGTCCTTCTGTCTCACTGGATTCGTTCTCTTTAAGATATTTTTCATCATCCTCAGTCCTAAATGATGATATTACTGAATATCTTTGGCCTGTAGTGCAAAGATATATGATTACTTGATGAATATCTTTGGCCTGTAGTGCAAAGATGAACAGATGTTGAGATGAACATGACTGACAGGTGATACAAATGAATATCTTTGGCCTGTAGTGCAAAGATGAATATTTAGATAAAGATGATTATTAATTGATGTTACAGGGATAAAATATTGATGATGGACTTTTAAATCTTAGAAGATAGTAGAATTCTTTCTCTACTTGACTCTTCTAATGGTTTGCTGTTTCCGCTGCAGTTGTTGATCTAAAACTTGTTGTCGATTATATTCTATCAGATTTTTCCATGTTGAATACTAATGATAATTTGTTGTATATTATCTTAGTCATAATATTCTTTACTGGGCTAGTTGAGCTCACCCTTTTCCTTGTTGTTCCATTTTTCTTCTCAGGAGGCGAGAATGTAGCGAGTACTAGTCGGGGTGTGGAATGATGGTTCAAGATAGTTATTTTAGTAGTCCTCACTATTTTGTAAAATAGTGTATCAATAACTATAATTAGGACTTAATTGAGTATGAATACTGTCTAGATGACAATATTTGTATTTAAACTCACAGTATATGTGTTGTCGTATTTTGCACGACAATTGTAATAATAAAGTTGTAGTTATTTTCTGTACCATGTATTTGGCGACTCAGAATGGGTTGGATGGATTAGACCTATTTTGGGGCGTCACAGTCTAGATGACAATATTCCTATTAGAACTCTCAGTTTATGTATTGTCGTATGTTACACGACATTTGTATAATTAAGTTTGTATTTGTATTTTGTACCATGTATCTGACGACCCAAGATGGGTGAGGAATGGACCCGATTTTGGGGGCGTCACAGTTGGTATCAGAGCTTAGGGATATGATCCATGGCTGAGATGTGAGATAAGAACTAGGAGGGGAGAGACGGGAAATTCGTTCGCTAGGATGACCTACCTAAGTTTATTTGGTATTTAATTGGTCGGTCAGAGTATAGGGATAATATGTGATATGTTAATTAACCCTTGTTTGGTGGCAGTGTTTGAAAATGGCATCTAACAATGTTGAGATAAGCATTGGAGCAAAATAATATGACCATATCGCAATACGAGGCTAAGTTTGCGGAGTTATCCCGGTTTGCATCCAATTTGGTCGATAATGAGGAGCGAATGACGCGAATGTCTCTAAGAGGTTTGAAACCCTATATACGTCAATACCTTATCCTCATGTTTATGTTGAAAGTCATCTGTGGCTTACGTGCATAGATGGACTTGGTATGATTATAACCAGGGATTGTTCGGTATAATCATTACCGTAATTGAAAACACGATTATCTTTGGCACGTAGTGCATGGATAATTCGTGGTCGTGATACTAAAGAATATCATTGGCCTGTAGTGCAGGGATGATTCGATGATGTGGATTAATTATTGAGCTGAGTCTCAGCAATGAAATATTAATTCATAGATGTGGTAAAAGTCATCTGTGGCTTACGTGCATAGATGGACTTGGTATGATTATGATCAGGGATTGTTCGGTATAATCATGACCGTAATTGAAAACACGATTATCTTTAGCACGTAGTGCATGGATAATTCGTGGTCGTGATACTATTAAGCTGAGTCTCAGCATTATTGATTTTACAGTTGTATATCCTTGGCCTGTAGTACGAAGATTAACTGTTGATTATTGGTTATACAGTTGTAAATCTTTAGCCGTAGTGCAAAGATGAATTTATTAGTATGATTATGAGCAGGAATTGTGATTTGGTATAACCATAATTTTTGATGTTTCAGGTGAAGATAGGTGATGTAAATTTTCTTCTTCCTGGGTGCGAAAAGGAATTCAGAATCACAATTATGATTATGAGTTATTCATATGATTGTGGACATAAATTGTTGATTGATGTTACAGGGATATGGTCACTGACGGAGATATTAGTCTAGAAGACGAGTAATATACTTCGCTAGGGTGTGACTTACCTAAGCTGAAATTATTTACTTAATAAGTGGATAAATTGTGGTATGTCGATTAACCTTTGTTTTGAAGGTATATTCTAGAATGATATTCGAAATACAGGAGATGAGAAATGGAAAAATCATGATAGAGCGGAATTATCCGGAAAGGTACAATCTAAAAAGAAAGCAAGGTATTCTCATCTCTTCGAATATCAGGTACGTACGTTAATTTAGAGGGCAAAATTCCATAAGGAGGGGAGATTGTGAGACCCCGAATTTTATAAAATAAAAGTATTCAATTTTTCTATTTTGGTAAATGGTTAAATTGATAAAAGGTTAAAGTTAAGGGTGATATGTGAACTTTTTTTAAAGTAAACAAGTTGTCATAAAATACCTGGTCACTATTCACGAGTTACTATTCACGGGTTACTATTCACCAAAATTACTATTCACTCTAGTATTGTTCACTCGAGTATTTGGGACACTTTTTGTATTGGAGTACTATTCACGAGTTACTATTCACGGGGAATATTCGTACGACGGTACAATCATTGGTGGACCCCACAACGGAATTATTGTCGGATTGAGAAAACGACAAAAATATATTATTAAAAATAACGGCGGAAGTTTTACCGTTGATACTATTGAACTACTCGGTAGTAAAAGTACAGTAATACGTGTGGTTGCATAGTAGCACACGGTATTGATGCTTATGTGAGAAGTCACTCAGTTTGATTCAATTATTGTCAATTAATAATATGAATTATTTAGCGATAATGAAGTTTTGTTTTATTCGTATTATTAACGTAATAAAACAGAAACATCTTTTTATATAAAACAGAATACTTTATTAAAGTTATTCTATAAATAGAATATATTATATTTTATTTAAAAAAATTTTCTTTAAATATGGACCGTCAGATTAAAGTAAATCAATCTGGACCGTTCATGGATTAGTTACTATGCATTCTATTTTTCTATAAATAGAAGCTCATTCCTTCATTATTTTCTTACGAATTCACTGAACTCTAGAGAGAGAAACTATAGAGAGAAAGAAAAAGAGTATTCTGCCACTTAACTACTTCTTTATTTCAGTTCTTCTTTAAAACAGTAAGGGATGTTATTCTTTCTTATTCATGAAGAGAACTTCTGTTATTTCATTCTCTATTATTCTGTTGGAATAACCTGTAAAAGTGGCATACCCTATACATGAACTGTATACGCGGCATACCCTATACTTGGTGAAATCCTTATGTTATTCCATTCTTTATTATTCTGTTGGAATAACCTGTATGCGTGGTTTACCCTATACTTGGTGGAATGACCTGTATATGCAGTTTACCCAATACTTGGTGATCTTCTTCTGTTATTCTATTCTTTATTATTATGTTGGAATAACCTGTTTATGCGAAGTACCGCATACTTGGTGAAACTCTTTTATTATTCCGTTCTTTACGATTCTGTCGGAATATCCTATCGGTGTGAATTTCACCTGACCTGGTTCCATCATTTATTATTCCGCATTTATTATTATGTCAGAATATCCTGTCGGTGTGAATTTCACCTGACCTGGTTCCATATTTATTATTCCGCATTTATTATTCTGTTGGGAATAACCTGTCTGTGCGGTCTATCGCATGCATGGTGATTTCTTTTGTTATTCCATTCTTTATTATACTCAGTTGGTTAAGTTTTGACTTCTATACTCCATGAAATTTATGGAATATCCTTGATAATTGCGTTTCATCCAGTATCTTTTCATGAAAATACTCTTCTAAGCATTCTTGAATTTTACTCCACAAAGCAGTATCATGTTGACAATTTGGACGTTGTTAATTCTTGGAAAAATTAATTCTTGAACTTGTTTTATTGAATTCTTATATCATTGTCATCATCCTCATGTTTATAAAATGTTAAAAGTCATCTGTGACCTATAGTGCATAGATGGACTTGGTATGATTATGACCATGGATTATTCGGTATAATCATGACCGTAATGTTACAAATGATGTGGTAAAAGTCCTCAGTGACTTGTAATGCATTGATATACAGTTTTTGGTATGATTATGACCAGGAATTTTTCGGTATAGTCATGATCATTGATGATTTAATGAATATCCTTGGCCCGTAATACAAGGATGATTAGAAAATGTGGTTTATTTATTAAGCTAAGTCTCAGTGATAAAAGTTGATGAAAATATTTTTAAATCATAGAAGATAGTAGGTTTTATTCTCTACTTGAATCTTCTAATGGATTGCTTATTCCGCTGCAGTTAAACTTGATGTCTATTGTATTTTATCAGTTTAACATTGTTGAAGACTATTGATAATTTATTCTTCATTATCCTAGTCATAATATTTCTTACTGGGCTAGTTGAGCTCACCCTTTCTTTCAATATTCTCTTCAGGAAATGAGAATATAGCTGGGACGAGTCAGGGAAAGGAGTGATGGTCCAGAAGATAGCATTAGTAGTCCTCACCATTCTGTTAAATAGTGTGACAATAAATGTAATGAAGACTCCTTGAGTATGGATATTGTCTAGATGACAATATTCCTATTAGAACTCTCAGTTTATGTATTGTCGTATGTTACACGACATTTGTATAATTAAGTTTGTATTTGTATTTTGTACCATGTATCTGACGACCCAAGATGGGTGAGGAATGGACCCGATTTTGGGGGCGTCACAGTTGGTATCAGAGCTTAGGGATATGATTCCTGGCTGAGATGTGAGATAAGAACTAGAAGGGGAGAGACGGGAAATTCGTTCGCTAGTATGACCTACCTAAGTTTATTTGGTATTTAATTGGTCGGTCAGAGTATAGGGATAATATGTGATATGTTAATTAACCCTTGTTTGGTGGCAGTGTTTGAAAATGGCATCTAACAATGTTGAGATAAGCATTGGAGCAAAATAATATGACCATATCGCAATACGAGGCTAAGTTTGTGAAGTTATCCCGGTTTGCATCCAATTTGGTCGATAATGAGGAGCGAATGACGCGAATGTCTCTAAGAGGTTTGGAACCTTATATACGTCAATACCTTATCCTCATGTTTATGTTGAAAGTCATCTGTGGCTTACGTGCATAGATGGACTTGGTATGATTATAACCAGGGATTTTTCGGTATAATCATGACCGTAATTGAAAACACGATTATCTTTGGCACGTAGTGCATGGATAATTCGTGGTCGTGATACTATTAAGCTGAGTCTCAGCATTATTGATTTTACAGTTGTATATCCTTGACCTGTAGTACGAAGATTAACTGTTGATTATTGGTTATACAGTTGTAAATCTTTAGCCGTAGTGCAAGGATGAATTTATTAGTATGATTATGAGCAGGAATTGTGATTTGGTATAACCATGATTTTTGATGTTTCAGGTGAAGATAGGTGATGTAAATTTTCTTCTTCCTGGGTGCGAAAAGGAATTCAGAATCACAATTATGATTATGAGTTATTCATATGATTGTGGACATAAATTGTTGATTGATGTTATAGGGATATGGTCACTGACGGAGATATTAGTCTAGAAGACGAGCAATATACTTCGCTAGGGTGTGACTTACCTAAGCTGAAATTATTTACTTAATAAGTGGATAAATTGTGGTATGTCGATTAACCTTTGTTTTGAAGGTATATTCTAGAATGATATTCGAAATACAGGAGATGAGAAATGGAAAAATCATGATAGAGCGGAATTATCCGGAAAGGTACAATCTAAAAAGAAAGCAAGGTATTCTCATCTCTTCGAATATCAGGTACGTACATTAATTTCGAGGGCGAAATTCCATAAGGAGGGGAGATTGTGAGAGCCCGAATTTTATGAAATAAAAGTATTCAATTTTTCTATTTTGGTAAATGGTTAAATTGATAAAAGGTTAAAGTTAAGGGTGATATGTGAACTTTTTTTAAAGTAAACAAGTTGTCATAAAATACCTGGTCACTATTCACGAGTCACTATTCACGGGTTACTATTCACCAAAATTACTATTCACTCTAGTATTGTTCACTCGAGTATTTGGGACACTTTTTGTATTGGAGTACTATTCACGAGTTACTATTCACGGGGAATATTCGTACGACGGTACAATCATTGGTGGACCCCACAACGGAATTATTGTCGGATTGAGAAAACGACAAAAATATATTATTAAAAATAACGGCGGAAGTTTTACCGTTGATACTATTGAACTACTCGGTAGTAAAAGTACAGTAATACGTGTGGTTGCATAGTAGCACACGGTATTGATGCTTATGTGAGAAGTCACTCAGTTTGATTCAATTATTGTCAATTAATAATATGAATTATTTAGCGATAATGAAGTTTTGTTTTATTCGTATTATTAACGTAATAAAACAGAAACATCTTTTTATATAAAACAGAATACTTTATTAAAGTTATTCTATAAATAGAATATATTATATTTTATTTAAAAGATTTTTCTTTAAATATGGACCGTCAGATTAAAGTAAATCAATCTGGACCGTTCATGGATTAGTTACTATGCATTCTATTTTTCTATAAATAGAAGCTCATTCCTTCATTATTTTCTTACGAATTCACTGAACTCTAGAGAGAGAAACTATAGAGAGAAAGAAAAAGAGTATTCTGCCACTTAACTACTTCTTTATTTCAGTTCTTCTTTAAAACGGTAAGAGATGTTATTCTTTCTTATTCATGAAGAGAACTTCTGTTATTTCATTCTCTATTATTCTGTTGGAATAACCTGTAAAAGTGGCATACCCTATACATGAACTGTATACGCGGCATACCCTATACTTGGTGAAATCCTTATGTTATTCCATTCTTTATTATTCTGTTGGAATAACCTGTATGCGTGGTTTACCCTATACTTGGTGGAATGACCTGTATATGCGGTTTACCCAATACTTGGTGATCTTCTTCTGTTATTCCATTCTTTATTATTATGTTGGAATAACCTGTTTATGCGAAGTACCGCATACTTGGTGAAACTCTTTTATTATTCCGTTCTTTACGATTCTGTCGGAATATCCTATCGGTGTGAATTTCACCTGACCTGGTTCCATCATTTATTATTCCGCATTTATTATTATGTCGGAATATCTTGTCGGTGTGAATTTCACCTGACCTGGTTCCATATTTATTATTCCGCATTTATTATTCTGTTGGGAATAACCTGTCTGTGCGGTCTATCGCATGCATGGTGATTTCTTTTGTTATTCCATTCTTTATTATACTCAGTTGGTTAAGTTTTGACTTCTATACTCCATGAAATTTGTGAAATATCCTTGATAATTGCGTTTCATCCAGTATCTTTTCATGAAAATACTCTTCTAAGCATTCTTGAATTTTACTCCACAAAGCAGTATCATGTTGACAATTTGGACGTTGTTAATTCTTGGAAAAATTAATTCTTGAACTTGTTTTATTGAATTCTTATATCATTGTCATCATCCTCATGTTTATAAAATGTTAAAAGTCATCTGTGACCTGTAGTGCATAGATGGACTTGGTATGATTATGACCATGGATTATTCGGTATAATCATGACCGTAATGTTACAAATGATGTGGTAAAAGTCCTCAGTGGGTTGTAATGTATTGATATATAGTTTTTGGTATGATTATGACCAGGAATTTTTCGGTATAGTCATGATCATTGATGATTTAATGAATATCCTTGGCCCGTAATACAAGGATGATTAGAAAATGTGGTTTATTTATTAAGCTAAGTATCAGTGATAAAAGTTGTTGAAAACATTTTTAAATTATAGAAGATAGTAGGTTTTATTCTCTACTTGACTCTTCTAATGGATTGCTTATTCCGCTGCAGTTAAACTTGATGTCTATTGTATTTTATCAGTTTAACATTGTTGAAGACTATTGATAATTTATTCTTCATTATCCTAGTCATAATATTTCTTACTGGGCTAGTTGAGCTCACCCTTTCTTTCAATATTCTCTTCAGGAAATGAGAATATAGCTGGGACGAGTCAGGGAAAGGAGTGATGGTCCAGAAGATAGCATTAGTAGTCCTCACCATTCTGTTAAATAGTGTGACAATAAATGTAATGAAGACTCCTTGAGTATGGATATTGTCTAGATGACAATATTCCTATTAGAACTCTCAGTTTATGTATTGTCGTATGTTACACGACATTTGTATAATTAAGTTTGTATTTGTATTTTATACCATGTATCTGACGACCCAAGATGGGTGAGGAATGGACCCGATTTTGGGGGCGTCACAACTAAAAACAAAAAAAAATTCTGCAATTATTAACTAACACATAAACATTCAAAATAAACATGCAAAATTTAAACTAACATGCAAACACTTACATGCAACTACCCTACTACCCAATACCCCCAAACTTAATATATTCATTGGCCCAATAAATAAAGGTATAGGGTTAGAAGAACTCCCCTACTGATCAGCTGCACCACCCTCTTCAGGTGGTGAATTCGGTGGTGGAAATGGCATGGCTGTCCCAAACTGTGGCCACTCTAGCATAACCATATTTTAATCGTTTATAGCATAGGAATATAATTCCCTATCAGTAATATATTATCAACATATGATACAAGGAATGAAACAACGCTCCCACTAACCTTCTTGTACACACATGGTTCATCTTCATTTTTGATAAAATCAAACTCTTTAATTGTCTCATCAAATTGGATGTTCCGCCTACGAGAAGCTTGCTCTAATCCATAAATGGACCGTTGTAGCTTACAGACTTGAGTTGTTCCAACCGTTGAGACAAATCTCTCTAGTTGTGTCATATACACATCCTCCTTAAGTTTCCCATTAAGGAAGGTCGTTTTCACATTCATCTGTCAGATTTTGTAGTCGTGGTAAGCTGTAATCTCAAGCAAAATTCAAATAGACTTGAGCATGACTACTGGTGAGAAGGTTTCATCATAGTCAATACCTTGTCTTTATTTGAAACCTTTTGCTACCAGTCAGGCCTTATAGGTCTCTACCTTTCCATCCGCTATAATCATTCACGTAAAGACCCATTTGCACCCAATAGGCTTAATGCCCTCAGGTGAATAAACCGAAGTCCATACTTGGTTTTTATAAATGGAGTCCATCTCAGATGTCATGGCTTCTAGCCATTTCTTTGAGTCTTTACTACTCATAGCCTATTCGTAATTCAATGGATCATCATCATTCATGATGCTTACCTCATCGTCATCCTCTATGATGAATCCATACTTATCAGGTATCTTCGGTATTCTTCTAGATTTACGAATATGGTGTTGTATAGTAGGTTCTTCTACTTAGTCTGGTACCTGACTTTGATCAGTAGTATTTTGTCAAGGATAAACTCATTTTCCAAGAAGGCCACATGTTTCGCAATAAACTCCTTTTGATCATTAGGATGATATAAATAATACCCTGATGTTTCTTTAGGATATCCCACAAAGCTACATTTTTTTTGGATCTAGTTTGTAGCTTATCATTCTTAAACTTTCTGACATAAGCTGGATAACCCCAAGTTTTAACATGCTTAAGATTTGGTTTCCTCCCTGTCCATATAAAATATGGAGTCTTTGGGATGAATTTGGTAGGTACCTTGTTAAGTAGGTATGCAGCTGATTCTAGGGCATATCCCTAGAAGAATACTGGAAGATATGTAAAACTCATCATAGAACGAACCTTGCCCAACAATGTTCAATTTCTCCTTTCAGATACACCATTTAACTGTGGTGTTCTTGGTGGATTCCATTGTGAGATTATACCATTTTCTTTGAGACAGTTAAGAAACTCACCACTTATGTAAGACCCCGAATTTTATGAAATAAAAGTATTCAATTTTTCTTATAATTACTATTCAGTAAATGGTTAAATTGATAAAAGTTAAAGTTAAGGGTGATATATGATTTTTTTTTTCAAAATACACAAGTGGTTATAAAATATTCATTGTTGTCGGGGAATATTCGTTTAGTCGTGGAATATTCTTTCTGTCGGGGAATATTCATACGACGGCGCAGCCATTTGTGGGCCCCATAACAGAATAACTGTCGGATGAAGAAAACGACAAATTTGAGCTTTTATAAATAACGGCGTAGTTGTTACCGTTAACACTGTTGGAATACCTGGTGATTAAAATACAGTAATACGCGTAGTTGCACAGTAGCACACGGTATTGCACAGTATTTTTTTCAATTATTGATTCTTACGTGAGAAGGCACTACTCAATAATTGTTATAGTAATTTCTGTTCAATATTTTATTTTATTGAATCAATAATTGCTGCGTTGATATTTTATATTATTGTTGTTTCAATAATTGTCACTGCACAGTATCTCCATTATCAGATCAATAATTCATATTATTTGAATAATATTATTAGATAGCATTATTGGCAATGTCTAGAAAGTTCTGTCAAGGAGATATTTGGTCATCTAATTGCGCACCAGTAAGGAGAAATCCTTATTGGAAAGCCCCCTCTTTCTTGGAAACTGCCTGGTTATCATTTATGTGATTCTGTAATATTATTTGTGAATAATTAATTATTGGTCTATATAATAATGAAATATTTATTTGATGTGGATATAAATGATGGATTTATTTATGTGGTTATAAATGAAAGAATTAATGTTGAGGTATTTTATTAGTATTTTGTCGGATTGGAGGTATTAAAAGATCAAATCAGTATTCTTACAGCTTTATTGTGTGAGTTATAATTTTTAATCTGACCGTTGGATCGTTGTGATTTTTGGATATGTTATACATATATAAGTTGAGTATATGTTCACAAATTGTGAACCGTTAAAAATGAACAAATGATTTGTTATGAATTTTAATAGGTGACTGATTCGAAAATTAGGTTTATAAATAATTTTGGTGGAAAATTTTAGAAATGGGTGGGCCCCGCTTTTGGTTGTTGGGGAAGATGGCTGATTTTTGGTAGGTGGAATAGTAGCAGGTAAAGCCATCAGGTAGCAGGTCAAGTCTGCTTCGGCGTGCTAACATTTTCCTATAAATAGAGGGCTAAGTTATAATTGAAAATCACACCAGAAACATAAGCTTTCTCTCTTTCTCTCTCTATATTATCGAGCGTATTTTGTGAGTATTTAGATACTTTGTGAATTTCTATTTATCAGTGCAAGTTTCTTTCAGCCTTATACCGCTATTCCAATCAGAAGTACTGCTCTTTTAAGGTAGGGGATTTTAAGGGTTGTTATGATTTTCAGTTTCGTAATTTTTCTGACCTTCAAAAATTCTGGAAAAATTTGAAATGATAATTTGATGAGTTTTCTAGTTTGTGTCCAAAAATGATGATTTTTGGATGTATAGATTAAGAGTTATGAATTTTTATGGGAAAAGACTATTTTAAAAGTAAACCCTTATAACTCCTTGTGGTTAACTCCAAAATTGGTGAAATTTTTATTGGGAGTACATGTATATAACGGAAGTATACTCTGTAAATTTTGAAATTTTTGGATAAAAGTACAATTTATGATAAATGTCTAAATATTCGGCAATTTTGACCATATGAAAAATAGTAAATGAATTTTAAAAATTTCGGGAAAAAATATATGTTTAATATGGGACTATATTCTGCTAAATCCCAAAAAAGAAATGTTTTTGGGACTGATTTGGTATTTTTCATGAAAATGGACTAGTTATGAGTAAATAAATTAAATATGTTATGCGAAGTAAGAAAATTTGAAAATAGGATATTATGGCTTGAGAATCCTATATTAGGTATATGCAGATTTTTGATGAGGGTTTTGGTTATTGGTGATGAAATCTTATGAGTTTAGCATTTTAGGATGATTAAATGCATTATTTAGTAAAGTGTAAACAATTAAAATAAATTGTTTATAAGTTTAAGAAATGTTATTCTTTCAATATCATTATACCAAAATATTGGTATGGATTTTATTGTGAAATTTCTACTTTTTTCATGTCGGGGTTACTATTCATGAAGTTACTATTCATGAGTTACTATTCACGAGTTACTATTCATGACAAAATTGGTTTCTTTTTCTAACCAAATTATAGTTGATTTATGAATATTACTCTTGAGATTAAATCTAGATGTTTTGATTATACTGATTTTACTATTATATATAATATTTTTATAGCCCTAATGATGATATTTCTCCTTGACTTGAGTGTAAAGATGGGTAGATTTTTGGTATGATCATGACTATGGGTTTCCTTTGGCCAGTAGTGTAAAGTTGAATTGTTGACTAGTATGATCATCACCATTGAATTTATAATTGAATATCTTTAGCTGAAGTGCAAATGTGAAATGATCAACATGGTTATAATTATTGTTTATATAAATTCTGAAATGATTATATATTTCTTTGAGATATTAATATATTTGGCATGTAGTGCAAATATGAACTGTTGATGAATATATTTGGCCTGTAGTGCAAATATGAACTGCTGATGAATATATTTGTCCTGTAGTACAAATATGAACTATTGAGGAATATCTTTGGCTTGTAGTGCAAAGATGAATTGTTGATGAATATCTTTAGCCCGTAGTGCAAAGATGACCTGTTGTTGAATATTTTTGGCCTTTAGTGCAAAGATGGTCTGTTGATGAATATCTTTGGTCGTAGTGCAAAGATGAAATTGTTATTATGATTATAAACAGGAATTGGGATTTGATATAACCATGATCTTTGATGTTTCAGGTAAAGACATGTGATGAAAATTATCTTCGTCCTGGATGCGAAGAGGAATTTAGAATTACAATTATGATTATGAGTTATTCATATAATTGTGAAAAGGAACTGTTGATTAATGTTACAGGGATAAAATATTGTTGGTGGACTTTTAATGTGGAGAAGATAATAGACTTTATGGTCTATTTGACTCTTCTAATGGATTGCTCGTTTCGATGCAACTATGGTTGAAAATTTGTATCATCTACCATATGTTCTAAATCTCTGATTTATTACTGTTGAAGGCTATTGATAATTTTTTTACCTTTGGCCATGATATTCTTTGTTGGGCTAGTTGTGCTCACCTTTCTGTTTCACAATTCCTTTCAGATAATAAGAGTATAGCTGGGTCGAGCGGGGGTAACAGGGGAATAGAACGGTGGTAATCATTTAGTAGTTATATTTGGTGAATCAAATAGGGTGATGCGAACCCAACATTGGAAGGGTGTTTTGTCACTATCATACAAGATGTCTAATGACATACAACCTCGTGTCATCATAAGACACGGTTGTGTACATCCACTTGTTGAGTATATTTTCGAGCACTACTTATATAATCTTGGTGTTTGCTTGAAGTATAATTCTCAATTAGAGACAGTAGAGATAATGGTATGTCAAGAGAAGACTTACCATTGGAAAGAATATGATAGTATTCTTCTTGTTTTTCTTTGGGGTCTATTGGGTCAACCAAGGATAATTCTGTGGATATATGATATCTATCATAATCTAGATGCATGGCCTCCAATGTACGAAGGTTTCCTTGAGCACTTCCTAAAGATTCTAATTTCTAAAATAATTTTTGACTATACCTTTATGTAGGTATCATTTTGAGGTGTTGTCCACTGATGGAACATTTGTCACATTACGGTTGGGACACGAGTCACAATTAGTATATATTTGTATCCAAACTCACATCATATGTGTTGTTGTATTTTTTACAATAATTGTTGTAATAAAGTTGTAGTTGTTTTCTGTACCATGTATTTGGCGACTCAGAATAGATTGGGTGAAATGGACCTATTTTGGGGTTGTCACATTTGGTATCAGAGCTTAGGGATATGGTCTCTGGCGGAGATCTGGGAATAGAACTAGGAGGGGAGAGATGAGTAAATCCTTCGCTAGTGTGTCCTACCTAAGCTTATTTGTTGGTCAGTCATAATATACGGATATTATATGATACGTTAATTTGTTTAATTAACCCTTGTTTTATAGTAGTATTTGAGAATGGCAGTTGAGAATGTTAACAATGGAGTGAATGAGACCGCAGGGATACCTCTAATCACAAACCATGATAATGTGATGTCAGGTAAAGAAGGAATTAGAGATATTCTTGTGGTGAGTGAAGAATTAATAGTTGCACCCGAGCTAGTCGCAGAGGTAGCAGCTGAGAGTGAGGAAGAAGAGGAACCTGTGGAGAATTTATTTGAAGAATTTTATGATCAAAATGTAGAATTGCAAAATCGTATACATGAGTTAGAAGAGCAGGCTGAAGAACGGCAGGCGGTCGTGGAACAAAAGGATGAAACAATTCAAGCTTGTGTCACCCAATATGTGATGCTTGAACAGAAGCATTCTTTGGCAGAGTATAAGATGATAAAGCTAGAATCTGAGCTGAAAGAAGAAAAAACTGAACGATTGAGAGTGACTGATGCATGGGTAAAAGTCGCACGACGCGTTGATATTATGGAAAGAGATGTCCGATCTAAGAAGGCTAAAACAGATGATATGTATTTCTCTTTTTGTACAGCAATTGGGAGAACCCAATATCGAGTTTTGAATTACCCTGTACAGAGCGGTCTCCCTGAATTCGATATGGATCGAAGATTGATGATTCAGATCATGAATCAGGAGTACGACGAAGCAATTGAGGGTGGAATATACCCTACAAAAAAGTATATTCCAACGGTAGTGATGACACCAAATGCTGCCCCAGAAAAGTCAAAGCCGAGTAGTTCAAGGGATAGCGGTTGTCATGTCTTCCCAACAAGTAAGGAACCCAAATAAAGTTATCACGGGAGATGAGCAATGGAGATATCATGGTGACCGGGGAGATAGAATCTGGAATGAAAGTAATGTATTCTCAACTTTTCAAATACCAGGTACGTAAATTTTGGGGACGAAATTTCATAAGGAGGTGAGATTGTAAGACCCCGAATTTTATGAAATAAAAGTATTCAATTTTTCTTATAATTACTATTCAGTAAATGGTTAAATTGATAAAAGTTAAAGTTAAAGGTAATATATGAATTTTTTTTTCAAAATACACAAGTGGTTATAAAATATTCATTGTTGTCGGGGAATATTCGTACGACGGTGGAGCCATTTGTGGGCCCCATAACAGAATAACTGACAGATGAAGAAAACGACAAATTTGAGTTTTTATAAATAACGGTGTAGTTATTACCGTTAACACTGTTGGAATACCTGGTGGTTAAAATACAGTAATACATGTAGTTGCACTGTAGCACACGGTATTGCACAGTATTTTTTTTAATTATTGATTCTTACGTGAAAAGTCACTACTCAATAATTGTTACAATAATTTCTGTTCAAAATTTTATTTTAGTGAATCAATAATTGTTGCGTTGATATTTTATATTATTGTTGTTTCAATAATTATCACGGCACAGTATCTCCATTACAGATCAATAATTCATATTATTTGAATAATATTATTAGATAGCATTATTGGCTATATCTAGAAAGTTCTGTCATGGAGAGGTTTGGTCATCTAATTGCGCGCCAGTAAGGAAAAATCCTTATTGAAAAGCCCCCTCTTTCCTGGGAACTGCCTGGTTATCATTTATGTGATTATGTAATATTATTTGTGAATAATTAATTATTGATCTATATGATAATGAAATATTTATTTGATGTAGATATAAATGATGGATTTATTTATGTGGTTATAAATGAAGGAATTAATGTTGAGGTATTTTATCAGTATTTTGTCGGATTGGAGGTATTAAAAGATCAAATCAGTATTTTTACAGCTTTATTGTGTGAGTTATAATTTTTAATCTGACCGTTAGATCGTTGTGATTTTTGGATATGTTATACATATATAAGTTGTGTATATGTTCACAAATTTTGAACAGTTAAAAACGAACGAATGATTTGTTATGAATTTTAACAGGTGACTGATTCGAAAATTAGGTTTATAAATAATTTTGATGAAAAATTCTAGAAATGGGTGGGCCCCACTTTTGGTTGTTGGGGAAGATGGCTGATTTTTGGTGGGTGGAATAGTAGCAGGTAAAGCCATCAGGTAGCAGGTCAAGTCTGCTTCGGCGTGCTAACATTTTCCTATAAATAGAGGGCTAAGTTATAATTAAAAATCACACTAGAAACATAAGCTTTCTCTCTTTCTCTCTCTATATTATCGAGCGTATTTTGTGAGTATTTAGATACTTTGTGAATTTCTATTTATCAGTGCAAGTTTCTTTCAGCCTTATACCGCTATTCCAATCAGAAGTACTGCTCTGTTAAGATAAGGGATTTTAAGGGTTGTTATGATTTTCAGTTTCATAATTTTTCTGACCTTCAAAAATTCTGAAAAAATTTGAAATGATAATTTGATGAGTTTTCTAGTTTGTGTCCAAAAATGATGATTTTTGGATGTATAGATTAAGAGTTATGAATTTTTATGGGAAAAGACTATTTTAAAAGTAAACCATTATAACTCCTTGTGGTTAACTCCAAAATTGGTGAAATTTTTATTGGGAGTACATGTATATAACGGAAGTATACTCTGTAAATTTTGGAATTTTTGGACAAAAGTACAATTTATGATAAATGTCTAAATATTCGGCAATTTTGGCCATATGAAAAATAGTAAATGAATTTTAAAAATTTCGAGAAAAAATATATGTTTAATATGGGACTTTATTCTGCTAAATCCCAAAAAAGAAATGTTTTTGGGACTGATTTGGTATTTTTCATGAAAATAGACTAGTTATGAGTAAATAAATTAAATATGTTATGCGAAGTAAGAAAATTTAAAAATAGGATATTATGGCTTGAGAATCCTATATTAGGTATATGCAGATTTTTGATGAGGGTTTTGGTTATTGGTGATGAAATCTTATGAGTTTAGCATTTTAGGATGATTAAATGCATTATTTAGTAAAGTGTAAACAATTAAAATAAATTATTTATAAGTTTAAGAAATGTTATTCTTTCAATATCATTATACCAAAATATTGGTATGGATTTTATTGTAAAATTTTTACCTTTTTCATGTCGGGGTTACTATTCATGAAGTTACTATTCATGAGTTACTATTCACGAGTTACTATTCATGACAAAATTGATTTCTTTTTCTAACCAAATTATAGTTGATTTATGAATATTACTCTTGAGATTAAATCTAGATGTTTTGATTATACTGATTTTACTATTATATATAATATTTTTATAGCCCTAATGATGATATTTCTCCTTGACTTGAGTGTAAAGATGGGTAGATTTTTGGTATGATCATGACTATGGGTTTCCTTTGGCCAGTAGTGTAAAGTTGAATTGTTGACTAGTATGATCATCACCATTGAATTTATAATTGAATATCTTTAGCTGAAGTGCAAATGTGAAATGATTAACATGGTTATAATTATTGTTTATATAAATTCTGAAATGATTATATATTTCTTTGAGATATTAATATATTTGGCATGTAGTGCAAATATGAACTGTTGATGAATATATTTGGACTGTAGTGCAAATATGAACTGCTGATGAATATATTTGTCCTGTAGTACAAATATGAACTATTGAGGAATATCTTTGGCTTGTAGTGCAAAGATGAATTGTTGATGAATATCTTTAGCCCGTAGTGCAAAGATGACCTGTTGTTGAATATTTTTGGCCTTTAGTGCAAAGATGGTCTGTTGATGAATATCTTTGGTCGTAGTGCAAAGATGAAATTGTTAGTATGATTATAAACAGGAATTGGGATTTGGTATAACCATGATCTTTGATGTTTCAGGTAAAGACATGTGATGAAAATTATCTTCGTCCTGGATGCGAAGAGGAATTTAGAATTACAATTATGATTATGAGTTATTCATATAATTGTGAAAAGGAACTGTTGATTAATGTTACAGGGATAAAATATTGTTGGTGGACTTTTAATGTGGAGAAGATAATAGACTTTATGGTCTATTTGACTCTTCTAATGGATTGCTCGTTTCGATGCAACTATGGTTGAAAATTTGTATCATCTACCATATGTTCTAAATCTCTGATTTATTACTGTTGAAGGCTATTGATAATTTTTTTACCTTTGGCCATGATATTCTTTGTTGGGCTAGTTGTGCTCACCTTTCTGTTTCACAATTCCTTTCAGATAATAAGAGTATAGCTGGGTCGAGCGGGGGTAACAGGGGAATAGAACGGTGGTAATCATTTAGTAGTTATATTTGGTGAATCAAATAGGGTGATGCGAACCCAACATTGGAAGGGTGTTTTGTCACTATCATACAAGATGTCTAATGACATACAACCTCGTGTCATCATAAGACACGGTTGTGTACATCCACTTGTTGAGTATATTTTCGAGCACTACTTATATAATCTTGGTGTTTGCTTGAAGTATAATTCTCAATTAGAGACAGTAGAGATAATGGTATGTCAAGGGAAGACTTACCATTGGAAAGAATATGATAGTATTCTTCTTGTTTTTCTTTGGGGTCTATTGGGTCAACCAAGGATAATTCTGTGGACATATGATATCTATCATAATCTAGATGCATGGCCTCCAATGTACGAAGGTTTCCTTGAGCACTTCCTAAAGATTCTAATTTCTAAAACAATTTTTGACTATACCTTTATGTAGGTATCATTGTGAGGTGTTGTCCACTGATGGAACATTTGTCACATTACGGTTGGGACACGAGTCACAATTAGTATATATTTGTATCCAAACTCACATCATATGTGTTGTTGTATTTTTTACAATAATTGTTGTAATAAAGTTGTAGTTGTTTTCTGTACCATGTATTTGGCGACTCAGAATAGATTGGGTGAAATGGACCTATTTTGGGGTTGTCACATTTGGTATCAGAGCTTAGGGATATGGTCTCTGGCGGAGATCTGGGAATAGAACTAGGAGGGGAGAGATGAGTAAATCCTTCGCTAGTGTGTCCTACCTAAGCTTATTTGTTGGTCAGTCATAATATACGGATATTATATGATACGTTAATTTGTTTAATTAACCCTTGTTTTATAGCAGTATTTGAGAATGGCAGTTGAGAATGTTAATAATGGAGTGAATGAGACCGCAGGGATACCTCTAATCACAAACCATGATAATGTGATGTCAGGTGAAGAAGGAATTAAAGATATTCTTGTGGTGAGTGAAGAATTAATAGTTGCACCCGACCTAGTCGCAGAGGTAGCAGCTGAGAGTGAGGAAGAAGAGGAACCTGTGGAGAATTTATTTGAAGAATTTTATGATCAAAATGTAGAATTGCAAAATCGTATACATGAGTTAGAAGAGCAGGCTGAAGAATGGCAGGCGGTCGTGGAACAAAAGGATGAAACAATTCAAGCTTGTGTCACCCAATATGTGATGCTTGAACAGAAGCATTCTTTGGCAGAGTATAAGATGATAAAGCTAGAATCTGAGCTGAAAGAAGAAAAAACTGAACGATTGAGAGTGACTGATGCATGGGTAAAAGTCGCACGACGCGTTGATATTATGGAAAGAGATGTCCGATCTAAGAAGACTAAAACAGATGATATGTATTTCTCTTTTTGTACAGCAATTGGGAGAACCCAATATCGAGTTTTGAATTACCCTGTACAGAGCGGTCTCCCTGAATTCGATATGGATCGAAGATTGATGATTCAGATCATGAATCAGGAGTACGACGACGCAATTGAGGGTGGAATATACCCTACAAAAAAGTATATTCCAACGGTAGTGATGACACCAAATGCTGCCCCAGAAAAGTCAAAGCCGAGTAGTTCAAGGGATAGCGGTTGTCATGTCTTCCCAACAAGTAAGGAACCCAAATAAAGTTATCACGGGAGATGAGCAATAGAGATATCATGGTGACCGGGGAGATAGAATCTAGAATGAAAGTAATGTATTCTGAACTTTTCAAAATACCAGGTACGTAAATTTTGGGGACGAAATTTCATAAGGAGGTGAGATTGTAAGACCCCGAATTTTATGAAATAAAAGTATTCAATTTTTCTTATAATTACTATTCAGGAAATGGTTAAATTGATAAAAGTTAAAGTTAAAGGTAATATATGAATTTTTTTTTCAAAATACACAAGTGGTTATAAAATATTCATTGTTGTCGGGGAAAATTCGTACGACGGTGGAGCCATTTGTGGGCCCCATAACAGAATAACTGCCAGATAAAAAAAACGATAAATTTAAGTTTTTATAAATAACGGTGTAGTTATTACCGTTAACACTGTTGGAATACCTGGTGGTTAAAATACAGTAATACATGTAGTTGCACTGTAGCACACGGTATTGCACAGTATTTTTTTTAATTATTAATTCTTACGTGAGAAGTCAATACTCAATAATTGTTACAATAATTTCTGTTCAAAATTTTATTTTAGTGAATCAATAATTGTTGCGTTGATATTTTATATTATTATTGTTTCAATAATTATCACGGCACAGTATCTCCATTACAGATCAATAATTCATATTATTTGAATAATATTATTAGATAGTATTATTGGCTATATCTAGAAAGTTCTGTCATGGAGAGGTTTGGTTATCTAATTGCGCACCAGTAAGGAAAAATCCTTATTGAAAAGCCCCCTCTTTCTTGGGAACTGCCTGGTTATCATTTATGTGATTATGTAATATTATTTGTGAATAATTAATTATTGATCTATATGATAATAAAATATTTATTTGATGTAGATATAAATGATGGATTTATTTATGTGGTTATAAATGAAGGAATTAATGTTGAGGTATTTTATCAGTATTTTGTCGGATTGGAGGTATTAAAAGATCAAATCAGTATTCTTACAGCTTTATTGTGTGAGTTATAATTTTTAATCTGACCGTTAGATCGTTGTGATTTTTGGATATGTTATACATATATAAGTTGTGTATATGTTCACAAATTTTGAACAGTTAAAAACGAACGAATGATTTGTTATGAATTTTAACAGGTGACTGATTCGAAAATTAGGTTTATAAATAATTTTGATGAAAAATTCTAGAAATGGGTGGGCCCCACTTTTGGTTGTTGGGGAAGATGGCTGATTTTTGGTGGGTGGAATAGTAGCAGGTAAAGCCATCAGGTAGCAGGTCAAGTCTGCTTCGGCGTGCTAACATTTTCCTATAAATAGAGGGCTAAGTTATAATTTAAAATCACACTAGAAACATCAGCTTTCTCTCTTTCTCTCTCTATATTATCGAGTGTATTTTGTGAGTATTTAGATACTTTGTGAGTTTCTATTTATCAGTGTAAGTTTTTTTCAGCCTTATACCGCTATTCCAATCAGAAGTATTGCTCTTTTGAGGTAAGAGATTTTAAGGGTTGTTATGTTTTTCAGTTTCGTAATTTTTCTGACCTTCAAAAATTCTAGAAAAATTTGAAATGATAATTTGATGTATTTTCTAGTTTGTGTCCAAAAAAGGCGATTTTTGGATATATAGATTATGAGTTATGAATTTTTATGGGAAAATACTATTTTAAAAGTATACCCTTATAACTCCTTGTGGTTAACTCCAAAATTGGTGAAATTGTTATTGGGAGTACATGTATATAACAGAAGTATACTCTGTAAATTTTGGAATTTTTGGATAGAAGTATAGTTTATGATAAATGTCTAAATATTCGGCAATTTTGGTCATATGAAAAATAGTAAATGAATTTTAAAAATTCCGAAAAAAATATATGTTCAATATGGGACTATATTATGCTAAATCTTAGAAAAGAAATATTTTTGGGACTGATTCGGTATTTTTCATGAAAATGGACTAGTTATGAGTAAATAAATTAAATATGTTATGCGAAGTAAGAAAATTTAAAAATAGGATATTATGGCTTGAGAATCCTATATTAGGTATATGCAGATTTTTGATGAGGGTTTTGGTTATTGGTGATGAAATCTTATGAGTTTAGCATTTTAGGATGATTAAATGCATTATTTAGTAAAGTGTAAACAATTAAAATAAATTATTTATAAGTTTAAGAAATGTTATTCTTTCAATATCATTATACCAAAATATTGGTATGGATTTTATTGTAAAATTTCTACCTTTTTCATGTCGGGATTACTATTCATGAAGTTACTATTCATGAGTTACTATTCACGAGTTACTATTCATGATAAATTTGGTTTCTTTTTCTAACCAAATTATAGTTGATTTATGAATATTACTCTTGAGATTAAATCTAGATATTTTGATTATACTGATTTTACTATTATATATAACATTTTTATAACCCTAATGATAATATTTCTCTTTGACTTGAGTGTAAAGATGGGTAGATTTTTGGTATGATCATGACTATGAGTTTTCTTTGGCAAGTAGTGCAAAGTTGAATTGTTGACTGATATGATCATCACCATTGAATTTATAATTGAATATCTTTAGCTTAAGTGCAAAGGTGAAATGATCAACATGGTTATAATTATTGTTTATATAAATTCTGAAATGATTATATGTTTTTTTAAGATATTAATATATTTGGCATGTAGTGCAAATATGAACTGTTGACGAATATATTTGGCCTGTAGTGCAAATATGAACTGTTGAGAAATATCTTTGGCCTGTAGTGCAAAGATGAATTGTTGATGAATATCTTTAGCCCGTAGTGCAAATATGACCTGTTGTTGAATATCTTTCAGGTAAAGACATGTGATTAAAATTATCTTCGTCCTGGATGTGAAGAGGAATTTAGAATTACAATTATGATTATGAGTTATTCATATAATTGTGGAAATGAACTGTTGATTAATGTAACATGGATAAAACATTGTTGGTGGACTTTTAATATGGAGAAGATAATAGACTTTATGGTCTATTTGACTCTTCTAATGGATTGCTCGTTCCGCTGCAACTATGGTTGAAAGTTTTTATCATCTACCATATGTTCTAAATCTCTAATTTATTACTGTTGAAGGCTATTGATAATTTATTTACCTTTAGTCATGATATTCTTTACTGGGCTAGTTGTGCTCACCCTTCTGTTTCACAATTCCTTTCATGTAATAAGAGTATAGTTGGGTCGAGAGGGGGTAACAGGGGAATAGAACGGTGGTCATCATTCAGTAGTTATATTTGGTGAATCAAATAGGGTGAGGCGAACCCAACGTTGGAAGAGTGTTTTGTCACTATCATACAAGATTTCTAATGACATACAACCTCGTGTCATTATAAGACACGGTTGTGCACATCCACTTGCTGAGTATATCTACGAGCACTACCTATATAATCTTGGTGTTTGTTTGAAGTATAATTCTCAATTAGGGACAGTGGAGATAATGATATGTCAAGAGAAGACTTACCATTGGAAAGAATATAATAGTAATCTTCTTATTTTTCTTTGGGGTCTATATGGTCACCCAAGGATAATTCTGTGGACATATGATATCTATCATAATCTAGATGCATGGCCTCCCATGTACGAATGTTTCCTTGAGCACTTCCCAAAGATTCTAATTTCTAAAACAGTTTTTGACTATACCTTTATGTAGGTATCACTGTGAGGTGTTGTCCACTGATGGAACATTTGTCACATTACGGTTGGGACACGAGTCACAGTTGGTATATATTTGTATACAAACTCACAGTATATGTGTTGTTGTATTTTGTACGACAATTGTTGTAATTAAGTTGTAGTTGTTTTCTGTACCATGTATTTGGCGACTCAGTGTAGGTTGGGTAAAATGGACCTATTTTGGGTTTGTCACATTTGGTATCAGAGCTTAGGGATATGGTCTCTGGCGGAGATCGGGGAATAGAACTAGAAGGGGAGAGATGAGTAAATCCTTCGCTAGTGTGTCCTACCTAAGCTTATTTGTTGGTCAGTCATAATATACGGATATTATGTGATAAGTTAATTTGTTTAATTAACCTTTATTTTATGGCAATATTTGAGAATGGCAGTTGAGAATGTTAACAATGGAGTGAATGAGATCGCGGGGTTACCTCTAATCACCAACCATGATAATGTGATGTCAGGTGAAGAAGTAATTAGAGATATTCTTGTGGTGAGTGAAGAATTAATAGTTGCACCCGAGCTAGTCGCAGAGGTAGCAGCTGAGAGTGAGGAAGAAGAAGAACCTGTGGAGAATTTATTAGAAGAATTTTATGATCGAAATGCAGAATTACAAAATCGTATACATGAGTTAGAAGAGCAGGCTGAAGAACCGCAGGCGATCGTGGAACAAAAGGATGCAACAATTCAAGCTTGTGTTTCTCGATATGTGATGATTGAACAGAAGCATTCTTTGGCAGAGTATAAGATGATAAAGCTGGAATCTGAGCTGAAAGAAGAAAAAACTGAACGATTGAGAGTGAGTGATGCATGGGTAAAAGCCGCACGACGCGTTGATATTGTGGAAAGAGATGTCTGATCTAAGAAGACTAAAATGGATGATATGTATTTCTCTTTTTGTACAGCAATTGGGAGAACCCAACATCGAGTTTTGAATTACCCTGTACAGAGCGGTCAACCTGAATTCGATATAGATCAAAGATTGATGATTCAGATCATGAATCAGGAGTATGACGAAGCAATTGAGGGTGGAATATGCCCTATAGAAAAGTATATTCCAACGGTAGTGATGACACCAAATGCTGCCCCAGACAAGTCAAAGTTGAGTAGTTCAAGGGATAGCGGTTGTCATGACTTCCCAACAAGTGAGGAACCCAAATGAAGTTATCACGGGAGATGAGCAATGTAGAAATAATGGTGACTGGGGAGATAGAATCTGGAATGAAAGTAAGGTATTCTCAACTTTTCGAAATACCAGGTACGTAAATTTCGGGGACGAAATTTCATGAGGGGAGATTGTAAGACCCCAAATTTTATGAAATAAAAGTATTCAATTTTTCTTATAATTACTATTCAGTAAATGGTTAAATTGATAAAAGTTAAAGTTAAGGGTGATATATGAATTTTTTTTTCAAAATACGTAAGTGGTTATAAAATATTCATTGTTGTCGGGGAATATTCGTTTAGTGGTGGAATATTCTTTCTGTCGGAGAATATTCGTATGACGGCGCAGCCATTTGTGGGCCCCATAAAAAAATAACTGTCGGATGAATAAAACGATAAATTTAAGTTTTTATAAATAACGGCGTAGTTGTTACCGTTAACACTGTTTGAATACCTGGTGGTTAAAATACAGTAATACGCGTAGTTGCACAGTAGCACACTGTATTGCACAGTATTTTTTTAATTATTGATTCTTACGTGAGAAGGCACTACTCAATAATTGTTACAGTAATTTATGTTCAATATTTTATTTTATTGAATCAATAATTGTTGCGTTGATATTTTATATTATTGTTGTTTCAATAATTGTCACTGTACAGTATCTCCATTATCAGATCAATAATTCATATTATTTGAATAATATTATTAGAAATGTCTAGAAAGTTCTGTTAAGGAGATGTTTGGTAATCTAATTGCGCACCAGTAAGGAGAAATCCTTATCGAAAAGCCCCCTCTTTCCTAGGAACTGCCTGGTTGTCATTATTGTGATTCTGTAATATTATTTGTGAATAATTAATTATTTATCTATATGATAATGAAATACTTATTTGAAGTAGATATAAATGATGGATTTATTTTTGTGATTATAAATGAAGGAGTTAATGTTGAGGTATTTTATCAGTATTTTGTCGGATTGGAGGTATTAAAAGATCAAATCAATGTTCTTACAGCTTTATTGTGTGAGTAATAATTTTTAATCTGACCGTTGGATCATTGTGATTTTTGGATATGTTATACATATATAAGTTGAGTATATGTTCACAAATTTTGAACCGTTAAAAATTAACGAATGATTTATTATGAATTTTAAGTGGTGACTGATTCAGAAATTAGGTTTATAAATAATTTTGGTGGAAAATTCTAAAAATGGGTGGGCCCCACTTTTGATTGTTGGGGAAGATGGCTGATTTTTGGTGTGTGAAATAATAACAGGTAAAGCCATCAGGTAGCAGGTTAAGTCTGCTTCGGCATGCTAACATTTTCCTATAAATAAAGGGCTAAGTTATAATTAAAAATCACACCAGAAATATAAGCTTTTTCTCTTTATCTCTCTATATTATTGAGCGTATTTTGTGAGTATTTAGATACTTTGTGAGTTTCTATTTATCAGTGCAAGTTTCCTTCAGCCTTATACCGCTATTCCAATCAGAAGTACTACTCTTTTAAGGTAAGAGATTTTAAGTGTTGTTATGTTTTTCAGTTTCGTAATTTTTCTGACCTTCAAAAATTCTGGAAAAATTTGAAATGATAATTTGATGAGTTTTCTAGATTATGTTCATAAATGGTGATTTTTGAATGTATAGATTAAGAGTTGTGAATTTTTATGGGAAAAGACTATTTTAAAAGTAAACCCTTATAACTCCTTGTGGTTAACTCCAAAATTGGTGAAATTTTTATTGAGAGTACATGTATATAACAGAAGTATACTCTGTAAATTTTGGAATTTTTGGACAAAAGTACAGTTTATGATAAACGTCTAAATATTCGGCAATTTTGGCCATATGAAAAATAGTAAATGAATTTTAAAAATTCTGGGAAAAATATATGTTCAATATGGGACTATATTCTGCTAAATCCCAGAAAAAAAATATTTTTGGGACTGATTTGGTATTTTTCATGAAAATGGACTAGTTATAAGTAAATAAATTAAATATGTTATGCGAAATAAGAAAATTGGAAAATAGGATTTTATGGTTTGAGAATCCTATATGAGGTATATGCAGATTTTTTATGAGGGTTTTGATTATTGGTGATGAAATCTTATGAGTTTAACATTTTAGGATGATTAAATGCATTATTTAGTAAAGTGTAAACAATTAAAATAAATTATTTATATGTTTAAGAAATGTTATTCTTTCAATATCATTATATCAAAATATTGGTATGGATTTTATTGTGGAATTTCTACCTTTTTCATGTCGGGATTACTATTCATAAAGTTACTATTCACGAGTTACTATTCATGACAAAATTAGTTTCTTTTTCTAACCAAATTATAGTTGATTTATGAATATTACTATTGAGATTAAATCTAGATATTTTAATTATATTGATTTTACTATTATATATAACATTTTTATAACCCTAATGATGATATTTCTCTTTGACTTGAGTGTAAAGATGTGACGCCCCCAAAATTAGGTATACATCACCCATCTTGGGTCGTCAGATACAAAGTACAGAATACAAATACAACTTACTAAGACAACTGTCGTGTACAATACGACAAAACATAAACTGTGAGTTTGAATACAAATATTATCTTCTAGAGAGTATTCATACTCAAAAGGAGTCCTCATTACATTTATTAACACACCATTACATAGAATAGTGAGGACTACTAACTAATACTATCATTCGGACCATCACTCCTTTTCCCGACTTGCCCCAGCTACGTTCTCATTTCCTGAAGAGAACAGTGAACGAAAGGGTGAGCTCAACTAGCCCAGTAAGAAATATTATGACTAAGATAATGCAGAATAAATTATCATTAGCCTTCAACAATGTTAAACTGATAAAATATAATAGACATCAAGTTTAACTGCAGCGGAACAAGCAATCCATTAAAAGAGTCAAGTAGAAAATAAACTCTACTATCTTTTATGATTTAAAAAGTTTTTCAACACTGTGATCGTTGAGACTCAGCTTAATAAAATAATCCACATCATCGAATCACCCTTGCACTACGGCCAAGGATATTCGTGTATTCATTAATGGTCATGATCATGCCAACAACTGTCCATCAATGCACTACGGGCCAATGAGGACTTTTACCACATCATTTGTAACATTACGGTCATGATTATACCGAATAATCCATGGTCATAATCATACCAAGTCCATCTATGTACTACAGGCCACAGATGACTTTCAACATTTTAATAACATGAGGATGATGACAATGATATAAGAATTCAATAAAACAAGTTCAAAAATTAATTTATCCAAGAATTAACAACGTCCAAATTGTCAACATGATACTGCTTTGTGGAGTAAAATTCAAGAATGTTTTGAAGAATATTTTCATGAAAAGATACTGGATGAAACACAATTATCAAGGATATTCCACTAATTCCATGGAGTATAGAAGTCAAAGTTTTAATCAACTAAGTATAATAAAGAATGGAATAACAAAAGAAATCACCATGCATGCGATAGACCGCACAGACAGGTTATTCTTAACAGAATAATAATAATGGAACCAGGTCCGGCGTAAACGCACAGACAGAATATTCCGACAGAATAATAAATAATGGAACCAGGTCCGGCGTAAACGCACAGACAGGATATTCCGACAGAATAATAAATAATGGAACCAGGTCCGGTGTAAAACACACAGACAGGATGTTCTAACAGAATAATAACAAGACGGAACCAGGTCCGGTGTAAAACACACAGACATGATGTTCCAACAGAATAATAATAAAAACGGAACCAGGTCCGGTGTAAAACACACAGACAGGATGTTCCAACAGAATAATAACAAAAACGGAACCAGGTCCGGTGTAAAACACACAGACAGGATGTTCCAACAGAATAATAGAAGAATGTCACGAAGTATAGGGTAGACCGCGTATACAGGTTATTCCAACAGAAAAATAAAAATAGAATAACAATAGTTCTCTTCATGAATAAGAAAGAATAACACCCCTTACCATTTTAAAGAAGAGCTGAAATAAGGAAGTAGTTAAGTAGCAAAATACTCTTCTTCTCTCTCTCTATAGTTTCTCTCTATAGTTTCTCTCTCTAGAGTTCAGTGAATTCGTAAGAAATAATGAAGGAATGAGCTGCTATTTATAGAAAAATAGAATGCATAGTAACTAATCCATGAACGGTCCAGATTGATTACTTTAATCTGACGGTCCATAGTTAAAGAAAAATCTTTTAAATAAAATATAATATATTCTATTTATAGAATAACTTTAATAAAGTATTCTGTTTTATATAAAAAGATGTTTCTGTTTTATTACGTTAATAATACGAATAAAACAAAACGTCATTATCGCTAAATAATTCATATTATTAACTGACAATAATTGAATCAAACTGAGTGACTTCTCACATAAGCATTAATAATCAATACCGTGTACTACTATGCAACCACACGTATTACTGTACTTTTACTACCGAGTAGTTCAACAGTAACAATGGTAAAACTTCCGCCGTTATTTTTAATAAAATATTTTTGTCGTTTTCTCAATCCTACAATAATTTCGTTGTGGGGTCCACCAATGATTGTGTCGTCGTACAAATATTCTCCGACAAACAGAATATTTCCCGACCAAACGAATATTTTATAACAACTTGCTTACTTTGCAAAATTTATAAATAATACCCACAACTATAATATTATATCAAATCCACACCATAATATAAAAAAATATTTCGAGAAAAATTAAATATTTATTCATAAAATCTGGGGTTTCACAAAAGATGTGTAGATTTTTGGTATGATCATGGCTATGAGTTTCCTTTGGCCAGTAGTGAAAAGTTAAATTGTTGACTGGTATGATCATGGCCATTGAATTTATAATTGAATATCTTTAGCTTAAGTGCAAATGTGAAATGATCAACATGGTTATAATTATTGTTTATATAATTCCGAAATAATTATGTATTTATTTGAGATATTAATATATTTGACATGTAGTGAAAATATGAACTGTTGATGAATATATTTGGCCTGTAGTGTAAATATGAACTGTTGATGAATATATTTGTCCTGTAGTGCACATATGAACTGTTGAGGAATATCTTTGGCCTGTAGTGCAAAGATGAATTGTTGATGAATATCTTTGGCCCGTAGTGCAAAGATGACCTGTTGTTGAATATCTTTGGCCTGTAGTGCAAAGATGGTCTGTTGATGAATATCTTTGGCCGTAGTGCAAAGATGAAATTGTTAGTATGATTATAAACAGGAACTGTGATTTGGTATAACCATGATCTTTGATGTTTTAGGTAAAGACATGTGATGAAAATTATCTTCGTCCTGGATGCGAAGAGGAATTTAGAATTACAATTATGATTATGAGTTATTCATATAATTGTGGAAAGGAACTGTTGATTAATGTTACAGGGATAAAATATTGTTGGTGGACTTTTAATGTGGAGAAGATAATAGACTTTATGGTCTATTTGACTCTTCTAATGGATTGCTCGTTCCGCTGCAACTATGGTTGAAATTTTTTATCATCTACCATATGTTCTAAATCTCTAATTTATTACTATTGAAGGCTATTGATAATTTATTTACCTTTAGTCATGATATTCTTTACTGGGCTAGTTGTGCTCACCCTTCTGTTTCACAATTCCTTTCAGGTAATAAGAGTATAGCTGGGTCGAGCGGGGGTAACAGGGGAATAGAACGGTTGTCATCATTTAGTAGTTATATTTGGTGAATCAAATAGGGTGAGGCAAACCCAACGTTGGAAGGGTGTTTTGTCACTATCATACAAGATGTCTAATGACATACAACCTCGTGTCATCATAAGACACGGTTGTACACATCCACTTGCTGAGAATATCTGCGAGCACTACCCATATAATCTTGGTGTTTGTTTGAAGTATATTTCTTAATTTGAGATAGTGGAGATAATAATATGTCAAGAGAAGACTTACCATTGGAAATAATATGATTGTAATATTCTTATTTTTTTTGGGGTCTATTGGGTTAACCCCAGGATAATTCTGTGGACATATGATATCTATCATAATCTAGATGCATGGCCTCCCATGTACGAAGGTTTCCTTGAGCACTTCCCAAAGATTCTAATTTCTAAAATAGTTTTTGACTATACCTTTATGTAGGTATCACTGTGAGGTGTTGTCCACTAATGGAACATTTGTCACATTACGGTTGTGACATGAGTCACAGTTGGTATATATTTGTATCCAAACTCACAACATATGTGTTGTTATATTTTGTATGACAATTGTTGTAATAAAGTTGTAGTTGTTTTCTATACCATGTATTTGGCGACTCAGAATAGGTTGGGTGAAATGGACCTATTTTGGGTTTGTCACAACTTAAGTATTCACCTCTTTGATTTGATCGAAGAATCTTAATACTCTTGTCAGTTTGCTTATCTACTTCACTTCTAAACTCTTTAAACTTTTCAAATGATTCAGATTTTTATTTCATTAAATACAGATATCCATATCTTACCCTGACAAGATTCACAAGTTGGATATGATTCATAATTAGATAGCTCTAAGAACCCATCTTTATGCAACTTGGATAAACTTGTTTCATTAATATGATCGAGTCTATAGTGCCATATAAATGTATTATTAACATCATCTCTTGTCATTTTCTTAGTTTGTTCAATTTGAAGTATATTTTTATGTAAATCAAGTATGTAAATTCTATTCAACAATTTTCCAACACCATATAAAACATTGTTGTTATAAATGAAATAACTATTGTTCTTTATTATAATACTAGTAATTGCCCGTGCCTGAAGGCACGACATAACGAAAAATTAGATTAAAATTCGGAAAATACTACATCTTTGCAGTCTAAAATAACTTACAATCAGACATAACAATTATCATAATTCACCATACCACCACAATAGTTAATACATACTCGCTACTAATTTCTAACTACCAAAATATCAAGCTAGCCGCTACTAATTTTATGAAATTTCGGTAGAGTTTCCTTCAAAAATAGATATCTAGAAAAATCTAAACCTGTCTACAAAACTTACAATCATCAATACATATCCAAACCACTAAAACAACCATTATTCCATACCCAAAATCATCATAACCATGTATAATTAGTTAACTTTACAAAAGACGTAACATAAAAAATACACACATACATAAATTAATACATATTCAATCATCAACACATATCCAACCACCAAAACATCAAGCTAGTCGCTAAAAATTTCAAGAAATTTCGGCAAAATTTCCTTTAAAAATAGATATCCAGAAAAATCTAAACTTGTCTACAAAACTTACAATCATCAATACATATCCAATATAAATCTATGTTAAATCCTAAAACAAACCAATTAAAACAAATCTTTTAAAACTATATTAAACCCATAAAAGTGCCTACAAATCATCTATAAAAATGGATACCCAAAAATAAAACTTACATCACGATACACCTTTACTTAAGTATCTAGCTTTGGCCTCCAACTTTACAAATCCTAAGGGTCAAAATCATTAAATAAAACTATGTTAGAAATACATGTGAATGAGGAAATAAAAAAAAGAGTAAGAATGCCATTTTTCAAAACCATTAATAAGGCTTAGTCAAAATGTTAAAGAGTCAAAAATATATCTTGCAACCTGAGACAAATTATTACACAGAAGATAATATTGATATATATTAAATCAAATTCTACCACTCTTTAAACAATATCCCCAAATCGTTTCATCTTAAATTCACTTTATTTTAGATGCAACCTACATGAAATTTCCAAATCACATGTTTTTCCCTTCCCTTCCTCCAAATCAATTTTCTGTTGTATTCTATGATTCTAGTTTTCTAGAAAACATAGTAAACAATTTGGAAACAGTTATTTTGAAAATGATAGTAATTACCCAATTTCAGAAAGACATTAAGAACAAAAAACTAAAAGTGGAGAGCAACAATATGATAACAAAAGCAGAAAACATAAACAATATCCATAAACAGGCCTCTAGTACTTTCATTTTTATGAGATCCAAAATGGAGGCTAAAGTCAGCTTTTTTTCCTCCCGTTTTTCTCCTATTCAAGTAAATGGAACTAAATGGCATGACAGCAAGTAGCATATTGAAATTCTTGATTAGGATCTAATTAATCAAAAAAAATTCCTCAAGAGCAATATACTTCCAAGTTGAAAACAAAAGTTGACATAGTTCTCATTGTTGTTTAGTATGAGGAAAAAAAGTGATCCATTCTCTAAGATGCTACCCAACCCTAATATACAGATGGCCTTGAGTGGACACTAATTATTTCAAAATTAGTTATGTAGTAGCAAAATCCTGATAAGTTTGTTCTCCTTTACGAAATTTAACAAATTAAAACTATTTACACTGAAAATAGGAATCATCAGCATTGAACAAACATGATACAAGTATAAAACAACAGACAAATGGAAATGCCATGGTTACAGAGATTTTAGAAACCAAATATAAATTCAAGAAAACATAATTCTTGAAATGAAATAATAGAGAATCAAAGGAATCCAAAAACTGCATCCGAACTTTTGGCTTCTTCGTCAGATTAAATCTCAGCCACATAAATAAAAATATAAGAAATCTTGAGGAAACTACAGTTTATAAAAAATATTCCTTGCGTTACTTCATTATCAGTCTAAACTTTAATTGAAATTATACTA
Organism: Panax notoginseng; assembly: GCA_016801055.1. NCBI lineage: Eukaryota > Viridiplantae > Streptophyta > Magnoliopsida > Apiales > Araliaceae > Panax > Panax notoginseng. The sequence goes on along the minus strand of CM029015.1, from coordinate 72,009,886 downwards.
TTAACTATCATAAAATGCAAAGTTATGTAGCATTTGTTAGGGGGTAGAATTGTAAGACCCTTTTAGTATTTTAACAATAAATAACATTGAATCTGGCAATGGTTGATACAAATAAAATCCATTACTCTTATATCCAATAGAAACTTCCTTGCAACTTAGAAACTCCTAATATTAAGAACATTTACATATCTGAGTATATTATATATTCACGTATTTGTATGGGCAAAAAGAGATAGAGAAGAAAAAATTACTTGGAGGTAGGCTGACCCTTGCAGAGTTCTTTGCTGCAAGAAAGTGCCCTCTAGGTCCTTGGTAGCGATTAAAATAATTCGACAACTATAATGAAAATGAAATACACTTAAAATAATAATTAAATTTTGGAACACACACTTCTTTTCTATACCTCCTGGACACAGGATGTCACCCTAATCAATCTCGTTGTAAATTAAAATATAAACTCTTGAAAAACTGAAGTAATTCAAGAGCTTGTTCCTACTCAACATGTGCACATGGTGGCTTGATCCTACTTAACTTAGTATAGGACATTTAAAAATGTAAAATTTTATTTAAAGCATTCATAAAAAATAGGGGGAATAAAACATGGTTTCCAACCAGACCCATCTTCTGTTTTAGGGATCAAAAACATACTCATTTTCATGCACCTCCCTTACAAATGGATCTTGAAGGTACTTTGAAGACTGGTGATATAAAAGGATATTTAAATTTCTAAATTACCCTTTATAAGAGCCCAACCCAAAGTTCTTTTTACTCAATTTAAAATGGTAACCAAGGTTAGGTATTGGGAAATCAAAAGGTTAGAAAGGTATAAACTTGGGAAGGTGGAAGGAATATTTAAAAAATGGATTTTGAACTTTGATCTTATCAAAGTTAAACCTTTCGTATACAATCTTAATAGTAGGCATCTTTTAAACAATGAGAAAAAATAAACATGGCGCCTTCGTGATCACGCCTTTGAAACAATGTGTTGCCTTCCTCCTTATATTCTTGGGACATTTCCATCTAACCAAGTTGGTTTCCCCATTTTTAATCAAATATTTAGCTCTAAAACCCCAAGAAAAATAAAAACCATAAATTAGCTATCTATCCTTTATACAAACTCAGCTGACAAATCCAACACTACACGAACATCAATGCTCAATATTGGCTATATTAATAATAATATCCATGAATCCTCATCAGATGCAATTAACAATTTTCAATAATTTAAATAATCTCTTAATTCAAATACCCACTGAACCCACCCAAGTCTTTTTTACCCATTTTTTTCTCAATTCTTCATTTTCCCCATGAAAGATGTAGTCCAGAAGTCCTAAAACCACCCAGTATCCCAAATCAAGCTTATACATTCTATTTAAAATCAAGTTGCTTCTGCTTATACATTCTACATACTAAAATCAAGCTTATACACTTTCTTATTTAAAATAAAATAAAATGCAGATCCCTGCCTATCTGTAACTCTATCATACACAATCTGACCAACTTCAAGAAACCCATATCAGTTTGTCACCAAAATTTTACAATCATAATTTCCCAAAAAGCAACTCAAAGTTCTTTTTACTCATTATAATGCCCATGACTCCTATATGTAACTCTACCATACACAATCTGACAAAATTCAAGAAACCCATATCAGTTTGTCACCAAAATTTTACAATCATAATTTCCAAAAAAGCAACCTAAAGTTCTTTTTACTCATTATAATGCCAATGACTCCTATCTGTAACTCTATCATACACAATCTGACCAAATTCAAGAAACCCAAATCAGTTTTTCACCAAAAAAGCATGGCAAGAAACCCACTTATGACCAAATTCATAATTTCCAAAAAAAACAAATCACCAAAGCCAAAGAATATAGTATAAATATCAAAATATACCTCTACGTCATGACATATGGAAAGTTACCCACATAAAGCCTGTCAGCTTCAATTTCATCATCGTTGTCATAATTTCACTTGGTTGGATGAGTTCGACTCTGTCAATTGCAGCAGAAGCACAGAAGAGGGGAGAGGGAGATAAGAGGGGAAATAGGGAAATAGTTGGGTAGAACGGTGGTGCTTGCGATGGAAAATGGTCACTGGTAAAAATGGAAGTTTTTACTAAGGGATTTGTAGGTGGAGGAGAATATAAGGGAAGGAGAGGGCAAAATGAGAAGGGGGTAGAGGTATAAGGCGGGATTTGGGTAGCGTGTTGGGGGTTTGATTTGGGTAGTTTTTTTAGATGAAATCTGAACCGTTATTAAATTTTTAAGTGGGAATAGATTCAAATGTTAATAGTTGATTCACTTGATAAAAAAAATAATTATAAAAACATTTTTAATTTAAACCACAACTCAGTTGATTCGTACAACTCAGTAGACTGCAGGAGGGGCTAGCATGTAAGGGGTGAGTTTGATTTGGGAGTATTTTTTTTTGTGTGAGATGAAATGTGATACTCTAGATTAATTTGGAATAATTGAGATAAAATCTAGGTCCTTGTGTTTTCTCAAATGAATTAAAATTAAATTAAATTTTAAAGTGGAAAAAGATTAAAATTGGGTTCTGTCTTATTATTACAGATAACAATGAGATCAGTGATAATTTTATGAGGCGACAAAGCTGGTTACAAAACAGAGAAAGTCAAAACCTTACATCAACTACAATGCAAAGCAAGGCATAACTAGTGGATTTTAACAACACCACCTTAAACATGTAAGTAGGCTGCCATGGAAGTGGTAAATCATAATAAACTGAACTATTAAAACAAAAACTTAGATTTGCCACCCACGGGTCATCCCTATTTATCACATTTCACTTAGATATAACTTATGCTCAAGTAATTTGGGATGGATAAAATCCTTAATTTCCATGTACTTTTAAAATTGGACATTGCTCATCAACCCTCTGTTTCTAATTACTCCCACTACTAAATCAACACTCCCTACTTACTCATTAACCATAAAAGAGAATAAACACAAAAGAACAAAGAGAAACATTACCTAGCAGGGAAAAATCCTTCCTTCAAGAATAAAGTCACTACTATAGCAAAACCAATTAATCTATGTGTAAGTATATGTGTGTGAAAGAGATTAGCAGTGAAAATACAACATTACAAAGTTACCAAACAGAATTTAGGAAAAACCCAAATTCTTAAACACCCATAGGAGAGAGTGAAATTTTTACCAGGGTCAGAAGGCAGCGGAAGGTGAATTTGATGAGAAGGGAAAGGGAACTCATGTGATCGGACTATCCAACTTTTTGATTTGCAGCCCTAATTAGTTTGATGCTCTGTTCTGTTTTGTTGTGGGCTAGCAGGAAGAAAAGTAGTTGCTTCAGTTTTTACGACAGGAAGAGAGAGAATGTGGGATTGATTTGGGCGGGATTTTTTGTGTTTGATGAAATGTAAGCCTTTAGATTAAGTTGGAAGAATTGATATCAAATCTGAGCCGTTATTGTGGTATCTCAAATTTTAAAGTGGGAATAGATTCAAATGTGGTTGTGTTTTATTATATAGATTAAATCCATCCATATCCAATACAGAAATAGAAATAATGTTTCTAATGATTGTTGGAACAAAATAACAATTATTTAAACTAAAGGTCTTTCCAGTAGGCAATGCTAAACAATAAGTCCCTACAGCTAATGCAACAACCTTTGCTCTATTTCCCACTCGTAGGAAAACTTCATCCTTATTTATCTTTCTACTTCTTACCAGTCCCTACATATCATTACATATGTGAGAACCACAATCGGTATCCAATACACAAGTAGAATTTTGATTTACAAAAAAATTAATTTCAATTATGAACAAACCTTGATTAGGATTTGAAGCTTCTCCAAGCTTCTTCTGCCTTTATTCCGCAAGAAACTCCTTGCAGTTCCTCTTCTAGTGACCCGACTTGTTGCATTGGAAGCAGATTCATTTGCTAGCTGGATCAGGTTTCTTTTGTTCCTTCACTTTCGCCTTACCTTTAGCCTTCTTGGATTTCTTCTTTTTAGAAGATACTTTGGGCCACTTCCTTTTCTTGGAAGAATCATCCACCATTAAGACTTGGTCCTTCTTTGATGGGAAGTGACCTTCAGCAGTTTTCAATATGTTAAGTTATTCAGGCAAGCTAACATCCATCTTATTCATGTGAAAATTCACAACAATTTGTTAGAAGGTGTCAGGGAGTGACTGCAAGACTAAATCTTGACTCAATTCCCCATCCAGGATGAACCCAAGTTGTCCAAGACGTTCAATTAGAATGATCATTTTTAGGACATGAGTCTCAACAGCAGTGCCCTCGGTCATTCGAGATTAGAAGAGCCCCTTAGATATCTTATATCTTGCAGTCCTACTTTGCTCACCATACAACTCTTGGGAGGTGCAACAATATAGTAGGACCATCCGTAGTTTCATGCTGATGCTGAAGCTCGTTACTCATGAATGCGAGCATAAAATATTGAGCCATAGATGCATCATCTTGCCACTTCTTAAAAGTAACAATCTCTTCCTCAAAGGCTGTTTATGCAACATTTGGAGGGACATGTGAATTTAGCACATAAGAAATCTTTTCAGCAGTGAGAACAATTCTCAAATTCCTTAACCAGTCTATATAATTCGGGCCGGTCAGTTTGGTAGTATCTAATATGCAACACAATAAAATTAGTGAGCGTGGTTACATAACAAAAAAGTATTGTTCAATTCCTTTATAAGCATCAAATGTGATAAAATATAACATCTTACATATTTTAATACTTGCCTTGTGGTGACACAACAAACTCATATTAAATATTTAATACTCTATTAATTTTTATCATGCTTGAAGGCGACGTTTGATATTCCAAATATCTTTGAACTCTTTAGACTTAATATAATTTCTTTAAGGAGTTTATTATAAATTGTCACATCTTGTTTAGCGCGCATGCACATGTATAAATAAAATACACGTCACATGTATATATATATTGTTTAAGCATGCATATAGAATAATATATTCTACCCGGATTGATTATAGACTTTTATTCTAGTTTGGTTCATTAGAGCTACTAAGTGAACCAAAAGGTTAAACCTAAGGTTGTAAGAATTAAATTTAAACATAACTATTACATTTAAACTCGGGTTCCAATACAAACGGGTCTTCACATGCTCCTTGCTCTCCAATTCTTCAAGTAATTTTAACTAATCATATTACATAAATTATTTAATTTAAATAGAAACCTTGATCAGTAGTCAAGAGGAACACATCAAGAAAAACCCATATATTCATGAATCCAACTAAAATAAAATCCAATCACATTGGTCAATAGTCCATAATTAACCTCATTTATTATCATATATATCATCAATAAATAAAACATTCAATATATATATATATATATATATATATATATATATATATATATATATATATATATATATATATTAATATCGATTTAATAGAAAATAATAGTTAGTTTGGAATCTAATTCCAACTCTAACTAGTTATCATGAAATCCAAATCCAACTCAAATTAGTTAGCATGAAATCCAATTCCAAAACAAATAAATTCTTTTATTCATTTCGAATTACAGAAAAACATATAATTTAATTTTAATTAAAATAAATCTTTTATCTTAATTAAAAATTAAAAATAAAAATAATTTTTTATTTTTGGAGAGTGGCACTACGGCGCCTCTAGTGAACTAGCATCAGGCGCAACGGCACCACATCATTAGTGTCAAGAACACGAAACTTGCGTTGCAGCGCACCAATTGAACTGGCTTTGGGCGCTGTAGACACTCGAAATTTTATTTTCCTGTTACTAACAATGCAGGAGGGCAAAAGCGTCTTTTTCACTCTAGAGATAATCCTGGAGGATCACAACATCAAATGTAACCACGGAGACATCCCTGTGAAACATCTAATCAACCTTGGAGATCAACCCTAAGGAAAAGAAAAGTTGGCAGCAATCAAACCTTAGAGACAACACCGAAGGACAGCCAAAAGCCCCGTCAAGCCTGGAGATAACCCCCAGAAAGGTAAAACGGTCATTTTGACAAGTTAGCTTCAAAAACCCTAATACAGCTGCAAATAGGGTCACAAAGAGCCATTGCAGCACTTCCAAGCACAAACTATGCAAAATAGTTTAACGGACTGCCTGTGAAGACGCGAAGATGCCATTTCGATCATAAACCCATCTTCTCGGATTCAAAAAAGGGCAAGCCCTATGTCATTGTGTAGCTCTCGAAAAAAGCTTTCCAAAATAGTATGGCAGACCTCCATCGGATTCTCGGATTGAAAGTTATGAAGGTGCAAGTAGACAGTACGTTGGTTCGAGTGCACGTACATCGAGACAACGGGACCCATGGGGTCCTGGCCCACTATGGCATCAGCAGGTAGACCCACGACTACTTTGGTCTGTAAATAGACCCCCCAATCAGCCAAAAAACGAAAGAAAAATGGAGAAAAAGAGAAAAATCTTTCTCTATTTCAGCTCTTAACCCCTCATATATTGTTCAAAACTTCAATATTCTTCTTTCTAAACACTTGTATACATATAAACTACAACATATCAAATTTTAATAAGTAAAACTGAGTTTTCAAGCTCCAAAAGTAGTCTGAATCCTTCTTTGCAGCACACTATAAGATTTTTTCAAATTTGATACTTTCTCTTGCTTTAATACATATATATATATATATATATATATATATATATACACACACACACACACACACACACACACGAAGGTAGTCAATATATCCACGACCTGTTGATTCAAACTCAAATTTTACTACATATACTGAGTTTGAATTTTACTCAAATTTTATTATAAAGCAGTAAAATTTGAGTCTGAATCAACAAGTCATGGATATATTGACTATTTGTGGCTTTTACTTTCCTTCGTGTGTGTGTGTGTGTGTATGTATATATATATATATATATATATATATATATATATAAACTGTTTACTATGATTAAATATTTGTTCTAACTGTTTATTCAATGTAAAGCTGCGATATTAATATTTGTGGACTAGATTTATCTAAATCTAGCCATATCTAACTTCTAACCTATTCAAAAGTTGTAAAACTAGAACCATCGAGCTAGAATGACTAAGATTTATTTAAATATATTTTTTTCTACTTTTTTTTTTGTAAATATTAAGCAACCACGTGACCCTAGATATGTATCTAGAGGGAACGGGAAACCTGGCTACGCGTAGGCAGGGATTTAATTGATGAATCCTTTATTTTGCGTCATTTAGATTAAATATTTGTTTTATTTCAGTATCCTCGTTATGCTAGTTATTCATATGATATTATGTGAGCCTAGGAGCCACGGGATCTAAGATCCAGCTGACGGATCTAGATCTGGTTCCCATGATGGACATTTTTCAGTTGTATAGTTAGCTTGAAAATCATATTTATGGTGTTCGGGTCACTTCTATGACTTTCATGGCCATGAGGAGCCCGACACTTATATTTATATTATTTTGTCGAAGATGATTCGCATCTTGAGAATAAAATTAAATCAAGTCAAATACAAAATAAAATGGAAGTATAAAATGCCTTAATTACTATGTGAGCATAATGGTTTGAAAACCTATTTTCAAATCATCATTTCTATATATATTGCTTAAAAATTAAACTTTTATACAAGTCAAACCCTGTGTATATAGGTGCAAAAAGGCATAACACTACTTTCAAATAATGTACTTAGGCCCAATTAACTGCACGCACACACACACACACACACACACACACTTCAAATAAATTAGGGAATTGAAAAGACGCGGTAACCGTGTTTTCACGAAAGTTGGGAGGTGCCTAACACCTTTCCCCCGCTTAATCAAGCCCCCAAACTCTATGAATCTCAATTTTCAAGACCTGTTAAACAAAGTCCAATAATTGGACCTTTTGCAAAACCTATTCAAATTCGGTTGAGTTGATACAACCATTTCATTACTACCAACTGGAGACTTTGAATTTTAAAATCGTCGACATTTTGTGTCGGACTCTTTTCAAACAAGCCCTTTCAAACGAAATTCAAAACATAGAAACATAAAGGGTAAGAAAGACTAAAAAAAGGAATTCAAAAAAAAAATTAAAAATTTCTGAACGTCGACAAGGGTGAATCTATTGGGGATAGTAGAGGGCTTAAGCCGCATTTCAATATTTTCAAAAACCCTTCTTATCTGCTTGTGTGTGATGTTGTCTTTATATTGAATGGATGTGAATGAATGCTTTATTTACTACACTTTAGTTCCTCGCACAATCTCTACATTTTATATTAGTGCATCACACAATGTCATCATTTCATATGGTGAAACATAATGTATGTGAATGTATGTTGTGTGATTCCTCCACCAGGAGGAAAACTCGTCGGTGTTTGATTACTGGACACAACGGAGAATAATCCCGCGAGGGTTAGGAAAGGCACCACTTAAATCCCCTCCAATTGAAAGAGCGGATTAACTTCTCATCTAGTAAATTGCGATGATTTGGGGACCTTCATGCCGAAAAGCCGCGAGAGTTGCCTAAGATAAGTCAGCCTCTTATAAACCAAATGTGAAGGGGAGTCTTTTCATGCCTTTCCCTTTTAATTCCATGTAAATTCTAATTCAATGTAAATTACGATTCCATGTAAATGTAAATTTAAAGAATAAGAAAAAGAAAGATGTAAATATACATTTCATTCCCTATAAAAACTTGTCATGCTATCCTGTCATCAAAATCGCTGACATCTATTTTATAGGAAAACATTAAAAAACTCCTAAAGCAGACACATTGCATAGCATGCAGACTATTAGTGTTTATCCAGACTAAACTACATAATCTTTTTGTAGGGAAACAATTGGTCTCGTTACCAGTTTAAAGTCCAAAAATGCAGTAAGCCCACCTTCAGACATGGCTGCAAGTGCCCAACCTGAATCTACTCCTTTCTCAGGGGGAGTTTGAGGGACTAAAAAACTAGGTAGCAGAATTAGCTGGCTTTTTGAAAGAACAAAACAAAAGGACTCAGGGTCAACAAATACCCACTCAAACAGAGACCTATGCATAGGGATGAGGCTAGGGTACTAACAAGAAATAAAAAGGAAATGCAGATACCTGAACCTCAAATCCATGAAAAATCCAACAAAACCCCTGAAATCTCCAATCTTAAAGAAGATCAGAAAATCGGTGATATTTGAAAGAATGTTTAGCAAATAGAAGAAACCATCCGATCAATCAAAGGGACTGGACCAAATGGAAGCATGACTTACTCATACCTTTGCATCTTTTTAGGGGTTTATTATCCAAACAAGTTCAAAACCCGTAATTTTGAAAAATATGACAGATTAGGAGATCCTTACACTCATTTAAAAGTCTTCATTTGGGAACATGGATCGTATGTCGAGGATGAAAAATTGAGAATGCAGTTATTTCAGAAGAGTCTGACTAGAGAGGCCATAGCATGGTATGTTAAACTAGACAATTCCAAAATTTATAGCTGGGAAGAACTAGCCCATGCTTTTCTAAACCACTATAGTTTCAATCACAAATGGCTCTAGATAGACATCAAATTACAAAAGTCAAAAAGTAGAATACTGAGACATTCAGAGAATATGCCCAAATATGGAGATGTCTGGTTGCTCAAGTAATCCCATCATTGACAAAAATTGAGATGATAATGACCTTCATTGACATACAAGAAGCTATGTTCTATGAGAGGGTCCTGGTAGGCATAGGAAAACCATTCTTAGAAATGATTAAACACGGAGAAATGACTGAGATGGGGTTAAAGTCTAGAAAGATTAAAGACCTCACAGCTTTAGAAGTCATGGCCGAGCACATTCAAGCTAGAAATTTTGGGATAACTCTCGGAGGGATCATAAAAAGAAAGAAGAGGATGTATCCTTGGTATTGCAAGGACAAACTCAGAGAGGCATTCAAAACTTGGCCATTCAAAGGAAAAATTATTCCCCTTTTCAAGCACCTGCACAATTGGAGAGGTCAAACGTTGGAGAGTTTTCACACACTTAGGGGACATTGAAAAATATACTGAAGCTTCAGACAACTCAAAAGAAAATTGGCCAGCTCCTTCCTCTAGCCAATCCAAGTGGGAGGAATTTTGACACAATCAAGAAATGTGCTTATCATCCTGGGTCTCTAAGTCATGATACCCAAGATTACTGGTCTCTCAAACACAAAATTCAGGATCTGATAGATAATAGGGAAATTATTGTGACTACACAAGAGCATCCGCCTGTGCAAGATAGTCCTCTGCTTCAAAACAAGGAAGAGAATGTCAATATGATCACCAGAGGGAGTGGAGAAAGTTTCAAATACCACAAATATATAGGTGATTTTCCCTAAACCATCAAAGATAAATCTGATAAATGGGATTATTCAGAATTCCAGTTTATAGTAGAGTGAGAAATGAAGTCTATCAAAGAACATGTTGATCAACGGAACTAGTGATACATCAGTAGCAAGTAACTCGACAGCTGATCAGTCAGGGGCATACAAGTCTCCTCTCCTTTATCACATGAAATCAACAATAAGTCCAAGAGAATGAAACTTTGGAAGAAAAACTTACAAGAAAAATTAGAGCTCAGTCTCGTCGGGACTACGCAGACCAAAGAAAATTCACTCCTTTAGGTCAACCAATGGAGGAGATTTTGCAGATGTTGATCAACAAAATAAAGATCAAAGAACTGTTACCCTCAATTAATCCATGTTCGAAGAGATTTGATGCTACCGGGGTCTATTTATACCACTCCAATACCCAGGGTTATAGCACTGAAAGTTGTTGGGCACTTCGTCATCTAATCTATAATATGATTGACATCGGTGACCTACAAATGGAAAATAATGGTACTATCTTTCCAGAAGAAGAGAAGAAATTCCCTCTTGAAACACAGTGATGGAGGGAAGTTATAGCAGTCATATCCTTTGAAAGAGACTTGTCTGCAACACCTCTTGTAATCCAAGAAATGAAGGTCAAAGGAGTAAAGAATCCATTGAAGGTGGCTGTACTAGAACTATTGGTGTTGCCATTCAGGCCACAGTATCCCATTATCAGTCTGAAAAAAAGTCTCATGGAACTTTGAGGAGGATGAGGGATCAACTGGAAATCAAACTGCTACTATATTAAAGGAAAACCCATTGTATCTACCTCAACGAGTAATAAAGCCATTCATCAAATCCAAGGCAAAAGTGCCCTAAGGAGAAAGTTGAAGAATTCCTTCGTAAGGTGGGTCATAATGAAGCCAAAGTGGTGCAAAGATTAAAAGAAGCACCCTAAAAGATATCCATTCTTGACTTGGTATTGTCCTCTAAAGATCATCATAAAGTCTTAGTGAAAGTATATGAGGAAGCTCACCTGCCAAAGACGGTGGATACCGAGAAGTTTTATCATTTGGTAGATCACATTTTCAACATCAATGTGATATCTTTCACTGATGACGACATACCATCAGAAGGGATGGGTCATTGCAAGTCATTGCACATAGCAGTGATGTCCTCAAGATATGTGGTAGGAGTTGTGTTGATAGATGGAGGATTGTCCTTGAACATCTATCCCTATGCTATGTTAGAAATAATGAAGATCAATCAGAATCGAATCCGAAGCAGCCTCATAGTCATAACAGCCTTTGATGGATCTCGATAAACTGTTGTAGGATATATTAAACTGTGAGTAGAGATCGGTCCACATACCTTCTACATACCCTTTCAAGTGTGGAATATCACCACATGATATAATATGTTATTGGAAAGACCGTGGATCTATGTGGCAGGAGTAGTTCCATCCACCCTTCATCAACAGGTCAAATACATCATCAACGATAATCTGGTAACTATCAATGCCAAACCAGAATATCTTGTTCATGTGCAAAGCGATATGCCTCTAATCAATCTTAATAAAGGACTTGAGCATGTCAGTTTTTAAGCCCTTGAGGTGAGAAACACTTGGTACCAACCTATCGGGGCCCATTTTTGAAGCCCAAAGTGTCCACCGAAGTAATGTTGGCTAGTCAGGAAATGATATCCTTAGGTTTCTAGCCTAGACGAGGGTTAGGGAAGAGTCAACAAGGAATTAGAAATTCGGTTCAAATTTCTAGCCAAATATGAAAGGCTGGATTGGGTTATTCCTTTGGATCAGACCATCAAAACTCGCACAAGCATCCATTGGTTCCTTCCTCTACCATTCTACTACCTAATCTTACAGATGCAGAACTTCCAAAGCCTATAAGGAAAATTCATGTTTCCGTGGTGGGTATACTGATACCTAGGGTCAAGCCAACTAGTGGAAAAGAAGTACTAATTCCGGATAAAGAAAGCAAGGAAAGGAATTAGATATGTGAACAAGAAGTGCAAAACTGGTTATCAAAGATGCACTTTCTAATATATACTGAGGTAATGAACAATGGTATCCCAGAGGATGATTATGAGAAGATCAATTCAAAATCCCTAACTCGGATGGAGCTGAAGGGAGTGGTTCAAAGGAGGATGTTAACCTCGATGAGAATGGTGTCTTAGTCATCATCAAGGAGGAGTCGGACAATAGCAATCCTTTTATCCTCCATGTCAATGAGGATTTGACCCTAGACAGTTGGAGCAGCATTCCTTACATCTGTGATGAGTGGGTTTTATACCTACGAATCGGGTTCCTATTTGGACTTAAACGGTGTTTGGTCTATCTATTTTTGGACAGTTTACTGTGTTTTTTGTTTGTTTTATGTTTAGGTTACATTACTTATCATTGGTGGCATAATGGTGGCATTGTGGAGAGAAAGCAGCATGAAAAGACAAAAATTAGCAACTACAAAAGTTTTAACCCCCCGCCGGGGCGGGGGTGCACGTGGAAAATAGTATCAAGACCCCCCACCTGGACGAACATCATCAAGAACAAAACCCGCGTCGGGTTGGGGGTACGGGGACATAGAGAGACTTCTGATGTGATTATAATACTACATATTCATGGACTGATCAACTTTAGTTTGGATTGGGACTGCATATGGACGTCTTTTATTAATTATTACGTGTCTTAAGTAAACAAAACACAGACTTTAATTTAACAACAATTAATTAGCAAATTGGAGCCCTAATTTTAGAGAAGACATTGGAGGAGCAGAGTAGAAGGTCAATATTACAAAAATTGCAGATTGGAGTGAGGACAAAGGTGGTGTATTATTGTTCTTAGTCTTTCAATTTAAATTTTGTAATTGGAATGATGAATTTCTTTATCTTTTCAGTTTTTAATTTACCTATGATGAACTAAATTACTTTTTAGGCTTATAATGATCTTTAATGTTGAACGATGATTATCATACTTTAATTTCAGTTTAATAATTCTATCTATTTAGTTCATCTATTATGATTTATACTTAATTTATGAATTGCTTAATCACCAATTTTACGTGGATTTGTATGGATTCGAGAGATTATGTATGAATATAGATTTAATCACAATAGCATGTGTTCTTGAATTCTGCGTTTTGATGGAACTCTTGATGAATGTTTAGGATAGAGATATACCTAACATCGCATGTAATCAATAAAGAACTTGGAATTTAAACCTTCATTGATTTTAATTCACATAGAGATATAGTGAATTAGTTAATTAGGGTGTTTGGCTTAATTCTATCAAATTGTGGATTTAAGTTAATACGGTGTTAGTGCATCAGGAGATGTCTAATTCTACTTGAGTTTTCTTGATTAATGAACTGAGATAGTAAATTAAATTAGAAAAAGGTGTGATAATCAGAGTGAAACTTAAAGTGAAATTGTAGGCTTAATTCTCCATTATCATATTGAAATTATTGTTATTAGTTGTGTTGACTTGTTTAGATTTTTAGTATTAGTTTTTCATTATTTGCCATAATTATTTCGAATAGTTTAATAAAATTGAAATAATATAAAACTGGTAATTATTAGATTAAATTTCATACTTGTCTCTGTGGAAATGATACTCTATTCATCATTATATTACTTGTTGACCACGTACACTTGCATGTTGAGCGTATTTATATTTTACCCAATAAGTTTTTGGCACCATTGCCAGGGACTAGTTTTAATTTTATTGCTTTCAATATCAGTTTATTTAGTTAAGTTTTAGTTAAAAAAATTTCTTTTTGTTTTGTTCTTTCTGGTTTTAGGTTCTCTGAGTTAGTGTATGCAAACTCGGTCTAAGAAGCCAGACTTGCTTCCTTTCAAGGACGACATTGAGAAAAGGTTTGAGAGGCTTAGTAAGTGGATTAAGGACACTAGGGAGAACTTTGATAAACAAGAAGAAACTATGGCCGCAGAAGATCAAAAAAGGCTGAGGGATTATGCTACACCCAGGGTGACTGAGATTCATTCTAGCATTTCCAGGTCTGCGATTGCTACAAATTATTTTAAGAGTCGTTGGTTGAAAGCTCGCTAAGGGGTAGCATTGAAAAGCCTCAGAGGACTAGATATTGCACAGTCATGTGAAAAATTAAAAAGTAAAAAACGGGTAAAAGATCAAAAAGCCCTCGTAAGTGAAAAATAAAGCATATGTAATCAATTTTGACCATTAAAATTGGTAATTGTTTGATTTTAGTTGGATCTAGGGGAGAGCAGGTAGTTCCTACTCTGTGGTTTGACACATTGAGATGTAATGGTTAGACCATACCATAGATGAATGCTTACGTTCTCCCAATGAGGAGGGGAGATCAGGTAGTTCCTACTTTGTGGTTTGGCTTGAAATGTTTGAAAGTACATATCCGTGGAAAGGGTTCTATGTGGTTTAGTAAGGGTTAACTTTATCAAAAGGGGATTTAGATTTTTGTAAGGGTTAACCGCACCATAGTTGGCTGTCTACGTACTCCCATTGATGAGGGGAGATCAGGTCTACATAGTTCCCACCTGATTTGAGCTGGAAGGTGTGTTGAAGAGGTTTTATAATTGTTGAACCATTAAAAGGGTTTGGTGATTTTTGTAGTCACCGTTAATACTATTGGAATACCCGGTGGTTAAAACACGGTAATAAGCGTTGTTGCACAGTAGCACACGGTATTGCACCAATTATTGATTCTTACGTAAGAAGGCACTACTCAATAATGGTTACAGTAATTACTGTTCAATATTTTATTTTATTGATTAAATAATTGCTATGTTGATATTTTATAATTGTCACTACGCAGTATTTTCCATTATCGGAGCAATAATTCATATTATCTGAATAATATTATTAGATAACATTATTGGTAATGTCTAGAAAGTTCTGTCTAAAGAAAGGTTTGGTCATCTAATTGCGCGCCAGTAAGGAGAAATCCTTATTAGAAAGCCCCCTCTTTCCTGGGAACGGCCTGGTTGCCAGTACTGTGATTCTATAATATTATTTGTGTATAATTAATTATTAATTTATATGATGAGGAAAATATTGATTTTATGTGGATATAGATGGAGAAAATTTTTAATGTGACAATTGTTGAAAATTAATATTTTATCTTTTTCTGATAAAATAATTCATTTAAATATATTATTTTAATAATATATTGATGGTGATATTTTTACAATGAATGTGGGATATATGAGTATATGAGGAGGAAGAGTATTTTTGTGGCATTAAATGATTAACACATGTTTTGTGTGTTGGTGGACACAATTCTTGACCGAAAATTTATTATTGACTGTAAAATCGTCCGTTTGTGGATTTCGGTCAATTTCTGTTTAGAATTTGGAAAAACTTTCTTCTGCAAAGTTGTAGAGAATTGAAATTCCTATAAAAACTCATGCGATTTGAATTTTCTGATAAAGGGCTATTTATTATGAATTATTGAAGTTCTGAAGTTCCGAAATAATTGATTTTTGAAAGTTTTATTTATTATTTTGAAGAAAAATGTTTTTTTGCATTTAAGTGGACTAACATGTGATATAAATGGGCTGAGATCAGATATCTAGAGGTGGGCTAAGGAAAATTTGATAAATATATTAATAGTATATTAAATTTTCTGCTTTGTTGTTCTAAGCATTTTCCTATAAATAGGGTGCTTAGGTTAGAATTGAAAATCACACCAGAAATACAAGTTTCTCTCTATTTCTCTCTCTATATCGAGCGTATTCTTGTGAGTATTTGATACTTTGAGTGTTGCTATGCGGTGCAAGTTTCCTTCAGCACTATATCTAGTATTCCAGTCAGAAGTACCGTCTTTCCGAGGTAAGGGATGTTATTTCTTCTTAAATGATATTATTTTCTTTAATATCATTATGCCGAGTATTGATCTGAACTTTTTATCAAATTTGGAACTTTTCATGTCGGGGTTACTATTCATAAGTTACTATTCATGAGTTACTATTCACGAGTTACTATTCACCGAAAAATGAAATTTTCTTCTTTTTGTCCAAAATATCTAATATGGATACTATGCTTTGATTGTATCCATGTTATGATCATTCTTGAATTTTACTCCACTATGATTATTTATGAGGTATTTTTGGACATGGACTAGTTGAAATACGAATCCTTAATATTTATTATTTTGTTTCACTGGATTCGTTTCCTTTAAAATATTTTTCATCATCCTCAGTCCTAAATGATGATATAATTGAATATCTTTGGCCTGTAGTGCAAAGATTAATAATTTCTGATGAACATCTTCGGCCCGTAGTGCAAAGATGAACAGGTGTTTAGATGAACATGACCAAATGGTGAATATCTTTGGTCTGTAGTGCGAAGATGAATATTGATTGATGTTACAGGGATAAAATGCTGATGATGGACTTTTAAATTCATAGATAATAGTAGATTTCATTCTCTACGTAACTATTCTATGAATTATTATTTTCCGCTGCGAATATTGATTTAAAACTTATTGTCTATTGTATTCTATTATATTTTTCCCTGTTGAAGACTAACGATAATTTGTTCTATGTTATCTTAGTCATAATGTTCTTTACTGGGCTAGTTGAGCTCACCCTTTTCCTTTTTGTTCCATTTTTCTCAGGAGGCGAGAATGTAACGAGTACTAGTCGGGGTATGGAATGAAGGTTCTAGGAAGTTGTTTTAGTAGTCCTCACCATTTTTTTTTGTAAAATATTGTACCAATAATTGTAATGATGACTTATTTGAGTGTGAATATTGTCTAGATGACAATATTTGTATTTACACTCACAGTTTTTATGTTATATTAATAAAGTTGTAGTTGTTTCTGTACCATGTTATTGACGACACAAAATGGGTGTTGTATACCTATTTTGGGGGTGTCACAGTTGGTATCAGAGCTTAGGGTTATGATCTCTGGCGAAGATCGGAGAATAGAACTAGGAGGGGAGAGACGAGTAAATCCTTCGCTAGTGTGTCCTACCTAAGCTTATTTGTTGGTCGGTCATAATATAGGGATATTATGTAATTTGTTAATTTGTTAAATTAACCCTTGTTTTATGGCAGTATTTGAGAATGTCGACTGAGAATGTTAACAGTGGAGTAAATGAAACCGTGGAGACACCTGTACTCACCAACGAGGAGAACGTTCAACAGGCTGGCAATGTTCCTCCTGTGAACAACACCACTGAGCAGACGGTGAACGATGAGATGTTTAGAAGTTTTTTGCGGTTCATGCAAAACCAGACGAAGGAGATTCCTGTTCAAAATATAGGAAGAAACAATGGCAACGCACAGCTGGTCACAGCCAAGCAGTTCAAAGAGTTGGGACCACCAGAATTTAAGGGAAAGCCGGATCCGATCATGGCGGAAACGTGGGTCAAGCAAATTACCAAGACATTCGATGTCTTGGGATGCACGGAGGAATAGAAGGTTCCATTCGCCACCTTTATGTTCCGTGGCGAGGCAGACTATTGGTGGGAGTCTGTGAAATGTACCCATCCGGCCGCACTCAACATGTCTTGGGAGACATTTCAGAAACTGTTCAATGACAAATACTTTCCTGAAAGTGTTCGTCATATAAAGGAAGTGGAGTTTATTAGACTGGAGCAGAACAACATGACGGTGTCCCAGTACGAGGCGAAGTTTACAGAGTTGTCCAGGTTTGCACCTCATTTGGTGGAGAATGAGGAACGTATGACGCGGATGTTTCTGAGAGGTTTGAAACCCGACATACGTCAATATCTCATTTCTCATAAATTTTCTCTCTATTCAGATGTTGTCAACAGGGCTCAATTATTAGAGCGAGATAACGAGTATGGTCAACCGAGGGACCACAACCAGGATCATACCGGTGACAACATTCATCAGAACAATGATAACCAGTGGAGAAAGAAAAATACAGACAAGAACGACAACCACTCTGGTGGTAATCGTGGCCATAAAAATAGAAGAAGCGAGTCGGGAGGAGATTTTAAAAAGAGGAGATTCAACAATGATAATACGAAGACGTCAGCACCAGCAGCAACTGGTTCCCAAAGAGGAGAATGACCACCAGTCATATGCTATAAATTTGGAAAAGAGGGACATATCAGCCCAAACTGTCCACAACAGTTCAAGGTATGCTATAATTGTGGAAAGGAAGGACATATCGCTCGAGATTGTACGGTAGCGAAACCAAGTTTAGCGGGGACGGTGACTCAAAAGGCTGCCCCAGAAAAGTCAAAGTCAACGGTTCCTGGAAGAGCGTTTGTCGTGACTGGTCAACATGCGAGGAACCCAAACGAGGTGATAACGGGTAAGCTAATCATAAATTCATGTGAAGTTTATACCTTACTAGATACCGGTGCTACCCATTCATTTATTTCTCCTGCTTGTGCTCAACGTTTAAACTTGACTCCGGAGAAATTAGACTTTGATTTATCTGTGGAGACTCCGTTAGGGGAAACTTTCATCACATCCACTGTTTATAAATCTTGTTTGATCCAAGTTGGCACCATCACCTTACCTGTTGACCTTATCTCTTTAAAGATACTTGCATTTGACGTGATTTTAGGAATTGATTGGTTAACTACTTATCATGCCAAAATTGATTGTTTTCGTAAGTTGGTTAGTTTTCATATTCCTAATCAACCTATTGTTCGAATTCAAGCAACAAAGCCATTAAAATCAATCACTGTCATATCAAGTCATAAAGCCATTCGTTTATTGAAAAACGGATGTCAAGCTTTCTTTGCCCATGTTATGGATTTGAATAAAGACACGTCAAATTTGAATAATATTCCTGTTGTTAGTAACTTTCCTAACGTATTTCCTGAAGAACTTCCCGGTCTACCCCCAGAACGTGAAGTTGAATTCTTTATTGATCTTGAACCTGGTATAAAGCCCATTTCTAAAACCCCATATCGAATGGCTCCTATTGAACTTCAAGAGTTAAAAGTCCAACTACAAGAGTTGTTGGACATCGGCTTCATTCGTCCTAGTACATCTCCTTGGGGTGCTCCTGTTTTATTTGTAAAGAAGAAAGACGGGAGTATGCGACTTTGTATCGATTACCAGGAATTAAACCATGTCACCATCAAGAATAGGTATCTGCTACCTCGTATTGATGACCTGTTTGACCAGTTACAAGGAGCACAATTCTTTTCAAAAATCGATCTTCGTTCTGGATATCATCAGCTGAAGGTTAAAACTGAGGATATTCCGAAGACTGCCTTTAGAACTAGGTACGGGCATTATGAATTCTTAGTAATGTCTTTTGGATTGACTAATGCTCCTGCGGCTTTCATGGATATGATGAACCGAGTATTCAAGGATTATTCGGATCAGTTCGTTGTTGTCTTTATTGATGACATCCTCATATATTCCAAAAGCCATGAAGATCATGAGCACCATTTGAAGCTGGTACTCCAAAGGCTGCGTGAAAACATGTTATATGCTAAGTTGAAAAAATGCGAGTTCTGGCTTGAGGAAGTAGCATTCCTAGGACACGTGGTGTCAAAACATGGAGTATCTGTGGACCCGGCAAAGATTGAAACAATACAAAGCTGGGAGCAACCGAAGACGGTGACCGATGTACGTAGCTTTCTGGGCTTAGCTGGTTATTATCGGAGATTCGTAGAAGGGTTTTCTCGAATCGCTACCCCGTTAACTCAGCTGACTCGGAAGGATATCAAATTCGTATGGAGCGAAGAATGCAAAAAGAGTTTCCAAGAGCTTAAGAGGAGACTCATTTCGGCACCTGTTCTGACAATACCATCTGGTTCGGATGGATTTGTTATCTACAGCGATGCTTCAGGCAAAGGATTAGGATGTGTTCTCATGCAACGTGGGAAAGTCATAGCCTATGCCTCGCGACAACTTAAAGAATATGAGAGGAATTATCCTACTCATGATCTAGAGTTGGCAACAGTCATTTTCGCGCTAAAGATCTGGAGGCACTATCTATATGGGGAGAAGCTGGAGATATATTCAGACCATAAAAGCCTTAAATATTTCTTCACTCAAAAAGAACTCAACATGCGGCAACGACGTTGGCTCGAGCTGTTGAAAGATTACGACCACACTATTCAATACCATCTTGGAAAAGCAAACGTGACGCGTTGAGTAGAAGATTATATGCAGGAATGAGTGCGATGATGTCAAGTATACGCGTAGAACCAACTTTAATCGATAAAGTTAAAGTTGCTCAAGCTACAGACCCGGAGCTGATGCGTATGAAGAAAAAAGTGCAAGAAGGTGCTATTCCAGAAGCAAGAATTGATGAAGAAGGAATACTTCGAGTCCACTCCAGACTTTGTGTTTCTAACGATTCTGATTTGAAGTACAAGATCATGATGGAGGCACACAATACACCATTTACAATCCATCCTGGAAGTACTAAAATGTATCGTGATCTTCGACATACATTTTGGTGGAACAATATGAAGAGAGAGATTGCAAAGTTTATCTCGAGGTGTTTAACTTGTCAACGTGTAAAGGCGGAGCATCAAGTACCAAAAGGTTTATTGCAACCACTTGAGATTCCGAAATGGAAGTGGGAACACATTACCATGGATTTCATTACGGGTCTTCCCACGGTTTCTCAAGGCATAAATGCTATTTGGGTTATAGTTGATAGACTAACCAAGTATGCTCATTTCTTACCGATACGGGATACTTATTCCCTTGAACGTCTTGCTAGTATGTACGTGAATGAGATTGTAAGGTTGTATGGCATGCCAGTATCCATAGTTTCGGATCGTGACCCAAGATTCACTTCAAGATTTTGGGTTAGTTTGCAAAAAGCTATAGGTACGGATTTACGGTTCAGTTCGGCATACCATCCTCAAACGGATGGGCAATCAGAGAGGACTATTCAAACTCTTGAAGATCTATTAAGACTTTGTGTCCTAGATTTCAAAGAAAGTTGGGATAAGTACCTACCATTGGTGGAATTTTCCTATAACAACAGTTATCAGGCAAGTAAAGGTGTGGCTCCCTTTGAAGCATTGTATGGACGAAAGTGTCGCTCTCCAGTATGTTGGGATGAGGTGGGAGAATCAACGTTGTTGGGACTAGAGTTGGTACGAATGACTACAGAGAAGATCCAAACGATTCGATAACATTACAAACGGCACAGGATCGACAAAAGAGTTATATGGATCTTCATCGAAAGGACGTGGAATTTGACATTGGGGATCATGTATTATTACATGTAGCTCCATGGAAAGGAGTTGCAAGATTTGGGAAGAGAGGAAAGCTCAATCCACGATTTATTGGTCCATTTCAGATTCTTGACCGAGTAAGAAATGTGGCCTATAGACTCGCGTTACCTCCAAATATGTCTCTTGTTCATAATATTTTTCATATATTTGTGCTTCGTAAATATGTGAAAGACCCGAACCACGTTATTGAGTTAGAACCGGACGAGATAGCCGAAGACTTAACGTACGAGGAGGTACCTGTCAAGATCTTGGATAGGAAGGAGCATGTCCTACGCACGAAGGTACCACAAGTTAAAGTTTTGTGGAGAAACCATGCTATTGAGAAAATGACCTGGGAGTTGGAAACGGAAATGAAAGCGAGGTATCCTCATCTTTTCGAAACACCAGGTACGTATGTCAATTTCGAGGACAAAATTTCATAAGGAGGGGAGGTTGTAAGACCCCAAATTATTAATAAATGAAATTTAATTTTCTCTATTTATTATTCTGAAATAGTAATGGTTGATTTGATTAATGTGGTTAGTTATGGGTAAAATGCGCAAATATTTTAAATAAGCAAGTGATTATAAAATATTTATTGTTGTCGGGGAATATTCGCTTGGTCGTGGAATATTTTTACTGTCGGAGAATATTCGTACGACGGCACAGTCTTTTGTGGGCTCCATAACGGAAAGCGATTGGATGAAGAAAACGACAAAAATAAGTTATTTATAAATAACGACGTAGTTGTTACCGTTAATACTGTTGGAATACTGGTTAAAACACGGTAATACGCGTTGTTGCACAGTAGCACACGGAATTGCACCAATTATTGATTCTTACGTAAAAAGGCACTACTCAATAATGGTTACAGTAATTACTGTTCAATATTTTATTTTATTGATTAAATAATGCTATGTTGATATTTTATAATTGTCACTACGCAGTATTTTCCATTATCGGAGCAATAATTCATATTATCTGAATAATATTATTAGATAACATTATTGGTAATGTCTAGAAAGTTCTGTCTAAAGAAAGGTTTGGTCATCTAATTGCGCGCCAGTAAGGAGAAATCCTTATTAGAAAGCCCCCTCTTTCCTGGGAACGGCCTGGTTGCCAGTACTGTGATTCTATAATATTATTTGTGTATAATTAATTATTAATTTATATGATGAGGAAAATATTGATTTTATGTGGATATAAATGGAGAAAATTTTTAATGTGACAATTGTTGAAAATTAATATTTTATCTTTTTCTGATAAAATAATTCATTTAAATATATTATTTTAATAATATATTGATGGTGATATTTTTACAATGAATGTGGGATATATGAGTATATGAGGAGGAAGAGTATTTTTGTGGCAATAAATGATTAACACATGTTTTGTGTGTTGGTGGACACAATTCTTGACCGAAAATTTATTATTGACTGTAAAATCGTCCGTTTGTGGATTTCGGTCAATTTCTGTTTAGAATTTGGAAAAACTTTCTTCTGTAAAGTTGTAGAGAATTGAAATTCCTATAAAAACTCGTGCGATTTGAATTTTCTGATAAAGGGCTATTTATTATGAATTATTGAAGTTCTGAAGTTCCGAAATAATTGATTTTTGAAAGTTTTATTTATTATTTTGAAGAAAAATGTTTTTTTGCATTTAAGTGGACTAACATGTGATATAAATGGGCTGAGATCAGATATCTAGAGGTGGGCTAAGGAAAATTTGATAAATATATTAATATTATATTAAATTTTCTGCTTTGTTGTTCTAAGCATTTTCCTATAAATAGGGTGCTTAGGTTAGAATTGAAAATCACACCAGAAACACAAGTTTCTCTCTATTTCTCTCTTTATATCGAGCGTATTCTTGTGAGTATTTGATACTTTGAGTGTTGCTATACGGTGCAAGTTTCCTTCAGCACTATATCTAGTATTCCAGTCAGAACTACCGTCTTCCCGAGGTAAGGGATGTTATTTCTTCTTAAATGATATTATTTTCTTCAATATCATTATGCCGAGTATTGATCTGAACTTTTTATCAAATTTGGAACTTTTCATGTCGGGGTTACTATTCATGAGTTACTATTCACGAGTTACTATTCACGATTTACTATTCACCAAAAAATGAAATTTTCTTCTTTTTGTCCAAAATATCTATTATGGATACTAGCTTTGATTGTATCCATGTTTTGATCATTCTTGAATTTTACTCCACTATGATTATTTATGAGGTATTTTTGGACATGGACTAATTGAAATATGAATCCTTAATATTTATTATTTTGTTTCACTGGATTCGTTTCTTTTAAAATATTTTTCATCATCCTCAGTCCTAAATGATGATATAATTGAATATCTTTGGCCTGTAGTACAAAGATTAATGATTTCTGATGAATATCTTTAGCCCGTAGTGCAAAGATGAACAGGTGTTTAGATGAACATGACCAAATGGTGAATATCTTTGGCCTGTAGTGCGAAGATAAATATTGATTGATGTTACAGGGATAAAATGCTGATGATGGACTTTTAAATTCATAGATAATAGTAGATTTCATTCTCTACGTAACTCTTCTATGAATTATTATTTTTCGCTGCGAATATTGATTTAAAACTTGTTGTCTATTGTATTCTATTATATTTTTCCCTGTTGAAGACTAACGATAATTTGTTCTATGTTATCTTAGTCATAATGTTCTTTACTGGGCTAGTTGAGCTCACCCTTTTCCTTTTTGTTCTATTTTTCTTAGGAGGCGAGAATGTAGCGAGTACTAGTCGGGGTATGGAATGAAGGTTCTAGGAAGTTGTTTTAGTAGTCCTCACAATTTTTTTTGTAAAATATTGTACCAATAATTGTAATGAGGACTTATTTGAGTGTGTATATTGTCTAGATGACAATATTTGTATTTACACTCACAGTTTTTATGTTGTATTTATTTCTGTACCATGTTATTGACGACACAGAATGGGTGTTGTATACCTATTTTGGGGGCGTCGTAAAACTGCACCATATTTGGCTGCCTACGTACTCCCATTATTGAGGAGAGATCAGGTCTTTCGTAGTTTAGGCTTGTGATGAACGGGATGAGTTTTTGAGTTTATTATTTTTTTTGAAGGGTTAGACCATACCATAGTTGGCTGCCTACGTACTCCCATTAATGAGGGGAGATCAGGTCTACATAGTTCTGGCTGATTTGAAAGGGTTTAAAAACCTGAATTGACTTTATTGATTGATTGATTTCTTTCAGCACCAGGATGTTAGTTTGCCTGTGATTCAGACATGATACCTTTTCACGGTGTCTTAGTGGATAAGCTGGGGAAATTCTTCGTCGTCCATTTCTTGCAATTTGAGGGCTTCTCCCGTCAACATTTCCTTGACAATGAAAGGGTCTTCCCAGTTCGGGGTGAAATTTCTTTTAGATGAATCTTTATTGGTAAGAACTTTCTTTAAGACTAAGTCATTTTTTTTGAATTGTCATAGCCGGACTTTCTTGTTGTAGGACCGAGTAATCATCTGTTGATATAATTAACCAGGAAATATGGTTGTGGCTCTCCTATAATCTATTAAAGATAATTGGTGGTACCAATCTTGCAACTATTGCTCTTCCTTCATTTGAGCATCTATTAACATTCTTAATGACTCCATTTCTACCTTTATGGGGAGCATTGCCTCATTACCATAGACCAATGAGTAGGGGTAGCCCCAATAGAAGTGCGCATTGACGTTCTATAGGCTAGCAAAGTCAAAGACAATAAGTTAGGCCATCCTTTGTGATTGGAGGACATCTTCTGTATGATCTTCTTTATGCTCTTATTGGCTGCTTCAACAACACCATTCATCTTTTGACTATAAATAATAAAGCTGAGATGCTTGATATGGAATTTACTTCATAATTCCTTCATCATCAGGTTGTTTAGATTATTGGCAATATCCGATACGATCACCTCTGGTTGTCCATATCGACAGATGACATTGTTTCTGGTGAAACTAATGATTACCTCTTTGGTGACTTTGGGAAAAGTGGTTGCTTCTACCCACTTGGTGAAGTAATCGATCACGGTGAAGATAAACCGATGACCATTATTTGCTTTGGGCTTAATTGGCCCGATCACATCCATTCCCCATATTGAAAAGGGTCATGGTGAACACATACTGTGGAGTTCACTTGGAGGAGCGTGGATGGCATTTTCCTGAATTTAGCATTGATAGCATTTCCTAACGTGATCATCATAGTTAGCTTTGAGAGATATCTAATAATGCCCCATTCTGAATATCTTCTTGGCAAGTAAATAACCGCTCATGTGTGGACCACTTACTCCACCATGGATTTCATCCATGAGTCTTTGAGCTTGGCCTTTGTCTAGGCATCTCAGAAGGCCTATTCCCGCATACCTTTCGTAGAGTGCGTCTCCGCTTAGATAGAATTTCATTGCCATTTTATGGATCCGCTTTCTTTTAGCTTGACTTGCCCCAGCGGGCGTAGATCCATCTCGTAGATACTTTTTGATGGAAAAGTAACAAGGGTGTTGGATGGGAAATAGTTCATCCGATACTTCTCCAATGTAATTTCCATAGGCTAGCGCATTCTGGCTTGCAAGTTTGATGTTTGAAATGCATCCTCTTTCAAATATGTTGATCAAGGAGTCCAGTGTTGCTAGTGCATCCGTGAAATCATTCCTATTTTGAGGAATATCGATGAAGGATATTTCTTCAAACTCCGTGGCCATCTTGGTAACTTGTTGATGGTAATATAGAAAATGCAATTCTATGGTGTGATATGCCCTAGCGATTTGTTTGATGACTAGCTCGGAATCCCTAAAGACAGTTAATTGTTTGACACCCATGGATTGGGCCAGTTTTAACCCCATTATACATCCTTCATACTCAGTTGTGTTGTTGGTGCTGACAAACTCAACTTGATAACAACGGGATACTGTTCTTCCAAAATAGATACCAGATCTGCTCTGCTTTTGTACCTTCCATGTTTACAGCTCAATCAAAATATAATTTCTATGATCGAACTCTATTTTCTTGATGGCTTTGTTTAATTGTCATTACTTCGTCATTCGAGAAATAAGGGTTCAAAATTTCCTGATGGTGTTGCGGCCAATTGATCCATAATTCCTTGACCTTTGATAGACTTTTGAGTCACGTAGATGATGTCGAATTGTTGTAGGATTAACTGCCATTTGGACAGTCGGCAATTCAACATAGGTTTGTTGCAGACATACTTTATAGGATCCATGAGGGATATAAGATGGGTTGTGTGACCACGAAGATAGTTTTGTAACCTTATGGCGACCTAGCATAACAACTCTTTTCAATTAAAGTGTACTTGTGCTCACCTCTGTTGAATCTTTTACTGAGGTAATTGATAGCTTTTTCCTTGCCTCTATCGTCTTTTTGTACCAGCATGCAGCCCATGGCATTATCATTGACTAACAAGTACAAAAACATGGGAACATTGTCTCTTGGAGATACCAAGATGACAACTTTAACCAATTACTTTTTGATGGAAAGGAAGGCTCTTTGACACTCTTCATTCCACTTCATATAGGAGTTTTTCCTTAACAACTTAAAGATGGGCTCACAAGTTGCTGTGAGTTGGGAGATGAATCTACTGATGAAATTGATTCTGCCCAGAAATCCCTGTATTTCCCTCTCTATTCGGGGCACGTGCATCTCTATGATGGCTTTAATTTTTGTAGGATTCAGTTCAATGACTTTGTGGCTTACTAGAAATCCCTGCAACTTGTTCGATTTGACACCAAAAGCTTTTTGAAATGGTCTATACGGTCCTCTTTCCTCTGGGATTTGATGATATTGTTATCCACGTAGAACTTTATTTCTTTGTACATTAAATCATGGAAAAGAGACATCATGGTTCGCTGATAGGTAGCACCGATATTGATGAGATCGAATGATAACCATCTGTAATAAAAGGTTCCCAGGGAGTGATGAATGTTTTTTTTCTCCCGATCCTCTTCAGCAACCATGATCTGATGGTACCCAGCGAAGCAGTCAATAAACGAGTACATGCCATACTGAGCCGTGTTCTTTATTAGTATGTGGATAAAATGTACTGGCTTGAATCCTTCTTTAATAGGCAGATGATGAATGACAATATCAGTAGACAAACCGATCATGTCTTCATGTGACCATGCAAACACATCCTCGAACTAGGTTAGTATAGCAACTAGGTCTTTTCTTTGGCTTGGGATAAGGTCCATGCCAATCTGGATTTGATTAGGGTTTTTTAAGGTTCTAACATTGACAGAGGGGGTTTGATCAAGGTTTGGTTTGGGTTTATCTTCAACCCACTCTTTGATCTCCTCAGGCACCTCATACTCCTCTTGCTCAATCCCCATCAAGTCGAAGTCCAACTTTATATCAAAGTTGTAGTCATTGGGGAGATTTTGCATTCCATCAGCAAGGCTAGACAAACCCAATTCTGGATTCTTGACAACAAAATGCGTTCACTCAATAAATGAAATTGTTTGATAATACAAAGTGTTAGCAAAAGCATGACAAAAGTAACTGCTAGTACTGTGCAACAATAGTAAGTAGTTAATAATATCTACGTAGTAGGGCAGACGAATTTTCTGCCCTTTTACCCTTTTCGACAAATGCAAGGAGTGCTACTCCAATTGCATAGGGTCAAGTCCTGGTGGACAGCTATGATGAAGGGGTGGTTGTCATCCTCCTCCTCCTCTTTGATGATGACCATGACTGAGTTAATATCAGGGTCAGTTTTTTCTTTTGTCCAGTTCTCCATAGCCCTATTGATGCGAGGGGTCAGGATCCAATCATTTGAGCAGACATCATCTGGGATATCTGTAATAACGAAGAATTTCTGTGGTACATTGTAAATAAATATATTAAATAATCTATAATATATTATGGATGATTAAGTGATTATGTGAATAATATGCTATAATAATTAAAGGAAGTCTCACTAATAAGTTAAATAAGTTAATGAACTAACCTAAGTATTTTATTAACCTAGAAAATAGATGTAAGGTGTTAAACCCAAATTAAATACTCAATAAACTTGAATAAGACAAGTCTAATTGGGTTATGTGAGTGAATTAATATTATTAATGAATAATAATATGGGAATTTTAATAATAATGAGCATAAGCTCAAGAGATAATAATGAAAGAAAAAAATAATAATTAAACAAGCTCAATTATATTTTTAGTGTGGGACTTGTAGATAAAATTAATTTTAGAGCAATTGGTTTATTAAATTAGCCCAAGAGGTCATGTATAAGATAAATTTAATAATGGCCCAATTGAAATAATGGGGGAAGCCCAAGTTCATTTTTTTAGTAAGCTTGATAATAAAAGTGCAAGCCCATTAAATATTTAATTGCAAGCCCAATTGTTAAGCCCACTTGGAGAGGTTATTTTAGTCATTAATTAAGCTAGCTAATAAAAACAAAATTGAGGAATTAAGAAAGCATGAGGCCGAAAATTGAGGAGTGGGAAAAGGAGTAGAATGTAATGATGAGTTTAACTTTAGTAGGTAAACAACTTCATTAGTTGACAACTTTTTATTTGGACAACACATTAGTTGTTTCTTGCTAGTTATCTTTGCTATGAAGAGAGAGTAGGTAAGATAGGGAGGAGATGTAATCTAATCATTTAGATTATGCTAGCAAATCTAGAACTTCCATTTTACTCTCATTTTAGTTACTAAAGAAAGAAAAGAATAGAGAGAGAAAAGGAAAATACTAGAAAGAGAGAGAGAAGAACTCGTGGGAAGAAGAAGAAGAAAGGAAGAGGGCCTAAGCTCATGCACCAAAGATTTATAACCTACTTTGGGTATAGAAGGAAGGAGGCTAAGAAATCAAGGTACAAAATTAATTTCTAGACTTTATTTTCTTTTTTTTTATGGATTTGATGGAGAAAAAGGGTTTCGTGGTTTGGAGGTTAGGACCCTTTTATTTATGTGTTTTATGTGGATTCATGTATGAATCTAGCTTGTTTAAGTATTTAAAAGTGGATCAAAAGGAGAGCAATGAAACTAGGTTTCTAGAAATCTAGAAAGCCCTAGCTTTCGCTTCCTTTGAACAAATGGTATGTTAAATCTTGACCTTCTTTTCATGATCCGTTGAAGAGTGGTGCTAGATATATATGTTAACTAGTTAACCCAAGTGGTAGAACATGAAAATCACGTGTTTAGCAGCCGTGGTATGAGTTTTGTTCAAAACAGTCCCCGAAGTGGACAAAAAGCTTTAAAAAGCTCTCTGGCCAGTCTGCCACGAGGGCAGTTTTGTCCTCTTAATCTACTTTAAAAATTCAAGGAAAATTTGGGGAGGTAATATCAGAGGTTAGGTAGCTCCCGGAAAATTTTGAGAATTTTTGGCCATACGGTTTGAGAGTTATGCATTTTACGGTCTAGGACTACTTTTAAAACTTTAATTGAATAACTCTCTGTGTATTGATCCAAAAATTATGAAATTTTTACTGGAAGTACATGTATATAATTGGAGCCTACCCTGAAAATTTCAAAATTTGTGGAGTTAATTTCGATTTATAAAAAATCTAGAAATATTTGGACATTATGGACTATTTAAATATAGTAAATGAATTTTAAAAATTTCCAGAAAAATTTATTTTTATGAGAGGGTTATATGTATCTTCTGTACAGAAAAGAAATGGTTTTTGAGTTGTTTTGCTATTTTTCATATAAATGATGTTATATGGTTAAATGAATTTAATTAAATATATAATGTCGAAAATGTGAAAAATATGATTTCATGACTTGAGGTTCTTATGTAAGGTTGATGTAGATTTGTGGTGAGAATTTAGGTCAGTGGTGAAGAGTGACTTTGTGTATGGTGTTTTAAAAAGGTTTAAATGAGTTAATTAGTGAAAGAAAAAGTAATTAAATAAATTGTTTATTAATTCAATAAATAATTTAAAATATCTTTATATGACTAATGATATTAGATTAAAATATTATTGGGAATATTAGACTTAAATGTTATTAAAAGTTAATAACATTAGTTTGAAATATTATTATTTAATTAATAATATTAAATGGGATATTAAAATAAGAGAAATTACTTTATTTTAATCGTAGTCATTGAATTTGGTAGGGAATGAACTATATTATGTTTATAGTAGATTGAATTGAGAAATTAGGGTACTGAAATAGATTCAAGATTACTGAAATGATTTCAATTTACAGTAGCTGACTTTGGTTTGCTGAAATGATGATTTTAGAATACTGAAATATATTTTGGTTTACTGAAATGATATTTCAGTTTACTAACATGTTATCTAGCTTAATAAGATGACATATAAAAGAGATAACTTATAAGTACAAGTTATGATGTGATTAAAAGATTATCAATGTATAACAATAACATTAAGACTTAGACGTAATGCCTAATACTTAACTATATGTTTAAATATTAGATACTTTAATATAAGATGATAATATTATAAGTGAGTTTTGTTATGACTAATCGAAAGATCAATTATAGGTTTTTTCTCTAAAGAAGTTAAAGTAAATTGCTTAGCAGTAGACTGCGATTGAGGCAAGTTCTCTAACTCAAACTTGAGTTATTAATTTCAAAACATGTTATTGAATAATTATTGTTGATTATTCACATCTATATTGATTATTGATACTCGCACTCGGTGCAATTAAATTCATGTTCTGATATTATTGAACTATGAATTAGTTAAAGTTCTTTTATTCATGAACTGTTTAATATATGGATCTACGCTCATTGTATCAGCTAGATCAAGTATGTTTAAATTTGTTAAATCAAATATGTTGTTAAAAGCTGTTCTTCATCAATTGATTTGGTAAGAACTCCAGACTGAGAAAAATAACAATTTGATTAAAGTATTATTGAAAAATAATTATTGCTCGTACATTAAGTGTTTATGCATAATATACCGGGTATGAAAGGTTGATCCCCTTGGTTACCAAAACTTATTAAAAGGACCAGTTTAAATACTGACAACCTTAGCATATGTTCATGGTCATTATGACCACTCAACATCTGTTATTCAATTATTCAAATATTCAGTTATGAAGACTTAATTCATATTCTTCACAATTGATTTCTATTGTTGAACATTGAGCGATAAATTTCTTGCTAATCATGATATATCTTCCTTGTATTTAAACTTGCTAAGCAAATTGGTTGCTTACCCCTTGCTATATCGTGACATTGATTTCAGCCATGCCAAAGACGTCCAAGAGGGACAAAGGTAAAGGAAAAGTGCAGGAATAGATAAGGAGAATGTTTATGTATTATATTATATTATGTACATTGGTAATGTAAACCTTTTGTGTTATTAAGGGTAACTTAATTAAGGTATGTATAAGTTAAGGCTAATAAACCTTGGGATAATGTTAGAAGACTTTATTATAATGAACAATGTATGTTTATTATTTTGCAATAGTTTATAGAATGCTTATGATGATGTTGGATCGTGAGCACCAAACCCGGGGTTTGAGAACTCGGATTTGGGGGCGTCACAATATCTTCATTCATACTCTCAGTATGCACTAGAAAGTAAATTTTTGATAACCGTCTTATCACTTTGTGTTTGAGCCATTGATTCCTTTCCTCGATTTATGGGTCTGGAATTAGGATTTCTTTCCCACTATCCAGCTTGGGCCTAGGAATCAGCATACCCACCATGGAAATAGGAATTTTCCTCGAAGGCTCAGATCCTACATCTGTAAGATTAGGTAGCAAAATTCTAGAGGAAGGTACAAAAGGATGTTTATTTGGGTTTCGATGATTTGATCCTGAGGAATGGCCTAATCCAGCCTTCCTTGTTTGATAAAGAATTTGAATTAGACTTCTGATTCCTTACTGATTCTTCCCTAACCCTTGTCCAAGCTAGAAACCGAAGGATATAATTTCCTGAATAGCCGACATTAATTCGGTGGAAATTCTGGGCTTTAAAGTCGGGGATCCGATAGGTTAATATTAAGTGTTGCTCACCTTGAGGGCTTGAAAACTGACAGACTCAACTCTTTCATTGAGACTGATTAGATGCATATCACACTGGACATGGACATGATATTCTAGCTCAATATTGTCGTTGCCGGACTTTCTTGTTGTAGGACCGAGTAATCCTCTGTTGATATAATTAACCAGGAAATATGGGTGTGGCTCTCGTATCATCTATCAAAGATAATTGGTGGTACCGATCTTGCAACCATTTCTCTTCCTCCATTTGAGCATCTATCAACACTCTTAATGACTCCATGTCTATCTCTATGGGGAGCATTGCCTCATTGCCATAGACCAATGAGTAGGGGGTAGCCCCAGTAGAAGTGTGCATTGACGTTCTGTAGGCTAGCAAAGTTAGAGATAATAAGTTAGGCCATCCTTTGTGATTGGAGGACATCTTCTGTACGATCTTCTTGATGTTCTTATTGGCTGCTTCAACAGCACCATTCATCTTTGGACTATAAATAATAGTGTTGAGATACTTGATGTGGAATTTGCTACATAATTCCTCCATCATTAGGTTGTTTAGATTTTGGCAATATCTGATATGATCACCACCGGTTGTCCATATCAACAGATGATATTGTGTCTGGCAAAACTAATGATTACCTCTTTGGTAACTATGGGAAAAGTGGTCGCTTCTACCCACTTGGTGAAGTAATTGATCATGGTGAATATAAACCGATGACCATTGTTGGCTTTGGGCTCAATTGGCCCGATCACATCCATTCCCCATATTGAAAAGGGTCATGGTGAACACATACTGTGGACTTCACTTGGAGGAGCGTGGATGGCATTTTCATAAATTTAGCATTGATAGCGTCTCCTGACGTGATCATCACAGTTAACTTTGAGAGAGATCTAATAATGCCGCATTCTTAATATCTTTTTGGCAAGTAAATATCCGCTCATGTGTGGACCACTTACTCCACCATAGATTTCATCCATGAGTCTTTGAGCTTTGTCTTTGTCTAGGCATCTCAGAAGGCCTATTCCCGCATAGCTTTTGTAGAGTGCGTCTTCGCTTAGATAGAATTTTATTGCCATTTTATGGATTCGCTTTCTTTCTGCTTGACTTACCCCAGCGAGCGTAGATCCATCTCGTAGATACTCTTTGATGGAAAGGTAACAAGGGTGTTGGATGGGAAACAGTTCATCCGATACTTCTCCAATGTAATTTCCATAGGCTGGTGCATTCTGGCTTGCAAGTTTGATGTTTGAAATGAATCCTTTTTCAAATATGTTGATCAAGGAGGCCAGTGTTGCTAGTGCATCCGTGCAATCATTCATGTTCCGAGGAAAATCGATGAAGGATATTTCTTCAAACTCCGTGGCCATCTTAGTAACTTGTCGATGGTAAGATAGCAAATGCAATTCTATGGTGTGATATGCCCTAGTGATTTGTTTGATGACCAGCTCGAAATCCCCAAAGACAGTTAATTGTTTGACACCCATGGATTGGGCTAGTTTTAACCCTATTATACATCCTTCATACTCAGTTGTGTTGTTGGTGCTGACAAACTGCAACTTGGTAACAACGGGATACTGTTCTCCCAAAATAGATACCAGAACTACTCTGCTTCGGTACCTTCCATGTTTACAGCTCCATCAAAATATAATTTCCATGATCGAACTGTATTTTCTTGATGGCTTTGTTTAATTGTCATTACTCCATCATCCGAGAAATAAGGGTTCAAAATTCCCTGATGGTTCTGTGGCCAATTGATCCACAATTCCTTGACCTCTGATAGACTTTTGAGTCACGTAGATGATGTCGAATTGTTATAGAATCAATTATCATTTGGACAGTCGGTAATTTAACATGGGTTTGTTGAAGACATACTTCAGAGGATCCATGAGGGATATAAGATGGGTTGGGTGACCACGAAGATAATGTTGTACTCTTGTGGAGACCTATGCTAATGCACAACAAGTCTTTTCAATTAAAGTGTACTTGTGCTCACCTCTGTTAAATCTTTTACTGAGGTAATAGATAGCTTTTTCCTTGCCTCTATCGTCTTTTTGTCCCAGCATGCAGCCCATGGCATTGTCATTGACTGACAGGTACAAAAACATGGGAACATTATCTCTTGGAGGTACCAAGATGGAAACTTTAACCAATTGCTTTTTGATGGAAAGGAAGGCTCTTTGACACTCTTCATTCCACTTCATGGAGGAGTTTTTCCTTAGCAACTTAAAGATGGGCTCACAAGTTACTATAAGTTGGGAGATGAATCTACTAATGAAATTGATTCTCCCCAGAAATCCCCGTATTTCCCTCTCTATTCGGGGCACGGGCATCTCAGTGATGGCTTTAATTTTTACGGGATCTAGTTCAATGACTTTGTGGCTTACTACAAATCCCAGTAACTTATCCGATTTGACACCAAAAGCTTTTTGAGATAGTCTATACGGTCCTCTTCCCTCCGGGATTTGATGATAATGTTATCCATATAGAACTCTATTTCATTGTACATTAAATCATGGAAAAGAGCCATCATGGCTTGCTGATAGGTAGCACCGACATTGATGAGACTGAATGATAACCATCTGTAACAAAAGGTTCCCCAGGGAGTGATGAAGGTTGTTTTCTCCCAGTCCTCTTTAGCTACCATGATTTGATGGTACCCAACAAAGAAGTCAATAAACGAGTACATGCCACACTGAGCCGTGTTGTTTACTAGTATTTGGATAAAAGGTACTGGCTTGAATCCTTCTTTAATGGGCAGGCGATGAATGACAATATCAGTAGACAAACCGATCATGTCTTCATGTGACCATGCAAACACATCCAGAAACTGGGTTAGTATAGCAACCAGGTCTTTCCTTTGGCTTGGGGTAAGGTCCATGACAATCCGAATTTGTTTAGGGTTTTCTAAGGGTCCGACATTGACAGGGGTGGTTTAATCAAGGTTTGGTTTGGGTTTATCTTCGACCCATTCTTTGATCTCCTCAGGCACCTCATACTCCTCTTGCTCAATCCCCATCAAGTCGAAGTCCAACTTTACATCAAAGTTGTAGTCATTGGGGAGATTTTGCATTCCATCATCAAGCCTAGACAAATCCAATTCTGGATTCCTGAAAATAAAATGCTTTCACTAAGCATATGAAAGTGTTTGATCATACAAAGTGTTAGCAAAAGCATGATAAAAGTAACTGCTAGTACTGTGCAACAAATGTACGTTATTAATATCTACGTAGTAGGGCAGACAGATTTTCTGCCCTTTTACCCTTTTCGACAAATACAATGAGTGCTGCTCTAATTGCCTAGGGTCAAGTCATGGTGGACAGTTGTGATGAAGGGGTGGTTGTCATCCTCCTCCTCTTTGATGATGACCATTACTGAGTTGATATCAGGGTCAGTTTTTTCTTTTGTCCAGTTCTCCATAGCCCTATTGATGCGAGGGGTCAGGATCCAATCTTTTGAGCAGTCATCATCTGGGATATCATCATTCATACCATCAGTATGCACTAGAAAGTAAATCTTTGATAACCATCTTATCACTTCTTGTTTGAGCCATTGATACTTAGCAGAGTTTTCATCATTAGATCCTTTTTCGATGCCTACTCAAATGGTAGTTTACAGGGTTTTCATCATAGATCATATTCGATGCCTGCTCGAATGGTAGTTTACAGAGCTTTCATCACAAAACATGTGACACCCCAAATCTATGTACTTCAATTCACACGTGATTTGGTGTTCATGTGTCTATATACCCATAATAGACGAAACCATAAAATAGATATAAATAAATCCTCTCCTTAAGGAGTTACATCATATGATTTAATTATAATCGTACTTATGCTTAATAAATTATTATATATCTAATTTAATTATTAAATTAAAATAATTTTATTTCCTTAAATATTAAGAAATTTATTTAATTTAATTACTTTATTAAATTAAATCTTCAAACAATAAAATTACCATTTATTAATTTAGTTAACATACACATTTAACTAAATTATTGCACCACAATTTTATCAACTATTTATTTATCTCAATAAATAAATTAATTAAAATATTTATTTAATTCAATACATATTTAAAATTAATTACAAAATTTATTTAATTTCTTCAATAGTTAACTTAACTATTAAACCTCACTTTCCCAATATATGAATATATATTTCTCTTCACACCAGATCATATATTTCAAAATATATAGCACGTATATATACATACTCAAACTCAAAACATCTCATAATAAGAATTTTAATTATTAAATTCCTATTTTAATAACTTATAAAAATTCGGGTTGTCACAGTTGACAACAGTGCATACCCTGCTGGTAGTTGACAACGGTTGATCATTGGATTGTCTTGATGCCTGCTCGAACGGTAGTTTGCAGAGTTTTCATCATTAAATTCTTTTCGATGCCTACTCAAATGGTAGTTTACAGGGTTTTCATCATAGATCATTTTCGATGCCTACTCGAATGGCTGTTTACAGAGCTTTCATCACAGAACCTATGACACCCCTAAATCTAGGTACTTCAATTCCCACGTGATTTGGTGTTCATGTGTCTATCTACCCATAATAGATGAAACCATAAAATGGTTAGAAATAAATCCTCTCCTTAAGGAGTTACATCATCTGAAAATAAATACAACAATCCCAGGTCATACTAACCTTAAATCTCAAATGCAGAAACATAAATAAATATTAAGTCTTATACAATTTAAACATAAGTCTGAAACATAACAAATAAATAACAAGTCTTTATCACTTGTTAATCTTGCCCTTGCCTTTGCTAGTAGAAGGCTCGTCGGATCTTTCGTTCTTAACTGTAATGTTAATATTATGTAAGACTGAGCACGATTGCCCACAAGTATAATAATGTACAACAATATAAAAGCATGCGAGTGAATCAATGTAATAACCCGATATTTTCTATATAAATAAATAAGAAATTTTACATATAAATTTTTTTTAATTTTAA
Organism: Panax notoginseng; assembly: GCA_016801055.1. NCBI lineage: Eukaryota > Viridiplantae > Streptophyta > Magnoliopsida > Apiales > Araliaceae > Panax > Panax notoginseng. Next base: position 71,972,471 of record CM029015.1, on the reverse strand, counting down.
AGGAGGGAATATATGTGCAAAGTAAATTATATGTATTTATGTGATAAATAAAAATTTATTTATTACATGAATAATTAAAAATAAAATTATTTTGAATTATTGATCATTATATTCTAATAACAAATTAATTTGGTAGTAATAATATTTTTAAATAATATATGAAATGATTATAGAATTATTATAATAATTATTTTGTTATATAAATTTATTTTAGATTAATTAAGTTAATTATTTTAACTTAATTAATAATGGTATATATGAAAGATAAATCAGATATGGAATCCAAACCCTAATTATGGATTTGGAATAAGGAAATGGAATATTAATATAATATTAATTATATTTCAGTGCTATAAATATGTACTGTATATGTAGATCAATAATGGTTGGTCAATTATGTTGCATCATGACCAAGCATTAGCATTAATTTGTTTAACCCTATTTTGAAACTCAAATGGGAGATTCAAGACTGTGTAGTAATTGGGTTATATGGTTTATGTTGCGTATTATAGAATTTAATGTTAATTAGAGAAACCCTAATTAATATTTGGAAACCCTAATTGTTAAAAACCCTAATTTCTAAATTAGGAACCCTAATTGCTAAATTAAAACCCTAATCGTTAAATTATAAAGTTTAATGTTAATTAGTGGACCTTAAAACCTATTTTTCAAGTTTAATATAATTAGGAAACTTAACCTAATTAAGAAACATTAATTTTCATTTTTAGAAACTAAAATTTCATTTTTAAACCTAATTTCAAAATCCTAGAAAAATGATATTTTTTTGCAAACCCCAAGGGTCAAACCCTAAAGGTTGGGGCAAATTACAAAATGGCCATTAAATTCACAAGTCAAATGACATAAATACCCATCTTGCATTATTTTGAGCTAACTTGTAGATCTTGACCTATTTGTAGTTGCTCAACAACTCTAACCTAGCCATGTGCCTACAAACCAAACATATCAGCCATTGTATCATTCAAATACATTGCATCCAAGTAATATATATTGATCAAGAGAGAGAAAGTTCATCATTTAGCTCATTTGATCATCAACACTCATCCAAGACCCTCTCTCTCTATAACCTACGAAATATTATAGTAAATCAGTCCCAAAAGCAAGCCCCACTATCACTCATATCAGATCAGAAGCTAAGAATCAAGATTTAGTAAAGTGAGGTATAAAACCTAAATCTAAAATTTGATCCTTGATCCTCTGTTAGATGTTAGATGTTTGTGTTAAAACATGTTGTATGGAGTATAACTAAGTGATCTGGATTGATAGATGTTAGATCCATAACATCTATAGGCTTAGATTTAGTGTTTTTCAAAATCTGGGAAAATTATTTTTTTATGTTGTCTGATAACGAATGTCAAGTCTCCTAGATCTCAGCATGTTTATGTTTTTGGTTGTTTTAATGTTTGAAGTTGTAGTATGCTATGAGATCTGTATTCGGGAACTTGAATCAAGGTCAGAGCATGAACAGATTGCAAGTTATGGGTGGTCAAACCCCGTTGACTGACCATGACTGGACAAAATCTGGGTAACCCAGATCTTACCCAGAACGGTCTGACAATAAGTTCATGGCCTTTGATCTTACTAGTTGATGTTGCTTTGTTGTTTTTTTTGCATATAAGTTGTAGTAGGGTATATGATCTACAACATCATGCCTTTAGAACACCTAATCATCAAATGAGTTGTTTACAGTGGTTGATCAAAGTATGTCAGACGATCACGACTTTTGTTTTCTGGGTAACCTAGAAAACTCAAGATTGTGATCTCTGACATAGTTTGACCGGCTATGATCGGTTGATTCTGTTATTGTTATATGGATTTTTTGTGATAGATCTCTTCCTTGACATGTTGGCTACACACTGCAACACTTATATCACAAAATCATCACCAGAATCACAAGTTGTGGAATCCCAAAGTAGGACAGTCGAACTGTTCTTCATTTCTGGGTAACCCAGAAAATGAAAAACAGCTCTGACAGCTTGTTCAATGGCCTAGATCTTGCTTTTGTGATGCATTTGGACCATGAATGTTGTTAGATCTTGTAGTGTTACATTAGTACTACAAGATCTGACCAAAAACATGCCCAAAAACACATTGATCAAAGAATTATGCTTGGTCAAACTTACCCACTTGAAACTATCACTCGAATGTTCTTGAGCCTCAAGAACACCTAAGGCGACACTTTCTGTCGTTAAAGGCTATAGCGACAGACTTTTTAATTTTAATTAAATTAATTTCCAAAAATCATTTAAAAATAGAAAATAATTTCTGAAAATGACAAAAATTATTTTAAGTTATAAAAATTCACTTTTAATAATTCGACATATTTTTCATAAATATCAGTATTTATTTGAATATTAATGATATTTAATTTATTTGATAAATGTATTAAATAAATTAATTTAAAATAATTTTATTATATTAAAAATCTTTTTAAATGATAATAAGGTATTTAATAATATTTGAAGTTATAAAACATAACTTTTAATATTTTAAGATAAATTTTATTAATTATTTAATATTAATGATATTAGATATATTTAATAATTATATTAAATAAATTAGATTAAAAATGATTTTAATATTATAAAAATCATTTTAAATAAAAATAAAGTGTTTAAAAATATTTAAAGTTATAAAATATAACTTTTAATATTTAAAGGTAAATTTTATTAATAATTTAATATTAAATGATATTAGATTTATTTAATAATATATTTAATAATATTATTAAATAAATAGTTTAGAAATGATTTTATTGATTTAAAAATCATTTACAAGGTATATAAATATTTTAAAAATATTTTAAGTTATAATTAATGACTTTTAATATTTTGATAAATAATATATTAATATTTAAATATTAATAGTAATTATTTAAATATAATTTTAAATACTTTAAAAATTATTTAAGGGTAATAAAAATGTTTTAAAAATATTTTGAGTTATTATAAATAACTTTAATATTTTGGCAATGGTTTCATTAATAGTTTAATATTATTTAAATATTAATGATAATAAAATTATTTAATATTTAAATTATTTAAAAATAATTTCAGTGTTTGAAAAATTATGATAAAATATAATAATTATTTAAAAATTATTATAAGTCATTTAAAAAATAATATGATTGGTATTTAAATTGTCTAAAGAACTATTGAATTATAGAATAGAGTTTTAGACTCGATAATTACCCGATAAAACCGTCGGTACACCGAAATGTTTTAGAAATTGATCTAGACTTAGATAGTTTGACTAGATACGTGTTTGTTTGTAATCTAATAACTGCTAAACCTATGTGACAATGTGATTAGGTTATGTGCTGATTGCAGATAGCAGTATTATGTGTTATAGTATGTTATTCTAATAGAACAAATGATCTTGTACTTAGAGGGAGCCCTTAGTACCATATTGTGCACAATATCTTAACGTTAAAGCATAAGTAATCCCCTATAATAGGGTTATTCATCTCAGTTTGACATTAGAGTCCACACCAAAGGAAGTTTGGTTTGGATAACTAAACAAAGGTTCAAAAATTTAGAACGTTCAATTATGGACTAGTTGAATCAATAAGGGTTCGCTAGTCTTATCAGGTTCACCAATAACAGATATTCAAATTGAATAATAAACTCAAGAGGTATACAATAGAATAAGTATTGTATAACAGGAATCATGCTTTAAAAGATTGATAGCCTTTAATATAACATATTGAACTTGCTCAATAAATAACAATAATTTGCCTTATATAAGTATAAGTCTAGAATTTGCTCAATGTAAAGAGGTAAGGTTTAGAAACTTGTATAACGATAACAAGTAGGGTTATGAAACTTGCCTCGTGCGTAGGTTGCACGTTAACTATACACGTCCCTCGATTTAATCCTGCATAATATTTACATTCACAATACTAGTCAATTATAATGTAACTAGCATCACAATATCATTCTCTTTTGTATAAACTCTGATTATGATTATACTAATCAAATCACAACACATGTTTTCTCAAAATATTAGACTTCATGAATGACAGGCTAACTACGCGTTCAACAAATCAATCAAACATGTAAGTACCTCATTGATAGGTTAAGGATCTATTTTAACATCACAATATATGTCTAACACATTTTTATGTTCATTAGATTTGGTTAATATTACAACCCCTAAACTGAAACAATTAAAAATTTCATTTATGGACAAACTGCATAGTGGCGTTGCTGTAACGATCCGAAATTTCAAATTGTAATATTAAATATTTATTAATATATAAATATTTATTTGATGCGCTTATTGTTGAAATTGATGAGAGAAATATTTTATTGATGTAATGGTTGCTAGTAAATATTTATTAATCTAAATTCATTAGATAATATTTTAAATTAAATTAATTTATAATTTAGAGAGTTATAATACAACATGAGATGTTATATTATTGTTTTAATTTAATAATTTAAGGTGGTATATTAAGTTATTAAATAAAATTATAATGAGATTATAATTTTGTGATATTTGGTCAAGTGAGAAATTTATTTAGTATGTGGTAATTAGTTTATTTAATTAAGATTGGATATGGAAATCCAAGTAAACAGTGCAGAACAATAAACTATATTATAAATAACTTATGAAAATAAATTAGAGGAGTTTTAAATTTGGTTTTACCAAACAAAGCCTTAGAGCTTTTGAAATTTTAATTTTAATCTTGTTTTGCTAAACAAGGCTTAAAGAATGATTAAGTCATTATTTTAATAGGTTTTACCAAACAAGGCCTTATGGCTTTTATGTTTAAAATAATAATAATAAAAAAAACTGATAAGTATTTAGTAGCCTTATTATATTATACGTCAGTTTTATTTTATGTTAGCGTCAGTTTTAGTTACATGAAAAAGGGTTTGGCCTAAGCCTAAGAAGAAGAGAGAGTTACAAAGAAGTTTGAGAGAGACATATTCTCTGAGAAATTGAAAAAGAGGTTATTATGAGAATCAAAGAAGGGAGAGGAAGGATAATCAAGTCATTCTCATCATCTAATTAAGCTTAAGGAGAAATTAAAAGGTAATATTATAGCCCTAGCTTTTAGTTATGTTTTATCAAAGTCTTTTTTTCTCTTTAATTGGTTATGGTGCATGATTTGAGTAAAGAATTGGTTTATAAAGATTATTGAGTGTGTGTATAATCTGTTAACCATCATATATGATTGATACTTGTTTGTCAAATTCGTGAGAATTGGAATTGTTGGAAGAAATTATAAAACATTGTTTATATTTATATGTTACGGCTTAGAAAGTACGAAATTTCATGATCAATAATTGCTATAATCTACAATTTGATAATAGATGTTGTTAGTATGTTGAAAAACGAAAACAACCCAAGTTGAATGAGTCAAAACGGATGTAAAACGAATTCATAGTGAAGAATTTCGCTATGAATGTCAAAAGAAGAAGAAAGAAGAGAAATAGTGAAATTAAAGGTTGTAATCTTTGATTTTTACGTTGTTTATATGGTTAGAAACGTGTTAGAAACATTAGATTATGTTTATGTAAACCTATTTACTCATTGGGTAGTTTGGTATGGTTGTTTGAAAGGAGTTTGGAGGCCTAATTTGGCTTTTCGTAGTGTTCTAGAGCTAAAATCGCATAATTGCAGCAGTGACCCCCGCCCCGGCAGGCCCCTCTAGTGCAAAAACCCCCGCCCCGGCGGGGGGGTGTTCTGTCAAGCCAAAATTTTGAAAAAAAAACTGACCGGAAGTAGTTTACTAAAATGAGTATAACTTTTTCATACGAACTCTGATTGATGCGATCCAAGTTGATTCGGAACGAGGACGAATAGGCCTACAACTTTTATTCTTTAAGGTTTTCAATTTGAAATCGTTATGAAGGGTCAAAATGGTCATCTTTAGGACTATTGTGTTTTCAAAGGCAATCGGAGGGCGTCAGACATGCACGTATGCTAGTGTAGTGCTCTTGACGATAAAAGATGTTGTTCTAAGTTATAAAGCATGAATGTTAGTAAATAAAATGATGCTTAACATTAATATAATGATGTATTAGATAAGTTATAGAAGCATAGCAAGCAAACACAAAAGATGCAATCGGGCGTGTGACGAATAAACGTCGAAACGCCGTGATAATTGTTAATGAACGTAAAAAGTGTTTTTAGTCAAATGAAATGGATATTATAAAGTATGAAATAGATTTAATATAAAACCAATAATGATTCCTAGCAAAATTTGAACACTTTAATGAATTTTGAATATTACATAAGTCGAAAAGTTAACACAATCTAATTGAACATTGTGTGTTAATTAATAGGAAAGATTATGAGACGTGGAGTAGAGTTTACATTACAATTACTATGTGTTGTTATGTGACTAATAGTTGATGTGTATGATTATATAATTGTGTAGGGCACGTGAAGTTCAGATAACTGTAAGCTGTTAAACTGTTATTGGTAAACAACGATCAAGGCAAGTCTTTCGGTTCCTATTTGTTACGTGGACTTGATGAACTGTTTTAAATTATATGATATGTTATACATGTTGAAATCATAAAATGTTTAAGTCAATATATGACAGCATTGTTTTGGCTAAGTAATGATGATTGAGTAAGGAACTCAATCTTTATATTTGCTATATGAATTAAAAGCATGTATGCCATGTTACCTTAATGAGATGTATATCGAGCATGTTATTATGTGTTATGTGATGCATGAAAACTGTTAGACTTTGCTGGGCTGTCGAGCTCACTCTTGCAAATAACCACTTTTGCAGGTCAAGATTTTAAGATAAAGATATGTGCTAAGTGAGTTATAAAGATCTATATTCACGAAGATTACTTATGTTTTATGAGAAATGTATTTCATATTTTGAACGTAACATGTTGAATTGTAAGTTGAGTTATCCAATGTATATGGATATTTAGTTATGATGTAAGACTTTGTATAGTCATTTTGTTGTAACGATTCATGATATAAGATTGAATCAAAGAGATGTAATGTAAAGGTTGCGATTCAGGGCAAGAAAGAAGGAAATGTATAAACGTTCTAAATATTCCACAATTTTAGTGTTTTTAATATCGAATAATGATGTAAAATTTGAGTTTTAATGTGTGGTTAACGACCGAAGTTGAGATTTAAATTGTATGGATTTTTGGGGTCGTTACAGTTGGCATCAAAGCTGTAGGTTATAAACATTAGGTAGGAGTACCTTAGGCTATAACCTTAGAGAAGGAAGGTGAATATAATGAAAGAATAAGCTCAAATAGAGTTTGAACAATAAGAAGTAATGTAATAAACGTATAAAGAAGGGATAAAACTTGCGTGAAATGATTCAAAGAAGAATCTCGCAGAGGTATAAGGAATATGAATGTGGGGTTACCCAACTTCAATAATAAGGATGTAAGGTGATAACAAATAGACAATGTCTATAAAAAGAGAATGATAAAGAAGTTTAGAATAGAGAGTTATATTTAAATATGGTGCAATTGTACTCTTTAGTAGTTGATGTATGGTATCTGGGCTAAACGATTCCTTCATAGAGCGGAGGTATATACGAACTAGTAACTTGGAACCTAGTTTGTTGGTTGTTTGTGGGAAACCACTCAGCGTACCATATTAAAACTGTTAGAGACTCGATGTGTACCAAGTATAGAAATGGACACGTATGATTAGAGTGTAGAACTTGAATGAAATTTTGAGCGATGTAAATAAAGTTGAAAATTCTTAAAGGAAGAATTGTTATATAAACAAGAAGATTCAAAGAAGAATCTAAGAGATATAAAGATAAGAAATGGGATTTTCCTAACTCCAAAAGCCAAGATAACGAGTAATGTAGTAAATGATGAAAAAAAGAAAGAAAGAGGATCGTAAAACAAAACGATCACGAGTTAAGAAAAGAATTTTAAGGGAGATGGTTATAGAATAAGATCACGACGTGGTCTAGATCTGTTTAAGTTATAAAAGAAAGATGGTCTGTAATGTTTGAATGATTATAGCTTAATGCTATGGAGATGGTGTACTATGAAATAGTACGAGATAACTCATGAGGAGTTATAGATGATGTGATACGAGGAATTCGTATCGAGCAAAGAGCAAGTTATAAGCAAAATAGAGTTAGGTGGGATTTCAATTGAGGACTCATGTGATGGCTGAGTTGTAAAAACCTTTGTATGGGCGAGGGTTTTGTGCTTGCACTCAGTTTATCACATTGATAATCATTGGAATGTTTGTGTCGCGCTATTTGCTATATGCCTGTTGAGAAGGTGATATCAAAATGTATTTTATATCATTAATGCATGATGTAACCTGGTGCAAAGATGAAAAAAAAATGATGGAGTCATCAATGCAGTATTACCTAGTGTTGGATGTGATCTAAGGATCGTCAGCCCACTATGGTATGATGTAGTATGATAAAATCAACAAATGACGGAATTCTCAACGGATTGTAAATACAGTGCGGTATCATGACGTTATAAAAAGATTTTTGAGATTTCTTTAAGATATGAGAATACATATGTATGTATGTATATGTATATTTCGATTGATGTTCGAATTGTTGTAGAGGTCTATGCTATTTGATTCAGCTAGACAAATATTGAAAGATGTTCATGAAATGCATGCGTTTCTTGAGAAGTTATGCCAAACCAAATTGTTTTGGTGCGGATTCAGTTGTTGAAAAGCTGAGATGAACAACCCTTTTATAGGGGACTACGCGGAGGCGTTGAGATGTTTGTGCACAATACATTATATGAAGGGCTGATCACCCTAAGTACGAGGAGTCCCTATAGTCTTATGACTGTTAAAGTTTAAGTTGAAAGATTACTTATAACTATGGACATACGCATAGCGTTTAAATGTTTGTGTACAATACATCGTACGAAGGGCTTAACACCCTAAGTACGGGGGTCTTTATAGTCTTATGACTATTAAAGTTGAAGTTGAAAGATTACTTGCAACTGTGGACATAGTTCGTGGTCTTATGACCCTTAGCATGATTTGGAATCTTTTAAATTCATGTTATTCATATCGCTTCCCAATTATTGAGCAATTGTGGAAGATTCTTGATATTCTAAAAGGTGAATGTGGTAAGGATGATATTCCTTAGAAAGAAGTGAGTCGTAGAATGCGACACTAAATGATGAATATGTTGAATAAGTGAGAAAAGAGTTTTCGAAGTGAGAACGATATGAGTTATCAAAGAATAATGTGAAACTTTTAATATAAAAGTTAATAGTTGTAGAATGATAATTGTGGAAAGGAAGTAGTTATAGAAACCAATGAATGAATGAAGTAGTGACGTAAAATCTATTTTGATAGATTGAATATTCATTGATAAAATTTCGAGGACGAAATTCTTAGAAGAATGGGTGAATGTAATATCCCGAGTGTTCATGATAACGATCCTTAAAAAAAATAGGAAATGAACGGGTTAAAGAATATGTAATACTCAAATATAATTGAGTCTGAGTAAAGGTTATGAAATAAAACTTACAAGAATTTATTTTGAAGAATGGTGGGAGTAGGAAATATAAAACCTATATTAAGGTAATGTGTTGAAGTTATTCAACGAAGAGATTTGGTGAAAACCTGAGGAGGGTAGGGTTTCAGTGATTCCGAGGACGGAATCCTTATAAGGTAAAAGAGTGAAGAATGTGACGATTTGATTATTTGAGTTGTGATTCTGGGGACAAAATCCTTGTAAGGAGGGAAGGATGTAACGATCCGAAATTTCAAATTGTAAAATTAAATATTTATTTGATGCGCTTATTGTTGAAATTGATGAGAGAAATATTTTATTGATGTAATGGTTGCTAGTAAATATTTACTAATCTAAATTCATTAGATAATATTTTAAATTAAATTAATTTATAATTTAGAGAGTTATAATATAACATGAGATGTTATATTATTGTTTTAATTTAATAATTTAAGGTGGTATATTAAGTTATTAAATAAAATTATAATGAGATTATAATTTTGTGATATTTGGTCAAGTGGAAAATTTATTTAGTATGTGGTAATTAGTTTATTTAATTAAGATTGGATATGGAAATCCAAGTAAACAGTGCAGAACAATAAACTATATTATAAATAACTTATGAAAATAAATTAAAGGAGTTTTAAATTTGGTTTTACCAAACAAAGCCTTAGAGCTTTTGAAATTTTAATTTTAATCTTGTTTTGCTAAACAAGGCTTAAAGAATGATTAAGTCATTATTTTAATAGGTTTTACCAAACAAGGCCTTATGGCTTTTATGTTTAAAATAATAATAATAAAAAAACTGATAAGTATTTAGTAGCCTTATTATATTATACGTCAGTTTTATTTTATGTTAGCGTCAGTTTTAGTTACGTGAAAAAGGGTTTGGCCTATGCCTAAGAAGAAGAGAGAGTTACAAAGAAGTTTGAGAGAGACATATTCTCTGAGAAATTGAAAAAGAGGTTATTATGAGAATCAAAGAAGGGAGAGGTAGGATAATCAAGTCATTCTCATCATCTAATTAAGCTTAAGGAGAAATTAAAAGGTAATATTATAGCCCTAGCTTTTAGTTATGTTTTATCAAAGTCTTTTTTTCTCTTTAATTGGTTATGGTGCATGATTTGAGTAAAGAATTGGTTTATAAAGATTATTGAGTGTGTATAATCTGTTAACCATCATATATGATTGATACTTGTTTGTCAAATTCGTGAGAATTGGAATTGTTGGAATAAATTATAAAACATTGTTTATATTTATATGTTACGGCTTAGAAAGTACGAAATTTCATGATCAATAATTGCTATAATCTGCAATTTGATAATAGATATTGTTAGTATGTTGAAAAACGAAAACAACCCAAGTTGAATGAGTCAAAACGGATGTAAAACGAATTCACAGTGAAGAATTTCGCTATGAATGTCAAAAGAAGAAGAAAGAAGAGAAATAGTGAAATTAAAGGCTGTAATCTTTGATGTTTACGTTGTTTATATGGTTAGAAACATGTTAGAAACATTAGATTATGTTTATGTAAACCTATTTACTCATTGGGTAATTTGGTATGGTTGTTAGAAAGGAGTTTGGAGGCCTAATTTAGCTTTTCGTAGTGTTCTAGAGCTAAAATCGCATAATCGCAGTAGTGACACCCGCCCAGGCGGGCCCCTCTAGTGCAAAAACCCCCGCCCCGGCGGGGGGTGTTCTGTCAAGCCAAAATTTTGAAAAAAAAACTAACCGAACGTAGTTTACTAAAATGAGTATAACTTTTTCATACGAACTCTGATTGATGCGATTCAAGATGATTCGGAACGAGGACGAATAGGCCTACAACTTTTATTCTTTAAGGTTTTCAATTGGAAATCGTTATGAAGGGTCAAAATGGTCATCTTTAGGACTGTTGTATTTTCGAAGGCAATCGGAGGGCGTCAGACATGCACGTATGCTAGTGTAGTGCTCTTGACGATAAAAGATTTTGTTCTAAGTTATAAAACATGAATGTTAGTAAATATAATGATGCTTAACATTAAGATAATGATGTATTAGATAAGTTATAGAAGCATAGTAAGCATACACAAAAGATGCAATCGGGCGTGTGACGAATAAACGTCGAAACGCCGTGATAATTGTTAATGAACGTAAAAAGTGTTTTTAGTCAAATGAAATGGATATTATAAAGTATGAAATGTGTTTAATATAAAACCAATAATGATTCCTAGCAAAATTTGAACACTTTAATGAATTTCGAATATTACATAAGTCGAAAAGTTAACACAATCTAATTGAACATTGTGTGTTAATTAATAGGAAAGATTATGAGATGTGGAGTAGAGTTTACATTACAATTACTATGTGTTGTTATGTGACTAATAGTTGATGTGTATGATTATATAATTGTGTAGGGCACGTGAAGTGCAGATAACTGTAAGCTGTTAAACTGTTATTGGTAAACAATGATCAAGGCAAGTCTTTCGGTTCCTATTTGTTACGTGGACTTGATGAACTGTTTTAAATTGTATTATATGTTATACATGTTGAAATCATAAAATGTTTAAGTTGATATATGACTGCATTGTTTTGGCTAAGTAATGATGATTGAGTAAGGAACTCAATCTTTATATTTGCTATATGAATTAAAAGCATGTATGCCATGTTACCTTAATGAGATGTATATCGAGCATGTTATTATGTGTTATGTGATGCATGAAAACTGTTAGACTTTGCTGGGCTGTCGAGCTCACTCTTGTAAATAACCACTTTTGCAGGTCAAGATTTTAAGATAAAGATATGTGCTAAGTGAGTTATAGAGATCTATATTCACAAAGATTACTTATGTTTTATGAGAAATGTATTTCATATTTTGAACGTAACATGTTGAATTGTAAGTTGAGTTATCCAATGTATATGGATATTTAGTTATGATGTAAGACTTTGTATAGTCATTTTGTTGTAACGATTCATGATATAAGATTGAATCAAAGAGATGTAATGTAAAGGTTGCGATTCAGGGCAAGAAAGAAGGAAATGTATAAACGTTCTAAATATTCCGCAATTTTAGTGTTTTTAATATCGAATAATGATGTAAAATTTGAGTTTTAATGTGTGGTTAACGACCGAAGTTGAGATTTAAATTGTATGGATTTTTGGGGTCGTTACAGTTGCGGCGCCACCATGTAGGCTATACTTGGCGCTGCGGCTCGGCTGGCACCGTAGCTTGGTCTGTGGCGCTGCGGCGCGGACCTAAAGGCATGGAATGGAGCTGCGGCGCGACACTCCAGTTTTGAAAATCTCCAGTTCGCAAAAAATGCAGAACATGGCCAAAAACACCCAATTACATTATGCACACATGAATTTAAGTATACCCAGACACTATAATACACATATAATCGTTACTCAACCTTTCTAGCACAATTTTAACAAGTTAAAACATACCATTATTTGAATCAAATCATGTAATTTCACTGTTCTTGGTATTTTTAGAAGTTAAGGAAATAAAACATGAAATTATCATTACGGATTCGTTATAACCCCAAATCTGTCTGTTCAAAGTTTATTTTCTTCATTTTGACATGTGCTAAAATAATCTACAGTTACATTTCAAGTTAAACAATGATTCATGCATTGATCACTAAATTTTGTTTTATAGAGAACTTAAAACTCTTATTAATGGAAAACTCTGATTTTAGAATGATTAAATGAAATTAATTACTTTAAACACATGAATATATGATATACACATAATATAAACGTATACTAACATATACAACACACCATATACTTATAAATTACAAATTTCTTCAATCACAGATAACTTAGATATAGCTTTTTCTTTTACAAAATATTAGAATGTAAATAAGGTTTGGGTTGAAGAATTTACCCTTAGCAACTTCTCTGACTCTTCAATCTCACAATTTCCTTCTAAACTCTCTCTGAATTCTCTCTGGATTTCCCTCAGTTAAGACTACTGAATGAATTATGTAAAAGAGAAGACTGAAGAAGGCGCACAGATAACCGACAATGTTGTGGTCAGTTAATCCATACGAGGTTTAGCTGCTCCCAACTCCTCATAGGACCTTGTTTTGCTTGAATCATAAGTATCTCTTCTAATTATTTTAATTAATATCTTATAATATAGTTTAATCATGTCACACCCATTTAGGCAATTAATCAAATATCTTATTTAATTTAATTTAAATAAATATGATAATTAATTCACATAGTCACATAATTAAATTCTCATTTATTAATTATGTAAATTATTAAATCTCTAATTAATTATAAAATTAATTAGAATAACATTATGCTTATTAAATAATTCATTTAATGAAATAAGCTTAATTAAATACATACCTTGAATAATAAAATTCTCCACATTAATTTAATCAATATAACACATATAATTAAATTAATCTACCACAAATTCATCAATTAATTCTGTAATCCAACAATTTAAATCATTGAAAAATATTTATTTAATTCAATAAATATTCAAATTAAATTACAAAATCTCGTTCGTCACATCTTTCCCCCCCTTAAAAGGATTCTGTCCCCAGAATCACGACTCAATTAATTCGTCCCATTATATTCGCCCCCCTATAAAGATTCTGTCCCCAGAATTGCTTGCACATAAATTAAGTAAATAAATGAGGGTAATTCTTCATCATATGTTCTTCGAGTTTCCACGTAGCTTCTTTAGTGTTGTGGTTTCTCCAGATTACCTTAACAGAAGGTATTACTTTATTTCTGAGTACTTGCTCTTTTCTGTCAACTATTTGAATAGGAACTTCTTCATAAGATAAATTTTTTTCAAATTATAGGGGTTCATATTCAATCACATGCTTGTACCCGGGTTTGTAGGGTCATAAAACTGAAACATGGAAGACGTTGTGGACATTCTCAAGTGTTGGAGGTAAGGCTACCTCATACGTAACTTCTCCAATCCTTCGCAGTATCTCAAAGGGTCCAATGAAACTTGGGCTTAATTTCCCCTTCTTTCCGAACCTGATCTTTCCCCTATAGGGAGAGACTTTCAAAAATACATAACTATCCGATTCAAACTCAATATTTTTACGGTGTGGATCGGTATATTTCTTCTGCCTATCTTGAGCTGCTACCAGTCTTGTTCGGATCACTTTGACTCTCTCTGATGTCTGTTGTACCAGTTCTGGACCTAGTAATTGTCTCTCGCCAACTTCATCCTAGTATAACGGAGTTCTGCACTTTTTACCGTATAACGCTTCATAAGGCGGCATGCCAATACTAGTGTGGTAACTGTTATTGTAACTGAACTCTACGAGTGGTAGATGATCATCCGAATTTCCTTTAAAGTCCATTATACAAGCTCTTAACATATCTTCTAATGTTTGAATCATTCTTTCACTCTGTCCATCAGTTTGAGGGTGATATGTTGTACTCATTCTCAACTGTGTACCCATGCATTCCTGTAGTCATTTCTAGAAGTTTGATGTAAAGCGCGGATCCCTATCGGAAACAATTGACACCGGAACTCCGTGCCTCAAAATAATTTCTTTTATATATAATTTTTCCAACTGGTCTAAGTTGAATTTGATTCTGATCTAAAGAAAGTGTGCGAATTTCGTCAATCGGTCAACGATAACCTATACTGCGTCATAGCCTTTCTGAGTTGTCGGAAGGCTAACCACAAAATCCATCATAATATGTTCCCATTTCTATTCTAGGATCTCTAACAGTTGTAGTAACCAACTTGGCCTCTGATGTTCTGCTTTCACTTTCTGGCATTTCAGACATTTGGCAACACACTCTGCAACATCTTATTTTAAATTTGGCCACCAGAAATATTGTCGAAGATCTTGGTACATCTTGGTACTACCAGGGTAAATCGAGTATCGTGAGCTATGAGCCTCGCTCAAAATGTCTTCCTTAATCTCTGGTACTGGCAATACCCAAACTATACTCTCAATCTCAATATTCCTTCATTATCCATCTTGAATCTCAGTTCGGTTCCTTCGAATATCTTCTTTTTCACCTTTACACATTCTTCGTCCTGAAGTTGAGCCTCCTTAACTTTATCCAGCAAATTTGTACCAGCTTGCATCTGGAACAACTTCTCGTCAATTTCCATAGAATACTTTACTTTTAATTCCAGCTTCTCCATCGCTGAAATTAGCTCCTGCTGAGCGGTCAACACCATCAATTTCTCCTGACCCTTTCTACTTAAGGCATCAGCAACCACATTTGTTTTGCCCTGATGGTATAAAATTTTGCAATCATAATCCTTAATTAACTCCAACCATCTTCTCTGGCGCATATTCAAGTCATTATGTGTAAAAATATACTTCAGACTCTTGTGGTCTGTATATATTTCATACTTCTCCCCATATAGATAGTGTCTCCAAATTTTCAAAACAAATACCACTGCAGATAACTCTAAGTCGTGGGTCGGATACCCCTTTTCATAGTCCTTCAATTGTCGTGACGCATACGCAATGACTCTACCATTTTGCATAAGCACACAACCAAGTCCTTTATGCGACGCATCACTGTAAACACCATAATTTCCTGTATCATCCGGAAGAGATAACACATGTGTTGTACTCAACCTCTTCTTAAGTTCTTAAAAACTTTCCTCACACTTTCCCTTCCAAACGAATTTCATAGCTTTCCTAGTCAAATTCGTCAGCGGATTTTCGATCTTGGAAAAGTCATGAATCAATCTTCTACAATATCCTGCCAATCCAAGAAAACTTCTTACTTCTAATGGCGTTTTTGGCTTATCTCAGTTCATTACATCTTCAACTTTGGATGGATCTATTGAAATTCTGTCCTTATCAATCACATGCCCAAGAAATTGTACCAGCTCAATCTAAAATTCGCATTTCAAAAACTTGGCATATAATTTCTCCCTTCTCAACGCCTCTAACATTACCTTCAAATGCTCTACATGTTCTTCCTTGGACTTTGAGTATACCAAAATGTCATCGATAAATACCACCACAAATTTGTCAAAAATGGTTTGAACACTCCATTCATTAAGCCCATAAATGCTGCAGGAGCATTCGTTAGACCAAATGACATCACTAAAAATTTGTAGTGACCATATCGCATTCTGAACACTGTCTTCGGTACATATTTTGGCCTCACCTTCAGTAGATGATCACCACTCCTCAAGTCTATCTTGGAAAAGTATATCTCTTCTTTCAATTGGTCAAACAAGTCGTCGATCCTCGATAATGGATATTTATTCTTAAACGTGACCTGATTCAGTTCTCTATAGTGGATGCAGAGCCGCATCGCACCATCTTTCTTCTTCATAAATAACATTGGTGCTCCCCACGATGATACGTTCGGTTGAATGTACTTCTTGTCCAGTAACTCTTATAGTTGGACCATTAATTCTTTCATCTCTACCGGTGCCATTCGGTATGGTGCCTTCGATATTAGAGACGTTCCTGGCGCTAAATTGATAACAAACTTAACCTCTCTATCTGGCGGAAGTCCTGGCAGATCGTCCGAAAATAAGTCTGCGAAGTCCCTCACTACTGGTATCTCCTCTACTTTTGGGTTCTCCTTACAACTGTCGACTATGTAAGCTAAATATCCTACACAGCCTTGTCCTAACAACTTCCTAGCCTGCATCATAGTCCGATAACTCCCTTGTCTAGGTGACTTGTTGCCATTGAATACAACCTTTGACGGAGTTATAAGGTTAATACATTTCCTCTGGCAATCAATTACAGCCCCGTAATTAAATTACCAATCCATTCCCAGAATGACATCAAATTCCACAAGTCTAATAGGGATAAGATCTACGTTCATGATATTACCCTTAATATCCACCCTACAATTCTTGTGTACTTATTTAACAGGGATTATTTGTCTATTCACAATTTTTATGTTCATGGGGTATTCTAACTCATCCTTAGGCAATTCTAAGTTCTTAGCAAAGTCATCGGATATAAATGAACAAGTAGCACCCGCATCAAATAATACATAAGCATTAACTTTATTGATCGGAATGATACCTGGCACCATATAACGAGATTGCGCAACATCCTGCATTGTCATGTTGAATGTCTTGGCGGTTGGTCTGTTGGTTAAGGTTGGTCCCGTGATAGTCAGAGCACTTCCACCGCTGTTTCCCCTATTTCCTCCTGTTCCTGCCCCTCTAGATCCCTTCTTAGGACAGTCCCTTGCCAGATGGTCCTTTGAGCCGCAAGTGAAGCAGGCGCCCTTCTTTGGGTTAGGACAGTTAGGTGCTATGTGGCCTTCCTGACCATAATTGTAGCACACCCATTTTCCCTTCAGACAAACCCCCAGGTGGCTTTTCCGCAGGTCGGGCATGCTTCAACTCTCTTCTTCTGACCTCCTTACTGATTTCTAGCTGACGAGTTACCAGACCACCTTCTCTTCTAATTGTTACTTCCTCCTGTGTTACTTCTATTGGCTTTGTTAATTCCCTCATTTTCACTCTTCTTCTTCTTATGATCCTGATTATACTTAGTCACCACATCGCTCCCACCTTCAGCGAGGATGGCCTTCTCCAATACTCCAACAAAAGTTTTCAACTAAAACATTGACACTTTACTATATTACCAGGGCTTCAGTCCCTATTCAAACCTTCTCACTTTTCTCTCATCCGTGTGCACTTGATATGTGGCGAACCTAGCCAGCTCATTGAATCTTGTCGTATAGTCTGACACGGACATATTTCCTTGCTTCAATTCCAGAAATTGTACCTCATTTGGCTCTGCAAGCTTGTTGGATAGTACATCTCAAAGAACATCTCCTTAAACCTCTCCCAAATGATCACACCTTCTCCTCCACGGACCTTATTTGGTTGCCACCAATAACTAGCTTTTGATTTCAGCATGAACGTTGCGTAGGCATTTTTTTGGTCATCTCTGACTTTGGCGACGTCAAAAACTTTTTCCATCTCTATTACCCAAGTTTGAGCTTATATTGGGTTCGTGGAGCCTTTAAACTCTGGCGGTCCTACCACCTTGAAGTCCTTGAACGCTGTATTTGGTGGAGTTTGAGATTGATTATTAATCGCTCTAGCTAATAAGTTCACCAATTGCTGAACGGGGTTAGCATTTGCGTCATTGTTATTATTCGTCGACTCTTCTTGGGCTGGTTGACGGTTTGGTCTTCTTTTCGGTGGTATATTTCTGTTAAAATATATGCTTATTAGATCTTTATTCGGTTATCTAAATATTTAAATTTTAACTCAAATGTTATACATAATCACTTAACACATTTTCTCAAATAACTTAATATATTTATTTAATCAAAAGTTTTAACAAACTACGATAGCATCACTGCTATTTACATCAACTATCCTGAGATAAAGAATCTACAAGATTTAAAACATTAAAATATTCCTTTGCTTATAAACACATATCATAATTTACATTTATAACTACCAGATAGGTTTTCACATAATTAAACTACTCCTGTCATTGTCTGCTAAGGCGTTGAATAACTTTACTACGCTCCTCTTCCATAATGTGGGACATCATCCTGCGATCTAGCATGTACGATGGTAGTCCTTCGAATTGAATTGGGTATCTCATAACCCGATCCTAGGCCTCATCAATCGCATTTTAAAGTGTAGAGTGCGTCTCCTCAAGCTTAGCTTTCTTTGCCCGGTAATTCTCTTTTACAAGGTCTACACGTCATGATTCTCTTGCAAATGCCTCCTCTGCTATGGTCAGCCTTGCTGAGTTCTCTTTCAGTTCATTCTTCAAATCCTCTATTTCCTCTAACTTCTTCACATCCCACTCTACGTTTCCCAGACGTGTGTGAAGAGTCACAACCTCCCTATCCCTCTGCTCGATGGTAAGCTGTTAAATAACCGCCCGTTCCTTCAGCTCCTGAATAGTATCTCGTAACTCTATGTTACGGTCATGTAACTCGTCGTACATCTTGGCACTGATAGAGTTCGGTGGGAACTCATCTTCCTCCTCTTCTTCCGCAGGATCCTCCTCTGTATCAAACTCAGGCTCATGCTCCTGACCAACAACAGTGATCAACAGAGATGGCTCTCTCTGTACCAACTGCTTCCCGACGACATGAATGTCTCGAGGCTCCTCCTCTGTAGGTACTCGGGGTTCCTCCTCCCGAGCTCGACTAGATCCTCCAACATCTGACATCCCGACAACACAATTTTTAAGTTTTAGTTACTAATCGATATCCGCAAGGACATAAGTTTATCACATAAGCACATAAAGTCTTTTATTATCTTCAATGAATTAAGAAATTCATTTCTTAGAACTCGATAAGAGTTCACCACCACCTAAGGTTGATCCCCCACCTAAGGTTCATAACCTACAGCTCTGATGCCAACATGTGACACCCCCAAATCTGGGTACTTCAATTCCCACGTGATTTGGTGTTCACTGCACAAAATCATGTGTCTATCTACCCATAGATGAAACCATAAAATAGATAGAAAGAAATCCTCTCCTTAAGGAGTTATATCATCAGAAAATAAATACATCAATCCCATGTCATACTAACCTTAAATCTCAAATGCGGAAACATAAACAAAAATTAAGTCTTATACAATTTAAACATAAGTCAGAAACATAACAAATAAATAACAAGTCTTATTCACTTGTTAATCTTGGTCTTGCCTTTGCTAGTAGAAGGCTCGTCGGATCTTTCATTCTTAACTATAATGTTATTATTATGCAAGAGTGAGCACGATTGCCCATAATTTGTAACATTACGGTCAACGCATCACAGCCAAGGATATTCGTGTATTCATCAATAGTCATGATCATTCCAACAACTGTCCATCAATGCACTATGGGCCAATGAGGACCTTTGCCACATCATTTGTAACATTACGGTCGTGATTATACCGAATAATCCCTGGTCATAATCATACCAAGTCCATCTATGCACCACAGGCCACAGATGACTTTCAACAGAATATAAACATGAGGATGATGACAATGATATAAGAATTTAATAAAACAAGTTCAAGAATTAATTTATCCAGCAACCAATAACGTCCAAATTGTCAACATGATACTGCTTTGTGAAGTAAAATTCAAGAATGCTCGGAAGAATATTTTCATGAAAAGATACTGGATGAAGCGCAAATATCAAGGATATTCCACTAATTTCATGGAGTATAAAAGTCAAAACTTTAACCAACTGAATATAATAAAGAATGGAATAACAAAAAAAATCACCATGCATGCGATAGACCGCACAGACAGGTTATTCTAACAGGAAAATAAATAATGGAACCAGGTCATGCGTAAACGCACCGACAGGATATTCCGACAGAATAATAAATAATGGAACCAGGTCCAGCGTAAACGCACAGACAGAATATTCCGACAGAATAATAAATAATGGAACCAGGTCCGGCGTAAAGCACAGACAGTATATTTCGACAGAATAATAAATAATGGCACCAGGTCCGGCGTAAAGCACAGACATGATGTTCCAATAGAATAATAAAAATGTAATAACAGAATAATTTCACCAAGTAGGGTAGCCCGCGTATACAGGTTATTCTAACAGAATAATAAAGAATGGAATAACAGAAGTTCTCTTCATGAATAAGAAAGAAAGAATACCGAGTACAACAAATAATACCCCTTACCGTAAAAGAAATTTGATATCAGAGTAGTGAAGTAGCAGAATACTTTTCTTCTTTCTCTCTATAGTTTCTCTCTCTAGAGTTTCAGTGAATTCGTAAGAAAATAATGAAGGAATGATCTTCTATTTATAGAAAAATGAAATGCATAGTAACTAACTCATGAACGGTCTAGATTAATTTACTTTAATCTGAAACTCCATATTTAAAGCCAAATCTTTTAAATAAAATATAATATATTCTATTTATAATCTAATAAAATGAATAACTTTATAAAAAGTTTTACTATGAAAATACTATGCAGACATTATGCAAATACTATGCATAATAAAATATAATATATTCTAATTATTGTCTGATAAAACAGATAACTTTTTAAAAGTATTCTGTTTTATATAAAAAGATTTTACTATTAGCCTAATAAAACAAATAACTTTATAAAAGTATTTTGTTTTATATAAAAAGTTTTTCTGTTTTATTACATTAATAATACCAATAAAACAAAACTGAGTGATTTATCACGTAAGCATCAATAATCAATACCGTGTGCTACTATGCAACCACGCGTATTACTGTACTTTTACTACCGAGTAGTTCAACAGTATTAATGGTAAAACTTCCGCCGTTATTTTCATAAAGTATTTTTGTCGTTTTCTCAATCCGACAATAATTCCGTTGTGGGGTCCACCAATGATTGTGTCGTCGTACAAATATTTCCTGTTAAAACGAATATTCCCCGACCAATCGAATATTATATAGCAACTTGCGTACTTTGAAAAATTTATAAGTATTATCCACAAATATAACATTATATCAATTTTACTCCATAGTATTCAAAAATGATATTTATAGAAAATTCATCTTTCTTTATAAAGGTTGGGGTCTTACAACCTCTCCTTCTTATGAAATTTCGCCCTCGAAATTAGGGTACGTACCTGGTATATCAAAGAGGTAAGGATACCTTGACTTCATCTCAGATTCTAACTCCAAGGTCATTTCCTCAACATCGTGGTTTCTCCACAAAACTTTGACTTGAGGTATAACCTTGGAGTGTAGAATATGTTCCTTCTTATCCAAGATTTGAACAGGAACCTCTTCATACGTTAAATCTTCCGCTATTTCGTCCGATTCTAACTCAATAATGTGGTTCGGGTCTTCCACATATTTACGTAACATGGATATCTGAAAAACATTATGAACACGAGACATACTTGGCGGTAAAGCGAGTCTATAGGCCACAGTTCCTACTCGATCGAGGATTAAAAATGGGCCAATGAATCAAGGATTGAGCTTTTCTCTCTTTCTAAATCTCGTAACTCCTATCCACGGAGCAACTCGTAGCAACACATGATCTCCTATATCAAATTTCACGTCCTTTTGATGAAGATCAACATAACTCTTTTGTCGATCTTGTGAGGTTTTTATACGTTGTCGGATCGTTTGAATCTTTTCCGTAGTCATACGTACCAACTTCGGTCCCAACAATGTAGCTTCACCCACCTCATCCCAGCATACTGGAGAACGACACTGTCTTCCATACAACGCCTCGAATGGAGCCATGCCAATACTTGCTTAATAATTGTTGTTGTAGGAAAACTCCACCAATGGTAAGAACTTATCCCAACTTCCCTTAAAGTCAAGGACACAGAGTCTTAATAAATCTTTAAGTGTTTGAATAGTCCTCTCTGATTGTATATCCGTCTGGGGATGATATGCCGAACTAAATCGTAAATCCGTTCTCATAGCTTTTTACAAACTAACCCAAAATCGTGAAGTGAATCTTGTGTCTCGATCAGAAATTATGGATACTGGTACACCATGCAGTCTTACAATCTCGTTTATGTACATATGAGCAAGACGTTCAAGTGTATAAGTTTCTTGTACTGGTAAGAAATGAGCAGACTTGGTCAATCTATCAACAATGACCCAAATTGCATCAATGCCTTGAGAAACCTTTGGAAGACTAGTAACGAAATCCATGGTAATGTGCTCCCACTTCCATTCTGGAATTTCAAGTGGTTGTAATGAACATTTTGGTACTTGATGCTCCGCTTTGACTCGTTGACAAGTTAGACACCTTGAGATAAACAGCGCTATCTCTTTCTTCATATTGCTCCACCAAAATGTATGACGAAGATCACGATACATTTTGGTACTCCTAGGATGGATTGCAAACGGTGTGTTGTGCGCCTCCATCATGATTTTATACTTTAAATCAGGGTCGTTAGGAACATAAAGTCTGGAGTTGACTCGAAGTATTCCTTCTTCATCGATTTTTGCTTCCGGCATAGCACCTTCTTGCACTTTCTTCCTCATACGCATCAGCTCCAGGTTTGTAGCTTGAGCATCTTTAACTTTATCGATTAAAGTCGGTTCTACTCGTATATTCGCCATCATCACATGGGTCCCTGGAGTCTTTAACTCTATCTCCATCCTTTGCAAGTCACACAAAATGGGCCTTTGCGTTGACAATATGGCACTCATACTTGCATATAATCTTCTACTCAATACATCAGCTACCACGTTCACTTTTCCAGGATGGTATTGGATGGTATGATCATAATCTTTCAACAGTTCCAGCCAACGTCGTTGTCGCATGTTGAGTTCCTTTTGAGTGAAGAAATATTTGAGGCTTTTATGATCCGTAAAGATCTCCACTTTCTCCCCATACAAGTAATGCCTCCAAATTTTAAGTGCGAAGACAACAGCTGCCAACTCTAGATCATGAGTAGGATAATTCCTTTCATATTCTTTGAGTTGTCTTGAGGCATAGGCTATGACTTTCCCATATTGTATGAGAACACATCCCAACCCTTTGCCTGAAGCATCACTGTAGATGACAAATCCCTCCGAGCCAGATGGTATTGTCAGAACAGGTTCTGAAATGAGTCTGCTCTTGAGTTCTTGAAAACTCTTATGACATTCTTCGCTCCAACCGAACTTTGTATCTTTCTGAGTCAGCTGAGTTAATGGAGCAGCGATTCGAGAAAATCCTTCCATAAATCTCCGATAATAACCAGCTAAACCGAGAAAGCTACGTACTTCGGTCACTGATTTAGGTTGCTCCCAGCTTTGAATTGCTTCAATCTTTGCTGGGTCAATAGATATTCCATGACTTGATACTACGTGCCCAAGGACTGCTACTTCCTCAAGCTAAAACTCGCATTTCTTCAACTTGGCATAAAGCTTGTATTCACGAAGCTTTTAGAGTGTCAGCCTTAAGTGTTGCTCACGATCTTCACGGCTTTTGGAGTAAATAAGGATGTCATCAATAAAGACGACCACAAAGTGATCCAAATATTCCTTAAATACTCGGTTCATCATATCCATGAAGGCAACATGAGTATTATTAGTCAATCCAAAAGACATGACTAAGAATTCATAATGCCCGTACCGAGTTCTAAAGGCAGTCTTTGGAATATCCTCAGTTCTAACCTTGAGCTGATGATATCCAGAACGAAGATCGATTTTTGAAAAGAATTATGCTCCTTGCAACTGGTCAAACAGGTCATCAATACGCGGCAATGGGTACCTATTTTTGATGGTGACATGATTCAACTCCCGATAATCAATACAAAGTCGCATACTCCCATCTTTCTTCTTCACGAATAGAACAGGAGCACCCCAAGGAGAAGTACTGGGACGAATAAAGCCAATGTCTAACAATTCCTGCAGTTGGGTCTTTAACTCCTGAAGTTCAATAGGAGTCATTCGATATGGGGCTTTGGAAATGGGTTTTGTACCGGGTTCAAGGTCGATACAAAATTCAATTTCACGCTCTAGGGGTGGGCCAGGAAGTTCTTCAGGGAATACGTCAGGAAATTCATTAACAATAGAAATATCATTCAAAACTGAAGTATTTTTGTTTATATCCGTGACATGAGCTAAGAAAGCTTTACATCCATTTTTCAATAAACGAATAACTTTATGGCTTGAGATGACAGTGATTGATTTTAATGGTTTGGTTATTTGAATTCGCATAATAGGTTGATTAGGAATATGAAAGCTAACAACCTTACGAAAATAATCAATTTTTGCATGATGAGTAGTTAACCAATCAATCCCTAGAATTACATCAAATGCAAGTATTTTCAATGAAATAAGATCGACAGGTAATGTGAGGGTACCGATTTGAACCAAATAAGACTTATAAACAGTGGATGTAATGAAGGTTTCTCCCAACGGAGTTTCCACAGATAAGTCAAATCCTAATTTCTCCGGAGTCAAATTTAATCGTTGAGCGCAAATAGGAGAAATAAAAGAATGGGTAGAACCGGTATCAAATAAGGTATAGACTTCGCTAGAGTTTTTGATAAGCTTACCCGTGATGATCTCGTTCGGGTTCCTTGCTTTCTGGGAGGTCACAACAAACGCTCTACCTTGCACTACAGGTTTTGACTTTTCTGGGACGTCCTTTGGTGCCTCCATCCTAGCTGAACTTATCTTCGGTGAACGACAAAATCGGGCTAGGTGACTTTCTCTTCCACAATTATATCATTCTTTGGACGGCATCGCGCAGTTTGGACTGATGTGTCCCTCCCCTCCACATTTGAAGCATATGATCGGTGGTCGTTCTCCTTCCTTAACCACGGGTGCTGGTGATGACGTCTTTCCATCATTGTTGAATCTCCTCTTCTTGAAATGTTCATTCTTATTGTTTTGGCCATGATTACCACCGAAGTGGTTACCATTTCTGGCCTGCTGATTCCCTCCACGCTTGTTGTCACCGCTTCGATGACTGCTTTCACTGGTATTATCATTTTGCATGTTGCTCTCTTTTGGTTGCGTTGACTCGTTATCGCGCTCCACTAACTGAGCCATATTTACAACATCTGAATACAAACACAGTTTATGAGAAATAAGATGTTAACGTATCTTCAGCTTCAAACCTCTTAAAAACATCCGCATCATTCTCTCTTTATTATCCACCAAGTGGGACGCAAACCGGGACAACTCGGCAAACTTAGCTTCGTATTGCGACACGGTCATATTATTCTGCTCCAACTTGATGAACTCTACCTCCTTCATGTGATGAATACTTTCAGGGAAAGTACTTGTCATTGAACAGTTCTTGGAACTTCTCCCAAGACATCTTCAGTGCAGCAGGTTAATTACGCTTTATCGATTCCCACCAGTATCTGCCTCTCCTCGCAACATAAAGGTGGCAAAGGGAACCTTTTGCTCCTCGGCGCATCCCAAGACATCAAATATCTCGGTGATCTACTTTATCCACGTTTTCGATTTAAGTGGTTTTGGTTCTCCAATAAACTCCGGTGGTCCCAGCTCCTTGAATTGTTTAGCGGTGACCGTCCGAGAGTTTTCAATATTTCCCCTTGCATTTTGGCCAGGAGCCGCTCTCGCCTGTTGTTGCATGAATTGCATAAAGCCTCTGAACATTCCATCATTCATCATTTGGTCAGTGTTGTTGTTTGCATGAGGATTGTCGCCTTCCTGATGCACATTATCCTGATTATTGATATGTGGTGAATCAACGGTCGCCTGTTCTCCATTGCTTATCTCAACATTCTCAGATGTCATTTTCAAATACTGCCACAAAACAAGGGTTAAATAACATATCACATATTATCTCTATACTCTGACCGACCAATTAAATACCAAATAAACTTAGGTAGGTCATACTGGCAAAGGAAATCCCCGTCTCTCCCCTCCTAGTTCTAGTCTCACATCTTAGCCAGGGATCATATCCCTAAGCTCTGATACCAACTGTGACGCCCCCAAAATAGGTATACATCACCTATTCTGAGTTGCCAATACATGATACAGAATACAAATACAATCTTTAATATATAACAAGAGAGCTGTGAGTTTTAATACAAATACTGTTTTCTAGACAATATCCACTCTCAGAGTAAGTCCTCATTACATTTATTGTCACACTATTTCATAGAATAGTGAGGACTACTAATACTATCATCTGGTCCATCACTCCGTTCCCCGACTTGTCCCAGCTATATTCTCATTTCCTGAAGAGAATAGTGAAAGAAAGGGTGAGCTCAACTAGCCCAGTAAGAAATATTATGACTAAGATAATGCAAAATAAATGATCATTAGTCTTTATGACGCCCCCAAAATAGGTCCATTCCATCCAACCCATTTTGAGTCGCCAAATACATGGTACAGATAACAACTACAACTTTATTACAATAATTGTCGTGCAAAATACAACAACACATATGCTGTGAGTTTGGATACAAATATATACCAACTGTAACTCCTGTCCCAACCTTGGATAGCACGTCATAATGACACCTTACATAAAGGTATAGTCAAAAACTGTTTTAGAAATTAGAATCTTTGAGAAGTGCTTAAGGAAACCCTCGTACATGGGAGGCCATGCTTCTAGGTTATGATAGATATCATATGGCCACAGAATTATCCTTGGTTGACTCAATAGACCCCAAAGAAAAATGAGAAGATTACTATCATATTCTTTCCAATGGTGAATCTTCTCTTTACATATCATTATCTCCACTGTCTCTAACTGAGAATTATACTTCAAACAAACACCAAGATTATATAGGTAGTGCTCGTAGATATACTCGACAAGTGGATGTGTACAACCATGTCTTATGATGACACGAGGTTGTGTGTCGTTAGACAACTTGTATGATAGTGACAAAACACCCTTCCAACGTTGGGTTCGCTTCACCCTAGATGATTCACCAAATATAACTACTAAATGATGACCACCGTTCTATTCCCCTGTTACCCCCGCTCGACCCAGCTACACTCTTATTACCTGAAAGGAATTATGAAACAGAAGGGTGAGCACAACTAGCCTAGTAAAGAATATCATGACTAAAGATAAATAAGTTATCAAAAGCCTTCAACAGAATTAAATCAGAGATTTAGAACATATGGTAGATGATAAAACTTTTCAACCATAGTTGCAGCGGAACGAGCAATCCATTAGAAGAGTCAAATAGACCACAAAGTCTATTATCTTCTCCATGTTAAAAATCTACCAACAATGTGTTATCCCTGTAACATTAATCAACAATTCTTGTCCACAATCACATATATAACTCATAATCGTAATTGTTGTTCTAAATTCCTTTTCTCATTCAGGACAAAGATAATTTTCATCACCTGAAACATCAAAGATCATGGTTATACCAAATCACAGTTCATGTTCATAATCATACTAATAAATTCATCTTTGCACTACGGGCCAAAGATATTCATCAACAACTCATCTTTGCACTACAGGCCAAAGCTATTCCTCAACAGCTCATATTTACACTACAAGCCAAATATATTATTATCTCAAAGAAATATATAATCATTTCAGAATTTATATAACCAATAATTATAACCACGTTGATCATTTCACCTTTGCACTTAAGCTAAAGATATTCAATTATAAATTCAATGGTCATGATCATACCAGTCAACAATTTAACTTTGCACTACTGGCCAAAGAGAACCCATAGTCATGATCGTACCAAAAATCTATCCATCTTTACACTCAAGTCAAAGAGAAATATCATCATTAGGGTTATAAAAATATTATATATGATAATAAAAAAATAATATGATCAACATATAGTTTTAATTTCAAGAATAATATTCATAAATCAACTATAATTTGGTTAGAAAAAGAAACTAATTTTGTCACGAATAGTAACTCGTGAATAGTAACCCATGAATAGTAACTCGTGAATAGTAACTCGTGAATAATAACTCGTGAATAGTAACTCATGAATAGTAACTCGTGAATAGTAACTCATGAATAGTAACTCATGAATAGTAACTCGTGAATACTAACTCGTGAATACTAACTCATGAATAATAACTCGTGAATAGTAACTCATGAATAGTAACTCGTGAATAGTAACTCATGAATAGTAACTCATAAATAGTAACCCCGACATAAAAAGATAAGAATTTTACAAGAAAAATCTTACCAATATTCCGGTATAATGATATTGAAAGAAATAATATCATTGATAAAAAAAATAACATCCCTTACAATCCCTTACAATCCCTTACTATCCCTTACATCAAAAGAGCAGTACTTCTGATCGGTATAAGGCTGAAGGAAACTTGCACTGATGAATAGAAACTCACAGAGTATCTAAATACTCACAAAATACACTCAATAATCTAGAGAGAGAAAGAGAGAAAACTTATGAATTCTGGTGTGATTTTCAATTCTAACTTAGCCATCTATTTATAGGAAAATGTTAGCACGCCGAATCAGACTTAACCTGTAACCTGATGGCTTTACCTGCTACTATTTCCACCCACCACATTTGAATAAAAATCTCAGCACATTTCTTCACCAACCAAGAGTGGGGCCCACCAATTCTAGAATTTTCCACCAAAATGATTAACTCCGAAAATTCAACAATTTCTGAACCAGTCATCTCGTAAAATTCATAACAAATCATACGTTCATTTTTAACGGCTCAAAATTTGTGGACATATACTCAACTTATATATGTATAACATATCCAAATATTACCACGATCCAACGGTCGGATTAAAAATTATAACCCTCGCAAAATATTTTAAAAACCCTAATTTGATTTTCAATACCTCCGTTCCGACAAAAATACAGATAGAACACCTCAACATTAACTCCTTCATTTTTAACCAAAAAAATATATCCCTCATTTATATCCACATAAAATAAATATTTCCTTATCATATGAATCAATAATTAATTATTCACAAACAATATTACAGAATCACATTTATGACAACCATGCCGTTCCTAGGAAAGATGGGGCTTTCCAATAAGAATTTCTCCTTACTGACGCGCAATTAGATGACCAAACCTCTCCTTAGACAGAACTTTCTACACATTGCCAATAATGCTATCTAATAATATTATTCAAATAATATGAATTATTGATCTGATACTGAAAAATATTGTGCAGCAACAATTATTGAAACAACAATAATATAAAATATCAACGCAATAATTATTGAATCAATAAAATAAAATATTGAACAATAACTACTGTAACAATTATTGAGTAGTGTCTTCTTACGTAAGAATTAATAATTGAAAAAAATACTGTGCAATACCGTGTGCTACTGTGCAACCACGCGTATTACTGTATTTTAACTACCGGGTATTCTAACAGTGTTAACGGTAACAACTACGCCGTTATTTATAAAAACTCAATTTTTGTCGTTATCTTCATTCGACCGTTTTTCGTTATAGGGCCCACAAATAGCTGCGCCGTCGTACGAATATTCCCCGACAGAAAGAATATTCCACGACCAAACGAATATTTTTCGACAAAATGAATATTTTATAACCACTTGCTTATTTTGAAAAATATTCATATATCACCCTTAACTTTAACTTTTTATCAATTTAACCATTTACTAAATAGAAAAATTGAATACTTTTATTTCATAAAATTTGGGGTCTTACAGTCTTCAACAATGTTAATCTGATAAAATACAATAGACATCAAGTTTAACTGCAGTGGATCAAGAAATCCATTAAAAGAATAGAGTAGAGAATAAAATCTACTATCTTTTATGATTTAAAAGGTTTTTCATGACTTTTATCGCTGAGACTCAGCTTAGTAAATAATCCACCCTACACTACGGCCAATGATATTCATTAGTATCACAACCACAAATTATCCATGCATCACAGCCAAGGATATTCGTGTATTCATCAATGGTCATGATCATGCCAACAACTGTCCATTAATGAACTACGGGCCAATGAGGACTTTTACCACATTATTTGTAACATTACGGTCATGATTATACCGAATAATCCCTGGTCATAATCATACCAAGTCCATCTATGCACTACAGGCCACAGATGACTTTCAACAGAATATAAACACGAGGATGATGACAATGATATAAGAATTCAATAAAACAAGTTCAAGAATTAATTTATCCAGCAACCAATAACATCCAAATTGTCAACATGATACTGCTTTGAGAAGTAAAATTTAAGAATGCTCGGAAGAATATTTTTCTGAAAAGATACTGGATGAAGCGCAAATATCAAGGATATTCCACTAATTTCATGGAGTATAAAAGTTAAAACATTAACCAACTAAATATAATAAAGAATGGAATAACAAAAGAAATCACCATGCGTGCGATAGACCGCACAGACAGGTTATTCCAACAGGAAAATAAATAATGGAACCAGGTCATGCGTAAACGCACCGGTAGGATATTCCGACAAAATAATAAATAATGAAACCAGGTCCGGCGTAAACGCACAGACAGGATATTTTGACAGAATAATAAATAATGGAACCAGGTCCAGCGTAAAGCATAAACATGATATTCCGACAGAATAATAAATAATGGAACCAGGTCCGGCGTAAAGCATAGACATGATGTTCCAACAGAATAATAAAAATGTAATAACAGAAGAATTTTACCAAGTATAGGGTAGCCCGCGTATACAGGTTATTCCAACAGCATAATAAAGAATGGAATAACAGAAGTTCTCTTCATGAATAAGAAAGAAAGAATACCGAGTACAACAAATAATACCCCTTACCGTAAAAGAAACTTGATATCAGAGTAGTGAAGTAGTAGAATACTTTTTTTCTTTCTCTCTATAGTTTCTCTCTCTAGAGTTTCAGTGAATTCGTAAGAAAATAATGAAATAATGAGCTTCTATTTATAGAAAAATCGACTGCATAGTAACTAACTCATGAACGGTCTAGATTGATTTACTTTAATCTGACGGTCCATATTTAAAGCAAAATCTTTTAAATAAAAAATAATATTTTTCTATTTATAATCTAATAAAACGAATAACTTTATAAAAGATTTTACTATGCAAACACTATGCATGCATTATGCAAATACTATGCATAATAAAATATAATATATTCTAATTATTGTCTAATAAAATAGATAACTTTATAAAAGTATTCTGTTTTATATAAAAAGATTTTACTATTAGCCTAATAAAACGAATAACTTTATAAAAGTATTTTATTTTATATAAAAAGCTTTTATGTTTTATTACATTAATAATACCAATAAAACAAAACTGAGTGACTTATCACGTAAGCATCAATAATCAATATCGTGTGCTACTATGCAACCACGCGTATTACTGTACTTTTACTACCGAGTAGTTCAACAGTATTAATGGTAAAACTTCCGCCGTTATTTTCATAAAGTATTTTTGTCGTTTTCTCAATCCGACAATAATTCCGTTGTGGGGTCCACCAATGATTGTGTCGTCGTACGAATATTTCCTGTTAAAACGAATATTCCCCGACCAATCGAATATTATATAGCAACTTGCATACTTTGCAAAATTTATAAATATTACCCACAACTATAACATTATATCAATTTTACTCCATAGTACTCAAAAATGATATTTATAGAAAATTCATCTTTATTTATAAAAGTTGGGGTCTTACAATATCTTAACGCTAAAGCATAAGTAATCCCCTATAACAAGGTTGTTCATCTCAGTTTGATATTAGAGTCTGTACCAAAGGAAGTTTGGTTTGGATAACTCAACAAAGGCTCTAAAATTTAGAACGTTCATCAACTATGGACTAGTCAAATCAATAAGGGTTCGCTATTCTTACAAGGTTCAACTATAACTGATATTCAAATTGAATAATAAACTTAAGAGGTATACAATGGAATAAGTATTGTATAGCAGGAATCATGCTTTAAAAGATTGATAACCTTTAATATAACATATTGAACTTGATCAATAAATAACAAGAACATGCTTGATATAAGTATAAGTCTAGAATTTGCTCAATGTAAAGAGGTAAGGTTTAGAAACTTGCATAACGATAACAAGTAGGGTTAGGAAACTTGCCTCGTGCGTAGGTTACACGTTAACTATACACATCCCTTGATTTAATCCTACTTACCATTTACATTCACAATACTAATCAATTATAACATAACTAGCATCACAAGATCATTCTCTTTTGTCTAAACTCTGATTATGATTATACTAATCAAATCACAACACTTGTTTTCTCAAAATATTAGACTTCACGAAAGACAAGCTAACTACGCGTTCAACAAATCAATCAAACATGTAAGTACCTCATTGACAGGATAAGGATCTATTTTAACATCACATTATATGTCTAACACTTTTTTATGTTCATTAGATTAGGTTAATGTTACATCCCCTGAACTGAAACAATTGAAAATTTCATTTATGGACAAACTGCATAGTGGCACTGTGGTGCCACCATGTAGGCTATACTTGGCGCTGCGGCGCGGCTGGCGCTGCAGCTTGGTCTGTTGCGCTGCGGCGCAGCTGGCACTACAGCGCAGACCTAAAGCCATGGAGTGGTGCTGCGGTGTAACACTCCAGTTTCGGAATTCTCCAGTTGGCCAAAAACACCCAATTACATTATGCACACATGAATTTAAGTACACCCAGACACTATAATACACATATAATCATTACTCAACCTTTCTAGCATGATTTTAACAAGTTAAAACATACAATTATTTGAATCAAATCATGTAATTTCGTTGTTCTTGGTATTTTTGAAAGTTAAGGAAATAAAACATGAAATTGTCATTACGGATTTGTTATAACCCCGAATCTGTCCGTTCAAAGTTTATTTTCTTCATTTTGACATGTGCTAATATAATCTACCGTTACATTTCAAGTTAAACAATGATTCAAGCATTGATCAATAAATTTTGTTTTATAAAGAACTTAACAATCTTATTAATGGAAAACTCTGATTTTAGCATGATTAAATGAAATCAATTACTTTAAACACATGAATATATGATATACACATAATATAAACGTATACTAACATATACAACACATCATATATTCATAAATTGCAATTTTCTTCAATCATATAGGACATAGATATAGCTTTTTTGTTTTACAAAATATAAGAATGTAAATAAGGTTTGGGTTGAAGAAATTACCCTATAGCAACTTCTCTGACTCTTCAATCTCACAATTTTTTTCTAAACTCTCTCTGGATTTCCCTTAGTTAAGACTAATGAATGAATTACGTAAAAGAGAAGACTAAAGAAGGCGCACAGATAACCGGCAACGTTGTGGTTAGTTAATCAATATGTGGTTTAACTGCTCCCAACTCCTCATAGGACCTTGTTTGGCTTGAATCATAAGTATCCCTTCTAATTATTTTAATTAATATCTTATAATATAGTTTAATCATGTCACACCAATTTAGGCAATTAATAAAATATCTTATTTAATTTAATTTAAATAAATATGAAATTAATTCACATAGTCACATAATTAAATTCTTATTTATTAAATATGTAAATTATTAAATCTCTAATTAATTATAAATTTAATTAGAATAACATTATGCTTATTAAATAATTCATTTAATCAAATAAGCTTAATTAAATATATACCTTGAATAATAAAATTCTCCAAATTAATTTAATCAATATAACACATATAATTAAATTAATCTACCACAAATTCATCAATTAATTATTTAATCCAATAATTTAAATCATATAAAAATATTTATTTAATTTAATAAATATTTAAATTAAATTACATAATCTCGTTCGTCACATAACCTTCTTGATGCCTACTCGAATGGTAGTTTATAGGGTTTTCATCACCGAACCTTCTCGATACCTACTCGAACAGTAGTTTACATGGTTTTCATCAGTGAACCTTCTCGATGCCTACTCGAAGGGTAGTTTACAACGGTGAAATTTTCTCGAGTCTGGGCATTTAATGTGTATGCATATTTGACTCTACTGGGGAAGCATGCTAAACTTTTTAATAGAGATATGCGATGATATAGCGTAGTTGCACATGTGAAAACCATGCATAATGTGATGATCTAAATTTATCCTTAGGAGTCTATTATCCTAAGTTGATGCACATGCTTAATTGACTTGACTAGATGCAGAAACATACCTCACCCTTTTGAGGTGATTTGGAGTTTTTTTTAGCTATGGGGTGCTTGTGCCCCATTTCCTTGTGCTTTTTATTCGCGACCTGACTGGACTGATGACCTGGGTGTTGCTGACGTCCCTGTGGGGTGCAACCCATTCTTTCACTGCCCTAATTTGAACTTCGGTGTAGAGGCCTCGACTTGAGAGGACTTGGCGCAGGTTGACTTGTTTGCTTGTGTAGATTTCGTTTGCTAGACCTTTTGTCGTTTGGCTTCTACTTTTGAGTTAAGGACTCTGTTGAGAATTTTCCCCTTCTTTTGTAGGGGCAAGCTTATGTCGCCACGATTTCTTTTAGGACTTCTCCCCTTTCCTTTGATGAGAGTCTTGGTCTCGCCTTATACTCCTTCCATTTCTTGGAATCAGAAAATTCCCCAGTCCTTTCGTATGCTGATGCCATGGATTCATATGAGAAACTCTCTTTGTTAACCAAGTCGCGAGTGAGCAATATCCTGCACATCAAAAGAACAAAATGCACTAAAAGCTTGACGGCTTAGCTGTGACGCCCCCAAAATAGGTATACAACACCCATTCTGAGTCGCCAAATACATGGTACAGAAAGCAAACTACAACTTCAATAATACAATTGTCGTGCAAAATACGACAACACATACTGTGAGTTTAAATACAAATATTATCTTCTGGACAATATCCACACTCAAATAAATCCTCATTACAATTATTCAAACACTATTTTACAGAAATAGTGAGGACTGCTAAAACATCTTTCTAGAACCATCACTCCATACCCCGACTAGATCCTGCTATGTTCTCACCTCCTGAGTAGAAAAATGGAACAAAAAGGAAAAGGGTGAGCTCAACTAGCCCAGTAAAGAATATTATGACTAAGATAATATACAACAAATTATCGTTAGCCCTCAACAGGGAAAAATCTGATAGAATATAATTGACAACAAGTTTTAGATCAACAACTGCAGCGGAAACAACAAACCATTAGAAGAGTCAAGTAGAGAAAGAATTCTACTATCTTCTAAGATTTAAAAGTCCATCATCAATATTTTATCCCTGTAACATCAATTAATAATTATTTTTATCCAAATATTCATCTTTGCACTACAAGCCAAAGATATTCATTTGTATCACCTGTCAGTCATGTTCATCTCAACACCTGTTCATCTTTGCACTACATGCCAAAGATATTCATCAAGTAATCATACATCTTTGCACTACAGGCCAAAGATATTCAGTAATATCATCATTTAGGACTGAGGATGATGAAAAATATCTTAAAGAGAACGAATCCAGTGAGATAGAAGGATAAATATTAGGGATCCGTATAACAGTTTATCCGAGATCAATAATATTTCATAATAATCAATTGTGAAGCAGAATTCAAAAATAAAGATCAAAACATGGATACAATCAAAGATAGTAACCATAATAGACATCTTGGACAAAAAGAGAAAATTTTTATTTTCGGTGAATAGTGCCGTATTCGTGAATAGTACCGTATTCGTGAATAGTGCCGTATACGTGAATAGTAACCCCGACACAAAAAGTTCCAAATTTGATAAAAACTCATATCAATATTTCAGCATAATGATATTGAAGAAAATAATATCATTAAGAAGAAAATAATATCCCTTACCTCAAAATATCAGTACTTCTGGTCCGAATACCGGTGTAAGGCTGAAAGAAACTTGCTCTGATGAATAGAAACTCTCAAAGTATCTAAATACTCACAAAATACACTCAATAATCTAGAGAGAGAAAGAGAGAAAACTTGTTTCTGGTGTGATTTTCAATTCTAACTTAGCCCTCTATTTATAGGAAAATGTTAGCACGCCGAAGCAGACTTAACCTGCAACCTGATGGCTTTACCTGCTACTATGCCCACCCACCACATTTGAATAAAAATCTCAGCACATTTCTTCACCAACCAAGAGTGGGGCCTACCAATTCTAGAATTTTCCACCAAAATGATTACTCCGGAAATTCAACAATTTCTGAACCAGTCATCTCGTAAAATTCATAATAAATCATACGTTC
Organism: Panax notoginseng; assembly: GCA_016801055.1. Lineage (NCBI taxonomy): Eukaryota > Viridiplantae > Streptophyta > Magnoliopsida > Apiales > Araliaceae > Panax > Panax notoginseng. Next base: position 71,935,464 of record CM029015.1, on the reverse strand, counting down.
ATTTTTAACGGTTCAAAATTTGTAGACATATACTCAACTTATATATGTATAACATATTCAAAAATTACCACGATCCAACGGTCGGATTAAAAATCATAACCCCCGCAAAATATCTCAAAAACCCTGATTTTTAATACCTCCATTCCGACAAAAATACTGATAAAAACCTCAACATTAACTCTTTCATTTTTAACCACAAAAATATATCCCTCATTTATATCCACATAAAATAAATATTTCCTTATCATATGAATCAATAATTAATTATTCACAAATAATATTACAGAATCACATTTATGACAACCAGGCCGTTCCTAGGAAAGAGGGGGCTTTCCAATAAGGATTTCTCCTTACTGGCGCGCAATTAGATGACTAAACCTCTCCTTAGACAGAACTTTCTAGACATTGCCAATAATGTTATCTAATAATATTATTCAAATAATATGAATTATTGATCTGATAATGGAAAATATTGTGCAACAACAATTATTGAAGCAACAATAATATAAAATATTGAATAATAACTACTGTAACAATTATTGAGTAGTGCCTTCATACGTAAGAATCAATAATTGGTGCAATACCGTGTGCTACTGTATTTTAACCACCGTGTATTCCAACAGTATTAACGGTAACAACTACGCCGTTATTTATAAATAACTCATACTTGTCGTTTTCTTCATCCAATCGCTTTCCGTTATGGGGCCCATACAAGGCTGCGCCGTCGTACGAATATTCCCCGACAGCAAGAATATTCCACGACCAAACGAATATTCCCCGAAAAATGAATATTTTATAACCACTTGCTTATTTTGCAAAATTTGCACATTTCACCCATAACCAAAGTATTATATCAAATTAACCCCTTATTATTCACAATAATATTTAGAGAAAATTTGATTTTATTCATTAATAAGTTGGGGTCTTACATTGGCCGTCAAGATTAGTATAATCTTGTGAATAAGGAATTTAAAGTTTAAAGTTTATGAAATTGAATGAGCTATGAAATCGCAAGTAAATTTTGAAGCATCCATGGTCATTGTCCATGGGTAGGATTAGATTCAAAAGACTTATCTCCCTTTATCAGATATACTTCATCTTCGCTCTAGACGTTATTCTTTGCAGAATTAACTTTATATGACACACACACACACACACACACACACACTATGAGTGACGCAACTATTAGTAGAGGTTTCATTTCTATGCCTTTGCAAAATTTTCTTTTTCTCTTGCGTAACTTGTCTCATTTTCTTAGGCTATTTAGAGTTACCCATTTAATGAGTTTTGGAACAATGACTCCCAAACCTAACGACTATAGGGCACTAGGTGTTAAGACACCCCTTCGTGTTTACTAGCACCAGCAATAAAGACCACGTTTTGAGCTAAGTCAAGTGGTCACTCTATTTTGTCCTCGCTTGAGCTCGTGCAAGGTCTATTTCCTTAGGCTCTAAATTACCCATGTAAATAGTGTTGGGCCGGTGACTCCTAAACCAAACGGCTTTAGGGCACCAGGTGTGAAATTCATAGATAAATTAAAAACTTTAAAGATAAAGAAATTCATCATCCCAATTAGAAAATTTAAATTTAAAGACTAAGAACAGTAATACACCAGCCTTGTCTTCACTCCATTCTGCAATTTTTGTGATCTTGACCTTCTGCTTTGCTCCTCCAATGTCTTCTATAAAATTAGAGATCCAATTTGCTAATTGATTGTTGTTAAATTCAAGTCTGTGTTTTGTTTACTTAAGTCACATAATAACTAATAAAAGACGTGTGACAACCTGAGAATTTGGATAATTATTAAAATCCTAAAATGATAGAATAAGGATTAAAGAATAAAACCTAGAAGAGAATTTGAAGATTTATTTAAAATTTTCAAGTAAAACCTATATGGTTTGCTATTCGAATGAGAATAAAAAAATATGGGTTACAAAATTTCAAAACCCTAGAAATAAATTAATATGTACTTGAAGAAATATCAAGAATAAGGTATTACGATACCTGTAAATTCAATATGAACTGAATAGTCTAAGAAATGTTATATAAGTACATATGAAAATTTTATTAAGGAAATAAGATTTCACATGAAGAGATGCTATGAGTGTGACACCCCCAAATCCGGGTACTTCGATTCCACGGGATTTGGTGTTCACTGTACAAGCATCATCTATCTATCTACCCATAAATAATATCAAACCATACAATAGATAGAAATCATAATAAAATCTCTTCCCTTAAGGGTTACATCAACTGAATCATAAATAAATCCCAGGTTACTGTAACCTTAAAACATCTATGCGAAATTCTAAACAAATAAGTCTTAACATCAACATAACTCAAGTCTTAAACAAATACATCAGTTAATAAATAACAGGTCTTCATCATTTGCTAACTTTGCCCTTGCCCTTACTAGTCGAAGGTTCATCACTTCTTTCATTCTTAACTGCAATGTTATTATATAGCAAGAGTGAGCACAAATTTCCACAAGTATAATAATGAAACAACAAGATAATAACATGCGAATAATCAAAGACATCTGAATAAAAGCTCAACTTTTGAATCAAGAATAAATAACAAGAATCAAAAGAATTCTGAGGGTCATAAGACCTTGAACTATGTCCTAGGTTAACAAGGGTTATACTTGAAACCTTTAACAGTCATAAGACTATGAACCTTCTTCTCGTACTTAGGGGGATCAGCCCTTAGTACCATACTGTGCACAATATCTTAACGCTTACACATAACTAAATCCCTTTACAGGGTTGTTCATCTCAGTTTGACATTCGAGTCCGCACCAAAGGAAGTTTGGTTTGGATAATTCAATAAGGGTTCTGAAATTTAGAACATTCATCAACTAAGGACTAGCTGAATCAATAAGGTTCACTAGTCTAATAAGGTTCAACAATAATTGATATTTGATTTGAATAAAAATCTCAAAAGTATACAATAGGACAAATATTATATAACTGAATCATGCTTTGGAAAGATAATTAATCTTTAATATCATGCTTGAACTTGAATAATAACAAGGATAATTTATTCAAGGTAAATAATAAACTTGATCAATAATGGCAAGTAGGGTTAGGGAAACTTGCTCGACATAAAAGTAACGTTCAAGTTTAAATAAACTTGCTCAATAGAATGGAGTTAGGGATAGGATACTTGCCTCGTGCGTAGATTAAACTTTAACTAAGCACGTTATTTGAATTAAATCCTACATACCATTCACATACACAATACCAGTTAATTATACTTTAACTAGTTATCAAAACTTTTTCTCTTTGTCTACTTTAATTATTGACTATACTTAGTCAATTTATCACATTGTCACATAATTTGTACTTCATGAATTATCAAGCTAATTATATATTCAATAATTCAAATCACATGTAATTATGTTATTTACATGTTAAACAACTATTTTATCATCTCATAATATCTCTAACATGATTACATGTTCATTACATCAATCCACTAACACTTGTTAGACTTAAACATTTTTAATATCTCATTTCTGAAGTTTCGGGGGAGTGGCGCTGCGGCGCCACAATTGAACTAAGGTTTCGCGCTGCGGCGCGATGGCGCTGTGGCCGGGCCCTTGGCGCTACGGCACTATGGCGCCGTGGCTTGGGTCTTGGCGCTGCGGCGCTGTGGCGCTGCGGCGCAAGAAATGAACTGGTAGCCGGCGCTGCGGCGCGGCACACCAGACACAGAAATGGCAGTTCGCGAAAAATCGCAGAACATGCCAATTTCTCCTAATTTCTTATTTTCTACTCAAAATTAGACATACCCATATGCTATAATTTATATATAATCATTACCCAACATTTATATATTGACAAAACCAATTTTAAACACTTATTAACAGATTTAAAGCCTAACAAAATTACTGACTTTGATGTTCGTGAAGTTTAGAAAACTTTATATGAAAATTCTCCCTACAGATTCGTTATAACACCAAATTCGTTCATTTAAACTCCGTTCCCTCCGTATCGACATGCTCAATAATGTAAGGGTGTAAAATTTAGGGATAATATATGATCAATACATCAATTATCACGTATAAGGTCATATGGCCATATCACGTACTCTGTTTATTTTGAAAAATTATATATTACGTAATTTCCTGAAACTGATACTATGGTTTGCACAGTATATATAATTAAACACGATTTGATACATATTAAGCCATACATAAAATTATAATCATCTCATATCTCCCAAATACAGAGATTTACAGAAACATATGAAAGCCAATTTATGAAAACCAAAAGACGTAATTGTAGAAATTGGGTTTGGAGAGAATTACCCAGAGTATAAGATGATCAGATAACCCTTTTTTGCAATAACCTGTAATTACACACTCACAAATTCTCTTAAAAATTCTCACCTTCTCTCTGAACTCTCTCTGAAAATAATGCCAGACTTAGGAAAATATGAAGAAGAAGGAGGAAGCGTCGAAGAAATAAAACTGACGCGATGTGGTCAGTTGCCCAGTCATGGGTTAACTACCCATAACCTCTCTTAGTGCCATGTTTGGCTTAGCAAATAAATTCAAAGCTCATTATTTTAATAAACCTTTTATTATATAGTTTAATAAATGTCACACTCCTTATAAAATAACTCCAATATTTTATTTAATTTATTATAAATAAAATATAATATTTTCTCATAAATTCATATAGTCACATAATTAATTTTTCTCATTAATAAATAATAACAATTTATTAAATCTCTAATTAATAATTAAATTAATTAAAGTAACATCGTGCTTAATTAAATTATCTCATTTAATTCAATAAGCTCACATGATTACATACTTGAATAATAATTATTCTCCACATTAATTTAATAAATGTAACTTATAAAATTAAATTAATCTATCACAATTGCATCGATTAATTATTAAATCTAATAATTAAATCATCGAAAAATATTTATTTAACTCAATAAATATTTAAAATAAATTACAAAATTCTCGTTCATCACATATTTCCCCCCTTAAAAGGATTCTGTCCCCAGAATCACGACTCAATATATTTCGACCCGTTACATTCTCCCCTCCTTACAAAGATTCTGTCCCCAGAATCGTTTACAAATAATTAAGTAAATAAATGAGGGTAATTCTTCATCATATTCTCTTCGAGTTCCCACGTAACTTCTTCAGCGTTGTGGTTCCTCCAAATTACCTTAACAGAAGGTATAACTTTTTTTCTGAGAACTTGTTCTTTTCGGTCGACAATTTGGACAGGAATTTCTTCATAAGATAAATCTTTCTCAAAATGCAGGGGTTCGTATTCAATTACATGCTTGTAATCAGGTTTGTAAGGTCGTAACACAGAAACATGGAAGACGTTGTGGATATTCTCGAGTGCTAGAGGTAAGGCTACCTCGTACGCAACTTCTCCAATTCTTCGCAGTACCTCAAAGGGTCCAATAAATCTTGAGCTCAATTTTCCTTTCTTTCCGAACCTGATCTTTCCCTTCCAGGAAGAGACCTTCAAGAAAATATAACTACCTGATTCAAACTCGATATTTTTACAATGTGGATCAGCGTATTTCTTCTGTCGATCTTGAGCTGCTACCAGTCGTGCTCGGATCACTTTGACTATTTCTGCCGTCTGTTGTACCAATTCTGGCCCTAGCAATTGTCTTTCACCAACTTCATCCCAATAAAGCGGAGTTCTGCACTTTCTGCCGTATAACGCTTCGTAAGGCGGCATACCAATACTAGCGTGGTAACTGTTGTTATAGCCGAACTCTACCAACGGTAGGTGATCATCCCAATTTCCTTTGAAGTCCATTACACAGGCTCGTAACATATCTTCCAGTGTTTGAATCGTTCGTTCGCTCTGTCCGTCTGTTTGAGGGTGGTAAGCTGTACTCATTCGCAATTGTGTACCCATGCATTTCTGAAGACGTTTCCAGAAATTTGATGTGAAGCGCGGATCCCTATCGGAAATAATAGACACCGGCACTCCGTGCCTCGAAACAATCTCTTTCACATATAATCTTGCCAACTGATCTAAGTTAAATATGATTTTGATAGGAAGGAAGTGCGCGGATTTCGTCAGTCGGTCAACGATAACCCATACTGCGTCGTAGCCTTTCTACGTCGTCGGAAGGCCAACCATGAAGTCCATCGTAATATGTTCCCATTTCCATTCTGGGATCTCCAACGGTTGTAGCAATCCACTCGGTCTCTGATGTTCTGCTTTAACTTTCTGACATTTCAGGCATTTGGCAACACATTCTGCAACATCACGTTTCAAATTCGGCCAGTAAAAATGTTGTCAAAGATTTTGGTACATTTTTGTACTACCAGGGTGAATCGAATATCTTGAACTATGAGCCTCACTCAAAATTTCTTCCTTAATTTCTTGTACTGGCGGAACCCAAATTCTGCTTTCAAATCTCAATATTCCTTCCTTATCCATCTTAAATCTTGGTTCGGTTCCTTCAGATATCTTCGTTGTTACCTTTTTGCATTCATCATCCTGAAGCTGAGCCTCCTTCACTCTATCTAGTAGAGTTGTACCAGATTGCATCTGAAATAGCTTCTCATCAATCTCCATAGGATACTTCACTTCTAACTCCAGTTTCTCCATATCTGCAATTAGCTCCTGCTGAGCAGTCAACATCATCAATTTCTCACTACCCTTTCTACTTAAGGCGTCGGCAACCACATTAGCCTTACCCGGATGGTATAAAATCTTACAGTCATAATCCTTGATTAATTCCAACCATCTTCTTTGACGCATATTCAAATCTTTCTGTGTAAAAATATATTTCAGACTCTTGTGGTCCGTATATATTTCACACTTCTCCCCATATAGATAGTGCCTCCAAATTCTCAAAGCAAAAACAACTGCAGCTAACTCCAAATCATGGGTTGGGTAACCCTTCTCGTAATCCTTCAACTGTCGTGATGCATACGCAATGACTTTGCCGTTTTGCATCAGCACACAGCCAAGTCCTTTATGCGACGCATCGCTAAAAACAACAAAATTTCCTGTATCATCCGGAAGAGATAACACGGGCGCTGTACTCAACCTCTTCTTTAATTCTTGAAAACTTTCCTCACACTTCTCCGTCCAAACAAATTTCACAGCTTTTTGAGTTAAATTCGTTAACGGAGTTGCGATCTTAGAAAAATCTTGTATGAATCTTCTATAATATCCTGCTAATCCAATAAAACTTCTTACTTCTGACGGCGTTCTCGGCTGATCCCAGTTAATCACAGCTTCTACTTTGGATGGATCTACCGAAATTCCATCTTTATCGATTACGTGACCAAGAAATTGTACTCTCTCGATCCAGAATTCGCATTTCGAAATCTTAGCATACAACTTCTCCCTTCTCAATACTTCCAACGTTAACCTCAAGTGTTCTTCATGTTCCTCTTTGGTTTTAGAATATACCAAAATGTCGTCTATAAATACCACCACGAATTTGTCCAAAAACGGCTTGAATACACCATTCATTAGTCCCATAAATGCTGCAGGAGCATTCGTAAGACCAAACGACATTACTAAAAACTCATAATGACCATATCGCGTTCGGAACGCTGTCTTCGGTACATCCTCTGGCCTCACCTTCAGTTGGTGATAACCACTCCTCAAGTCAATCTTGGAAAAGTATTTTGCTCCCTTCAATTGATCAAACAGATCATCGATCCTCGGTAATGGATATCTGTTCTTAATCGTGACCTTATTTAATTCTCTGTAGTCAATGCAGAGTCTCATCGAACCATCCTTCTTTTTCACGAACAACACCGGCGCTCCCCATGGCGATACGCTCGGTTGAATGTACTTTTTGTCCAACAATTCTTGTAGTTGTACCATTAATTCCTTCATCTCTACTGGCGCCATTCGGTATGGTGCCTTCGATATTGGAGCAGTTCCGGGCGCCAAATCAATCACAAAGTCTACTTCTCTATCTGGTGGAAGTCCTGGCAAATCGTCTGGAAATACATCGACGAAGTCCCTCACAATCGGTATCTCCTCTACCTTTGGATTCTCTTTTCGACTGTCGACTATGTAAGCTAAATATCCTGCACAGCCTTGTCTTAATAACTTCCTGGCCTGCAACATCGTCAGACAACTCGCTTGTATAGGCGACTTGCTACCATTAAACACAACCTTTGACGGAGTCATAAGGTTAATACGTTTCTTTTGGCAGTCAATTACAGCCCCATAATTGGATAGCCAATCCATACCCAATATAACGTCGAATTCCCCCAATCGAATAGGGATAAGATCTACGTTCATGATATTACCCTTAATATCCACTCTACAATTCTTATACACATGCTTAACAGGAATTATCTCTCTATTCGCAATTTCTATAATCATGGGATATTCTAATTCATCCTTAAGAAAATCTAAACTATTAGCAAAGTCATCGGATATAAAGGAACAAGTAGCACCCGAATCAAATAAAATGTAAGAATTAATTTCATTGATCGGAATGATACCTGACACCACATCACGAGACTGGATTGCATACTGCACCGTCATATTGAAAGTTCTGGCGGTTGGTCGGTTTGTTGCAGGTGGTTCGGTGATGGTTAAGATATTTCCACTGCTATTTTCTCAGTTTCCTCCTTGTCCTGATCCTCCCCCTTCTTGGGACAGTCTCTTGCTAAATGATCTTTCGAACCACAGCTGAAACAAGCACCCTTCTTTGGGTTTGGACAATTTGGTGCTATGTGGCCTTCCTGACCACAATTGTAGCACACTCTCTTTCCTTTCATGCAAACTCCTAGATGAGCTTTCCCGCAAGTCAGGCATGCCTCGATTCGTTTCTTCTGATTACCTTGTTGATTTCCCGATGATGAGTTGTCATTCCACCTTTTCTTATGATTAAAATTTCCACCTCCTGTGCCACTTCCACTGGCCTTATTATTTCCTTCACCTTCACTCTTCTTCTTCTTCTTCTTCTTCTTCTGCTCTTGATTGTACTTGGTCACCGCATTGCTTCCTCCTTCAGCGAGGATGGCCTTTTCCAGTACTCCGGCAAATGTGTTTATCTGAAACATTGACACCTTACTATAAACCCAAGGCTTTAGTCCTTGTTCAAATCTTCTGGCCTTTCTTTCGTCAGTGTGTACTTGGTACGGGGCAAACCTTGCCAACTCATTGAATTTAGCCGCGTATTCAGGCACGCTCATGTTTCCCTGTTTCAGTTCCAGAAATTGCACCTCCATCTGATTCTGCGAACTAGCTGGGAAATACATTTCAAAAAACATCTCTTTGAATCTCTCCCATGTAATTACACCTTTACCTCCTCACATCTTGTTTGCCTGCCACCAGTAGCTAGCCTCAGACTTCAGCATAAATGTCACAAAAATGGTCTTCTGATCTTCTCGAACCCTAGCAACGTCGAAAACCTTCTCCATTTCCATGACCCACGTTTGAGCCTCGATTGGGTTTCTGGAACCTTTGAACTCTGGCGGTCCCACCGCCTTAAAATCTTTAAACGTTGTGCTAGGTGGAGCTTGCGGTTGGTTATTCATGACTCCAGTTAGTAAATTCACCAACTGCTGAACAGGATTAGCGTTGGCGTTATTGTTATTATCGGTTGACTCTTCCTGAGCTGGTTAACGTTGTTGTCTTCTCCTTGGCGGCATTTTTCTGTTAAGTAAACGTTTATTAGAACTTTATTTATTTCTCTACATAGTTAAGACATTACTCAACCCTTTAACATATCACTTAACACATCATCTCAAACAACTTGATATCTTTTCATTCAAATAAAAAGTTTTAACATTGAACTATAGCATACTGCTATTTACATCATCTATCCTGGAATAAAGAATCCACACGATTTAAAACATTCAAATATTAACATATTCCTTAGTTCATAAACACATCGAAATTTACATAAAACTATATAAGTCTTTCACATAAATAAACAAATTCTAATCCTGTCTTCCAAGGTGCTCAATAGCCTTGCCACGCTCCTCATTCATGATACGAGACATCGTCCTGCGATCCAACATATATGATGGAAGTCCTTCAAACTGGATGGGGTACCTTAACACTCGCTCTTGAACCTCATCCATCGCATGATTAAGTGTGGCGTACGTGTCTTCAAGCTTTGCCTTCTTTGCACAACTATCATCTTCTACACGATCAGCTCGATGTGATTCTCTTACCCATCCTTCCTCTACAATTTTCAGTCTTCCGGAGGTTTCCTTCAGTTCCTTCTTCAGCTTTTCTATCTCCTCGGTCTTATCTTCAGTTTGACCCTTCTCATGAACCAGATCCCACTCCACGTTTCCTAAACGTGTATGAAGGGTCACAATCTCTCTATCCTTCTCCTCTAAAGTAGACTGCTGGACAGTCGCTCGCTCAGTCAATTCCTGAACCTCATCTTGTAACTCCACGTTACGATCATATAGTGTGTCATACATCTCAGCATCAACAGTGTACCGTGGTAGCTCCTCTTCTTCCTCATCAAACTCCTCCTCAGGATCAGTCTCGGGCTCATGCTCCTGACCAACAACGGTGATCAATGGAGATGACTCCCTCTGAAATAACTGTTCCCTAACAACATGTATGTCTCGGGTCTCCTCCTCTGTAGGTACTATAGGTAATCGGGGTTCTTCCTCCCCAGCTTGACTAGCTTCTCCAACATTCGTCATCCTGACAAAAAAATTTTAAGTTTTAGTTACTAAGTCGTACTAACGAGCACATAAATTAACACATAGACACATAATGTATTTTATTATCTTCAATGAATTACAAAAATTCATTTCTTAGAACTCGATAAGAGTTTTCAATTTCTATCTTCTTCTGTAAGGCTACTATCTAAGGTTGTTTCCCCCACCTAAGGTTCATAACCTACAGCTTTGATACCAACCTGTGACACCCCCAAATCCGGGTACTTCGATTTCACGGGATTTGGTGTTCACTGTACAAGCATCATCTATCTATCTACCCATAAATAATATCAAATCATACAATAGATAGAAATCATAATAAAATCTCTTCCCTTAAGGGTTACATCAACTGAATCATAAATAAATCTCAGGTTACTCTAACCTTAAAACATCTGTGCAGAATTCTAAACAAATAAGTCTTAACATCAACATAACTCAAGTCTTAAACAAATACATCAGTTAATAAATAACAGGTCTTCATCATTTGCTAACTTTGCCCTTGCCCTTACTAGTCGAAGGTTCATCACTTCTTTCATTCTTAACTGCAATGTTATTATATAGCAAGAGTGAGCACAAATGCCCACAAGTATAATAATGAAACAACAAGATAATAACATGCGAATAATCAAATACATCTGAATAAAAGCTCAACTTTTGAATCAAGAATAAATAACAAGAATCAAAAGAATTCTGAGGGTCATAAGACCTTGAACTATGTCCTAGGTTAACAAGGGTTATACTTGAAACCTTTAACAGTCATAAGACTATGGACCTTCTTCTCGTACTTAGGGGGATCAGCCCTTAGTACCATACTGTGCACAATATCTTAACGCTTACACATAAGTAAATCCCTTTACAGGGTTGTTCATCTCAGTTTGACATTCGAGTCCGCACCAAAGGAAGTTTGGTTTGGATAATGCAATAAGGGTTCTGAAATTTAGAACATTCATCAACTAAGGACTAGCTGAATCAATAAGGTTCACTAGTCTAATAAGGTTCAACAATAATTGATATTTGATTTGAATAAAAATCTCAAAAGTATACAATAGGACAAATATTGTATAACTGAATCATGCTTTGGAAAGATAATTAATCTTTAATATCATGCTTGAACTTGAATAATAACAAGGATAATATATTCAAGGTAAATAATAAACTTGATCAATAATGGCAAGTAGGGTTAGGGAAACTTGCTCGACATAAAAGTAACGTTCAAGTTTAAATAAACTTGCTCAATAGAATGGAGTTAGGGATAGGATACTTGCCTCGTGCGTAGATTACACTTTAACTAAGCACGTTCTTTGAATTAAATCCTACATATCATTCACATACACAATACCAGTTAATTATACTTTAACTAGTTATCAAAACTTTTTCTCTTTGTCTACTTTAATTATTGACTATACTTAGTCAATTTATCACATTGTCACATAATTTGTACTTCATGAATTAAGCTAATTATATATTCAATATTTCAAATCACATGTAATTATGTTATTTACATGTTAAACAACTATTTTATCATCTCATAATATCTCTAACATGATTACATGTTCATTACATCAATCCACTAACACTTGTTAGACTTAAACATTTTTAATATCTCATTTCTGAAGTATCGGGGGAGTGGCGCTGCAGCGCCACAATTGAACTAAGGTTTTGCGCTGCGGCGCGATGGCGCTGTGGTCGGGCCCTTGGCGCTACGGCGCTATGTCGCCGTGGCTTGGGTCTTGGCGCTGCGGCGCAAGAAATGAACTGGTAGCCGGCGCTGCGGCGCGGCACACCAGACACAGAAATGGCAGTTCGCGAAAAATCGCAGAACATGCCAATTTCTCCCAATTTCTTATTTTCTATTCAAAATTAGACATACCCATATGCTATAATTTATATATAATCATTACCCAACATTTATATACTGACAAAACTAATTTTAAACACTTATTAACAGATTTAAAGCCTAACAAAATTACTGACTTTGATGTTCGTGAAGTTTAGAAAACTTTATATGAAAATTCTACCTACGGATTCGTTATAACACCAAATCCGTTCATTTAAACTCCGATCCCTCCGTATCGACATGCTCAATAATGTAAGAGTGTAAAATTTAGGGATAATATATGATCAATACATTAATTATCACGTATAAGGCCATATGGCCATATCACGTACTCTATTTATTTTGAAAAATTATATACTACGTAATTTCCTGAAACTGATACTATGGGTTGCACAGTATATATAATTAAACACGATTTGATACATATTAAGCCATACATAAAATTATAATCATCTCATATCTCCCAAATACAAAGATTTACAGAAACATATGAAAGCCAATTTATGAAAATCAAAAGACGTAATTGTAAAAATTGGGTTTGGAGAGAATTACCCAGAGTATAAGATAATCAGATAACCCTTTTTGCAATAACCTATAATTACACACTCACAAATTCTCTCAAAAATTCTCACCTTCTCTCTGAACTCTCTCTGAAAATAATGCCAGACTTAGGAAAATATGAAGAATAAGGAGGAAGCGTCGAAGAAATAAAACTGACGCGATGTGGTCAGTTGCCCAGTCATGGGTTAACTGCCCATAACCTCTCTTAGTGCCATGTTTGGCTTAGCAAATAAATTCAAAGCTCATTATTTTAATAAACCTTTTATTATATAGTTTAATAAATGTCACACTCTTTATAAAATAACTCCAATATTTTATTTAATTTATTATAAATAAAATATAATATTTTCTCATAAATTCATATAGTCACGTAATTAATTTTTCTCATTCATAAATAATAACAATGTATTAAATCTCTAATTAATAATTAAATTAATTAAAGTAACATCGTGCTTAATTAAATTATCTCATTTAATTCAATAAGCTCACATGATTACATACTTGAATAATAATTATTCTCCACATTAATTTAATAAATGTAACACATAAAATTAAATTAATCTACCACAATTGCATCGATTAATCATTAAATCTAATAATTAAATCATCGAAAAATATTTATTTAACTCAATAAATATTTAAAATAAATTATAAAATTCTCGTTCGTCACAATGAGGTTACACGAAGATGAGTATATGTATAGAAATATATATACCTAGTAAGGTGCTATATATATTTTAAAAAGAGAACTGATGAATTAAGTTAATGATATAAGGATCAAGATAAAGCTATGTTAGTAATTAACATAGCTTGAACGTTGGCCTTGACTGGTAAATAAAAATTTGAATAAGTAGAAAGTCGTTAGTTATTACGATTAGTAATAAGAAGGGAGTAATTTAAAACTCAAAATTTGAGTTAGAGATAGAATTTTGATGCATGGACTGCTCGGTTGCGTCCGGAACGTCAAGATTTGTCAGAATGGACAATAAACACAAAATGTATAAAGGTTGACTTTTGGTTAAAGTCAACAGTTGATTTTTATGGAAAAAAGTCAAAATTAGTGTGAGAAGTGAAATATGTTATATGGATAATGATATAATATTTAATATTAAACCAAAGGATGTAAATTAAAAATATGAGAGGAGATCCAATATGCAAATATGTGTATTGGTATCAAAGTAGTTAGTAAATTAAATTCATATTTGAATAAAGGATTGAATATGTTAAATTATATATTTATATATAAATAAATTATTTGAAAACAATTTATGGAGAGGAGGAGAAAATTAAATTTAATTATACAATATATAACTTGAATAAGTTATTTAGTTATGGTATGAGAATTTAATGACCTAAATGGTTATTGTTATTTAGTGGTCCTAGTAATTAAATATATACTAGTGACCTAATCTAAGAGAATTGTGGAGCATGACATAATTTATTTAACGATTATGTGAGTAAATGAATACGGATATTATGTGATGGTTTATATTTGTTTATTATATAAACAAATAAAAGAAGCTAGTGTAATCCTAATTATATATTAGGAATGAAGGATTAAATAACCTAAGAGGCTATATGGTAGAATGTTAGTTTATAAAATATATATACTAATTCTAAGAGATTTATTTTTTTACATCTCGGTTAATTAATTTTATAACCTAATTATAGCAAGTCTAATTGGGTTAAGAAAATAAATGTGCATGAGTAAGGAATTATGTTATAATTGAGGAAATGAAAATCCTAATTAAATAATTAGGGAATGGTAATATTAGAAGTATTGGAAGATGTTATTTGTTGTAGCCCAAACATTTTTAATTTGGAAGCCCACATGAAATGTTGGATTGCCCAATTTTTAGCCCAAGTAGGAGATGACTTGTTGGACATTTAGCAAATCAAATAAAGTATAAAGGAAAGAAAAAATTGGGACAAACTAAGGCCACATGGCCAGATTCGGGAGAAGGAAGAAAAGGGGATATGAATGTGATGATAATTGTTTGCTTTAGTTGGTAAACAACTCCCACCTACTATTCCATGTGTCATTTGGTTATTTAGCCAACACTTTGACATTTCTTCCAAGTAAAGCTTTAGTGGTTAGTGAGAGAGAGAATTGGTGGGAGCAATTGAGGGGCACATGGTCGAATGGTTTATGGAGGAGAAAAAAAAGTGGAGCGTGTGAAGCTTTTACTAAAATAAAGCTATCTTAATTTCTCTTTCATATCCTTCATCTAGCTAACACAAAGAATAAACCAAATAGAGAGAGAGAGAGAAGAGAGGATTCGGCAACCATAGAGGGGGAGGAGGGAGAGTTTTCTTAAAATTTTCTTAACTCCATAGCCATCCATGGAAGAAGAAGAAGAAGAAGAAGAAAAAGAAGAGCATGAAAATCAAATGTATAAATACCTTTTGTTATGTAATTTTTGATTATTCCGAATCAAATCTTGAATCAAGTTTTCTAAACTCAAAAACCATGAATATACATGTTAATGAGTGTTTCATGTTTAGATTTACCCATGTTTGGTGTTGTTTTAGTTGGAAATCAAAAATAAAGAAAAGTGATTTTTCTATTTTATAAGCCCTAAAATTTCTATGTACTTTGAATTTTCACCGTTTTTGATCTACACCTTGTTTTTGCCATCCGTCAAAGGGATGTGCTAGATATGTAAGTT
Organism: Panax notoginseng; assembly: GCA_016801055.1. Lineage (NCBI taxonomy): Eukaryota > Viridiplantae > Streptophyta > Magnoliopsida > Apiales > Araliaceae > Panax > Panax notoginseng. Next base: position 71,919,728 of record CM029015.1, on the reverse strand, counting down.
AACTACTAAATCCAAGTGGTAGAACTCAAAAATGTTGAGTACACAAGTTGTAGTGACTGTTTTACCAAAAATAGTTTCGTTGCTAAAAATGAAAAACAGACTGTTTTGGACAGTCAAAGAGTAGGGGCTGTTTAGTCATTTTTCGGACATCTAAAAATTCTGGAAACATTTGGGAGGGTACTATGATAAGTTATCTAACATCTCCAAGTGGAATCACTGAAAAAGGAGTTGTATATTTCCGTATGGAAAATGTTTAACAAAGCACAAAAAACTGCAAAATGGCTATTTCGCTACTGGAAAAGATTTTCCAGGGGCTGTTTCGGCAACTTAAATTGTCAGAAAAATTCCGACCTTTTGGGACATGAAAATATATGGTATAAAGTACCTACTGTCCAAAAATGAGCTCATTCCGAGTTAAAATGAGCAAGTTATGACCATTTTAATTTCTGTGATTTTCTAACGAAAATCACTATAACCGGAGTTCTATAACTCCGATGGCCACGAAATTTAAACTGTAGGCTCATGTTAAGACATATAAGATTGTGCCAAGAGATGGGAATTTCTGGAGTTAAGCACGAGGTAGCTAATTTCTTAAAGAATTAACTAAAAATGATTTTTGAAAAATACCAAAGGAAGTTGGAAAATTTTGGAAAAATACTTTTTGTGTATGAAATATATGTATATGTGTTTGGGCAAAAGATAGAAATATAATAAGTTGATTTGGTATTTTCGTGAAAAGAATATGAAATCCAGCTTGCTGGATTGAAAAATCTGATGAATTCAGCTTGCTAGATTGAAAAGAAGCTTACTGAATTGAAGAATTTAGAATCCAGTTTGTTGGATTGCAGTTTGGCTTGCTGGATTGGAAATTTGTTGAATCCAAGTTGCTGGATTCTGTTTCAAGTTTGCTGGATTGGCAATTTGGTTGTTAGATTTAGAATCCAAGTTGCTAGATTAGTATTTGACTTATTAGAGTTTAAAGAAGAACTTATAATGTATAAGATTAGAGTGTTAAATCATAATGAATATGATATAGTGATTAAAGAATTATCAACGGACGATAATAGTAATGATGTGAATGTGTTATCTAATATTTGATTTTTGTGATTAAGTGTTAGATAATCCTACGGATAAAGTAGTTGTATTATGTGATAAAATGTTTTATGCTAATGAAAAGATCAATCTTATAATTAATAAGTCTTTCATGAGAGATTAAATTAGATTGCTTAGCGGTAATCAGCGGTACATGCAAGTTTCCCTAGCTCAAACTTGAGTTGTATGTTCAAAGCATGTTAGTGAATGATTATTGTTGATTATTCACGTCTATACTGATTGTTGACTCGCACATAATACATGTTGCATATGTTCATCAGGTATAAAAGGCTGATCACCTTCATTACCATAAGTTTCAGTTAAATTGTTTATGGTCATTGTTGACCTTCAAACATTATTGATTCAGTCATGCAATTATTGAAACTTGATTCATGTTATTTCACAATTATTATATTGTTGAAAACTTGAAAGCTTATTCATTCTTTTCAATCATGATATATCTTCATTGTATTTAAAACTTGCTGGGCAAATTTGTTGCTCACCCTTACTATATCATGATAAAAAATTTCAGATTAAGATGAAAGCTCGAGTAAAGATAGAAGCAAAGTCAAAGTGCAAGATTAAAGTACGTTGCAGTTAGATCTATTAAATATTCTGACAAAAATAGTATTGTAAATATTCTAAGATATTGAAGGTATGTATTAAGTTAAGGTTGTACACCTTGGGAATGATGTGTAAAAGTTTAATGTATAAACAAATTATGTTTATATCTTCCGCAATAATTATAGAATTAGTATACCATATTCGTGGTAAAAAGTACCCGGATTTGGGGATGCTACAAGACGTCCATATAACATCCCAATCCAAGCAAAAGTTGATCAGTCCACAAATCTGCAGTATTATAATCACATCAGAAGTCTCTCTCTGTCCCCGTACCCTTGTCCCGACGAGGGTTTTGTTCTTGCTGATGCCTACCCCGGCGGGGGGTCTTGATACTATTTGCCACGTACACCCTCGCCCCGGCGAGGGTTTTCTTTTCTATAAGGGCCACCCTGGCGGGGGATCAAAACTTCTACAGTTAATGATTTTTTCCTTTTCATGCTGCTTTCTCGCCACAATGCCACCATTATACCACCAATGACACGTAATGCAACATAAACATAAAAAAACACATAACACATCAAACTGTCCAAAAATAGACATAACAAACACCATTTAACTCCAAATAGGAACCCGATTCGTAGGTATAAAACCCACTTATCAAACTCCCCCAAACTTAAACTGTGTTAGTCCTCGAGCACAACATAATACACAATGCAATGAAATATAACAAACTATATGCCTATGAATACAGCAATAAGACTGAACATAGTCTAATCGCACGGCCTCAGAGAAATTAAGTAAACACGACAGTATATCATATCAAGTCAAATCAATAACTTCCTAGTCAATCATCAAATCTTAAACTGTTATCACTGATATAGTGCGTGTGTGCTCAACAACTATGCTAACTGATATAAAGTAAAATACAACACATAATAAACCTCTTTAAAGGACTCAAATAGTTTACACTTAAGAAATCTAAAAACAAGCCTCATCAAATGGGAGTACGCATGCATACATCTATGGTGCGATCAAACCAAATCTCAACGACTCCAAACACAAAGCAGGAACTACCTGGTCTCCCATGATCAACTGGAGAACACACGCATCCATCTATGGTGCGGTCAAACCCTCAAAGAGGAAAATCAATCCACATAGCAAGAACTACTTGGTCTCCTCTCATCAACCGGAGAACACATGCAGCTATCTATGGTGTGGTAGAACCCTCAAAGACTAAAATCAAAACCTTTGGTTAAACCTCAACCACATCAAAAACTAGTCCCAAAACAACAAAAAATGGGAAACTAAAAGATTAATGATCCATTCTGAAAGATCCTAGGGCATCTCAATGTCTATCCACCAATGAGAAGTTCAGAATACATCAAGATAGAAAGTCATGAAGAAAATGATAACTATCAAGTAAGTAACAAGGCATATCTAAAAGGGAAGTGAATTAAAATATATTTCCTTGGAATATAATACTGTTTGATATATGCAACATGTGAATGACAAAAATGGCTAACCTAGTCTTTGCAGGGAAATAAAAGCTAATCTACAAACCCGTGCCTAAATGGGCCAACAAGTCTAGCATGGCATCCCTCTCAGAAGATGGAGGTGAATCTATGAGCTCCTGCCCTAAGGTATCCATACCTGCCAGAAGATCTATGGCCATCTGCATATTGCTACCATGCTCATCTTTGAATGCATTCATGTTTGTAATAATGCTAGTAGTGTGGGATCTAAGTGTAGTACTATTTGTAGTGGTAGCATCTCGGGTAGCTCGAGCATCATCCCACTCAATAAAAGTAGCATCCCGAGTCCATTGAGCCTCATCTCGCTCAACAAAGGCGGTATCCTTCTAGCTCGGGCATCATCCCTCTCAATAAAAGTGTCATCTCTACCAAAAAGAGTTGTCAACATCAAGGCCCTAGCTGAATCCCTCTTAAATGTCATCAGATGTAACCTCTGCTCCAAATACTCTATAGAAGGTGGAGTCATAGTAGTGGGAATACTAGGGAAATCAACTAGAGCTGCTATCAAACCAACAAATAACTCATCCTAAGTGGGAGAATCAGGGCCCTCCATAGGCTCCTTATCATCAAAATTAATACTCGGCTCTGAGTAAACAACCGTAGCCGATGCAATATCTACCTCAAGCCATGCAGAATACTCTGAAGAGCGACCTGGATGAATAGTCAAAAAGTCAACCCTCTCTTTACGAGTCCAACAATCATAAATCCTAGTCAAGTCTTCCGCTGACAAAAGTCGAGATGACAATCGCTGACCAACTGCCCTGTCAAAGGGATGAATATCCTGAAACTGATCAAACTGTCCCATGACAGCCAGTGGATGGTATGTGGCCACCCCTCTCAAACCAGCTAGGGGTAGATAGTCCATGCCAACTGCATGAGTGATAAATCTATGGGGAGAGTTGAGTCCTGGACAAGGCAAAATAGCAAATGGATCCTCAATCCGTACCATAAAAGATAACTAGGATGCTGCGTCTGTACACTCAGCCAGCTGAAAGGAATAAGACATGGCTATCACATGAGTAAAGCAATACCTATGACGTCTAAATGTGTCAATCGGTCTCAAGTGTGTCATGAACCACACATATAACAAGACGTCACTACCTCTGAAAAACCCCACAGAATGGGTGTGGCTGTGAGACCCCAAATTTTATGAATAAAGATTTAATTTTCTCGAAATATTTTTTTTAATATTATGGTGTGGATTTGAGATAGTGTTATAGTTGTGGGTAGTATTTATAAATTTTACAAAGTATGCAAGTTACTATATAATTTTCGATTGGTCGGGAAATATTTATTTTAACAGGAAATATTCGTGTGACGGCACAATTATTGGTGAACCCCACAACGAAATTATTGTCGGATTGAGAAAATGACAAAAATATTTTATGAAAATAACAGCGGAAGTTTTACCGTTAACTGTTGAAACACCCAGTGTTAAAAGTACAGGAATACGCATGGTTGCATAGTAGCACACGGTATTGATTATTGATGCTTATATAAGAAGTCACTCAGTTTTGTTCAATTATTGCTACAGTAATTGTTGCATAATATCTCACGTTATTTGATTCAATTATTGTGGATATTTTATATAATTAAGATGACAGAGTTATTAATATTATTATTTGCAATATTAACGATGTCTAGAAGTTCTGCCAAGGAGAGGTTTGGTCACCTAATTGAGCGCCAATAGGGATAAATCCTTATTGGAAAGCCCCCTATTTCCTGGGAAAGACCTGGTCGATTAATAATATAAATTATAATAAAGGTGATAAGTTTTGTTTTATTATTATTATAAATGTAATAAAACAGAAAACTTTTTATATGAAACAGAATACTTTTATAAAGTTATTTGTTTTATTAGACTATAAATAGAATATATGATGTTCTATTATGCATAGTATTTACATAGTATCTGCATAGTGTTTGCATAGTAAAATCTTTTTATATAAAACAGAATACTTTTATAAAGTTATTTATTTTATTAGACTATAAATAGAATATATAATATTCTATTATGCATAGTGTTTGCATAGTGCCTGCATAGTGTTTGCATAGTAAAATCTTTTTATATAAAATAAAATACTTTTATAAAGTTATTTATTTTATTAGACTATAAATAGAATATATAATATTCTATTATGCATAGTGTTTGCATAGTGTCTGCATAGTATTTACATAGTAAATTTTTTTATATAAAACAGAATACTTTTATAAAGTTATTTGTTTTATTAGACTATAAATAGAATATATAATATTCTATTATCCATAGTGCCTGCATAGTGTTTGCATAGTAAAATCTTTTTATATAAAACATAATACTTTTATAAATTTATTCGTTTTATTATATTATAAATAGAATATATTATATTTTATTTAAAAGATTTTGTTTTATTATAATATTTTATTAATACTGTATAATAAATCAATATGGACCGTCCACTTAAAAGTAAATCAATCTGGACCGTTCATGAATTAGTTACTATTTAGTCCATTCTCCTATAAATAGAAGCTCATTCCTTCATTATTTCTTATGAATTCACTGAAACTCTAGAGAGAGAAATTATAGAGAGAAAGAAGAAAAGTATTCTGCCACTTCACTACTCCTATATCCAGTTTCTTCTAAGGTAAGGGGTATTATTTCTTTTGTATTCATGAAGAGAACTTCTGTTATTCCATTCTTTATTATTATGTTGAAATAACCTGTATACGTGGACTACCCTATACTTGGTGAAATTCTCCTGTTATTCTATTCCTTATTATTATGTTGGAATAACCTGTATATGCGAAGTACCGCATACATGGTGAAATTCTTCTGTTATTCCATTCTTTATTATTATGTTGGAATAACCTGTATATGCGAAGTACCGCATACATGGTGAAATTCTTCTATTATTTCATTATTTATTATTCTGTTGGAATAACCTGTCTGTGCGGTTTACGCATGACCTGGTTCTGTTCTTTATTATTTTGTTGAAACATCTTGTCTGTGTGGATTACGCATGACCTGGTTCCATTTTTTATTATTCTATTGGAATAACCTGTCTGTGCGGTCTATCGCATGCATGGTGATTTCTTCTGTTATTCTATTCTTTATTATTCTGTTGGAATAACCTGTCTATGTGGATTATCACATGCATGGTGAATGATCCTTTGTATTCATTCTTTATTAAATTGTGAAAATGATCTGTCTAATTGGATTACCGCATAGCGGACAAAAATCCATTTACAGTTTCATATATTCTCTTATACTCAGTTGGTTAAAGCTTTGACTTCTATACTCCATGAAATCAGGGGAATATCCTTGATAATTGCGCTTCATCTAGTATATTTTCTTAAAAATATTCTTCTGAGCATTCTTGAGTTTTACCCCACAAAGCAGTATCATGTTGACAATTTGGACGTTATTGGTTTCTGGATAAATTAATTCTTGAACTTTCATTGTTCTATTCAGGAAATCATAACGTAGCAGGGACTAGTCGGGGAATGGAGTGACGATCCAGATGATAGCATTAGTAGTCATCACTATTCTATGAAATAGTGTGATAATAAATGTATTGAGGACTTATTTTGAGTTTGAATACTGTCTAGAAGACAATATTTGTATTAAACTCACAGCTCATGTAGTATATTTAAGATTGTATTTGTATTCTGTACCATGTATTTGGCGACTCAGAATTAGTGATGTATACCTATTTTGGAGGCGTCACAGTAGCAAAATGTGGCTAACCTCAAGGTCTTCGCCAATATTTGCTATAACCCTCCACGAAAGCACGAACTACCGTAATCAGGCTACTGTCCAGATGGTCCATGTACAATGACATGTACAAATAGGCTATGACGTACATCAAGAAAATATCTACGCGGGCAACATGCCACTCACCCTCAGTAATGGTGAAATCCACGGAATATCGTAGATAACTGTCCAATGACCCAAATCGGTCAATTAAAAAATCCATGGACACCACAGGCCTCGAGGTAATCTCGTCCAGGGTAACTCTGCGCCGTAAGCTTGTCAAGGTCATAAACTGCCAGCTCATATCACCGACTGCCATCCTAGTGCAAGGTCGATCCAAAGGCAAATATGTGAGACACTCATACTCCTCTAATGTAGGAGTCAACTCATTGATATAAAATCTAAACACCTGCCTCTCTAGTATCCAACAAGATATCATGCCCTCTACAAAGCCCAACGGTACCTAGAACATTAGGAGGGTCATAAATTATCGTAACAACTGATCAACTATCACCTGATCTGAGGAAGATAAACTGCCAAACCAAGATCTCAAAGAAGATGACACCAACACGGGTAGGGTATGCTCAATCTGGCTAACAGTGGATAAAGACATCTATAGAGCCGTATCATAAGACCATCCAGGGGTCAGTGCTAAACTCACCTCTGGGAATGCATATCCATGACATAATGCATGCATCATGATAAATGACAATTATAAATGACAATATGATGTAGGGAATAGAAAGCATTATACATATATTCCTAAATACATCATCTCTGTATACAATTGAAAATAAAAAGTTCAGGGAAATGGGGCACAGCCGCCCAATGTCAAATAGAGGCCTATCAAAAGATATTGCGGGAAATGGGGCACAGTTGCCCGATATCTAGGAAAGGCCTATCAAAAGAAATAGCTAGAAATATCTCAGAAGAAATCAATGATGTCTACATCATCTAATCTATCAATCTGATGTAACTCCTCCTGAGTCTCTGCCAGAAGGGATATCAAGTCGATACAATGGAGGTTCTGCACTGGTAAAGCTATTGGAATATGGGCCACCTGAAGGACTAGCGCCAGAGCTGGAAGGATCAAAAGAATCTACCTTTGATGGATCCCTGCCCAAATACCGGATAAAGAAATGTGCCCGGTCCAACTTCTGAGTCAAACTCTTAATCTGCGTCAAATAAGTGGGCACTCAGATGCAAGTAATCCAATCTGTCATCATGACAGACCAAGGGACCATATCCCCCATAAACTGTGTGGCGCGTGTCTGAGCTCCATTGGTGCGAGGGAACCACCAGTGGTAAAGAGCCTCATGAGTGAAGGGACCCTCTGATAAAGTAAAGCCATCTACATCCATCAAGGGAATCTCAGTGATCGGCTGAGATAAAGGCCAATGTCGCATGGCAGGAGGAAAGAACGAAATGTATATCTCCCCTGTGGTGTTCCTTCTAACATGGTCTCCTAAATAGAGCTCTCAACCTCCGTAAGTTAGGAGAGGAATCCGACAGGTAGACAATATATACTCAACACCAGTTAGGAAGCCACCCTCAAAACCTACTGTCAAATGGTCCTCAGAATAAGGAACCCATGTAATGACATCAACTGTCAACAACTCCAACAATAAGCGAGAATGGGTGAAACACTCGGCTACAAGAACCTCCGCCAGAGTGGAGTAATGCCATTGCCGTCCCCTTGGATAGGTCTCCAGACCTAATGTGCCGACGAGACGAAGATTTGGGAGCCTCTCGTAGGCCCAAAACTGCAAATGCAAAGATCAAATTTCTTCAGTCAGAAAAATTGACAACCCAAACGAGGGAAAATCAAAAAAATCTAGAGAAAATACTCACCAGCAAAAATGGGTAAAAGCCTAGCCAAGCCTCCATTATTCCCTCTGAGCGTAGGCACATCCCTCTAAGGAAATAGGCAAAGGTGTATGAGCCCCAGTAAAAATCTCTGATACGGTCCACCTCCCGAGTGTCGCTGGCTAAAGCAAACGAAACCGTCGAGGAGTTGCCTTCTAGGAAACAACCCCTGATGATGATCAAGAATAATTGCAGAAGAATGCGATCTCTAACCCCCGGATTATCACACAAAGGCTCAGTCAGAACCCCGCTCATGGCATCTACACTCATGGGATCAGAACGAAAATTTTGACCTTTGATCGTCGTGCCCAGGACTCCCAAAAGGGATCTAACAGCAGTCGGGGAAATGTCAGCCACCAAAGGCTAGCGCCCTTGTAAACTCCAACCCAGTGATGAATCGCCAATCCATCGGTGTCATCATCATCTCACAATCTATCAAATGGAGAGTCTGGGTCTAGTGGAATCAGTTCTCAGACAAATCCCTAAGATAACCCTAGGGACAATGACGGGGGGTAGAAAAGAAAGCCTCAAAGCCCCTGGAATGAACAATCCCGCAATACTCTGAATAGAGAGTCTGGTACAAAGAATGAATGCTAAACCAGTTCCCTCTAGGCTGAGTGAAGCCAGGAACCTGCATCAAATTACAAATCAAGAAAAAAAGACCTTACCCCAAAAATGGGAAAAGAAAGATGGAAACAACTATTACCTCATTCGTATGTAGATAGATTGAGGGGTGACGACTCAAATCATCCAGAAGATCTGGAATTGTCACACTAATAGCTGGAAGCTCCTGATGGGGTATGGAAGAAGAAGGAGCAGGATCCGCAATGGGAACGTCCTCTTCCTCGTCCACGACATCCGGTCTCTCAACCAGGATAGGGTAAATAACTGACTCAGTCAGCCGACAAGACAGTTGGGCTAGGCAAGGTTGAGGAACATTTGAAGCTCTCCTCCTCACACCTGAAGAGGCTCTACGAGAGCTACTCGGCTGGTCTGGATCCATAATATGGCAACACTCACTACCACCCCATTGGGGCGCCACCTCTGATACCCAAAAATTTTGCCGAGGTAATGTCGGCAAGTAAAGAGATGATTTCTTTAGGTTATCAACCAGGACAAGGGTTGGGCAAATACCATCAGGGCATTAAGCGCCCAATTCAAGTTCCTAGTCAAATAGTGACAGGCGAACTAGGCTATTCTGCTAGCTCCAGTCACTGGAATCCTCACAGACACAAACGAGTTCCTTCATCTTCAGCCATAAGGTGATTCCCTCAACCTACAGGAGCTAAATCTATACTGACTTCAGTTAAGGTTCTTGTCCATATGATGACTATGGTATTTCCTAAGCCGATACCGGCCAAAGGAAAATAAATCTTGATACCAGATCCGGAAGCAGAGGAAAAGGATCAGAGGCGTAAGTAGGACATTGCAAGGCGCTTATCAAACATACACATCATAGTCCACATGTACAGTACAAATAGAGTCACCCCAGATGATGATTGTCCAGATATCATGGTCATCATTCGGGAGAAGGAAGATGATAACAACCCCTTCATCACAGTCATCCACCAGGACTTCACCCTTGGCAATTGGAGCAGCACTCCTTGCATTTACCGACGAGGGTAAAAAGGGGAAAAATTTCCTCTACCCTGTAGATAACAATAATTGCTTACTTTTTCTGTACAATATTAGCAGTTGTTTTGTCATTGCATGCTAACACTTTGTATGATTAAACAGTTTCATATATTAAGTTAAAGCATTTTGTTTCAAGACTCTAAAGTTAGATGTTCCTATACTTGCTGATGAGGTGCCTTTTTTCCACAAGGACTGTAACTTTGATATAAAGTTGGACCCAGACTTGATGGAAATACAAGAGGTGTGACGCCCCCAAATTCAGACACTCATATCTCGAATTTAGCTTGTCATGCTAAATCTAATATCACACTAAAATCATCAACAACGGAAAAAATAGAATAATTTACATTGATATAATATAAATATTCGCATCCCAAGGTACCGTAACTATTACTACAATAAACTAGTGACTAAACTTAAACATAATTAATCATTCTTAGTACATCATAATAAGCATAACAATTGTAATAATATTTCTACTCTTAAAGGACTAAGCTATAAACATATACTCAATATGTTAGATTCAAAAAGGCGTAAGGTTTTATAAACACGGTTTTCATCTTTTAACTTTTCTTTCAAAAGGTTATAATTCAACTCTAAACCAACTAACACATCTTGCAACTTTCATTGATTTCGCATTTAATCATATTAACAACGTCTAGCTTCAAGTCACACATTCTAGCATGCTTCAACCATAAACTTTTCAACTCAAAACAAGCATTATTGTACTTTTCTAAGAACTTTGCAAATACTTGAATGTAAGAACATATAGAGGAATATTACCTTTGGTGGAGTTGAATTGCTACTCTAGCTTCACTTTGCATATTATATAAGTTCCACTCAATAACACTCACACACACTTGAAGTTCTAACAGAGAATTAGCAAAATGGTTATGAATGTGAAGGGCTCCATTTATAGGAAAGCTTGTGACCAATCTAAGCTTTACTCAATGAATTAAACCATTGGAATGGAGAAGAAGCTGATGGTTATGGAGGATTTGGTAGAAGAGTACCATATAGGCCACTCCCCTTCTCATAATTTGCTAGCTTTGTTTTTGGTAAGGAGGGACTAGGCCAATGGCTTATTACGTGAAGAAGAAAAGGGTGACACTCAATTTGGGACATTCTAATTCTCAGCATTTGTATTACTACTAGCACACGTAGGTTTATTTAACACTTTGTCGACAATTGAGCATACATATACACCCACTCATACACTACACATAAAATCATATACTCCATGTACATTGATTTATTTCAAATAATATTTACCCTAGACTAGGATATAATTTAATTAGGCACCAATATTACTTATAATTAATTATTTATTTAATCAAAGTTACTTTCTCTCATAGGTTTAAAATACACATTTAAATACTCCCACACATATCATGATGTCACATAAGACTTTTTCATGCAACTTGGTTAATTACTTAAGTCAAGCTTACTTTTGTCACATAGTGTTTATATAATTCCAATGTCACACCTCATCTTTTATTGAATGAAAAACCTTATTATATGTGATTTCTCCTTACATACTATTATTCATGATAATTAATGAATGACAAATAAATCAACCCCATTATGTAATTATTTATTTATTAGTAATACTAATTAATTTCATCATTAGTTAAATTAGTACTTTCTCATTTCATCATCTTGCCACACTAGGCATAACTTCACAAGCTTAACAAAGCTTCTCATCACTTCTACTACATTGCTTAATTATCATACGCTTACCCAATTAAATTAATTACCACACTCATGCCAATATATATATATTTATATTCAAATAAATATGCAACCAATCTTTATTCTCAATATTATAATGTATTAAAATTCGCGGGTATTACAAGAGGACCATGAGGTACCTCAAGAGATCAAAGAATGGATCGAAGACAAACCCAAGCCAAATCTTGATCAAACCACCTCTTTTAGCCTCAGAACCTCTGAAAACCCCAAACAAATCCATATTGGTACGGACCTCACTCCAAACCAAAGGAATGACATAGTCCTCATGCCCAAATCGGGAGGGAAGGTGCGAGTCTGCGTGGATTACAGGGATTTGAATAAAGCTTGCCTCAAAGATAATTTTCCCGTGTCATTCATCCACATACTCATTGATAATACAGCTCAATACGACATGTACTCCTTTGCTGATTGCTTTGCGGGGTACCATCAAATCATGGTTGCTAAAGAGGATGGTGAGAAAACTGCATTCATCACTCCTTGGGGAACCTTTTGCTACAGACGGTTGTCATTCAGCCTCATCAATGCCGGAGCTACCTACCAGCAAGTCATGATGGCTCTTTTTTCACGATTTAATGCACAAAGAGATAGAGATCTATGTGGACGACATTATTATCAAATCCTGAAGGGAGGAAGACCACATAGACCATCTAAGAAAGCTCTTCAACAAGTTGTGTAAGTACAACTTGAAGTTGAATCCAGCCAAGTGCACCTTTGGCGTTAAATCAGGCAAGTTGCTAGGATTCCTAGTCAGCCACAAATGGATTGAGCTGGATCCCACCAAAATCCAGGCCATCACGAAAATGCCCATTCCTCAGATAGAGAAAGAAATACGGAGATTTTTGGGAAGAATCAACTTCATTAGCAGATTCATCTCCCAACTCACAGCAACCTATGAGCTTATCTTCAAGTTGTTAAGGAAGAACTCCTCCATGAAATGGAATAATGAGTGCCAAAAGGCCTTCCTTAAAATTAAAGAGCAGCTAGTCAAAGCTCCTATTTTGGTACCACCCAGGGATGATGTTCCTCTGTTCATGTACATGTCCATCAATGACAATGCCATGGGCTGCGTTTTGGGACAGAAAGACGATAGAGGCTAAGAGCGAGCTATCTATTACCTCTGCAAAAGATTTAGTAGCAGTGAACACAAGTACACTCTTACTAAGAAAACTTTGTGTGCTTTAGCATGGGCTTCCGTGAGGTTACAACATTACCTCCATGGTCACACAACCCATCTCGTATCCCGCGTGGATCCTCTCAGGTACGTGTTTCATAAACCAATGTTAAATTGTCGACTGTCAAGATGGCAGTTAATCCTACAATAATTTGACATTGTCTACGTGATGTAAAAGTCTATCAAAGGTCAAGGAATTGCGGATCAACTGGCCGCCGCACCTTCAGGGGATTTCTAACCCTTGGAAACATACTTCCCCGATGAAGGCGTAATGACAGTTAAGCAACACCATCAGTACGACGCACACCAATCATGGAAGATGTATTTTGATGGAGCTATAAACATAGAAGGTTCTAGGGTCAGAGCAGTTCTAGTATCCATTATGGGGGGAGCAGCATCCCGTCGCCGTCAAATTATAGTTTGCCAATATTAACAATATAGCTAAGTATGAAGGCTGTATCATGGGGCTAAAACTTTCTCAACCAATGGCCATCAGACGATTAACTGTCTTTAGGGATTTCGAATTAGTAATCAGACAAACTACAGGAATCTATCACACCAAAGGGCTACATTTGTTACCTTACCATCGGCAGGTTGTACAGATGGCTTTAGATTTTGAAGAAATATCCTTCCTCCACATTCCTCGGAATAAGAATGACTTTACAGATGAGCTAGCAACCTTGGCCTCCTTGATCAACATACTTGACAAGGAAAACATGCCAGCCATCACATTTTCCCGACAAAAGGCTCCAGCCTATGGGGACTACATTGGAGAAGTATCGGATGAGCTACCTCCCATCTAACACCCTTGGGTATCAATATATCAAAGAGTATCTGCAAGATGGATCTACACCCGCTAAGGCTAGCCCGACTGAAAGAAGACGAATCCATCGACTGGCTATGAAATTCTACCTAAGCAGAGACGCACTCTACAAAAGAGATGCAGAATTAGGTCTCCTCAGATGTCTGAACAAGTACCAAGCTCAGAGGCTCATGGATGAAATCTATGGTGGAGTATGTAGCCCATATACGAGCGACCACCTACTTGTCAAGAAGATCCAAAGAACAGGGCATTACTGGCAATCTCTTAAAGCTGACTGCGATGATCACGTCAAAAGATGTTACCAATGCCAAATTCTTGGGAATACTATCCATGCCCCTCCAAGGGAGCTCTATAATATAAGTTCACCCTGGCCCTTCTCAATGTGGGGAATGGACGTTATTGGGCCCATCGAGCCCAAAGCCAGTAATGGGCATCAGTTTATCTTCACCATGATCGACTACTTCACCAAATGGGTAGAAGCGGCCTCCTTCCCCAGGGTTACAAAAGAAGTTATCATTGTTTTCATCAAAAATAATGTCATTTGTCGATATGGACAACCAGAGGTAATTGTATCAAACAATGCTAAGAACCTCAACAACAAAAAGATGGAGGAGTTATGTAGTAAATTCCACATCAAACATCTCAACTTCGTTATCTACCGTCCAAAGATGAATGGTGCTATTGAAGCGGCTAACAAAAACATCAAGAAGATCATGAAAAAGATGTCTACCAATCACAAAGGATGGCCTGACTTATTGCCTCTGACTCTGTTAGCCTACAGAACATCAATGTGCACTTCCACTGGGGCAACCCCCTACTCATTAACCTATGGGATGGAAGCAGTGCTCCCCATAGAGGTATAAATAGAATCCCTCAAAGTGTTGATAGACGCTCAGCTAGATGAAGACTAATGATTACAAGATAGGTATCACTAATTGTCTCTAATAGACAAAAGGCGAACCACTGCTATCTTCCACGGTCAATTATATCAACAAAGGATCGCCAGATCCTATAACAGGAAAGTCTGGCTACGATAATTTAAAAAACATGACTTGGTTTTGAAGAAGATCATTGATAAAGAAGATCAGTCCAAAGGAAAATTTGCCCTGAACTAGGAAGACCCATTTGTTGTCAAGGAGGTTTTGACAGGAGGCGCTCTAAGATTACAGGAGATGGATGGCGATGAATTTCCGTAACTCATTAACTCGGACACCGTGAAAAGGTACTATGTCTGAAGTTACCATCAAGAAAACATCCCGGTTGTGGGTCACCAGATCCCCAATCAATTCAAGTTTTCTAAACCTCATTACATACAACTTTCTTCACACCCATTTGCCTCATCAGGGACAATCATACTTTCCAACCAGCAGCCTGGTTTTTGGATCACCACATCCTTCAGTCTTCGTAGGTTTTCAAAACCTTTTCACACTTTCAGGTTATCCCACCAGGGATTAAACCTTTCACACCTTCAAGTTATCCTACCAGGGATTTAACCTTTCACACCTTCAGTTTATCCCACCAGTGATTAAACTTTTCACACCTTCAGTTTATGTTGGGTAAAATCTAATTACGCATAACACGCAAATATACGTGGTCAACAAGTAATACAGTGAAAGTAGAGTATCTTTCACATGAGGAATTATTTAATAAAAAGTCACCAAGTACTAACCCGTAACCAACTCAATCTTATTTAAACGAATGAATTTCAAATTATATAATTACACTAATTCTAATTACCACTAATTAAAAATCAGATTACGGAGATTTAAGATCACAACTTCACGTATTGCTTCATTTAAGTTAGCACACTTCTCATTAATTATTTTCTATCATGAATTGTTATTCAAGAACACTAAAACAGATAAAATCACCTCTCGATGCATAATACACATACTCACTTCAATCCACAGATGATAGAATTAAGCAAGACACCCCAATTAACTAATCCACTATATCTCTATGTAAATTAGAATTAAAAGGATTTAAAGCACAAGTTCTCTATAAGATTACATATGGCGTAAAGGCATATCTCTATCCTAAACACGAATCATGAATTCCATCTATGCAAAAATCACAAACACATGTTATCATGATAAGATCTAAATCAATACTTCATCTCTCGAGTTCATATAGATCATCACGATAATTGATGGCCAATCAATTAAACAATTAAGTCCAAATCACAATAGACAATCCTCACAATAGAACATAATAATTGATAGCAAAGCATATTAAAATAAACTACACAATAAGATCCATTGTAATCTCAAACAAAGAACTAGTTCATTGAATTAAAACTAAGAATTCATAATTGAATAAACAATAAAAGACAAAGATAGAAGAAGATGAGAAGATAGAATCTATTGTCTGTAGATTTGGTGATCTCTCCTTGCTCCTACTTTGAATCTTCAACGGTCTCCAAGTTGCTTCAATCTTCAAATCTAACAAGAACTAGTGTTTTCACCTATTCTACTCTAATCTAATCTAATGGAACCCTCTCTCTCTCTCTCTCTAATCTCTCCTTTAATCCTTGTGTTTCTCCTCCTTTTATAAGTCTCTTTATATGTCTTTAAGTCCTCCTGGAAGTCCTTGAGTCAATCGAATCGAAACAATCCTTCCCAAACTCAAATTTGGCCAAAATTTGCCTATTCTGCTCGTAACCCCGCCCAGGCGGGGGTTTATACTTGTAAAGAGCCCGTCCCGACTGGCTAAGGGTCTGTTGTCCAGTTGGTACCCCCACCCCGGCTGGGGTTTTGTGAAGGAAAAGCCCGTGCCGACGGGGGTCCATTTCCTGCCATAGTGTCATCTGGTAAAACGGCCATAACTTTTGATCCAAGAGGAGTTATGGGGCCTGCCACCTATCAAATCGAATCTATCGACGAGCTCTACAACTTTCATTCTTTGAGATTTGACAGATTAGGATTGGACAAAGGTCGAAATTGGGTTGGAAGTGACTGCTATGCAAATGACCACCCAAAATAGTGAAGTTCAACGTCCGTTGGTACAAAGATCATAACTCTTACATCCGAACTCCAATTGGAATGATTCAAGATGTTTCGAAAAGCTAAGAAGAAGCTCTACAATATTATCCAAGTTCCAAGCCAAGAACATGTAATGAACATGAAAGCCCAAACGATGTCCGGATTGCTTTTCTTTACGATTTCGTACCAATTCTTTGCAATCACAACTCCCACGCATGTAATCTACAAAATAAACACAAAATGCATGAAAAGTAACTAAGAAACATGAGATTAAGCAACTAATTCAAGTAAAAGATACCGGATAAGTAGGTATAAAACCTACTTATCAGTTTATCCTGTACAAGGGATTAAACTTTTGGGTTACAATCCGTCCTGTACATGGGGCGAACTACGTCGACCTAATCTCCCCAATACACAGGAGTATGTAGGCAGCCATTTTATATGGTCTGGTCGCACTATAAAAAAAATAAAAATATTTCTACACACTTCTCACCACAACAAAAATAAAAACAAACACATCTCTATGCCACTTTGCTATATACAGCGTTGAACCTTTACATTAGGTTCGAACTACGCAGACCTGATTTCTTCTTCAACAGAAATACGTAGGTAGCCATTCATGGTTCGGTCTTACCCCCTACCAAAACACAAAAACTTGTCAATGGTACTGGGATCACATTTTAATCCACCACATTTCATCGGCTTCAAACCTAAGGGATGGAACTACCTGACCTCCCCACATAAATGAGAGAATCGGCGACCATTTAAGCTGCGGTTGAGTCCTCAAAGAGAAACACCAATCCAAAAGAGATGGAACTAACTGGGCTCCCTCATACAAAGAAGTACCGGTGACCATCTATGGTGCGGTCAACCTCAGAGATGAAAGCCACACTCCTTTCTACATCTCCATAGACCAGTCCCAAGACACCAAAGATGGTAGGGAATACATACAAATCAACTATCCATTCTAAAAGACCCTGAGGTATCTCAATGTCCATCCATCAAGGAGGAGTTCAGGATACATTAAGATCACAAGCCCTGGAGAAACAGACAAATATTAAGCAAGCAACGAGGCACAACTAAAAGGGAATGATCAAAATATGTTTCCCTACCATATATAACGTTGTTTGATATATACAATATGTACTGTACATGAAAAAATAGCTAAGCTAGTCTATGCAGGAAAATATAAGCCCATCGACAAGTCAGTGTGTATGCGGGCTATCAAGTCCAACATGGCATCCCTCTCAGGAGAATGAGGTAACGCTGTGATCTCCTGCCCAAGGATCTCTACATGAGTCAACAGATCTATAGTCAACTGCATGGTGGCACTATGCTCATCAATATATGTGTTCATCTTTGCAATAATGCCAGAAGTAAGGGACCTCACTACAGTACTATATGTGACATCGATATCTCGGGCAGATATAGCTCCATCCCGCTCAACAATCACTGCATCTCTAGGTGATCTGGCCTCATCCCGCTCAGCTACAGCGATATCTCTATGGGCTAAGGTATCATCTCTTTCTAATAGAGCGGCATCTCTCCCATCAAGATATGTCAACATTAAGGCCCTAGCCTGATCTCTCTCAAAGGTCATCAGATGAAGACTCTGCTCGAAATACTCTGCTAAATGCTGGATCACAGTGGCAGTCATGTTGGGAGATTCTACATAAGCTGCTAGCAACCCGTTGAATAGCTCCTCCTCTATGCGAGAATCAATGTCCTCCATGGGCTCTCCACCATCTGAATCAATCTCTAGAACTGTGGATATTACCGCAGTCGATGCAGTCTCTGTCTCCATCCATGTAGAATAGTCTGTCGAACAGCCCGGATGGTTAACAGTAAACTCAGCACTCTCACGCTGATCCTAACAGGTATACACACTTGATCTATCCTTTACTGATAAATGGCGAGATGACAAACGCTAACCTAATGCCCCCTGAAAAGGATGGACATCTTGAAACTAGTCAAACTGTGACATCACAGCCAGTGGGTGATATGTGGTCATGCCCCTCAAATAAGCCAGAAGGAGATAATCCATGCCCAGCGCATGAGTAATGAAGCTGTAGGGTGAACTAAGCCCTGTACACGAGAAAATGTCAATGGATCCCCGATCCCTGCCAAGAACACCGACCAGGATGTAGCGTTGATGAGTGAGTTTTATACTCATAATTGAGTGCGTTTAAGCTTAATCTTTTGGTTGATTTTAAGTGTTTATGTCTATCCATACATGTTTTATGTTGTTTTGTAGGAATTGGGACAAAAGTTACTTGGATAGACGTTTGGGGTAGCTAGATTCGCGTTTTCGGCTTGCCATTTACACAATTGTCACTTCAGAGCCAATTTGAGTATTTCTCTGGACCTTATTTCAAAAAACTTAAAGAATGAAAGTTGTAGATCTACGTCTCCTCTTTGTGGAACATCTTCAATCATCGAAATTGAAGTTCGGACGAAGAAGTTATGGCCATTTTCCCAAAGGACGTCTGAGTAAAAAATTTCCAGAATTGTTCCAGCGCCGGGAAACAAGACTTATGCCCTGCGTCGGGGCCCTAGGAGGCAGTGTGTCAGCGCCGTGCCCAGCGCCGAGGCACTGGGGAAGAGATTGGTGAGGCTTGGACGTGTTTTGGAACGAATTTTGACACTTTTTTGACTCCAAATATGATTGGGTTTGTTCATAAGCTAAAAATTAAACTTGTAACCTATAAATACATGATGTCAGGCATAAAATGAAAGGGGATTACATAGATTAGATTAGAGATACACTCCATTATATTAGACATTAACTCTAGTTCTTATTAGTTTTAGAGATTGAAGCAACTTGGAGATCATTGAAGATCAAGAGCAAGAGCAAGAGGGGAGCATCAGATTTCCTGACAACAGATTCTATTCTTTTCTCTTATCATACTTTTATCTTTTAATGTCTATTCAGTTATGTATTCTTAGTTTCAATTCATTAATTATGAACTAACTCTTTTATTAAGATTTCAATTGAACCTTTTATGTCTATAAATTAGTTATTTGATTCATTCCAATTATTTATGTCAAAGTGAATTATTTATCTTGTCTTGAGCTTATTGATTAATTATTCGATCAATAATTACCTTGTTACTCTAGAAGGAATTGAAAGAGGAATTCTAGGGTTTGAACTGGACATGATAACATGTGACTTAGTTATTTGCATGGTGAATAATTAAGTTTGTGAATTGAATGGAAATATCTGTTCACCGCATGTAACACATAAGGAATTGGAATTGAAGGAGTTTAATTCAATTATTTTGCATAGGAATATAGCAAGATTAATCTGGATTAAATAGAAGTCAATTGATCACTTGGAAAAGGACTTTTGGCATTTGAGAATTCTTGTTAACAATTTAGTAGGCATAATAATTGGGATAATTGGATAATTGATTTATAGTTCATAATTTGGGATATTGAAATCTTAATCTTTATTTATCTGAATTCAGTCATAAAGCTATTCAATTTAATTTGTTAATTTAGTTTTCTTAATTAGAAAAATCACGATTTGAGATTGTGTAAATAAAATTAGTTTGGTTAAGAATTAGTACTTGGTGATTTTTATTAAATAATTCCCCGTGGGAACTATACTCTACTTTCACTTTATTACTTGTTGACCGTGTATACTTGCACGTTTGTTTTGATTGTGAAATCGACCAACAAGTTTTTGGCGCCGTTGCCGGGGAATTAATTTAATAATTATTTACCAATATTAATCTCAATCAAATTAGTCTTAATTTAAACATTGTTATTAATTCTCTTTCATTTTTTTCCCTCTTTTTAGGTACCATGGATGACTTTGCGTATCAATGGCTATACACGAACATGACTCGACCAATGGAAATATGGAGTCCACCATCCACGCAGCTGGTAGCTATGGTTTGTAAGTTATGTGTTGGGAGTCATGCTACAGATTAATGTGCCATAAATGCTGAAACAGCTCAGTTCGTAAGAAGCTATAGTCGGTCTACCCAACCATATCTGAACCATAACGCGTATAATCTGGGTTGGAGAAATCATCCGGGATTTTCTTGGAGTAACAATCAAGCTCAAGCGCCTAGACAACAAAACACATCTGGATTTCAAAATCAGACTCAACAACAACCAGAGAGGAAATCAAGTTTGGTAGAAGCCTTGGAAAAATTCATTAGAGCTACTGAAAAAAGGAACGATGAACAAGATAAAATATTGAATCAAGTAGAGCTGAATATGAAAAGCCAAGGTGCATCGATAAAGAATTTGGAAAATTAATTGGGGCAGATAGCACATCCGTTGAATAACCTTCCACATGGAATAGTCCCTAGTGATACAGAGATAAATCTGGGCAGAGATGAGCATTGCAAGGTTGTGACTTTACGTAGCGGAAAAGAATTTCAAGAGACTCTCAAGGACACAAAAAAGGGACAACGCAACAAAGGAACAACTAATCAATGCCTCGAACATTTGTCCTCAATACACTTGGCTCTATGACATGGATTCCGAGACAAATGGAGAGCCCGAACAAAATCTGCAACTAGATAAACCACAAGATGTTGAAAGAGAGGAAATAATTGGGAACCAAGAAAAGGAGATCGACGAAGAGTTAACTGTAAAATTCAACGAAGATGAGCCGATTTTGATAGTGACCCACGTACCTTCTCCACCAAAGTTTAAGAATTCGGGTAGTTTTGTAAAACCATGCCCAATTGGCAGTCATGTCGTCAGCAAAGCTCTTTGTGACATGAGAGCTAGCAAAACTTTAGAGCCATGGTGGGACGAGAAAGGGAAGATAGAAGAGGAACATTTTATGTTTAACAAGCATCCATGCCATAATTTGATCACAAACACAATTGGGAAAGCACCTATTGGTTTGCCATACTTAATGGGGATCCTATATAAAAAGATCATGCTAGATGACTAAAATTCAATAGCCATTTCAAATGGGAACCTCCCAAAACAGACATTATTTCTGATGGATGGAGGGTTCCTCAATTTTCGTAGGGGAATTGGATAGAGAATTGAAGAAGTCAGGCTGAGACTATAAAACAAGCGCTTATTGGGAGGCAACCCAAGTTTAATATTTAATTTTTTGTTATTGGGTTTTATATTAGTAGCTTTGAATTGGCATTTATTTAGGAATTAATAAAATTGCTTCGTTCATGGTTTTACAGGTTAGTCAGGTTAAATTCAAGTGGTGCCCAATTGGTTCCATGTGCCTAGCCTATTCTCCAAACTTAGCTAACAAGGAGGAATATTGCTATATTATATCAGGGAAGTCATCTCTTTTAATTTTTCATATCTTAGCCATTGAGGACAATGTCTGTTTTAAGTTTGAGGGTATTTATCATGTTTAGTATTTACTTGGGCAATGTTTTAATGGAATTTGATTTTGGCCAATGATAAGTGTGTGGTTGATATTGTAAACTCTTGGAGAATTAATGAGCATGCTTAGTCTATATTTTAACTCATTAGTTGGTTTTCACATTACTTGCAAAATTTTTGAAAAATTTTACACATCCATTTGTTTTGCCAGTTGGGATTGACATTTTTTTTTGGCTAAATGCTTATGAAAGATACCATTGCAACTTGAGAAATCTTATTTGAGCATCATTCGAAGTGAAAATTAGGCACTCACATAAGTTTGGGGGAAACCTTGGGGTATTTTTTTTTAAAAAAATATTGGAACCTTCCCGAGTTGAATAATTGAAGCATGTGGTGGGTCGAGATGGAGCGTAAAACGCACTCCCCATAAACACAGGCACGAGATGGAGCGTAAAATGCACTCGTTCAATGAAAAGTGAAAAACGAGATGGAGCGTAAAATACACTCGTTCATGAAAAGTGGAAAGTGAGATGGAGCGTAAATTGTGATTTTTTTCTAAATTGTGTTTTTGCTTGAGGACAAGCAAAGGTTTAAGCTTTGAGGTATTTGATGAGTGAGTTTTATACTCATAATTGAGTGCGTTTGAGCTTAATCTTTTAGTTGATTTTAAGTGTTTATGTCTATTCATGCATGTTTTATGTTGTTTTGTAGGAATTGGGACAAAAGTTACTTGGATCGACGTTTGGGGTTAGATTCGCGTTTTCTGCTTGTGATTTATACAGCAGTCACTTCATAGCCAATTTGAGTATTTCTCTGGACCTTATTTCGAAAAATTAAAAAATGAAAGTTGTAGATCTACGTCTCCTCTTTCCGGAACATCTTGAATCATCGAAATCGGAGTTCGGACGAAGAAGTTATGGTCATTTTCCTAAAGGACGTCCGAGCAGAAAATTTCCAAAATTGTTCCAGCGCCGGGGCACCCAAACAAGGCTTATGTCCAGTGTCGGGGTGCTAGGAGACAGTGTGTCAGTGCCGTGCCCAGCGCCGGGGCGCTGGGGAAGAGATTGGTGAGGCTTGGACGCGTTTTGGGATGCATTTTGACATTTTTTTTTGACTCCAAATAGGATTGGGTTTGTTCCTACGCTAAAAATTGGACTTGTAACCTATAAATACATGATGTAAGGCACAAAATAAAGGGAGATTACATAGATTAGATTAGAGATACACTCTATTATATTAGACATTAACCCTAGTTCTTATTAGATTTGGAGATTGAAGCAACTTAGAGATCATTGAAGATCAAGAGCAGGAGCAAGAGGGGAGCATCAGATTTGCTGACAACAGATTCTATTCCTTTCTCTTATCATACTTTTATCTTTTAAAGTCTATTCAGTTGTGGATTCTTGATTTCAATTCATTAATTATGAACTAACTCTTTTATTAAGATTTCAATTGAACCTTTTATGTCTATAAATTAGTTATTTGATTTATTCCAATTATTTATGTCAAAGTGAATTGTTTATCTTGTCTTGAGCTTATTGATTAATTATCTGATCAGTAATTACCTTGTTACTCTAGAAGGAATTGAAAGAGGAATTCTAGGGTTAGAACTGGGCATGATAACATGTGACTTAGTTATTTGCATGGTGAATAATTAGGTTTGTGAATTGAATGAAAATATTTGTTCACCGCATGTAACACATAAGAAATTGGAATTGAAGGAGTTTAATTCAATTATTTTGCATAGGAATATAGCAAGATTAATTTGGATTAAATAGAAGTCAATTGATCACTTGGAAAAGGACTTTTGGCATTTGAGAATTCTTGTTAACAATTTAGTAGGCATAATAATTGGGATAATTGGATAATTGATTTATAGTTCATAATTGGGGATATTGAAATCTTAATCTTTATTTATCTGAATTTAGTCATAAAGCTATTCAGTTTAATTAGTTAATTTAGTTTTCTTAATTAGAAAAATCACGATTTGAGATTGTTTAAATAAAATTAGTTTGGTTAAGAATTAGTACTTGGTGATTTTTATTAAATAATTCCTCGTGGGAACGATACTCTACTTTCACTTTATTACTTGTTGACCGTGTATACTTGCATGTTTGTTTTGATTGTGAAATCGACCAACAAGCGTCTATACACTCCGCTGGCTGAAAGGAGTAAGACATGGCTATCTCATGGGAAAAACAATACCCATGCCGTCGGAACGTGCCAATCGGTCTCAGGTGTGACATGAACCACACATACAACAAGACCGAGCTGCCTATGAACACCCCTACAGGATAGGTGTGGCAATACGTGGCTGACCTCAATGTCTCTATCACAATTATCAGAACAATGGTATGACCCTCCCTGAGAGCTCTCACCGCCATCACAACACCGATGTTCAGTTCATCCATGTACAGTGACATGTATAAATAAGCCACTACGCACATCACGAGTACGTCTACTCTGGCCATATGCAACTGATCCTCTAATGAGGTGAAATCCCCATAGTGTTGTGTATAGCTGTCCACTAAGCCAAATTTGTCTATCAAAAAATGCTGGGACACTACATGACCGAATGTAATCTCATCCTTCGCTACTCTACGCCTCAACCCAATGAGGGTAATGAACTGTTGGCACATATCTCCGACAGCCATCCGAGCGCAAGGCATGTCCAATGGCAAAGCCGTCAACCGCTCATACTCCTCTAAGGTAGGAGTCAACTCCTGGATCTCAAACCAGAAAACCTGCCTCTCCGGTACCCAATGCTTAAGCATGCCATCTACAAAGGCCAATGGAATCTGGAACATCAGGAGGGTCATGATTGCGGCAACAACTGATCTACAATCACCCTGTCTGAAGGGGATACACTATCATACCAAGATCTCAAATAGGAGGCCACCAATACTGGTGGGGTATGATCAATACGGCTAACTGTCGAGGAAGACATCTACGTGGGCCGTATTATAAGACCATCTGGGGGTTAATGCTTAATATCTCTAGACATACATATGCATGACATAATACATGCATGACATATAATAGAAGACAATATGATGTAGGGAGTGGAAAACAGTAAATACATTCCTAATTCATCATCATCTAAATACATCATCTCTGTTTAGCTAAAAAAATACAGGGAAATGGGGTACAGACCCCCTACGACTATTAAAGGCCTATCAAAAGATATAATGAGAATGGGGGCACAACCACCCAGTATCTAACAGAGGCCTATCAAAAGATATAACAAGAATACACATCAGAAGAAGACAATGGTGTATATGTCTACATCATCAATCCTGTCCACCTGATGTAACTCCTCCTGAGTCACTAGATCTCTCCCAAGAGGGATGTCAGGCCTATACAAGGGAGGATCTGCATCGGCAAAACCATATGGGTCATTTGAAGGACCAGCCTCCGAGCTGGAAGGATAAAAAGTATCCGCCTTTAAAGGATCTTTGTCCAAATGCTGGATGAAAAAATGTGCCCGGTCCAACTGTCGGGTCAAACTGTTAATCTGTGTCAAATGAGTCAGATCTCGGACACAGGCCATCTAATCTGCCATCATCATGGATCCAGGAATCATATCCTCCATGAACTGAGTGGTGTGGGTCTGGGCTCCGATTGTACGAGGGGACCACCAGCGGTATAATGCCTTTTGAGTAATTGGACCCTCTAACAAAGTAAAGCCGTCAAAGCCCATCAGCGGGATATCACTGACAGGAGAATTCGACACAGGCCAATAACGCCTGGAAGGAGGCAAGATCGGTACACAAGTCTCTCCAATGGTGCTCCTAATAGCATGCTCTCCTAAATAGAACTCCTATCCTCAATCTGTGAAGAGAGGAATTAGGCGGGTGGACATCACATACTCGACACCAGTCGGGTATCCATCCTCAAAGTCGATGGTCAAATGATCCCCAGAGTAGGGAACCCAAGTCGACTCCAACTGTAAGCGACAATGAGTGAAATCCTCAGCTACAGTAACCTCCGCCAAAATGGAGTGATGTCATCGCCATCCTCGTGGATAGGTATCTAAACCTAACACACTAATAGGATGCAAACATGGAAGCCTCTCATAGACCCAAAATTGTCAACACAAAGGCAAACATCTGCTGTCAGTCAACACTCTTAACTTGTACATAGGAAATTAAAAGACAAATATTCACCAGCAAAAATGGGTAAAATCCTAGCCAAGCCTCTATCAAGCCCTACGAACGCATGCGCATTCCCCTAAGGAAATAGGCAAAGGTGTAGGAGCCCCAATCATACTCTCCAATATGGTCCACCTCCTGACTGGCGCTGATCAAAGAGAATGACACCGTGGAAGAGTGCGATCCCTGACTCTCACATCAGTGGGCATGGGCTCACTCAATAGCCCATTCATAGCATCTACGCTCATAGGACCCATACGGATGGTCCTGCCCTTGAGCGCCTCAGCCGAAACTCCTAGCAAAGATCTGACGGTAGTCAGGGTAATGTTCGACGTACAAGGCACTAGCGCCCCTCCAAACTCCATACCGGTGATAAACCGCCAATCCATCGGTGTCATCATCACCTCACAGTCTAACAAATGGAGAGACTGGGTCTGGTGAAACCAGTGCTCAGATAATGCACTGAGGTAACCCCAGGGACAACGGCGGGGAAGATTGGAAAAGAACACCCCAAAGCCCCAACCATGCACAATCTCTCGGTAGTCTAGATGCAGAGCCTGATATAGAGAGTGTATGCTGAACCAGTTCCCTCGAGGCTACGTAAAGCCGAGAATCTACACCACAAATGCATATCAACATCAAAATCCTTGCTCCTCATCAATAGGAAAGAAGAAGATCAAACCCAGCTTTCACCTCATTTGCATGCAAGTAAACTGAGGGGTGGTGACTCAAATCCCCCAGAAGATCTGGAATCGTCACATTAATGCCTAGAAGATCCATGCGGGGAGCATGAGTAGCAGGAGCTGGAATCGCAACCGGTACATCGTCCTCCTCGTCCTTAACATCCGGTACATTAACTCGGACAGGACGAATCACCGCCTCGACCAAACGACGAGGCTGTCTGACTGAATGGAGTCGAGGCACTTCAGAAGCCCTCCTTTGCACACCTGTAGTGGTCCTGCGAAAACTACTCGGCTAATCCGGATCCATAATATCTAGACACAAGTCTCCAAATTACCTCAAAAAGGGTGTGGTAAATTCTAACTTGGAGCTTTTCAAATGCATTTTATGACTACATGCATGCATACATTACTTTAACATACGGCTATAGTAGAGTTAAAAATGTATGACTACCTAATGCTTAGACTTATGCAAAAATTTTGCCAGAGTTTCCTTTGTAACAAGGACTATCCACATGCACAAATGCATGAGTACGTGGCCATTCAGTAGCACACCTACCCACAGTCATAAACATTATATATGCATACAAATGTCAAAGTCATAAATTCGTAAGGGTAGCCTAAATACCAGGATTACTTTTCTTTACTACCTTTGCTCATTCGTACTCAAATAGGATAAGAAATAGCTGAAAAAGGTGTCAATCTGACTATTTCAAAAGTCAAATTTTTTCACATCATTATGTTCAGCATGGTTAAATACTAACATTTACTATGTTGAATATTTTTTATAAAGTCATATGAGCAAGCATATTTTCTACTATGTGTTTAGACGCATTACATGTGATAACTCATTTTCCAATGGACAAAAACTGGAATAGAAGACATGCATACGTTACTAGGATAGTGTAAAACACTTGTACAATGACAGAATTTGTTAAAATCGGCCCAAACTCAACGGATTTGAAGAAAAACTCTCGGATTCTGGGAGAGCCCCAAATTCGGGTCCCAAATCACTACAGATCCGGTACAATCATTTTATAACTATTGCGAAAGATATAAACATAAATTGTTTATACAATAAACTTTACACACTATTCCCAAGGGCGAGTAACCTTAACTTATACACAATTCATAACCTACATATAACATTATTATTATAATATACTATTACAATTTAGCTGTACATATTATCCCAAGCTGAACTTGGCTTTATCCTTTACTGTATCCGAACGTATTCGTCTTATCTGCAATGTTTATCATGATATAGCAAGGGTGAGCAATACGTTTGTCCAATAAGTTTAAGTTCAATAAATTAAGGATATATCATGATTGAAAGAATTGAACAAAAAGCTGGCTACAGTTCTACAATATAATTGTGAACTAGCATGAACAAAGTTTACATAGCTGAATGAACATGAAACATGAACATATATATATATATATACATATATATATATATATATATATATATATATATATATATATATAAGGACCGAATGGTAATGAAGGTGATCAGTCTTTCATACCTGATGAATACATGCAGTATGCACAGAGTGCGATTTAGTAATTCTTAGACATGGAAATCAGCAATGATTAATCACAAGTATATTTGAATGAAACAACTCAATGTTGAGTTA
Source organism: Panax notoginseng (assembly GCA_016801055.1). Classification (NCBI taxonomy): domain Eukaryota; kingdom Viridiplantae; phylum Streptophyta; class Magnoliopsida; order Apiales; family Araliaceae; genus Panax; species Panax notoginseng. The sequence continues at coordinate 71,890,792 of CM029015.1, read as the reverse complement.
AGAAAAATTTATCTGTTCCGATGTTTACCGTTACGCAATCTATTTAGCTTTGACTGAAAACCTAATATAAATTATATCGATCTACAATATTTAAAATAATCTAAACACGCTAACACATAATCCTATCAGTCTATACAGCACATAAGACCTAGTATCAGGTCAAACTATTTCAGTTCGAATTGAATCCGATATATTCTGACATCCCGACGGTCTAGTCGGATAAATATAAAGTTTAAGTTCAATTAAACTCTGCCTAACACTTAACAATTATCTTAGATAATTATATTATCAATCAAAATAATTTTCCAAGTCTCATACTAATTTTTACATAATAATTATCATTTATCATGATTTTTCAATCATTACTATCATATTTATATGCTTTAAATATTTTAATATTATATATTATAAGTTCATCTTTAAACTCTAATAAGTCAAATACCAAACCAGCAACTTGGAATCCAAATCCAGCAACCTGGATTCCAAATCCAGTAACCTAGATGGTCAATTTAGCAACCAAACTGCAATTCAACAAGCAGGATTCAACATATTTTTAATTCAGTAAACTACTTTTCAATTCAGCAATTTGGATGCATTAGATTTTTCAATCCAGCAAGCTGGATTCCATATTATTTTCACGAAAACACCAAATTAGCTTATTATTTTTCTATCCTTTGTCCAATCACATATACATATATTTTATACACAAAAAGTATTTTTCCAAAAAAATTCAACTTCCTTTAGTATTTTTTCAAAAATCATTTTTAGTGTGTAGCTTAACAAATTAGTCATATCACGCTTAACTCTAAAAATTTCCATCTCTTGACACAATCTTATACGTGTTATCGTGACCCTCCAGTTTAAATTTCGTGCCCATTGGAGTTATAGAACTCCGGTTATAGTTGTTTTCGTCAAAAAATCATAAAAATTTAAATAGTCATAACTTGGTCATTTTAAGTCGGAATGAGCCTATTTTTGGACAGGTTGTACTTTATACCATATATTTTCATGTCCCGAAAGGCCGGAATTTATTTCACAATTTAAGTAGTTGAAACAGCCCTTGGAAAGTTCTGGGCAGTAGCTATTTTGGAAAAATAAGTTTTTCGTACTTTGCTAAAAATAGTCCATACGGAAATCTACAACTCATTTTTCAGTGACTCCACTTGGAGATGTTAGAAAACTTATCAGAGTACCCTCCCAATTTTTTTCCAGAATTTTTGAATGTCCAAAAAATGATGAAACTACCCCTACCCTTGACTGTCCAAACACAGTCTTCTTTTCTCTCTAGACACGAAACTGTTTTGGCTAAAACAGTCATAACTTTTTCGTTTTAAAACATTTTTAGGAGATTTTTGAGCCCACGCGAAGCTAACTTCTGGGAATACAACTTTTATTTTGACCTTTTTCCAAATTCTAAACACAAAATTCAAAAAATTCCGTGTAAAGTGACTGACCCGAGTTTGTTTTCCAGTTTTGACGCTACTACTTTGAATGGTCATAACTCTTTGCCCCGAAATCGGAATTAGTTTTTTCTAGAGTATATGGAAAGCTTATTTAGTGTACTACAATATACCAAAAGCCCAGAATTTTTAGAGTACTCTAGCTAACCCCGAATCTTCTGTTTAGGGATAACAGTCACTAGCTTTTCTAAGCTTTATAAAAACTATTTTACTTTCTTTCTTTGGATCAAACTTTTAACACCTAAAATAGTTAGATCTACACATAATACCCTCTAAAATGTGTAGATCAATAGTTTTAAAGTTCAAAACATAAGTTCTTTATTTCATCAAATCATCAAAATATAAATACATAAACTAAGTGTTTAGGGTTTATACCTTTTCCCTTTTGGGGTTTTCTTCTTCTTGTTCTTGCTAGTTGGAGCTCTAAGTCATGAACAAAAGCTACTCTTCAACATCTCTCTAAGCCCCACGGCAACCCCCCATGGATTTTCTCTCTATTATTTTGTTTTTCTTTCCTTATCTATTTAGAATGAGATGGAAAAATTTATTTGCAAAATAGATGAGGGATATTTATAGTAGGAGAAATGCATATATATAACATATGTAAGTATATATAAAATCTCCCAAAATCCCTTCCATATCTTTTCATATCTTTACTAAATCTATCCAATATCTTTTCTCTTTCTCTCTCTAATCTCTACAAAATCTTACAAATCTCTTTTAAATCTCCCACAATCCTCATCTTGCTTGCAAATCTAGTTAAGATAATAAGGCTTAAATGGGAGAGTGACACATGGCATGGAGTTGTTGGAACAAATCTTGCCAAATTCAATTAACCATGTGCTAAATTTTGGGCCAACTTTGGGTCAATCCTTTACTTGTTTGGGCTCTCTAATAATTGTTTTGGGCCATGTATAAAATATCATAGTCCAATATACTTAATTTACATAACCTTATATATTTAATTAGGATTTCTAGTCCATTTGTTTTGGACTTTAAATAATTAATTCTACAATTCTTTTAATGTTTTGAGCTTACAAATTTAATTTCTTTGGGCTTTCCAATTAAATTGCTTGGGCCACTAGTATTCAGGTATTACTTTCATCCTTGGCTACTAGTTTATTAAATTTTAGGAATAGACACTCCATGATATTGGGCTCTCTAATTAATCACGTTGGGTTTTCTAATAAAAATATTTGGGCCATGAAAATAGATTAGGTCCAATACTTTTAATTCTATATTTTCCTAATTATTTAATTAGGGTTCTCATTTGCTAAATTACAAATTAAATCCTTACTCATGCACATTTATTTTATTAACTCAATTAGACTTGCTAATGGTTATAAAATTAATTAATTGGGATGTATAAAATAAATCTCTTGGGATTAGTATATATTATAAATACTATTATTCTCGCATACCATAACCTTTAAGTTATTCAATTTTTATTCCTAATATATAATTAGATTAAATTAGTTTCTTTTATTTGTTTATATTAATAAACAAATATAAACCATCACTTAATATTCATATTCATTACTCACATAACTTTTAACCCTTAGGATTTTATACTTAGCATTAGGGTTTGCTCATGTTACACTTATCTGATTCGTACTTGACCCTTAACACACATATATGATCATACACACAAAACATATACACTTATTCATTTAATCTTGAATAATTTACCACAAAATTTTTTAAATCCACAAAATTTCTTCCCATAAATCTCAAATCTATTCACTTATTGTATGTCTAGGATTATTATTCAACCTTTAATCCATCATTTAAGATTTAAATAATTATCTAAATTCTCGAGTCGTCACATTCACCCCTTCTTCTAAGAATTTTGTCCCTGAAATTCACCTTACACCTTACACTATACAGCTTACACCATTCATATACATCATCACATGCTACCCAAGTCACCTCTCACAACAGTAAAAATTTTCAAATAATGCTGAGGAGTCATATAGACTATTGTTTGTCATTTTCAAAAAGGTTATATGGAAATTCATCTGCAAACCGTCATAACTTACGGACATAGTGGGTAATTAGCCCGGTATGCCTTGTACTTATTAAGTACTGCTGGTCTGGTCTATTTCTCATCACTGCCATAGGCACAAAAATTTTACCTCAGTCTTATCATAGAATTCTGTACCAAAAAAATTTGGTTCGGGAAAGTTTTCAAAGAACGCTTAGAATTTTATAAACGTTGGTCTAGTCGAATCAAATAGCTTAGACACATATTGATAATCAAATTCAAATGAAATATTTAGGTATAGCCAAACCCCGTTGGCAAATTAAAAATTTAAAATTAGTTTGAAAATGACGTCATGATGTTGTACTGTATTAACAGCCCGTTTGAGGATGTCGTCATCAAGTAACTTTGTCATAACACATCATACAATAGTGGAACAACCATTTTAGATCAAATTCAACACTAAGTATTCCTATATTTATAACTCCATCAACTTTTTATCATCTCTGCACCAGGTTACATGGTACATAAGTGATAAATAAAAATATATTTTGATATTTCAAATCATTTTTGTCTAGCCGAAACAAGTAGCATAGACTATTCTTTAAACAGTTCAAAAATCATTGCAAATTAGTTTTATCATCGCAACAGGTAACGAGGTGTCGGTGGCCCGAAGTCCACGCATACACAATGGTCACCAAGAGTTGAGAATAAAAATTCATTTTCCAAAAGCACATAGTGCGTATTTAGCTTGATGTCAAAAATTTTGAGTCTAGCGTAGCTAGAAGATTTGGAAAAACCTATGTTTCCACTAATAATCAATTTCTTAGTAATCTATCTATTCCTATTATCCTTAATACTCCATTCACACAAAACTATACACAGTTCATCAAACTCGTACTTAATCCTATATTCTCTACCTATACCCTATCTATCTGTTATATACATGAGAAAATAATTATCTTCTCAACAGGTATATAGCAAATAGCGCGATACAAACCTAATCTTAACTCCCTTCTCAATATGAATTTCATTCAACTCGTATTCATAATCCTTTCCTGAATCTGTACTAATTCATAGTACAACTGACACACAGCATTCTTGCCTTTAAACTTTTCAATCATTAGATTGATTGTTTTTCCTGTTATCACCTTATCTGATCACGGGGTGATCTTATCGTATAAATTATGATTCCTTTCTATGCCTTGATCGTTTTGTTTTACGATCTCCGATCACTATACTTTTAGTCTTTTAGACTATATCTATTCATCACTATTATTCACCTTTATTATTAGAGTTAGGGAACTACGTATCTTTATAACTTGTCAAGATTCATCTTTGAATCTTACCGACTCACTAACTCTATTTGACTTAGCACTAATCCTAATCACTACGGCTATTGGCCTAAGGTATTCCTACATAAGGTTCATAACTAATAGCTTTGATACCAACTGTGATATCCCCAAATTTGGGTCCCAAATCACCGCAGATCTGGTACAATCATTCTATAACTATTGCAGAAGATATAAACATAAATTATTTATACAATAAACTTTACACACTATTCTCCAAGGTCGAGTAACCATAAATTATACACAATTCATAACTTGTCTAACATATAACATTATTATCATACTATAATATTACAATTTATCTGCACATATTATTCCAAGCTGAACTTGGCTTTATCCTTTCATGTATCCGAACGTATTTGCCGTATCTGCAATGTTTATCATGATATAGCAAAGGTGAGCAATAAGTTTTCCCAGTAAGTTTAAGTTCAATAAATTAAGGATATATCATGATTGAAAGAATTGAACAAAAGCTGGCTACAGTTCTACAATATAATTGTGAACTAGCATGAACAAAGTTTACACGGCTGAACGAATATGAAACATGAACATATATATATCTGGACCTTATGGTAATGAAGGTGATCAGGCTTTCACACCTGATGAATGCATGCATTATGCACAGAGTGCGTTTTAATAATTCTTAGACATGACAATTACCAATGATTTACTACAAGTATATTTGAATGAAACAACTCAAAGTTGAGTTAAGAAAAACTTACCTATTCCGATGTTTACTATAAGACCCCAACTTTTATGAATAAAGATAATTTTTTTTATAAATATCATTTTTGAATATTAAGCAGTGAATTTGATATAATGTTATACTTGTGGGTAATATTTATAAATTTTACAAAGTACGCAAGTTGTTAAAATATATTCTATTGGTCGGAGAATATTTGTTTTAACAGGAAATATTCGTACGACTGCTCAATCATTGGTGGACCCCACAACGGAATTATTGTCGAAATGAGAAAATGACAGAAATATCTTTTTATGAAAATAACAGTGGAAATTTTACCGTTAACTGTTGAAATACCCGGTGATAAAAGTACAGTAATACGCGTGGTTGCATAGTAGCACACGGTATTGATTATTGATGCTTACGTGAGAAGTCACTCAGTTATATTTAATTATTTCTACAGTAATTGATGCTTAGTATCTAACGTTATTTGATTCAATTATTGTCGATATTTTATATATTATTAAATCAATAATTGAGACGATACAGTTATTCATATTATTATTTGCAATATTGATGATGTCTAAAAAGTTCTGTCGAGGAGAGGCTTGGTCACCTAATTGCACGCCAATAGGGAAAAATCCTTATTGAAAAGCCCCTTCTTTTTTGGGAATGATCTGGTTGTTAAATATTGTGAATAACAATAATGATGAATAAATATTGTTAAAAATATTGAAAGAATATTTATGAAGTATTTGTTGTAAATTGTGCTTATTATATGGACCCCCATTTACCCATTTTTCAAAATAATCGGTAGAAAGTTATTTTAAGGGGGGGCCACGGGTGCAGGAAAGTCTTGGGGGGTGGCTGATTATGTTGGTCACGGAGGGAGTAAGATGTTATATATATATATATATATATATATATATATATATATATATATATATATATATATATATATACACACTGTGCGTCCGTGATTCTTCCTAAATAGTATCCTTTCCATTCTCCTATAAATAGGATGCTTAGTTAGAATTGAAAATCACACCAGAATCAGAGAATTCTTCTTCTATAATATTGAGAATATTTCTTCAGCGTTTTAAGAAGCTTTGAGCGTAGAAAATAGTGAAAATTTTCTTCAAGAATATCCTCGCTATACCAGTTGGAATACTCTTCTTTTTAAGGTAAGTGATATTATTTTTGTTCAGTATTCATATGAAATAATATTTTCTTCCATACTCTGTAGTATGTAAGTAATATTATTTCGTTTCAGATTTTAAATTCTATACACATTTTGTTAAAGTTTTGGCTTCTATACTCCATGAAATTAGTAGAATATCCTTGATATTTGTGTTTCATCCAGTATCTTTTCATGAAAATATTATTCTGAGCATTCTTGATAAGTTTTAACTTTTTCATACCGGAGTACTATTCACGGGGTTACTATTCCCGAAGTACTATTCACGAGATACTATTCACTCAGTTACTATTCACCCGGAGTACTATTTATGACAAAAATTGATTTCTTTTCGGTCCAAATCATTTTTGATACAATATTATTCTTGAATTTTACTCCACAAAGCAGTATCATATTGAAAATTTGGACATTATTAAATTTTGGATAAATTAAATTGTAAATCTTTAAAAATTTATCCTTTGCTTTCTTTTAATTGAATTCTTATATCATTGTCAGCATCCTCATGCTTATATTATAATGAAAGGCATCTGTGGTCGTAGTGCATAGATGGACTTGGTATGATTATGACCAGGGATTATTCGGTATAATAATGACCGTAATGTTACAAATGATGTGGTAAAAGTCCTCATTGGCCCGTAGTACATTGATGGACAGTTATTGGCATGATCATGACCATTGATGAAAACACGAATATCCTTGTCCCGTAGCGCATGGATAATTTATGGTCGTGATACTAATGAATATCATTGGCCGTAGTGTAGGGATGATGTGGATTATTTATTAAGCTGAGTCTCAGTGATAAAATTGATGATAAATTCTTTTAAATCATAGAGGATAGCAGATATCATGCTCTACATGACTCTTTTAATGGATTACTTGTTTCGCTGCACTTAAACTTGATGTCTATTATTTTTTATCATTTTAACACTGTTGAAGGCTAACGATAATTTATTCTGCATTATCTTAGTCATAATATTTCGTACTGGGCTAGTTGAGTTCACCCCTTTTCTTTCATTGTTCTCTTCAGGAAATGAGAATATAGTTGGGACTAGTCGGGGAACGGAGTGACGGTCCAGATGTTGCAATAGTAGTCCTCACTATTCTGTGAAATAGTGTGATAATAAATATATTGAGGAATTATTTTGAGTTTGAATACTGTCTAGAAGAAAATAATTTTATTAAAACTCACAGCTCATGTTGTATATTTAAATTTGTATTTGTATTTTGTACCATGTATTTGGAGACTCAGAATGGGGAATTTATACCTATTTTGGGACCGTCACAGTTGGTATCAAAGCTTAGGGATATGATTCCTGGCTGAGAAGTGAGACAAGAACTAGGAGGGGAGAGACGGGAAATTCCTTCGCTAGTATGACCTACCTAAGTTTATTTGTTATTGGTCGGTCAGAATATAGGGATAATATGTGGTGTGTCAATTAACCCTTATTTTGTGGCAGTTTTTGAAAATGACATCTGAGAATGTTGAGAATAGCAATGGAACACAGGAGACCGTTGAGTCACCAACGATCAATACCCAGGATAATATGCAACAGAAAGACAATAATCCTCAAGTAAACAACAACACCGATCAAATGATGAACGATGGGATGTTCAGAGGCTTTATGCAATTCATGCAGCATCAAGCGATACTGGCTCCTATTCAAAATGTAGGTGAAAACACTGGCAACTCTCGGACGGTCACCGCTAAACAGTTCAAGGAGTTGGGACTACCAAAATTTATTAGAGAGCCAAAACCACTTAAGGCGGAGGCGTGGATAAAGCATATCACTAAGATATTTGATGTCTTGGGATGCTCCGAGGAGCAAAAGGTTCCCTTTGCCACCTTCATGTTGCGAGGAGAGGTAGATTATTGGTGGGAATCTGTAAAGCGTACTCAACCTGCCGCACTGAAGATGTCTTGGGAGAAGTTCCAAGAACTGTTCAACGACAACTACTTTCCTAGAAGTATTCGTCACATGAAGGAGGTAGAGTTCATCAAGCTGGAGCAAAATAATATGACCATATCGCAGTATGAAGTTAAGTTTGCTGAGTTATCTCGGTTTGCGTCCCATTTGGTTGATAATGAGGAGAGAATGACGCGGATGTTTCTAAGAGGTTTAAAACTCGAGATACGTCAATATCTAATTTCTCACAAATTATTTTTGTATTTAGATGTTGTAAATAAGGCTTAGTTATTGGAGCACGATAACGAGTCAACCCAACCAAGAGAAAGCAGTCGGCAAAATGATAATACCAGTGGTAGCAGTCATTGAAGCGGTGACAACAAACGTGGAGGAAATCAACATGCCAGAAATGGTAACCACTTCGGTGATAATCACGGCTAAGACAATAAAATTGGACATTTCAAGAAGAGGAGATTCAATAATGATGGAAAGACGTCAGCACCAACACCAGTTGTTAAGGAAGGAGAACGACCACCTATCATATGCTTCAAATACGGAGAGGAGGGACACATCAGTTCAAACTGTGCACAGCAGTCCAAAACGTGTTACAATTATGGAAGAGACGGTCACCAAGCTAGATTTTGTCGTACATGGAAGCCAAGTCCAGTTGGAATGGTGACACCAAATGCTATCCTAGACAAATGAAAACCAGTAGTTTAAGGGAGAGTGTTTGTCGTGACCTCCCAAAAAGCAAGGAACCCGAACGAGGTCATCACGGGTAAGCTAATCATAAACTCTAGCATAGTCTATACCTTATTTGATACCGGTTCTATCCATTCTTTTATTTCTCCGACTTGCGCTTAACGTTTAAATTTGACTCCAGAGAAATTAGACTTTGACTTATCTGTTGAAACTCCGTTGGGAGAAACCTTCATTACATCCACTGTTTGTAAGTCTTGTTTAGTTCAAATCCGCACTCGAACGTTACCTGTCGATCTTATTTCTTTCAAAATACTTTCATTTGACGTGATTCTAGAGATTGATTGGTTAACTACTCATCATGCTAAAATTGATTATTTTCATAAGGTGGTTAGCTTTCATATTCCTAATCAACCTATTATGCGAATTTAAGCCACCAAACCATTAAAATCAATCACGGTCATCTCAAGTCATAAAGCTATTCGTTTATTGAAAAACAGATGTCAAGCTTTCTTAGCTCATGTCATGGATTTAAATAAAAATATGTCAGTTTTGAATGATATTTCTATTGTTAATAAATTTCCTGACGTATTCCCTGAAGAACTTCCTGGCCTACCCCCAGAGCTTAAAATTAAATTTTGTATCAATCTTGAACCCGGTACAAAACTCATTTTCAAAGCCCCATATCGAATGGCTCCTGTTGAACTTCAGGAGTTAAAGACCCAACTACAAGAATTGTTAGACATCGATTTCATTCATCCTAGTACGTCCCCTTGAGGTGCTCCTGTTCTATTCTTGAAGAAGAAAGATGGGAGTATGCGACTTTGTATTGATTATCGGGAGGTGAACCATGTCACTGTTAAAAATAGATACCCGTTACCTCGCATTGATAACATGTTTGACCAGTTGCAAGGCACCAAATTTTTTTCAAAGATTGATCTTCATTCCAGATATCATTAGTTAAAGATTAAAACTGATGATATTCTAAAGATGGCTTTCAGAACTCGGTACGGACATTACGATTTCCTAGTCATGTCTTTTGGATTGACTAATGCTCCTGCTGCCTTCATAGATATGATGAACCGAGTATTCAAGGAATATTTGGATCACTTTGTAGTCGTCTTTATTGATGACATCCTCATTTACTCCAAAAGTCGTGAAGATCATGAGCAACACTTGAGGCTGATACTCCAAAAGCTTCGTAAGAACAAGTTATATGCCAAGTTAAAGAAATGTGAGTTCTGGCTTGAGGAAGTAGCATTCCTTGGGCACGTAGTATCAAGTCATGGAATATATGTTGACCCGGCAAAGATTGAAGCAATACAAAGCTGAGAGCAACCTAAATCAGTGACCGAAGTACATAGCTTTCTTGGCTTAGCTGGTTATTATCGGAGATTCATAGAAAGGTTTTCTCGAATTGCTACTCCATTAACTCTGCTGACTCGAAAAGATACAAAATTCAGTTAGAGCGAGGAATGTGAGAAGAGTTTTTAAGAACTCAATAGAAGACTCATTTCAGCACCCATTCTGACAATACCATCTGACTCGGAGGGATTTGTCATCTACAGTGATGCTTCGGGCAAAGGGTTAGGATGTGTTCTTATGCAATATTGGAAAGTCATAGCCTATGCCTCTCGACAACTCAAAGAATATGAGAAGAATTATCCTACTCATGATTTAGAGTTGGCAGCTGTTGTCTTTGCCCTTAATATTTAGAGGCATTACCTGTATGAGGAAAAAGTGGAGATCTATACGGATCATAAAAGTCTCAAATATTTCTTCACTCAAAAGGAACTCAACATACGGCAACGACATTGGCTCGAACTGTTGAAAGACTATAATCATAATATTCAATGCCACCCAACGTGGTAGCTGACGCATTAAGTAGAAGATCATATGCGGGTATGAGTGTGATATTGTCAACGCAAAGGCCCATTTTATATGACTTGCAAAGGATGGAGATAGAGTTAAAGACTACAGGGACCCACGTGATGATGGTAAATATACGAGTAGAACTGACTTTAATCGATAAAATTAAAGCTGCTCTATAGACCTGGAGTTGATACGTATGAAGAAGAAAGTGCAAAAAGGTGCTATCCCAGAAGTAAAAATCGATGAAGAAGGAATACTTAGAGTCAACTCCAGACTTTGTGTTCTTAACGACCCTGATTTAAAGTATAAAATCATGATGGAGGCGCACAACACACCATTTGCAAACCATCCTGGGAGTACCAAAATGTATCGTGATCTTTGACATACATTTTGGTGGATCAATATGAAGAGAAAGATAGCAGAGTTTATCTCAAGGTGTCTAACTTGTCAACGAGTTAAGGCGGAACATCAAGTGCCAAAAGGCCCATTACAACCATTCGAAATTCCAGAATGGAAGTGGGAGCACATTATAATGGATTTCGTTACTGGTCTTTCCAAGGTTTCTCAAGACATAAATATAATTTGGGTCATTGTTTATAGATTGACCAAGTCTTCTCATTTCTTACCTATACGAGAAACTTATTTACTTGAACGTCTTGCTCTTATGTACATAAACGAAATTATAAGCCTGCATGGTATGCCAGTATCCATAGTTTCTGATCAAGACCTAAGATTCACTTCACAATTTTGGGTTAGTTTGCAAAAAGCTATGGGCACAGATTTACGATTTAGTTCGGCGTATCGTCCTCAAACGGACGGACAGTCAGAGAGGACTATTCAAACTCTTGAGGATCTATTAAGACTTTGTGTCCTTGACTTCAAGGGAAGTTGGGACAAGTTCTTACCATTAGTGGAATTCTCCTACAACAATAATTATCAAGCAAGTATCGGCATTGCTCCATTTGAGGCGTTGTATGGAAGAAAGTGTCGTTCTCCAGTATGCTGGGATGAGGTGGGTGAAGCAACGTTGTTGGGACCAGAATTGGTACGTATGACTACGGAGAAGATTCAAATGATCAGGCAACGTATAAAAACCTCACAAGGTCGACAAAAGAGTTATGCTGATCTTCATCGAAAGGACGTGGAATTCAATGTTGGTGATCATGTGTTATTACGTATGGCTCCATGGAAGGGAGTTACGAGATTTGAAAAGAGAGGAAAGCTCAATACTCGATTCATTGGCCCATTTGAAATCCTTGACCGAGTTGGAACTGTGACCTATAGACTCGCTTTACCACCAAGTATGTCTCGTGTTCATAACGTTTTTCACATATCCATGTTACGTAAATATGTGGAAGACCCGAACCACATTATTGAGTTAGAACCAGACAAACTAGCAGAAGATTTAACGTATGAAGAGGTTCCTGTTAAAATCTTAGATAAGAAAGAATATATTCTACGCTCCAAGGTACTACCTCAAGTCAAACTTTTGTGGAGAAACCGCGATGTTGAGGAAATGACCTGGGAGTTAGAATCTGAAATGAGATCAAGGTATCCTCACATCTTCGTCATACCAGGTATGTACCCTAATTTCGAGGGCGAAATTTCATAAGAAGGGGAGAATGGAAGACCCCAACTTTTAAGAATAAAGATGAATTTTCTATAAATATCATTTTTGAATATTAAGGAGTGAATTTGATATAATGTTATAGTTGTGGGTAATATTTATAAATTTTACAGTACGCAAGTTGTTATATTATATTCGATTGGTCAAAGAATATTCGTTTTAATAGAGAATATTCATACGACGGCACAATCATTGGTGGATCCCACAACGAAATTATTGTTGAAATGAGAAAACGACAAAAACATCTTTTTATAAAAATAATGGCAGAAGTTTTACCGTTAACTGTTGAAATACCCGGTGATAAAAGTACAAAAATTCGCGTGGTTACATAGTAGCACACGGTATTGATTATTGATGCTTACATGAGAAGTCACTCAGTTATATTCAATTATTGCTACAGTAATTACTGCATAGTATCTCACGTTATTTGATTCAATTATTGTCGATATTTTATATATTATTAAATCAATAATTGAGACGATACAGTTATTCATATTATTATTTGCAATATTGATGATGTCTAGAAAGTTCTGTCGATGAGAGGTTTGGTCACCTAATTGCGCGCCAATAGGGAGAAATCCTTATTGAAAAACTCCATCTTTTCTGGGAATGATCTGGCAGTTAAATATTGTGAATAATAATAATGATGAATAAATGTTGTTAAAAATATTGAGAGAATTTTTATGAAGTATTTGTTATAAATTGTGCTTATTATATGGACCCCCTATTTATCCATTTTTTAAAATAATCGGTAGAAAGTTATTTTAAAGGGGGGCCATGAGTAGGGCCCACGGGTGGAGGAAAGTCTTGTGGGGTGGCTGATTAGTTTCATAAAAAATAAAACTTAATAATATATATATATATATATATATATATATATATTATTAAGTTTTATTTTTTATGAAAAATAGAATATATAATATTTTATTATGCATAGTATTTGTATAGTGCCTGCATAGTGCAGCATAGTAGAAATCATGTGATTTTTCAAAACTTGCCCGTGAAATTGGATTTCATCCGAATATATATATATATATATATATATATATATATATATATATATATATATATATATATATATATATATATATATATATATATACTGTGCGTCCGTGATTTTTCCTAAATAGTATCCTTTCCATTCTCCTATAAATAGGATGCTTAGTTAGAATTAAAAATCACACTAGAATTAGAGAATTCTTCTTCTATAATATTGAGCGTATTTCTTTAGCGTTTTAAGAAGCTTTGAGCGTAGAAAACAGTGAAAGTTTTCTTCAAGAATATCCCCGCTATACTAGTTGAAATACTCTTCTTTTTAAGGTAAAGGATATTATTTTTGTTCAGTATTCATATGAAATAATATTTTCTTCCATACTCTGTAGTACGTAAGTAATATTATTTTATTTCAGATTTTGAATTCTACACTCATTTTGTTAAAGTTTTGGCTTCTATACTACATGAAATTAGTAGAATATCCTTGATATTTGCGCTTCATCCAGTATCTTTTCATGAAAATATTATTCTGAGCATTCTTGATAAGTTTTAACTTTTTCATGCCGGAGTACTATTCACGGGGTTATTATTCTCGAAGTACTATTCACAGGATACTATTCACTCAGTTACTATTCACCCGGAGTACTATTTATGACAAAAATTGATTTCTTTTTTGTCCAAATCATTTTTGATACAATATTATTCTTGAATTTTACTCCACAAAGCAGTATCATGTTAAAAATTTGGACATTATTCAATTCTGGATAAATTAAATTATAAATCTTTAAAAATTTATCATTTTCTTTCTTTTAATTGAATTCTTATATCATTGTCATCATCCGCATGCTTATATTATAATTAAAGTCATATGTGACCGTAGTGCATAGATGGACTTGGTATGATTATGACCAGGGATTATTCGGTATAATCATGACTGTAATGTTACAAATGATGTGGTAAAAGTCCTCATTGGCCCGTAGTGCATTGATGGACAGTTGTTGGCATGATCATGACCATTGATGAAAAACACAAATATCCTTGGCCCGTAGTGCATGGATAATTTGTGGTCGTGATACTAATGAATATCATTGGTCATAGTGCAGGGATGATGTGGATTATTTATTAAGCTGAGTCTCAGCGATAAAATTGATGATAAATTCTTTTAAATCATATAAGATAGTAGATATCATGCTATACATGACTCTTCTAATGGACTACTTTTTCCGCTGCACTTAAACTTGATGTCTATTATATTTTATCAGTTTAACACTATTGAAGGCTAAAGATAATTTATTATGCATTATCTTGGTCATAATATTTATTATTGGGCTAGTTGAGCTCACCCCTTTTCTTTCATTGTTCTCTTAAGAAAATGAGAATATAGTTGGGACTAGTCGGGGAACGGAGTGACGGTCCAAATATTGTATTAGTAGTCCTCACTATTTTGTGAGAGAGTGTGATAATAAATCTATTGAGGACTTTATTTTGAGTTTGAATACTGTCTAGAAGACAATATTTGTATTAAAACTCGTAGCTCATGTTGTATATTTAAGTTTATATTTGTATTTTGTACCATGTATTTGGCAACTCATAATGGGGGATGTATACCTATTTTGGGGCCGTCACAGTTGGTATCAAAGCTTAGGGATATGATTCCTGGCTAAGATGTGAGACGAGAACTAGGAGGGGAGAGACAGGAAATTCCTTCGCTAGTATGACCTACCTAAGTTTATTTGTTATTGGTCGGTCAGAATATAGGGATAATATGTGGTGTGTCAATTAACCCTTGTTTTGTGGCAGTATTTGAAAATGACATCCGAGAATGTTGAAAATAGAAATGGAGCACAGGAGGCCGTTGAGTCACCAACGATCAATACCCAGGATAATGTGCAACAGGAAGATAACAATCCTTAAGTAAACAAGAACACCGATCAAATGATGAACGATGGGATGTTTAGAGGCTTTATGCAATTCATGCAACATCAGGCGAGAGCGGCTCCTATTCAAAATGCAGGTGAAAACACTGGCAACTCTCGGACGGTCATCGTTGAACAGTTCAAGGAGCTGGGACCACCGAAATTTATTAGAGAGCCAAAACCACTTAAGGCAGAGGCATGGATAAAGCAAATTACTAAGATATTTGATGTCTTGGGATGCTCTGAGGAGCAAAAGGTTCCCTTTGCCACCTTCATGTTGCAAGGAGAGGCAGATTATTGGTGGGAATCTGCAAAGTGTACTCAGCCTGCCACACTGAAGATGTATTGGGAGAAGTTCCAAGAACTGTTCAACGATAAGTACTTTTCCAAAAGTATTCGTCACATGAAGGAGGTAGAGTTCATCAAGCTGGAGCAGAACAATATGACCGTGTCGTAGTACGAAGCTAAGTTTGCTGAGTTATCTCGATTTGCGTCCCACTTGATTGATAATGAGGAGAGAATGACGCGGATGTTTCTAAGAGGTTTGAAACCCGAGATACGACAATACCTAATTTCTCACAAACTGTGTTTATATTCAGATGTTGTAAATAGGACTCATTTATTGGAGCGCAATAACGAGTCAACCCAACCAAGAGAAAGTAGTCGGTAAAATGATAATACTATTGGTAGCAGTCATCAAAGCGGTGACAACAAACGTGGAGGGAATCAGCATGCCAGAAATGGTAACCACTTTCGTTATAATCATTGCCAAGACAGTAAAAGTGGACATTTCAAGAAGAGTAGATTCAACAATGATGGAAAGACGTCAGCACCAACACCCGTTGTTAAGGAAGGAGAACGACCACCTATCATATGCTTCAAATGCGGAGGGGAGGGACACATCAGTCTAAACCGTGGGTAACAGTCCAAAACGTATTATAATTGTGGAAGAGACGGTCACCTAGCTAGATTTTGTCGTACATGGAAGCCAAGTCCAGTTGGAATGATGACACCAAATGCCGTCCCAGACAAGTCATAACCAGTAGTTCAATAGAGAGCGTTTGTCGTGACCTCCCAGAAAGCAAGGAACACGAACGAGGTCATCACGGGTAAGCTAATCATAAACTCTAGCTAAGTCTATACCTTATTTGATACCGGTTCTACCCATTCTTTTATTTCTCCTACTTGCACTCAACGTTTAAATTTGACTCCAGAGAAATTAGACTTTAACTTTTATGTTGAAACTCCGTTGGGAGAAACCTTCATTACATCCACTGTTTATAAGTCTTGTTTAGTTCAAATCGGCACTCGCACGTTACCTGTCGATCTTATTTCTTTGAAAATACTTGTATTTGACGTTATTCTATGTATTGATTGGTTAACTACTCATCATGCTAAAATTGATTATTTTCGTAAGGTGGTTATCTTTCATATTCCTAATCAATCTATTATGCGAATTCAAGCGACCAAACCATTAAAATCAATCAAAGTCATCTCAAGTCATAAAGCTATTCGTTTATTGAAAAACGGATGTCAAGCTTTCTTAGCTCATGTCACGAATTTAAACAAAAATACGTCAGTTTTGAATGATATTTCTATTGTTAATAAATTTCCTGACGTATTCCCTGAAGAACTTCCTGGCCTACCCCCAGAGTGTGAATTTGAATTTTGTATCGATCTTGAACCCGATATAAAACCTATTTCCAAAGCCCCATATCGAATGGCTCCTATTGAACTTCAGTTAGCCGTAGGTGTGCCTGTGACTACCCTATGTCGGTCCCACCCCTCCGGCTCGATCCATTTTGAGTTGCAAAGGAGGTCTCACAAGTTGAAACTACTGTCAAATTAAGAAAAAAGACGCTACACGATTGAGCGAAATAGCCTTAAATCCTGGTTTTCAAGACCAAACTGTGTGTCTACATGTCACTCATTGGTATTCACCCGAATGTAGGGTACACAACACCAATGATCACAGTTATTGCAAACTACAATTGACAATACCTCACA
This sequence comes from Panax notoginseng, assembly GCA_016801055.1. Taxonomy (NCBI): domain Eukaryota; kingdom Viridiplantae; phylum Streptophyta; class Magnoliopsida; order Apiales; family Araliaceae; genus Panax; species Panax notoginseng. The sequence continues at coordinate 71,873,101 of CM029015.1, read as the reverse complement.
AAGGTCTGATACCGTCAGTGCGGGGTCGTAACTCCAGAATAGCTCTCCCCAGCGAAAACTTCATGTGTCTTCAGCCGTTGAAGCACATTTTAACAAAGGTCAAGTAACCTTGACATTATTTTAGACGTTAGCAAAGTAAATCCAACGAAGCATCGGAAGCCATCTGATGGCATCAGCTATTGTAGCACATTTCAACGAAGGTCAAGCAACCTTGACATTATTTCAGCCGTTGGCAATTAAATCCAACAAAGTGTCAGAAGTCATCCGACGATCTCACCTTAAAGAGAGTCAAGCAGACTTGACATCACCAGCCGTTGGCAAGTAAACCCAACGAAGTTTTAGAAAATCATCTGATGATTGCAGCTGTTGGTAATTAAACCCAACGAAATGTCAGAGATGGTTTGATTGTGGTATTCATTGATGCACATTTCAGCGAGGGTCAGGCAACCTTGACAACATAGGTTGTTGGTAGTAACTCCAACATATCATTGGAAAGTCCTGGCGATACAAACCCGAAAAAACATCCTCATCGGGGAGGACCGATGATGGAATATGTTATGCACATCTTCATCAGACAAAACACGATCCCCTAGAGTCTCTTGCACATAAGAGAATAGCTATAGTTGAAAGTCTATACCAATGATTAAGGACGTGATAACCCCAACGTCAACATCCTGAAAGTACCTGAGAGCTTTGTAGTACACATCCAAGCAGTTCATCAGAGTCATCTGTGATGACTCCAGTACTCACCAGAAGTCAACGGAGCAAACAATCATCAGATCACGTTAAAAAACGTTTCAACAAACCACATTCATCATACATTTGCATCATGCTGCAGTACATTGTATCATGAATATCTTATCACATTTCAGGTGTCTAGTATTCTTTATCTGATCCATGCCATTACAATACATGAATAAGATAAAGATGGACATTTGTAGACAATCAAAAATTTTGCATTCCTGTTACTAACCTTGCAGTAGGGCAGAATCGTCTTCCAGAGATAACCCTGGAAGTTAAAGCAGTTGCAGTCCCGGAGACAACCCCGGGATACTAATTTTTTTCCATCTCGAAGATAACCCCCGAGATATTTAGTTCTAGTCCCGGAGACAACCCTGGGAATTTTAGTTTCGAACCTCGGAGATAACCCTGAGGAGTGCTATTCCAGTTCCAAAGATAACACAGGAGAAGTTAGTTCCATCTCGGAGACAACCCCGAGATACTCATTTCCAACCCCGGAGACAACCCTGTGAGTTTCAGTTCCAACCTCAAAGACAACCCCGAGGCATCCAGTTGCGGTTCCGGAGATAACCCTAGAAAAGCTCGTTTCAAACCCCAGCAATCAGCTTCAACCTCGGTGATAGCCCCGAGGCAGTCAGTCCCAAACCCGGAGATAATCCAGGGAGGTCAGGCACACCTCAAAGATAACCCTAAGGACATTCAGCACTTGCAGTAGCCTAATCTCAGAGATAACCCTGAGCAACGATTGTTAAATCAACCCAGAGCCAAAGATAACCCCGGTGAGGGGCAAAATCATTATTTTGCCACCTCGATCCCAGATTCACGCTATCTCAACAACATTTCAACCTACATGATACACAAAAGTGTCCTAAAAGAACCATAGCTCGAATCCCGAGTGACTACTACACAAGACAACACATCGGATGGAATTTGAAGAATTGAAGACCTGGGTATGGACCCATCTTCCTGACTTCGCAGAACCTCTTATCCCATGTCATTTGTGTAGCTCTCGACAACAGCATTCCGAAAAGGTATCATATGACTCCATCGGATGCCCGGATTGAAAGTTATAAAGGTACGAACGGAAAACACGATGCATGAGGGCACGTACTTCGAGACTGTGGGGCCCACGGAGCCTGGGGCACCCCGGGCAGCCGCAGGTACATCTGCGACTGCTGCAGGTACACCTCCGGCTCCCCCCTCTATAAATAGAGGGCTTGGGGTGGCCATTTGTAAGAGAAAAAAGGCGAGGAAGCCCTGTCCATTTTACTCTGTACACACTATAAACTGAGTGCTTTCTCATTTCAAACACTTGTGAGCTTATATTTTGCTACATTTACCGGTGGGAACCGAGTGTTCATCCATTTAAAGCTATTTGAAGTCTTCTTTAATAGCCCACTGTAAACCTTCTTACACTTCTTAAAGTCTTTTCTCCACTTTTTTAAACACACTTTTATTCACGTTGAGAGTCGTGTATGTGTTATCGACTTATCTCGATTGAGCCTGAATATAATATTCGGAGCATTTACTTCTTTTATATATATATATATATATATATATATATATATATATATATATATATATATATATATATATCCGTCATCAAACAATGTTTGATTGAGCCTGGATTTTACATCCGGAGCGTTTATTGCTTTTATATATATAAATACTTATATATATATTGTTATCATCAAACTCTATTTGATTGAGCCTGAATTTATATCTGGTGCATTTACTGCTTTATATATATATATATATATATATATATATATATATATATATATATATATTCTTGTCAAGCCTGGAGTTTACTTTGTGGCCATTTATTGCTTTCATTTACATTCCGTCCCGCCTGTAGTTCAATTCGTGGCGGTTGATTGTCTCTATATATATATATATATATTTACAGCTTTTATATATTTACATTTAGTCCCGCCTAGACTTTACTTTGTGGCGGTTGATCGTTCATATATATATATATATATATATTTACAGCTTTTATATATATAACTATTTATAACTTTCATACAAACTGCTATATCAGTGAGCCTAGGAATCATGTGATCACAGATTCAGTCTCCTGAATCTACATTCGGTTCCCGTGATGTACATTTTCAGCTGTACATGGCTTTTAAATTATGCACAGTGTTTGAGTTTCCTTAGACGGCGCTCATGCCCACAAGGAATTCGACATTGCTTTTTTATCTTATTTTCTCGAAGATGCTTCGCATCTCAAAAATAAAAGCAATCCAATCGAACATAATAAAATGGAAGTATCAAAGGCCTCAATTACTATTGAGCACAAGGGTTTGAAAAACCTCTTTTATAAAACATCATTATTATATCTTGTTAAAACTGAACTTTTATACAAAATTTAAACCCTTTGTATATAGGTGCAAATGAGGCATAGCATTACTTCTAAATAATTGCACATTGATATACACACACACATATTCAGATAATGGTTTAAATTGAAAAATGGCGGTCACCATGGTAACACGGATGTCGGGGGGTGCCTAACACCTTACCTCCATATAATTAAGCTCCCGGACCCTAACGAATCTCCGTTTCACAAACTAGTCAAAGTGTCATATCACTAGGTCAATGTGCAAACCTTTTCATAGTTGAGTTGGTGCAATCATTTAAAAATACCAACTGGCGACTTTTACAGTCCAATTGTCGATATATACATGTCGTACCTTTTCACAACATTTTTTTTCAAACAAATCTCACCTAACATGAGAACACCAAAAGACAAGAACAGAAAAGGGACAAATAAAAATCCCGATGTCGATATAGTCTTCTTCCCTTCGGGACTTGACAATGATGTCATCGACATAGACTTCTATTCCTTTGTGCGTTAAATCAAGGAAACTATACGCCCTCAGGATAGGTATACATCACCCACTCTGAGTCGCCAAATACATGGTACAGAAATAAATACAACTTTATTAATATAATTGTCGTGCAAAATACGACAACACATAAACTATGAGTTTAAATACATATATTGTCTAATAGACAATATTCAAACTCAAAAGGAGTCCTCATTACAATTATTATCATGCTATTTTTTAAAATAGTAAGGACTACTAACACAACTGACTGGAAATATCACTCTATACCCCAACTAGTTCCCGCTATATTCTCGCCTCTTGAGAAAAAAAAATAGAAGAAAAAGGAAAAGTGTAAACTCAATTAGCCAAGTAAAGAATATTATGACTAAGATAATATACAACAAATTATCATTAGTCTTCAACATGGAAAAATCTGATAGAATATAATAGACAACAGGTTTTAGATCAACAACTGCAGCGGAAACAACAATCCATTAGAAGAGTCAAGTAGAGAATGAATTCAACTATCTTCTAAGATTTAAAAGTCCATCATCAATATTTTATTCATATAATATCAATCAATATACATCTTGAATCAAATATTCATCTTTGCACTACAGGCCAAAGATATTCATTTCTATCACCAGTTGGTCATGTTCATCTCAACACATGTTCATCTATGCACTACGGGCCAAAGATATTCATCAGTTAATCATTCATCGTTGCACTACAGGCCAAAGATATTCAGTAATATCATCATTTAGGACTGAGGATGATAAAAGATATCTTAAAGAAAACGAACCCAGTGAGACAAAAGGATAAATATTAGGGATTCGTAATACAGTTTATCCCAAGTTCAAAAATACTCCATAATAATCAATTGTGGAGCAGAATTCAAAAATAAAGATCAAAACATGGATACAATTAAAAATAGTAATCATACTAGACATCTTGGACAAAGAAGAGAAAATTTCATTTTTTGTGAATAGTGTCGTATTCGTAAATAGTGATGTATACGTGAATAGTGTTGTATACGTGAATTGTAACTCCGACACAAAAAGGTAAAAATTTCACAATAAAATTCATATCAATATTTCGGCATAATGATATTGAAAGAAATAATATCATTTATGAAGAAAATAACATCCATTACCTCAAAAGAACAGTACTTCTAACTGGAATATCGGACGTAATATTGAAGGAAATTTGCACTGGATAACAACTCTCAAAGTATCTAAATACTCACAAAATACGCTCGATAATATAGAGAGAGAGAAAACTTGTTTCTGGTGTGATTTTCAATTCTAACTATATAAGCACCCTATTTATAGGAAAATGCTAGAACGTCAAAGGAGACTAAATTAATAAAATATTAATTTTCAAAATTTTCAAGCACGCCACTTTTGATCAGATTTTAGCACACCACAGTGGAGCCCACCAAAATCAACCAATTCCACACCAACCAAAAGTGGGGTCCACCCATGTTTTAAATAGCCCTTTTATCAAAAAAATACGAATTTTATGTCTATTCTATAGAAAATCGAATTCTCTACAACTTTGTAGAAGCAAATTTTTCCAAATTTCAAACAGAAAATGCCCGAAATCCACATACGGGCGATTTTTAATACCTCCATTCTGACAAAATACTGATAAAATATCTCAACATTAGTTCCTTCATTTATATCCACACAAAATAAATATTTCCCTATCCATCCACATAAAATAAATATTTCCGTATCATATAATTAATAATTAATTATTTATAAATAATATTACAGAATCACAATATGACAACCAGGTCGTTCCTAGGAAAGAGGGGCTTTTCGATAAGGATTTCTCCTTACTGGCACGCAATTAGGTGACTAAACCTCTCCTTAGACAAAACTTCCTTTGACATTGCAAACAATGTTATCTAATAATATTATTCAAATAATATAAATTATTGATCTGATAATGAAGATAATGTGCAGTGACAATAATTGAAATAACAATAATGTAAAATATCAATGTAGCAATTATTGAATCAATAAAATAAAATATTGAACAGTAATTATTGTAACAATTATTCAGTAGTTCTTTCTTACGTAAGAATTAATAATCCAATAATACTGTGCAATATCGTGTGCTACTGTGCAACAATTCGTATTACTGTACTTTAACCACCGGGTATTCCAACAGTGTTAACGGTAACAACTACGCCATTATTTATAAAAACTCAAACTTGTCATTTTCTTCATCCGACCATTTCCCGTTATGGGGCCCACAAATGGCTGTGCCATCGTACGAATATTTCCCGACAAAAAGAATATTCTACGACCAAACGAATATTTCCCGACAACAATGGATATTTTACAACCACTTACTTATTTTACAAAATTTGCACATTTCACCCATTACCAAAATATTATATCAAATTATCACCGTATTATTAATAATAATTAGAGAAAATTCGATTTTATTTTTTAAAAAAAAAGTTGGGGTCTTACAACCTCCCCTCCTTATGAAATTTGGTCCTCAAAATTGACGTACGTACCTGGTGTTTCGAAAAGGTGAGGATACCTCGCTTTCATTTCTGATTCCAACTCCTAGGTCATTTCTTCAATAGCATGGTTCCTCCACAAAACATTAACTTGTGGCATAACCTTTATGCGTAGGACATGCTCATTTCTATCTAAGATCTTGATAGGTACCTCTTCGTACGTTAAATCTTCGGCTATCTCTTCTGGTTCTAACTCAATGATGTAGTTCGGCTCTTTCACATATTTACAAAGCATAGATATGTGAAAAGCATTATAAATACGAGACATGCTTGGAGGTAATGCAAGTCTATAGGGCACATTTCCTATTCAGTCAAGAATCTCAAATGGACCAACAAATCGTGGATTGAGCTTTCCTCTATTCCTAAATCTTATACTCCCTTCCATGGAGCAATACGTAACAATATATGATCATCAATATTAAATTCCACGTCCTTACGATGAAGATCTGCATAACTCTTTTGTCGATTCTGTGCCGTTTATATACGTTATCGAATTATTTGGATTTTTTTGTAGTCAAACGTACCAACTCTGGTCCCAACAATGTTGCTTCTCCTACCTCATCTCAACATACTGGAGAGCGACACTTTTGTCCATATAACGTCTCGAATGGAGCCATGCCTATACTTGCTTGATAACTGTTGTTGTAAGAGAATTTCACCAATAATAGGTACTTATCCCAACTCCCTTTGAAATCTAGGACACAGAGTCTTAATAGATCTTTAAGAGTGTGAATAGTCCTTTTCTGATTACCTGTCCGTTTGAGGATGGTATTGTGAACTGAATCGTAAATCCGTGCCCATAGCTTTCTGCAAGCAAACCCAAAATCGTGAAGTAAATCTGAAGTCACTACCAAAACTATGGATACTGGCATGCCATGCAATCTCACAATCTCATTCACGTACATACAAGCAAGACGTTCAGGGGAATAAGTATCTCGTATAAGCAAGAAATGAGCAGACTTGGTTAATCTATCAACAATAACTCAAATCACATCTATGCCTTGAGAAACCTTGGGAAGGCCCATAACGAAATCCATAGTAATGTGTTCCCACTTCTATTTCAAAATCTCAAGTGGTTGCAATGGACCCTTTGGCACTTGATGCTCCGCCTTTATACGTTGACAAGTTAAACACCTCGAGATAAACTCTGCGATCTCTATCTTCATATTGTTCCACTAAAATGTATGTCAAAGATCATGATACATTTTTGTACTCCCAGAATGGATTGCAAATGGTGTGTTGTGTGCCTCCATCATGATTCTATGCTTTAAGTCAGAATCGTTAGGAATGCAAAGTCTGGAGTTGACTCGAAGTATTCCTTCTTCATCGATTCTTGCTTATGGAATAATACCTTCTTGCATTTTCTTCTTCATACGCATCAGCTCCGGGTCTATAGCTTGAGCAGTTTTAATTTTATAAATTAAAGTCGGTTCTACTCGTATGTTTGATATCATCACGTGGGTACTTGGAGCCTTTAACTCTATCTCCATCCTTTGTAAGTCATGCAAGATGGGTCTTTGCATTAACAACATCGCACTCGTACCCATATACAATCTTCTACTCAATACGTTAGCTACCACGTTTGCTTTTCTAAGATGGTATTGGATGGTATGGTTGTAATCTTTCAACAGCTCAAGCCAACGTCGTTGTCGCATGTTAAGTTCCTTTTGGGTGAAGAAATATTTAAGGCTCTTATGATCCGTATAAATCTCCACCTTCGCCCCATACAGGTAGTGTCTCAAGTTCTTCAACGCGAAAACGACTGTTGCCAACTCCAGATCATGAGTAGGATAATTCCTCTCATATTCTTTGAGTTATCGCGAGGAATAGGCTATGACTTTTCCATGTTGCATGAGAACACATCCTAACCCTTTTCCTGAAGCATCGTTGTAGATAACAAATCCATCTGAACCAGATAGTATTATCAGAACAGGTGCCGAAATGAGTCTCCTCTTGAGCTCTTGGAAACTCTTCTCACATTCCTCGCTCCAACTGAATTTTGTATCTTTTCGAGTTAGTTGAGTTAACGGAGTAGCGATATAAGAAAATCCTTCCATGAATCTCCGATAATAACCATCTAAACCCAAAAAACTATGTACTTCGGTCACCAACTTCGGTTGCTCCCAACTTTGTATTGCTTCAATCTTCGTCGGGTCAACGGATATTCCATATTTTAACACCACGTGCCCAAGGAATGCTACTTTCTCGAGCCAAAACTCGCACTTCTTCAGCTTGGCATATAGCTAGTTATCGCGAAGCCTTTGAATTACTAGCTTCAAATGGTGCTCATGATCTTCACGACTTTTGGAATAGATGAGAATGTCATCAATAAATACAACAACGAACTGATCCAAATATTCTTTGAACACACGGTTCATCATATCCATGAAAACAGCAGGAGCATTAGTCGATCCAAAAGACATGACTAAGAATTCATAATGCCCGTACTAAGTTCTAAAAGCAGTCTTTGGAATGTCATCAGTTTTAATCTTCACTTGATGATATCCAGAACGAAGATCAATCTTTGAAAAGAATTGTGCTCCTTGCAACTGATCGAATAGGTCATCAATGCGAGGTAGCGGATACTTATTCTTGATGGTGACATGGTTTAATTCCCGGTAGTCTATATAAAGTCGCATACTCCCATCTTTCTTCTTTACGAATAAAACAGGAGCACCCCAAGGAGATGTACTAGGATGAATGAAACCGATGTCCAACAACTCCTGTAGGTGAACCTTTAACTCCTGAAGTTAAATAGGAGTCATTCGATATGGGGTTTTAGAAATGGGTTGTGTACCAGGTTCAAGGTTAATAAAGAATTCAACTTCATGTTCTGGGGGTCGACCGGGAAATTCTTCAGGAAATACATCAGGAAATTCACTAACAACAGAAATATTATTCGAATCTGACGTGTTTTTGTTCAAGTCCATAACATGAGTTAAGAAAGATTGACATCTATTTTTCAATAAATGAATGACTTTATGGCTTGATATGACAGTGATTGATTTTATTGGTTTGGTTACTTGAATTCGCATGACAAGTTGGTTAGGAATATGAAAACTAACAACCTTACGAAAAAAATCAATTTTGGCATGATGAGTAGTTAACTAATCAATCCCTAAAATTACATCAAATGCAAGTATCTTTAAAGAGATAAGATCAACAGGTAATGTGATGGTGCCAACTTGGATCAAGCAAGATTTATAAACAGTGGATGTAATAAAAGTTTCTCCTAATGGAGTCTTAATAGATAAGTCAAAGTCTAATTTCTCCGGAGTCAAGTTCAAACGTTGAGCACAAGCAGGAGAGATAAAAGAATGGGTAGAACCGGTATCTAGTAAGGTATAAACTTCGCAAGAGTTTATGATTAGATTACCCATGATCACCTCGTTCGGGTTTCTTGTATTTAGGCCAGTCACAACAAACGCCCTTCCAAGAACAGCTGACTTTGACTTGTCCAGAACAGCCCACTGGACTTGGTTTTGCTACAGAACAATCTCGAGCTATATGATCTTCCTTTTCACAATTATAACATACCTTAAATTGTTATGGGCAGTTTGGGCTGATATGTCCCTCTTTTCCGCATTTATAACAAACGACCGGTGATCGTTCTCCTCCCCTAGAAATAGTTGATGTTGGTGCTGACGTCTTCACTTTATCATTGGTGTACCTTCTTTTTTTGAAATCGCCCCCTACTCACTTCTTCTACTATCATGGCCACGATTACCACTAGAGTGGTTACCGCTTTTGTTCGAATGTTTTCCACCCCGCTGGTTGTCATTGCTCCGATGACTGCTGCCACTGGTATGACCCCGGTTATGGTCCCTCGGTTGAACATACTCATTATCTCACTCTAATAATTGAGTCATGTTTACAACATCTGAATATAGAGAAAATTTATTAGAGATAAGATATTGTCGAATTTCAGGTTTCAGACATCTCAGAAACATTCGCGTCATACGTTCCTTATTCTCTACCAAATGAGGTGCAAACATGGATAACTCTGCGAACTTAGCCTTGTACAAGGACACAGTCATGTTGTTCTATTCCAGTCTAATAAACTCTACCTCCTTCATATGACGAATACTTTCAGGAAAGTACTTGTCATTGAACAGTTTCTAAAATGTTTTCCAAGACATATTGAGTGCGGCTGGCTGGGTACGCTTCACAGACTCTCACTAGTAGTCTGCCTCACCACAGAACATAAAGGTGGCAAATGGAACCTTTTGTTCCTCCATGCATCCCAAGACATCAAATATCTTGGTAATTTATTTAACCCACGTTTCAGCCTTGATCGGATCCGGCTTTCCCACAAATTCTGGTGGTCCCAACTCTTTGAACTGCTTGGTTGTGACAAGTCGCGCGTTGCTATCATTTCCACCCGTATTTTGTACACGAGTATACCTCGTCTGATTTTGCATGAACTGCAAAAAGCTTCCAAACATCCCATCATTCATCGTTTGTTTGATAGTGTTGTTTAAAGGATGAATATTGCCTTCTTGTTGCACATTCCCTTGGTTGGTGATTAAAGGTGTCTTCTCAGTCTCTCCATTTGTAACATTCTCAACTGCCATAAAACAAGGGTTAATTAAACAAATTAACATGCCACATATTATCCCTATATTATGACCGACCAAACAAATAAGCTTAGGTAGGACACACTAGCGAAGGATTTACTCGTCTCTCCCCTCCTAGTTTTATTCCCTGATCTTCACCAGAGATCATATCCCTAAGCTCTGATACCAACTGTGACGCCCCCAAGATAGATATACATCACCCATTCTAAGTCGCCAAATACATGGTATAGAAACAAATACAACTTCATTAATACAATTGTCGTGCAAAATATGACAACACATAAACTGTGAGTTTAAATATAAATATTGTTTAATAGACAATATTCAAACTCAAAAGGAGTCCTCATTACAATTATTATCACACTATTTTATAAAATAGTGAGGACTGCTAACACAACTGACTAGAAATATCACTCCACACCCCGACTAGTTCCCACTATATTCTCGTCTCCTTAGAAGAAAAATAAAACAAAAAGGAAAAGGGTGAGCTCAACTAGCTCAGTAAAGAATATTATTATTAAGATAATATACAACAAATTATCATTAGTCTTCAACAGAGAAAAATCTGATAGAATATAATAGACAACAAGTTTTAGATCAACAACTACAGTGGAAACAACAATCCATTAGAAGAGTCAAGTAGAGAATGAATTCTACTATCTTCTAAGATTTAAAAGTTCATCATCAATATTTTATTCATGTTACATCAATCAAACATCTTGAATCAAATATTCATCTTTGCACTACAGGCCAAAGATATTCATTCCTATCACCAGTTCGTCATGTTCATCTCAACACCTGTTCATCTTTGCACTACGAGCTAAATATATTCATCAGTTAATCATTCAGCTTTACACTACAAGCCAAAGATATTCAGTAATATCATTATTTAGGACTGAGGATGCTAAAAAATATCTTAAAGAAAACGAATCCAGTGAGACAAAATGACAAATATTAAGGATTCGTTCTACAGTTTATCCAAGTTCAAAAATACTGCATAATAATCAATTGTGGAGCAGAATTCAAAAATAAAGATCAAAACATGGATACAATTAAAGATAGTAACCATACTAGACATCATGGACAAAGAAGAGAAAATTCTATTTTTTTGTGAATAGTGTCGTATTCGTGAATAATGTCATGCACGTGAATAGTAACCCCAACACAAAAAGGTAGAAATTCCACAATAAAATTCATATCAATATTTCAACATAATGATATTGAAGGAAATAATATCATTTATGAAGAAAATAACATCCCTTACCTCAAAAGAACAGTACTTCTGACTGGAATATCAGATATAATGATGAAGGAAACTTGTACTGAATAGCAACTCTCAAAGTATCTAAATACTCATAAAATACACTCGATAATATATAGAGAGAGAAAACTTGTTTCTGGTGTGATTTTCAATTCTAACTAAGCACCATATTTGTAGAAAAATATTAGAATGCTAAAGGAGACTAAATTAATATTTTATTAATTTCTAAAATTTTCAAGCACACCACTTTTGATCAGATTTTAGCACACCACAGTGGGGCCCACCCATGTTTAAATAAAAATATTTATTTTCGAAACTTCAATAATTCATAATAAATAGTCATTTTATTAGAAAAATACAGATTTTATGTCCATTCCATAGTAAATCGAATTCTCTACAACTTTGTAGAAGAAAGTTTTTTCAAATTCCAAACAGAAAAGGCCCGAAATCCACATACGGACGATTTTTAATACCTCCATTCCGACAAAATACTGATAAAATATCTCAACATTAATTCCTTCATTTATATCCACACAAAATAAATATTTCCCTATCCATCCACATAAAATAAATATTTTCTTATGATATAAATTAATAATTAATTATTTACAAATAATATTACAGAATCACAAAACGACAATCATGTCGTTCTCATTAAAGAGGGGGCTTTTCGATAAGGATTTTTCCCTACTGGCACGCAATTAGGTGACCAAACCTCACCTTAGACAGAACATCCTTAGACATTGCCAACAATATTATCTAATAATATTATTCAAATAATATGAATTATTGATCTGATAATAGAGATAATGTGCAGTAACAATTATTGAAACAACAATAATATAAAATATTAACGCAGTAATTATTGAATCAATAAAATAAAATATTGAACTGTAATTACTGTAACAATTATTGAGTAATGCCTTCTTACGTAAGAATTAATAATCCAGTAATACTGTGCAATATCGTGTGCTACTGTGCAATCCCGAGTATTACTGTACTTTATGAAAGTAGTATGCACATAAGCCAATCATAGTTGATGATAAAGCATATACTTTGTAACAATCTTATTTATTTATTAATAAAAAGTTTTAATTTATTAAAGGCTTTTAATTATCTACATGATGTTGTTTTATAATATGTGATAAACCCATAATTTTAAGCAATGCTATTAGAATAATAATGATGATCATTCTAATGAGATCTAAATTCTTAGAAAGCTTAAAACTAAAATAGTTCCCAATCGTTGGATTACTAAATTGGGGATTAGTGAATCCGGATAGATTGGTACATACATTGCTTGCTCATTGGATAAGGATGATTGTTCTCATGATCATTTGTGTAGAGACACTAAAGCAAGTATATAAGTGCTTATTAAAGAATAAGTTCACTGAACGTGGCTCGCTAAGGAATACCTAATGGAGTTTTACTTGCCTGTCAATAGAAATTCTTGTAGTGATAGTAGTACAAGTGATCCTTAGACTTGAAATTATCATAGTATCTTATGTATAATGAGTTATACTTTGACTTATTCCTTAAGACCCTTAGGGTATATCAAAGGGTATGCTTGGGTATAATAAGTTCTACGTGGAGATAATGTATTATCAATAAAGAATCTACCGCTTCTAGTAAAAGAAGTGAAATGTCCTATATGTTTTGATAAATGACAACTCAGTAGTCCTTGGCCAAGACAAAATAAAATTAGAAAGGAGTTTCTAATTTATATTATTTGGAGTTGTGCATTTAAGAGTCGAAATACATATAATTAAATAAAATAAAACTTGACAGTAATTCCATGTCTTATATTTAATTGGGACAGTGTACGGTGGAAGAATTGAATTGTACGGTAACTATTTACTCAAAGGGTCTTTTATAATTAATGTTGAAATCTATATTATCTGAAAAGTCATTGATCGCTAGGAAGGCTTATCCCTATTGTAGAATAAATATTATTTATTTAAATAAACTAATAGTTTAATTTATTTATTTAAATAAGATTAGAATTGTTCTAATTGATTTATTCACAACCGGATTAATATGGAGAACCTAATGGGTCACACCATAAAAAGGAAGAATAATTATTTAAAAAGTTAATGGCATAATTGTAATAATTTGTTAAGTGTATTTAATTTAATCCACGGTGAAAGAATAAATTAAATAGCTTAATATTTATTATTTAATATTTTGGAAATATTAAATATATATAAATTAATAAGAGGAGTCTTATTAATATTATTACAATTATTATTATTTTAATTTCTAAAGAGTTGGAAATTAATTTAATATTAGTACTCTTATTTATTCCTAATAAGATTAAGAGGATAATTAATTAAAAGAGTTTAATTAATTATTCCTAATAAGATTGGGAGCCTAATTAATTAAAGAAATTTAATTAATTAAAATAAAAATTAATTCCTTAATTGTTAAGGATGGTTGCCTGTCTTATTTTGGGTGATGTGTGGTTGTTGACTTTTTCACAACATACGTAATTCTAATAGTTGGAGAGCACGCTCCTTTTCTTTGAGAGATAGAAAAACTAGAGTTTTGCCAAACACCCATCTTCTTGAATCTTTATTCTTTCTTGGTGGATCACCTCTAAAGGCCAAACACTTGGGTGGCTAATGTTGATCAAAGGAAGGAACAAAACTCGGTGGATTCAAGTTGAACGCAAAAAGGATTGGAGGTGAATTTGTTCTTGAGGAAGCTCGAATCTTCAAGGATATGATTCTTGATCTTTATCTTTTCATTTAATTAATAATTGTGCATAAAGGATGATCCGGGTATATAGTTTGTAAAAATTTAGAAACTCAATTTTATCACGTTTCTGCTTTATTTGTGCAATTTGATTGCATTCATGAATATTACAAACCTAACAGTGGTATCAGAGCCAAACTTTTATGCAAATTATTAATTGTCTAATTTGATATGTATATTAATATATGTTTAGAACAAATTTCTTGGACATTATTTTGTTGTATAAAATTTAAGAATTTTTTTTTAAATTTTGCCGAAAACTGTTTTTAGAAACTATTTTTTTTATACCGAGTTCGTGGGTTACTTTAATTTTAAAACTAATCTGATTCACGGCTTGTTTTTTTTTTTTAATCATATGGATTTCCAAGAATTGTGTGATATGTCTTTAATGTTCCTGCTGCATGTCCCACGTGGTAGTGTATATATATATATATATATATATATATATATATATATATATATATATATATATATATATATATATATATAACTCTTAATTATTTTATAATTAAAATAAAAAGTTTATTTTAGTCTTAAAATAAATAATTTATTTTAATATTAAAATAAAAGAGTTTATTTTAATTTTAAAATTAGATTTTATGCTAACTAATTAGAGTTGGAATTGGATTCCATGATAACTAATTAGAGTTAAAAGAGGATTTCATGTTTTCCTAAATAAAGGAGTTTATTTAGATATGAAATAAGATTTCATATTATTCAAAATAAAGGAGTTTATTTGTGAATAGGAAAGTGAATCCATACTTCCTTAAATAAATGAGTTTATTTATATATGGAATAAGTTTTCATATTATTCAAAATAAAGGAGTTTATTTGTGAATAGGAAAGTGAATCCATGTTTATTTAAATAAAAGAGTTTATTTTGATTTATATTTGGATTAAAATAAAGGAGTTTATTTTGATTCAAAATTAGATTTTATGCTAACTAAATTTGAAAAATCCCAAATTTTACGAATAAGATTTAATTTTCTCGAAATAAATTTTTTTTATTATTATGGTATGGATTTGATATAATGTTTTATTTGTGGCTAGTATTTATAAATTTTGTAAAGTATGCAAGTGGTCATATTATATTCGATTGGTCGGAAAATATTCATTTTATCAGAGAATATTCGTACAATGGCACAATCATTGGTGGACCCCGCAACGAAATTATTTTCGGATTGAGAAAACGACAAAAATATTTTATAAAAATAACGACGGAAGTTTTACCGTTAACTGTTGAAATACTCGGTGTTAAAAGTACAGTAATACGTGTGGTTGCATAGTAGCACACGGTATTGATTATTGATGCTTAAGTGTTAAGTCACTCAGTTTTGTTTTATTGATATTATTAATGTAATAAAACAGAAATTTTTTTTATATAAAATAGAATACTTTTATAAAGTTATTCTATAAATAGAATATATTATATTCTATTATTCATAGTATATTGTATAGTAAAATCTTTTTAGATAAAACAGAATACTTTTATAAAGTTATTCTATAAATAGAATATATTATATTTTATTATGCATAATGTTGCATAGTGCCTGCATAGTATTTTGCATAGTAAATTTTTTTTATATAAAACAGAATACTTTTATAAAGTTATTCGTTTTATTAGATTATAAATAGAACATATTATATTTTATTTAAAAGATTTTTCTTTAAATATGGACCGTCCGATTAAAAGTAAATCAATCTGGATCGTTCATGAATTAGTTACTATGCAGTCCATTCTTCTATAAATAGAAGCTCGTTCCTTCATTATTTCTTATGAATTCACTGAAACTCTAGAGAGAGAAACTATAGAGAGAAAGAAGAAAAGTGTTCTGCTACTTCACTACTCCTATATCCAGTACTCTTCTTTCTAAGGTAAGAGATATTATTTGTTGTACCCGTAAGGGGTATTATTTCTTTTGTATTCATGAAGAGAACTTCTGTTATTCAATTCTTTATTATTCTGTTGGAATAACCTGTATACGCGGTCTACCCTATACTTGGTGAAATTCTTCTGTTATTCCATTCTTTAGTATTATGTTGGAATAACCTGTTTATGCGAAGTACCACAAACATGGTAAAATTCTTCTATTATTCCTTTCTTTATTATTCTGTCAGAATATCATGTCGGTGCGTATTACGCCTGATCTGGTTCCATTATTTATTATTCCGTTCTTTATTATTCTATCGGAATATCATATCCGTGCGTTTATGCCGGATCTGATTTTATTATTTATTATTCTGTCGGAATATCCTGTCTGTGCGTTTACGCCAGACCTGGTTCCGTTATTTTTTATTCTGTTGGGAATAACATGTCTGTGCAGTCTATCGCACGCATGGTGAATCCTTCTGTTATTTCATTCTTTATTATTCTATTGGAATAACCTGTCTATGTGGATTACCACATGCATGGTGAATGATCCTTTGTATTCATTTCTTATTAAATTGTGGACATGATCTGTCTAAGTGGATTACCGCATGGCGGCAAAAATCTATTTGCAATTTCATATATTTTATTATACTCAGTTGGTTAAAGTTTTGGCTTCTATATTCCATAAAATTAGTGGAATATCCTTGATATTTGCGCTTCATCCAGTATCTTTTCATGAAAATATTCCCCTGAGCATTTTTGAATTTTATTCTACAAAGAAGTATCATGTTTACAATTGGGACGTTATTGGTTCCAGGATAAATTAATTATTGAACTTGTTTTATTGAATTATTATGTCATTGTCATCATCCTCATGTTTATATTATGTTGAACGTCATCTGTGGCCTGTAGTGCATAGATGGACTTGGTATGAATATGACCAGGGATTATTCGGTTTAATCATGACCGTAATGTTACAAATGATATGGAAAAAGTCCTCATTGGCCCGTAATGCATTGATGGACAGTTTTTGGTATGATTATGGCTATGGATTCTCTTCGGCCAAGGGTGCAAAGATGAATTATTTTATGGCATGATCAGGACCGTTGATGAAAACACGATTATTTTTGGCCCGTAGTGCATGGATAATTCGTGGTCATGATACTAAAGAATATCCTTGGCCTGTAGTGCAAGGATGGCTTAATGATGTGGATTATTTATTGAGCTGAGTCTCAGCGATAAAGTGATGAAAAACCATTTTAATCATATAAGATAGTAGATTTTATTCTCTACTTGACTCTTCTAATGGATTATTTGTTCCGCTGCAGTTAAACTTGGTGTTTGTTATATTATATCAGTTTAACACTGTCGAAGGCTAACGATAATTTATTCTGCATTATCTTAGTCATAATATTTCTTGCTGGGCTAGTTGAGCTCACCCTTTCTTTCATTGTTCTCTTTAAGAAATGAGAACGTAGCTGGGGCTAGTCGGTGAACAGAGTGATGGTCCTAGATGGTGCATTAATAGTCCTCACTATTCTGTGAAATAGTGTAATAATAAATGTAATGAGTACTCCATTGAGTGTGGATATTGTCTAGATGACAATATTTGTATTAAAACTCACAGCATATGTTTTGTCGTATTTTACACGATTGTTGTATAAGATATTAGAGCTGGAATCTGAGAATGCTATGATCAAAGTTCTGATGAAAGAAGAAACAACTGAACGAAGGAGAATAGATGATGCATAGATAAAAGCCGCACGACGCGTAGATATTGTAGAAAAAGACGTCTGGTCCAATATGGCCAAAATAGATGAAATGGATTTTGCTTTTTGGACAACAATTGAGAGAATCTAACGTCGAATTCAGAATTACCCTGTGCAGAGCGGTCAACCCCAATTAGATATGGATCGAAGAGTAATGATTTAAATCATAGATCAGGAATGTGAAGAAGCACTTAAGGGTGGAATGTACCCCATAGCAAAGTCAAATCCAGTAGTTTAAGTGCGAGCGTTTGTCGAGGAACCCGAACGAAGTTATTACGGGTAAGTTAATGATAAAGTCTTTCGAAGTTTATACCTTATTAGATACCAGTTCTACCCACTCTTTTATTTCATCTAGTTGTGTTAAATGTTTGAATTTAACTCCGGAGAAGTTAGATTTTGATTTATCTGTTGAAACTCAGTTGGGAGAAACCTTCGTTACATCCACTATTTATAAATCTTGTTTAATTCAAATCAACACTTTCACGTTACCTGTCGATCGTATCTCTTTGAAAATACTTGCCTTTGATGTGATTTTAGGAATCGATTGGTTGACTGCTCATCATATTTTTTTTGTAAGGTTGTTATCTTTCATACTCCTAACCAACCTATTATGCGAATTCAAAGTAACCAAACCACTAAAGTCAATCATTGTCATATCAATCCATAAGTAAAGAGCACTGAGCCTTTATCTGGTGACTTTCTTGTGTGGAATGCACCAAAGCTAGACTTTCTGTAGGCGACGTCGTGTTCTTGACGTATTCTTGAAGACTTCTTAGCCTACCCCTGAGCGTAAAATCGAATTTTTTATTGACCCCAGTACAAAACCCATTTCTTAAACCCTCAAATATTTCTTCAACTAAAACGAACGTATTATACGCCAAAGACGTTGGCTTGAGCTGTTGAAGATTACGATCGTACCATTCAATATCATCGTGAAAGTGCAAACGTGGTAGCTGACACTTTGAGTAGAAGATCGTATGCGAGTGAGATGTTGTTAACACAAAGACCCATTTCGTATAACTTACAAATGATGAAGATAGAGTTAAAGACTCTAGGGACTCACGTGAAGATAACGAATATACGATTAGAATAGACTTTAATCGATAAAGTTAAAGCCGCTCAAGCTACATACTCAGAGCTGATGAATGTGAAGAAAAAGGTTCAAGAGGGCGTTATTCTAGAAGCAAGAATTGATAAAGAGAGGAAATCTCAACCCTCGATTTAATTAACGCATTTGAAATCCTCGATCGAGTAGGAACTGTGGCTTATAGACTCGTTTTACCGCTAAGTATGTCGCGTGTTCATAACGTTTTTAACGTATCGACGTTACGTAAATATGTGGACGACCCGAATCACATTATTAATTTAGAACTGGACGAGATAGCGGATGATTTAACGTATGAGGAGATGCGTGTTAAAATCTTGGATAAGAAGGATTATATTCGATACTCAAAGGTTATACCTCAAGAGTTAGAATCTGAAATGAAGTCAAGGTATCCTCACCTGTTCGGCATACTAGGTACGTACGTAAATTTCGAGGGCGATATTTCATAAGGAGGGGAGATTATAAAACCCCAAACATTACGAATAAGATTTAATTTTCTCGAAATAAATTTTTTTTATTATTATGGTGTAGATTTGATATAATGTTATAGTTGTGGGTAGTATTTATAAATTTTGTAAAGTATGCAAGTGGTCATATTATATTCGATTGGTCGGGGAATATTCATTTTATCAGGGAATATTCGTACAACGGCACAATCATTGGTGGACCCCGCAACGAAATTATTGTCGGATTGAGAAAACAACAAAAATATTTTATGAAAATAACGACGAAAATTTTACCGTTAACTGTTGAAATACTCGGTGTTAAAAGTACAGTAATACGCGTGGTTGCATAGTAGCACACGGTATTGATTATTGATGCTTAAGTGATAAGTCACTCAGTTTTGTTTTATTGATATTATTAATGTAATAAAACAGAAAAACTTTTTATATAAAACAGAATACTTTTATAAAGTTATTCTATAAATAGAATATATTATATTCTATTATGCATAGTATTTTGCATAGTAAATTTTTTTTACATAAAACATAATACTTTTATAAATAGAATATATTATATTTTACTTAAAAGATTTTATTTTAAATATGAACCGTCCGATTAAAAGTAAATCAATCTGGACCGTTCATGAATTAGTTACTATGCAGTCCATTCTTCTATAAAAGAAGTTCATTCTTTTATTATTTCTTTAAATTCACTAAAACTCTAGAGAAAGAAACTATAAAGAGAAAGAAAAAAAGTGTTCTGCTACTTCACTACTCCTATATCTAGTACTCTTCTTTCTAAGGTAAGAGATATTATTTGTTGTACCCGTAAGGGGTATTATTTCTTTTGTATTCATGAAGAGAACTTCTGTTATTCCATTCTTTATTATTCTGTTGGAATAACCTGTATACGCGGTCTACCCTATACTTGGTGAAATTCTTCTATTATTCTATTCTTTATTATTATGTTATAATAACCTGTTTATGCGAAGTACCGCATACATGGTGAAATTCTTCTATTATTCCGTTCTTTATTATTCTGTCGGAATATCCTGTCGGTGCGTATTACGCCTGACTTGGTTCCATTATTTATTATTCCGTTCTTTATTATTCTATTAGAATATCATGTCCGTGCGTTTACGCTAGACCTGGTTCCATTATTTATTATTCTATCGAAATATCCTGTCTGTGCATTTACGCCGGACCTAGTTCCATTATTTATTGTTCTGTTGGGAATAACATGTCTGTGCAGTCTATAGCACGCATGGTGAATCCTTCTGTTATTACATTCTTTATTATTCTGTTGAAATAACATGTCTATGTGGATTACCACATGCATGACGAATGATCCTTTGTATTCATTCCTTATTAAATTGTGGACATGATCTGTCTAAGTGGATTACCGCATAATGGCAAAAATCCATTTGTAGTTTCATATATTCTATTATACTCAGTTGGTTAAAGTTTTGGCTTCTATGCTCCATAAAATTAGTGGAATATCCTTGATATTTGCGCTTCATCCAGTATCTTTTCATGAAAATATTCTCCTAAGCATTCTTGAATTTTATTCTACAAAGAAGTATCATGTTGACAATTTTGACGTTATTGGTTCCTAGATAAATTAATTCTTGAACTTGTTTTATTGAATTATTATGTCATTGTCGTCATCCTCATGTTTATATTATGTTGAAAGTCATCTGTGGCCTGTAGTGCATAGATGGACTTGGTATGATTATGACCAGGGATTATTCGGTTTAATCATGACCGTAATGTTACAAATGATATGGAAAAAGTCCTCATTGGCCCGTAATGCATTGATGGACAGTTTTTGGTATGATTATGTCTATGGATTCTCTTCTGCCAAGGATGCAAAGATGAATTATTTTATGGCATGATTAGGACCGTTGATGAAAACACGATTATCTTTGGCCCGTAGTGCATGGATAATTCGTGGTCATGATACTAAAGAATATCCTTGGCATGTAGTGCAAGGATGCTTTAATGATGTGGATTATTTATTGAGCTGAGTTTCAGCGATAAAAGTGATGACAAACCTTTTTAATCATGTAAGATAGTAGATTTTATTCTTTACTTGACTCTTCTAATGGATTGTTTGTTCCGCTGTGGTTAAACTTGGTGTTTGTTATATTGTATCAGTTTAACACTGTTGAAGGCTAACGATAATTTATTCTGCATTATCTTAGTCATATTATTTCTTGCTGGGCTAGTTGAGCTCACCCTTTCTTTCATTGTTCTCTTTAGGAAATAAGAACGTAGCTGGGGCTAGTCGGTGAACAGAGTGATGGTCCTAGATGGTGCATTAATAGTCCTCACTATTCTGTGAAATAGTGTAATAATAAATGTAATGAGTACTCCATTGAGTGTGGATATTGTCTAGATGATAATATTTGTATTAAAACTCACAGCATATGTTTTGTCGTATTTTACACGATTATTGTATAATTAGTTTGTATTTGTATTCTGTACCATCTATCTGGCGACCCAAGATGGGTGATGTATACCTATTTTTGGGGGCGTCACAAAATTTTCTCATTAAATGATATCAATATATATTAAATATTTATTATTCATGAGATGAATGTTATTTATTGATGCATATTATGATGTGTATGATAATAAATGGAATTGATTATGAACTATTGACCAATGTGATTGGATTTTATTTTAGTTGGATGCATGAATGTATGGGTTTTATTAAATGGGGTCTGCGTACCTCGTCTTCTCTAATTTTTTCTTAATGTAAATTTTAACTCCCTCCTATGTACTTCTCCTTGACTGTTGATCAAGGTTTCTATTTATTTTAAATAGTTTTGTAATAGAAATAGCTAGAATTATTTTGAAGAATTGGAGATTAAGGAGCAAGGAGCGCTTGAAGACCTGTTTGTAATAGAGCCCAGGTTTAAATGTAATAGTTATATTTAAATATTAATTCTTGCACCCCTAGGGTTTGACTTTTTTGGTTCACTTGGTGGCTCTAGTGAACCAAACTAGAATAAAAGTCCATAATCAATCCGGGTAGAATATAGTATTCTATATGTGCGTGCTTATACATTATATATATATATATATATATATATATATATATATATATATATATATATATATATATATATATATTATACATTATGCAAACATGCTTCGCATGTTAATTAATATGACGCGTATTTTATACTTATATGTGCATGCGCGCTAAACAAGATGAGACAAATTAATAACAAACCCCTCAATTATTTTATATTAAGTTGTAATGTTCAAAGATATTTGGAATATCGAACGTCGCCTTCTAGCAAGATAAAAATTATAGAGTATCAATTAATTATTATAAGTTTGTTGTGTCACCACAAGGCTTATCTTAATTACTTGAGATGTTAATTTTATCACATTTGATGCTTATAAAGAAAAATGAACAATGTTGTTTTGTTGTGTCACCACAAGGACAATATTTTTCTTTTTTGAATATATGGATTGCTAGGTTGGACTTAACTTAAATCATTTTAGTTCGGATGTGCACACACTTGACCATTATGATCTAAGAGGTAAAATACAAGGAGTTGCATAGTTGATGTAATTGACAAGAGTTGTCTACCTATTTATTTATATATAGTTTTTTGTGTCACCACAAGGCTATATACATTTGAAATGGGATCTTTATTCTCACTAGCAAATCTTTAATTAGATTTTGTCGAACTATATAAGTGAGGGTAATATAGTTTGATGAAAAATAGTGGGAGATACCAATTTAAAACAAGACCTAATTTATTTTGGTAATTAATAAAAAGAATGTATGCTAAAATTTTGTTAATTATAAATTCATTTACAGAATTTTACAATGTCTAAATTATTATCACTGTGAAGCATATTAGATGTTATTTAATCGGACCGAATTAAATGGATTGGTTAAGGAATTTGAGAATAGTTCCCATGGCTGAAAAGCTATCTTATGTCCTTAATACGCCTATCCCTGCAATGGTTGCAGACAATGCCTCTGAAGAAGAGATTGCTACTTTTAGAAAGTGATAAGATGATGCACAGTTGACTCGATGCATCATTCTCGCATCCATGAGTAACGTGCTTCAGCGTCAGCATGAAACTATGGATGCTCTTACTATATTCCTACACATCAAGTAGTTGATGGTGAGGAAAGTAGGATTGACAGATATCAGATATCTAAAGAGCTCTTCCAATCTAGAATTACCGATGACACTACAGTACAGATAAAAGTCCTTAATATTATCAATTTGATTGATCAATTAGAACAACAGGTTTTGTCATGGATGGAGAGTTTAGCCAAGATTTGATCTTGCACTCACTCCCGAAGTCCTTTCACAATTGTTGTGAATTTTTCATATGAACAAGCTAAATATCAGCCTCGTTGATTTGCTTAACATATTGAAAAATGTTGAGAGTCACTTTCCAACCAAAAAAGACCAAGTCTTACTGGTAGGGGCCAAAGGATCTTCTGAAAAGAAGAACGATTCAAAAAAGGTAAATAGAAAGGCAAAAACAAAGGATAATAAGAACAAAACTGATACGGATAGCAAAGGAGTTTGCTTCCCCTGTAATAAGCCTGGACACCGGAAAGAAACTGCAAGTAACATCTTGCAGAGGATAACCAGAAGACTCTTAGTGAAGTTTCGGTTACAAATACAATTTTGTTCATGACTTAAAATAAATAAAAAAAATAAAGTCAAAGTCCTACTTGGGTATAGGATACCGACTTTGGTTATCATAAATATAGATTTATGACGGGACAGCAAAAGTAGAAAGCTAAACAAAGATAAGTAATTCTATGTGTGAAAAATAAAGCAAAGGTTGCGGTATTAGCCATAAAAACTTATAGTTTAGCATTGCCTATGGGCAAATCTATTAAGTCAATAAGTTGTTATTGTATTCCAGTTCGCGCTAAAAATATTATTTCATTTTGTTGTTGGACAATGAAATCTTTGGTATTATATTTAAGAACAATTGTTGTTCTATTTATAATAATAATATTTTGTATAGAACTGGAATATTACTTAATGGATTTTATATACTTGACTTACGTGAAAAAATATTTTGTAAATTGAACAAACTAATATAAGAAAAGGAGATGATCATTCAAAGAGTTGAATGTGTGTATTTACTGAAAGACAATTGTGAATTATTTGAAAGGTTCAAAGAATTTAGAAATGAAACAATATTAGGATTCTTTGATCGGATCAAGGAAGTAATATTTGTGCAATGAGTTTCGAGATCATCTCAAATGATTTTCTCACAATGGACGCCTCCTGATACACAATGATTGATTGATGTATCTGAAAGAAAAAATCATACCTTGTTGGACATGGAGCGGCCCATAATGATTTTACCGACATTCCAGTATCCCTCTAGGAGCATGTCCTAGAAATGGTTGCATATCTATGAAAAGGTAACCTCAAAATCCGTCCCCAAGACTGTATAAGAGTTATAGACAGGGAAGATTCCTAATCTTAAGTATGTTAAGATAAGGGGTTGTTCAACTTATGTGAAGAGGTTTCAAAGGATAAGCTTGGAACAAGATTTGACAAGTACAGATTTGTGGGACATCCTAAAGTATGTTTAGGGTATATGTTCTATAATCCTACTTAGCAAAATGTGTTTGTTGCGAAACATGTTACCTTCTAAGATAAAGGTGTTTGTCATTGAAGGGGCTAATGGGAGGATAATAGATCTTGAAGAGTTCAAGAACCACAAAACACTATAAGTCAAATAAGAGGAACCTGTAGATAGACCTATTGTACCACAACCAAATCGTAAATTTAGAATAGTACCAAAGATACCTGGCAGGTATGGATTCATCATAGATGATGATGATGAGGTACACATTATAGAAGATGATAATCTAGAGTTACATATAATGAGGTAAGAGTTCTAGTGTGTACAAAAGGGTCAGTGGGAGCGCTGTGACATTCGTAATATTATATGTTGATATACTATGGATAAGGAATGACATACTAATGCTACAATCAGTAAAGATAAAGTTATCTTAACATTACTCCATGAATGATTTGGAAAGAGTATCTTAATTGGGGATACAAATCTATAAAGATAGATTCGAGAGGATGCTCGTCTTAACCCAAGGAACGTATATTCATTTGATGCTAAAGTTGTTTAACATGGCAAACTCCAAGAGTTGTCTCATGTTAATGAGCCATGAAGTGTATCTCTCTTAATTGTCCCCATAGACTCATAAAAGAGAGATCACATGAGTAACTATCATGTATGCAATGAAATTTATGAGACCTGATGTTGATCAGTTATATTCTGGAGAAGTTCATTGTGAGTCAGCGAAAAATATCTTAAAGTACTTAACCGGTACTAAGGATGTGATTAAAATTTATGGTGGGTCTGAATTAAAATTAGAGGGCTTAACATACTCAAGTTTTTTTTCAGACAGACCAAGACGACAGAAAATCCACTTTAAGGTAAAGTGTTACCTTAAACGATGGTGCAGTGAATTGGAAAGGTTCCAAACAGCAAAGACTTGTTGGTTTAGTTATAAAGACAAAGTATATAGCTATAAATGAAGCTGCAAATTGATTGTTTGGATGAAAAGTTCATTACAGAACTATGAATAGTTCTTAAGTCTCATTTTGGATCTAAACATGTGTTGTGGCACTTTCACTTGATTATAGGAATCATTGAAAGATGAGAAATCACTATAAAGATAGTGGACTCTCAATAACAATATTACATATCCATTAGCTAAAGCTTATCCAACAGCAGGATAATCGTCACTTAGAGAAGAAAGGTATGAGATATCATGGCGATTAGCTTTAGTGCAAGTGGGAGATTGAAAGTAGTATGCACACAAGCCAATCATGATTGATGATAAAGCATATATTTTATAACAATCTTATTTATTAATAAAAAGTTTTAATTTATTAAAGGCTTTTAATTATCTACATGATGTTGTTTTATAATATGTGATAAACCCATAATTTTAAGCAATGCTTTTAGAATAATAATGATGATCATTCTAATGAGATCTAAATTCTTAGAAAGCTTAAAACTAAAATAGTTCCCAATCGTTGGATTACTAAATTGGGGATTAGTGAATCCGGATAGATTGGTACATACATTGCTTGCTCATTGGATAAGGATGATTGTTCTCATGATCATTTGTGTAGAGACACTAAAGCAAGTATATAAGTGCTTATTAAAGAATAAGTTCACTGAACGTGGCTCGCTAAGGAATACCTAATGGAGTTTTACTTGCCTGTCAATAGAAATTCTTGTAGTGATAGTAGTACAAGTGATCCTTAGACTTGAAATCATCATAGTATCTTATGTATGATGAGTTATACTTTGACTTATTCCTTAAGACCCTTAGGGTATATCAAAGGGTATGCTTGGGTATAATAAGTTCTACGTGGAGATAATGTATTATCAATAAAGAATCTACCGCTTCTAGTAAAAGAAGTGAAATGTCCTATATGTTTTGATAAATGACAACTCAGTAGTCCTTAGCCAAGACAAAATAAAATTAGAAAGGAGTTTCTAATTTATATTATTTGGAGTTGTGCATTTAAGAGTCGAAATACATATAATTAAATAAAATAAAACTTGACAGTAATTCCATGTCTTATATTTAATTGAGACATTGTACGGTGGAAGAATTGAATTGTACGGTAACTATTTACTCAAAGGGTCTTTTATAATTAATGTTGAAATCTATATTATCTGAAAAGTCATTGATCGCTAGGAAGGCTTATCCCTATTGTAGAATAAATATTATTTATTTAAATAAACTAATAGTTTAATTTATTTATTTAAATAAGATTAGAATTGTTCTAATTGATTTATTCACAACCGGTTTAATATGGAGAACCTAAAGGGTCACACCATAAAAGGAAGAATAATTATTTAAGAAGTTAATTGCATAATCGTAATAATATGTTAAGTGTATTTAATTTAATCTATGGTAATAGAATAAATTAAATAGCTTAATATTTATTATTTAATATTTTGGAAATATTAAATATATATAAATTAATAAGAGGAGCCTTATTAATATTATTACAATTATTATTATTTTAATTTCTAAAGAGTTGGAAATTAATTTAATATTAGTACTCTCATTTATTCCTAATAAGATTAGGAGGCTGATTAATTAAAAGAGTTTAATTAATTATTCCTAATAAGATTGGGAGCCTAATTAATTAAAGAAATTTAATTAATTAAAATAAAAACCAATTCCTTAGTTGTTAAGGAGGGTTGCCTACATCTATAAATAAGAGTAGTCTTATTATGGGTGCTATGTGGTTATTGACTTTTTCACAACATATGTAATTCCAATAGTTGGAGAGTACGTTCCTTTTCTATGAGAGATAGAATAACTAGGGTTTTGCCGAACACACATCTTGAATCTTTATTCTTTCTTGGTGGATCACCTCTAGATGCCAAAAACTTGGGTGGCTAACGTTGATCAAAGGAAGGAACCAAATCTGGTGGATTCAAGTTGAACGCGAAAAGGATTAGAGGTGAACTTGTACCTAAGGAAGCTTGAATCTTCAAGGGTATGATTCTTGATCTTTATCTTTTCGTTTAATTAATAATTATGCCTAAAGGATGATCCGGGTATATGGTTTGTAAAAATTTAAAAACTCTATTTTATCACGTTTCCGTTTTGTTTGTGCAATTTGATTGCGTTCATGAATATTACAAACCTAACACTTTAACCATCGGGTATTCCAACAATGTTAACGGTAACAACTACGTCGTTATTTATAAAAACTCAAACTTGTCATTTTCTTTATCCGACCATTTTCCATTATGGGGCCCACAAATGGTTGCGTCATCGTATGAATATTCCCCGACAGCAAGAATATTCCACGACCAAACAAATATTCCCCAACAACAATGAATATTTTATAACCACTTACTTATTTTGCTTAATTTGCACACTTCGCCCATAACCAAAACATTATATCAAATTATCACCTTATTATTATTATTAATTAGAAGAAATTCGATTTTAATTATAAAAAAAAAGTTGGGGTCTTACAAAAAAGATCCATCATTGCTCACTGATAGGTATGGAAAAGAGCCATCGGCATTGATGAGGCTGAATGACAACCGTCTGTAGTAAAAGGTTCCCCAATGAGTGATAAATGGTGTCTTCTCCTGGTCCTCTTCAGTAACCATGATTTTGTGATACAAGCAAAGCAGTCAACAAAGGAGTACATGTCATACTGAGCTGTATTGTCAATGAGTATGTGGATAAATAGCATTAGGAAGTTATATTTGAGATAAACTTTGTTCAATCCCTGTAATCCACGCATACTCGCACCTTCCATCCGGGTTTAGGTATGGGAACTATGTTCGATAGCCACTTAGGGTATATTAATGCCATGATGATGCCAGCTTAAAATTGTTTCACAATTTCTTCCTTGACTTTCAAACTCCACTCAGGTTTCAATCGCCTAAGCTTTTGTTTGACTGGCTTGAATCTCTCTTTAATGGGTAGGCGATGAATGACAATGTCAGTTGACAAATCGATCATGTCTTCATGAGACCATGTAAACACATCGTAGAATTGGGTCAATAAAGTAACCATGTCATTCCTTTGGCTTGGGGTAAGGTCCGTGCCAATCTCGATTTGTTTGGGATTTTCTGAGGTTCCAAGGCTGAAGGAGGTGGTTTGATTAAGGTTTGGCATGGATTTATCTTCGACCCATTCTTTGATCTCCTTAGGCACCTCGTAGTCCTCTTGCTCAATCACCATCAAGTTAGAGTCCAACTTTGCATCAAAGTTGCAGTCATTGTGAGGAATTGGCACTCCATCAGCAAGTTTAGATAAATCTAACTCTAGAGTCCTGAAACAAAATGCTTTCACTTAATATATAAAATTGTTTGATCATACAAAGCGTTAGCATGGCATGACAAAAATAACTGCTAATATTATGCAACAAAAGTAAGCAATTATTGCTATCTACAGGGAAAGGAGTTTTGCTCCAACTGCCAAGGGTAAAGTTCTGGTGGACAGCTGTGATGAAGGGGCGGTTATCATCCTCCTCCTCTTAAATAATGACCATAACATTTGGGTAGTCATCATCGAAGATATCCTTGTTCATACCCTCGGTATGCACCAGGACGTACATCATTGATAACCGTCTCCTTATGTCTTATTTGTGCCTTTAATTCCTTTCCTCGATATCTGGATCTAGAACTAGGACTTCTTTCCCACAAGCTGGTCTAGGCTTAGGAAACAACATACCCGCCACAGAGACATGAATTTTCCTTAGAGACCGTACATAATCTTCATCCGTAGGTTTAGGAAATAACATTATAAATGAAGGAACCGGTGTATGCTTGTGCGGGTTCCTATTACTTGACCCAGAGGAGTAGCCTAGTTCGGCCTTCCCTATTTGGCTGGGAATTTGAATTGGACACTTGATTACTTGATGATTCTTTTCTGACCCTTGTCCCGGTTGAAAACCCAAGGATATCATCTCTTGACTAGCCGACATTACCTCGGCAAAAACTCTGGGTTTCAAAGCTGAAGCCCCAATGGGTTGATAGTGAGTGTTGCTCACCTCAAGGACTTGGAAGCTGACAGGCTCAACTTCTTCATTAAAATTGATTAGAGGCATATCACTTTGGACATGATACTCTAGTTCAGCATTGACAGTGACCAAATTACTGTTGATGATATACTTGAGTTGCTGATGAAGAGTGGATTGGACGGCTCCCGCCATATGGATCCAAGGTCTTCCCAATAGTAAAATATATCTTGTAGTGATTTTGAGAACTTGAAAGGATATGTAGAAGGTATGTGGACAGATTTCCACTGGTAATTCAACCTCTCCTATAGCATTTCGCCGAGATCCATGAAAGCTTTGATGATTGTGTGGCTGCGTTAGATCCGGCTGGGATTGATTTTCATCCTTTCTAATGTGGCATAAGGCATATATTTAGGGATGATCCTCCATTTATTAGCACACCTCCGACCACATATCTGGAAGACATTACTACATTGTGCAATGACTTGCAGTGACCCGTCCCTTCAGGAGGTATGTCATCATCAGTGAAGGATATCACATTGCTATTGAAGATGTAATCTACCAAATGATGAAACTTTTCAACATCCACCGTCTTTGGCAAGTGGGTTTCTTCCAATATCTTTGTTAAGACCTTCTAATAATCTTTCGAAGAGAAAACCAAGTCCTGAATAGTTATCTGTTGAAGTGCTTCTTCCAAACTTCTCACCACCTTGGCTTTATTATGTCTCATCCTGTGGAAAAATTCTTTAATTTTCTCCTTGGACACTTTCCCCTTAGATCTGATAACTGACTGCATCACTCATTGAGGGAGATATAGCGGGTTTTTCTTGGATACCACAACAGTTGTGTTAGACGTTGATCTTTCATCCTCTCCATAGTTCTATGGGACTTTCTTAAGGCTAATGATAGGATATTGCGGTCTAAATAGCAATATTATGGGTTTTGGTGCAACCACCTTCAAAGGGTTTTTAACTCCTTTGAGCTTGATGGGTTGAATTGTAAGGGTTGTGGAAGCCAGATCTCCCTTAGAGGATATAACTGCTATAATTTCTTTCTATCTTTGCGATCCTACAGGAAATGTATGTCCACTCTCAAGTGATACGGTATCATCGTCTGCTATTTGCAGGTCACCGCAGTCAATCATATTTTGGATAAGATGACGGAGTGCCCAGCATCCTTCAGTGTTGTGACCTCAAGAATGGGAGTGGTATTGGCATACCCCGGTAGCATCAAATCTTTTTAAGCGTGGGTTGATAGGGGGTAGTAGTGTTGTGATTTTTCCCTCATTGATCAGCATCTGCAATATTTCTTCCATCGGTTGGCCCAACTGGGTGAACTCCCTTTTGTTGGCAAAGTTCCGATGGGCTTGAGCTCTTGCTTTTCTTGCAAGCTTTTCCTTCAAGGTTTCACCCTCTTTGGTCTGATGAGTAAGTTTTATACCCATAATTGAGTGCATTTGAGCTTAATATTTTAGATTTTTTAAGTGTTTGTGTCTATTCAAGCATGTTTTATATTGTTTTGTAGGAATTGTGACAAAAGTTACTTGGATCGACGTTTGGGGTGGCTAGATTCTCGTTTTCGGCTTGCCATTTACACAGCAGTCACTTCAGAGCAAATTTGAGTATTTCTCTGGACCTTATTTTGAAAAACTTAAAGAATGAAAGTTGTAGATCTGCGTCTCCTATTTCCAGAACATCTTGAATCATCAAAATCGGAGTTCGAACGAAGAAGTTATCGCCATTTTTCCAAAGGACGTCAGAGTAGAAAATTTCCAGAAAAGGGGCCAGCGCCGGGGCGCCCATTTCAAGCTTATTTGCAGCACCGGGGTGCTAGGGGGCAGAATCCCAGTACCGTACCCAGCGTTGGGGTGCTGGGGAAGAGTTTGGTCAAGCTTAGACGCATTTTGGGACGAATTTTGACACTTTTTAAACTCCAAATTGGATTGGGTTTGTTTTTAAGCTAAAAATTGGACTTATAACCTATAAATACATGATGTAAGGCATAAAATAGAGAGAGATTACATAGATTAGACTAGATAAAACATTCGAATAGTAGATTAGAATATAAACCCTAATTCTTAATTAGCCATTGGAGATTGAAACAAATTGAAGAACACTAAAGATCAAGAGCAAGAGCAAGATGGAAGCATCAGATTTGCTGACAACAGATTCTATTCTCTTCTCTTATCATACTTTTATCTTTTAATGTCTATTCAGTTGTGAATTCTTGGTTTCAATTCATTAATTATGTACTAACTCTTTTATTAAGATTTCAATTGAACCTTTTATGTCTATAAATTAGTTATTTGATTTATTCCAATTATTTATGTCAAAGTGAATTGTTTATCTTGTCCTGAGCTTATTGATTAATTATCTGATCAGCAATTACCGTGTTACTCTAGAAGGAATTGAAAGAGGAATTCTAGGGTTAGAACTGGGCATGATAACATGTGACTTAATTATTTGCATGGTGAATAATTAGGTTTGTGAATTGAATAGAAATATCTGTTCACCGCATGTAACACATAAGGAATTGAAATTGAAGGAGTTTAATTCAATTGTTTTGCATAGGAATATAACAAGATTAATCTGGATTAAATAGAAGTCAATTGATCACTTGGAAAAGGACTTTTCGCATTTGAGAATTCATGTTAAAAATTCAGTAGGCATAATAATTGGGATAATTGGATAATTGATTTATAGTTCATAATTGGGGATATTCAAGTCTTAATCTTTATTTATCTGAATTCAGTCATAAAGAAATTCAGTTTAATTAGTTAATTTAGTTTTTTTAATTAGAAAAATCACGATTTGAGATTGTTTAAATAAAATTAGTTTGGTTAAGAATTAGTACTTAGTGATTTTTATTAAATAATTTCTCATGGGGACGATACTCTACTTTCACTTTATTACTTGTTGACCGTGTATACTTGCACGTATTCATTGACTGTGAAATCGACTAACAAGTTTTTGGCGTCGTTGCCGGGGACTTAATTTAATAATTTTTTTACTAATATTAATTTCAATCAAATTAGTCTTAATTTAAATATTTTTATTTTTATTTTTAATTCTCTTCCTATATTTATCTCTTTTTAGGTACAATGGATGACTTTGCGTATCAATGGCCATACACGAACATGACTCAACTAAGGAAAACAGGGATTGATGGACTTCATACATCTTCTGTAAAGCCAATACAAATTGAGGCAAATTCGAAGACGTTGGAGGTTATCGCAGCCCAACGGAGTCGAAGGATGGCAAGAATGACTTAGCCAAGGGGAGTGGAGATTGACAGACTCGCGACACTTTCTGCATTATCAGCACAAATTGAGACATTTTCGAAGATGGTCAACGCTTTTGAAGCTCAACGTCGTCAAAGTGTGGCGGTTACTTGTGATTATTGTGCTGAAAATCATATGAGTCATCAATGCACCACCAGTTTTGAGCCGGTACCGTATGGTGGTGATTACCCCAACAATTATGTCTATCCCAACAACTATTATCAGGATTGGGGGTATCACCCGGATTTTTCATGGAACCATACTCATCAAGATCAATTTTATGCTCCAAGTCTAACATACCCATCGGATTTCTCGTGTCCACCTCCACTACAACAGGAAGAACATTCAAATTGGGAGAAAGCTTTGTCCAAGTTCATAGCTTCAGGTGAGGAGTGGAGGATTAATCGAGAGATATCGAGTCAAAAATTTGCGAACCAAATGGAACAACTAACCAAGGCCTCGAACATTTGTCCTCAATACACTTGGCTCTATGACATGGATTCCTAGACTGATGGTGAGTCTGAACCAAATCTGCAACCGGATGTGCCAAATGATATAGATGTTGAAAGAGAGGAAAGACTTGGGGACCAAGAAAAGGAGATCGGCAAAGATCTAACTGTAAGATTCAACGAAGATGAGCCGATTTCATTAGTATCCCATGTGCCTCCTCCACTAAAGTTCAAGAATGTGGGCGGGTTTACAAAACCATGCCTAATTGGCAGTCATATCGTCGGCAAAGCTCTTTGTGACATAAGAGCTAGTACAACTGTGGAGTTATGGTGGGTTGAAAAGGAGAAGATAGAGGAAGATCACATTGTGTTTACTAAGCTTCAATGCCCCAATCTGATCATAGAAATAATGGAGAAAACACTTAGTTTTTGGACGTTCTTAATGGGGAACATATATACAAAGAACTTGCTAGGTGACTTTCATTCAAGGGTCATTACTAATGGGAACCTCCCAAAAGAGACATTGCTTCTGATGGATGGATGGTTCCTCAATTTTCATAGGGGAATTAGATAGAGAATTGAAGAAGTCATGCTGAGACTATAAAACAAGCGCTTATTGGGATGCAACCCAAGTTTAATTTTTAATTTTTTGTTATTGGGTTTTATATTAGTAGCTTTGAATTGGAATTTATTTAGGAATTAATAAAATTGCTTCGTTCATGGTTTTACAGGTTAGTCAAGTCAAATTCAAGTGGTGCCCAATTTGTTCCATGTGCTTAGCCTATTCTCCAAACTTAGCGGACAAGGAGGAATATTGCTATATTATGTCAGGGAAGTCCTCTCTTTTAATTTTTCATATCTTAGCCATTGAGGACAATGTCTGTTTTAAGTTTGGGGGTATTTATCATGTTTAGTATTTACTTGGGCAATATTTTAATGGAATTTGATTTTGGCCTATAATAAGTGGGTGGTTGATATTGTTAACTCTTGGAGAATTAATGAGCATGCTTAGTCTATATTTTAACTCATTAGTTGGTTTTCACATTACTTGCAAAATTTTTGAAAAATTTTACACATCCATTTGTTTAGCCAGTTGGGATTGACATTTTTTTTGGCTAAATGCTTATGAAAGATACCATTGAAACTTGAGAAATCTTATTTGAGCATCATTCAAAGTGAAAATTAGGCACTCACATAAGTTTGGGGATAATCTTGGGGTATTTTTGAAAAAAAAAATATTGGAACCTTCCCGAGTTAAATAATTGAAGCATGTGGAGGGTCGAGATGGAGCGTAAAATGCACTCCCCATAAACACATGCACGAGATGGAGCGTAAAACGCACTCGTTCAATGAAAAGTGGAAAACGAGATGGAGCGTAAAACACACTCGTTCATGAAAAATGGAAAGTAAGATGGAGCGTAAAACGCACTCACTAAATAGAGAAAAGAAAATATGTATGTTTGAAATACTTGGGAAGGGTTCATATGAAATTAAAAGTTAAATATCCAGTTGATCCTCAAGAAAAAAAAATGTGCTTTGTCTATTTTAGCAGTGATTGATGTGATAAGAAGTTTTGAGAGTTGTTTTGAAAATATTTTATGAGTGTTGGTTGATCTTAGCTAAATCATGACTAGTTTGAACATATGGATGCACACACGCACTTAAAGGATCATGAGTAGATGTGAAGCTAATGAAAGTTGAAATTTTAGACATGACATTGTTTTGAAATTTTCTGCCGGTTATCATTTGTTGTAATCTTTAAGGCCATTGTGTGAATTCATATTGATTCATTGTGTGGGTGGATCATTGCTAGAGGATGAATTTTTCTAAATTATGTTTTTTGCTTGAGGACAAGCAAATGTTTAAGTTTGTGGGTATTTGATGAGTGAGTTTTATACCCATAATTGAGTGCATTTGAGCTTAATATTTTGGATGTTTTTAAGTGTTTGTGTCTATTCAAGCATGTTTTATGTTGTTTTGTAGGAATTGGGACAAAAAATACTTGGATCGACGTTTGGGGGGCTAGATTCGCATTTTCGGCTTGCCATTTACACAGTAGTCACTTTAGGACCAATTTGAGTATTTCTCTGTATCTTATTTCGAAAACCTTAAAGAATAAAAGTTGTAGATCTATGTCTCCTCTTTCCGGAACATCTTGAATCATCAAAATTGGAGTTCGGACGAAGAAGTTATGACCATTTTTCCAAAAGACGTCGGAGCAGAAAATTTCCAGAAAAGGGGCCAGCGTCGGGGCGCCCATTTCAAGCTTATTTACAGAGTCGGGGCACTAGGGAGAAGAATCCCAGCGCCGTGCCTAGCGCTGGGGCGCTGGGGCGCTGGGGAAGAGTTTGGTCAAGCTTGGACGCGTTTTGGGGCGAATTTTGACACTTTTTAGACTCCAAATTGGATTGGGTTTGTTCTTAAGCTAAAAATTGGACTTGTAACCTATAAATGCATGATGTAAGGCATAAAATAGAGAGGGATTACATAGATTAGACTAGATAAAATACTCCATTAGATTAGAATATAAACCCTAATTCTTAATTAGCCGTTGGAGATTGAAGCAAATTGAAGAACACTGAAGATCAAGAGCAAGAGCAAGAGGGGAGCATCAAATTTGCTGACAACAGATTCTATTCTCTTCTCTTATCATACTTTTATCTTTTAATGTATATTCAGTTGTGGATTCTTGGTTTCAATCCATTAATTATGAACTAACTCTTTTATTAAGATTTCAATTGAACCTTTTATGTCTATAAATTAGTTATTTGATTTATTCCAATTATTTATGTCAAAGTGAATTGTTTATCTTGTGTTGAGCTTATTGATTAATTATCTGATCAGTAATTACCTTGTTACTCTAGAAGGAATTGAAAGAGGAATTCTAGGGTTAGAACTGTGCATGATAACATGTGACTTAGTTATTTGCATGGTGAATAATTAGATTTGTGAATTGAATGGAAATATCTGTTCACCTCAGGTAACACATAAGGAATTGGAATTGAAGGAGTTTAATTCAATTGTTTTGCATATGAATATAGCAAGATTAATCTTAATTAAATAGAAGTCAATTGATCACTTGGAAAAGGACTTTTGGCATTTGAGAATTCCTATTAACAATTCAGTAGGCATAATAATTGGGATAATTGGATAATTAATTTATAGTTCATAATTAGGGATATTGAAGTCTTAATCTTTATTTATCTAAATTCATTAATTTAGTTTTCTTAATTAGAAAAATCACAATTTGAGATTGTTTAAATAAAATTAGTTTGGTTAAGAATTAGTACTTGGTGATTTTTATTAAATAATTCTTCGTGGGAACGATACTCTACTTTCACTTTATTACTTGTTGGCCGTGTATACTTGCACGTATTCATTGATTGCGAAATCGACCAACAAGGTCTGTGGTGGATTCTTGGTGATAAGGGAGAGAAGACTTGCATGCTCCTGACTGAACAACTGCCGTCTAACTTGGTTTTAATGTATCACCATTTCTGCCAGTTGATTGACTTGTTCATCAATAGACTTCAACTCCCGTTCTATCATGAATTGTAACTCCAAATAATCCCAGTTATAGGATTTATCCTTGCTGGTTTGGGGAGAACCACCCATGTATTTAAGGTACTTAGAACTCTCTCCACTGCCTCTGTTGATCATGTTAACATCCTCCTCCTTATTTTGAGCGAGATGGTTATCTTGAACGTGTGGTTGTTCGAGCTTTGTCACCACGATCTCACCACTGTCTATTAATTTTTGGATCTTATGCTTGAGGGCCCAACAATCTTGGGTGTCGTGGCCTGGAGCTCTAGAATGGTAAGCACACTTCTTGCTTGTATTGAAACCCTTTCCACTTAGATTGGCTAGTGGAAGGAGATGAGTGATTTTCTTCTGAGCTGTCAGAAGTTTGAAAATGTTTTCTAGTGAGTCCTCTAAGGGTGTGAAAACTCTTGAGCGCCCGACTTCTCCAATCTTTGGCAATGGAGTATTTGATGATTGTGCTTGAAAAGAGGAATAGTTTTTCCATTGAATAGATAGGTTTTGATTTCCTTTCTGATTTTGTCCTTGTAGTATCAAGGAGACATCCTCTTCTTTCCTCCAAGGGTTGTTTCCATAACTTCCAGATTGGATATGCTCAACTACGGTTTTTAAAGCGACGAGGTCTTGAATCTTCACAGATTTTAACCCCATCTCTACCATTTCTCTGTACTTAATCATTTTTGAGAATAGTTTTCCTATACCTACTAAGTCCCTCTCATAAAATGGAGCTTCTTCAATATCTATGAAGGTCATCACCATCTTAGTCTCTGTCATGGATGGGATTACTTCAGCAACCAGATGCCTCCATCTTTGGGCATGCTCTCTGAATGACTTATTGACTTTCTTCTTGACTTTGGTAATCTGATACCTATATGGAGCCATATGAGTTTGAAAGCTATATTGACTGAGGAAAGCATGGGCTAACTCCTCCCAACTATGAATTTTGGATTTATCCAATCTAGTGTACTATGCTCTGCCTTCTCCAGTCAGACTCTTCTGAAATAGCTGCATTCTCAGGCTTTCATTCTCGGCGTAGGATCTAAGCTCTCCAAAGAACACTTTTAAGTGAGTGTAAGGATCTCCCAATACATCATATTTATCGAAATCTGGAGCCTTAAATTTTTTTCGAATAATGAACCCCGGGGAAGAAGGAAACGTCTGAATAGGAAACACTTCCATGCGTTCCAATCCCTTTAACGGTCCTAATGGCCGCTTCCATTTGTAGAACCTATTTCTGAATATCATTAGTGTCTTGATCTTCCTTAAGATGGATGATTTCAGGGATTTTATTGGAATTCTCAATTTGAGACTCAGGTACTGGGACATCTCTATCTGGACCTTGAATTCCTCCATGTGCGGAGGGTTCTGTTTGTATTGGTATTTGTGGACCCTGAGTTGATTTGTTTAGTTCTTTCAGGAGAACAACCAAGTCTGTTATTTTGATTCCTCAATCCTTCAAATTCATGACGAGAGACAAGAGTAGGATCAAGTTGGGCACTTGTAGCCATGTTTGACTGTAGGCTTAATGCCTTATTGGACTTTGAATGGGTAACAGGACCAATTGTTTCCCTATAAAAAGATTATATATTTTAGTTTGGGAAAACGCGGAAATGTTACATGTTATGCAATGTGTTCATTTTTTAGGGGTGTTTTAATATTATCCTGAAAAACGGATGTCAGTCGTTTTAATGACATGATAGCATGACAGGTCTTAATATGAAAAAAGGAACCCATATTTACATACTCCTTTATATTTTACATTACATTGAGATTGACATGGAATTGAAATTACAAGTAATTAACATTAAAGGTAATTGAAATGGGAAGGTATGAAGAGACTTCCCTTCGCATTTGGTTTATAAGAGGCATACCTATCTTAGGCTACTCTCATGGCTTTTTGGCATGAAGGTCCCTTGATCATCGCAATTTACTATATGGGAAGTCAATCCAATCTTTCAACTGGAACGAATCTGGGTGGTGCCTTTCCTGAGCCTCACGGAATTAGTCTCCCTTTAGTCCAGAAATCAAACATCGACGGGTTAGCTTCCTAGTGGAGGAATCACACAGCATACATTCACATACATCACGTCTCACCGCATGGAAATGATGACATGTGCGAAGCACTAATATCACAGGCAGATATGGTGCGAAGCACTAAAGTGCAGTAAATAAATCATTAGTACACATCCATTTAATGTAAATGCAGTATTCACACATAAGCATATAAAAGTTTTGAAAAGCTTGAATAGCGGCTTAAGCCCTCTTATTGGAGTTCCTAGCAGAGTCGCCACATGTCGACGTCGGGATTTTTATTTATCCCTTTATGTGCTTATCTTTAGGTGTTCTCATTTTAGATGAGTTTTGTTTGAAAAAACAAGTTTGAAAAGGTCCGACATGTATATGTCGACAATTTGACTATTTAGAGTCGCCAGTTGGTAATTTTAAATGGTTGCACTAACTCAATAAATAAAAGGTTTGCAAAAAGACCCAATGGTTTGACACTATTTAACTGGTCTTTGAAATTGAGATTCGTTAGGGTCAGGGAGCTTGGTTAAGCAGAAGGCAGGTGTTAGGAACCCCCCGACTTCCGTGATAACACGGTTACTGTCACTTTTCATTAACTTTTATACGTGTGTGTGTAGGGCCTATGTGCAATTATCTAGAAGTAATGTTATGCCTTATTTTCACCTATATACAAAGGGTTTAACTTTTGTATAAAAGTTCAATTTTAGCAAGATATAATAGTGAAGTTTTAGAAAATAGGTTTTTCAAACCTTTCTGCTCAATAGCAATTGAGGCCTTTCATACTTCTAATTTATTATGTGTTTGGCCTGATTGCTTTTATTT
This sequence comes from Panax notoginseng, assembly GCA_016801055.1. NCBI lineage: Eukaryota > Viridiplantae > Streptophyta > Magnoliopsida > Apiales > Araliaceae > Panax > Panax notoginseng. The sequence continues at coordinate 71,832,545 of CM029015.1, read as the reverse complement.
TCAAGATGCGAGGTATCTTCGAGAAAATAAGATATATAGCAGTGTCGAACTCCTTGTGGGCATGAGAGTCATCTATAGATATCCAGACATTGTAGATAGTTTACAAGCAGACTACAACTACAAAATGTCCATCACGGGAACCGAATCTAGATTCAGAAACTGAATCTGTGATTACATGATTCCTTAGCTCACATGAAAGAGTGATATGTGCAAAAGCTAGAAGAAACTATATTTGAATAAATCTAAACCATTCTAGCTTCAATGGTTCCAGTTTAGTAACTTTTGAACCGGTCAAAGTTAGAAATAGCCAGATTTAGGAAAATCTAGCCCGAAGACTGAAAGATTAAATATCTACATTATGAAAGCAGTTAAAGCAGATATTTATATAAAAATGGTATATATATATATATATATATATATATATATATATATATATATATATATATATATATATATAAAAAGCCACGGATCGACTCAACGTGACTCAATTTCCAACCAAATCGATTTATACCACATGCATTGTTTTCGTATCAAAAGGCAGTACCATAAACAACTCTCAATTCGTAGATTTTAGCATGATTAAATCACTAATTTTTTTACTCTAAAACAAGCTAAAACATATATATTCCACAAGAACACAAATTCTTCATTAAAAACTTGTTCCATGATAATTTGATTTCTGAATATCATTTATAACATACATGCAAACATATTATAACCATCTACCAACACGCATAACGATTATCTAACCAATTCATCCACCAAAACCTAATTTTCCATGAAAAACTCAAGAACACAAAGACTAAGAATAAAAAGTTAAATTACTACATTTAATCCATGTTTATGCTCTGTTAGATGATGAGAATTGCTTTGATAATTGTAGCGCCCCCAAATACGGGTATCTTCCAACCCGACAGTTGGTGCAATACTGTACAACATTCATATATTCATTCACTTGAAAAGTCTCAAAGAATGAATATAACTTCTATATATTAAAGTAATATTTATAATTTCCCAGGTTCTATACCCATTACAAAGGTTCTTTGTCATAATATCAGTTACATTACAACAATAGACATATACTATTACAAGACAGCTTAACAATCTGCCTTAGCTTTTCCTTTATCTCTTTTTGATCCTTTCGGACGTTCAGTCTTAGCTGCATTCATATGGTTCAAGCAAGAGTGAGCATGGCTAGCTCAGCAAGTATAACAATTCAATAACAACATGCTTGACACATACGAATCGTATATCTTCAATAACTGAACAATAGTTATGAAGTACTATTGATAATTCAAAGTAGCACTTCATCTTTTCTTTCAAAATGTTTTACAATATTTAGTAAAACATTCACTCCGGTCAAAGACCTTGAGTGTTCATTCTTTCTTGGAAAAAGGACAACCCGGAACGAATTCCGTAAGCCCGATATTACTTACGAGCACTTCTAGGTGATCAGCCTATTGTACTCTGTACGTTTAATCATTTGGCAACCTCACATGCCTGTCGTTTTACCGACAAAACATTTGTTTAACATTTCAGTCTTCTTTTGGAAACCATATCAAGTAGTTGACAAAAGATAGTAACATTTGATAATACAAGAGTAGATTATCAAGTCTAGCCAAAGGGAATTGGCTTTAACCTCAACATACCTTAATTCATGCGAAAGAATACATGAATCTTAAACTTGTTCAGATTGAACTGAAACAAGAGTTAGAATACTTGCCTTTAGCGTCTGCTATCGTATATTCGCTTTATGTTTAAGTCTTTCAAGTCCCTACAGTACATGATCACATAATGTCTTACATTAGGTCACATATAATCAAGTATGTATATGATTATATCTTACCTTTCTTCTCAATCTAATTGTGTATTAGATTCGGTTACTATTCATTCCAGTTTATCATTTATCCTTGTAATTACACTCGACTAGGTTATATTAACCTTTGCATTACATTCCTTAAGGTTTAACAAAGTTTAAACAATGTTACATTACCTTCCTTAAGTTTATGTTTATTTTCATTTCCTTTCTTTGTACTTAGAAACCTTCATTACTATCTTTGTTCTGAGATTGGCGCTGCGGCGCCGGTACTATACTTACATCTCGCGCTGCGGCGCGAGCCTTAACCTAGCATATCCCGGACTTGGCGCTGGGGCGCGAGTCCTTATGTAATGGGCCGCAGCGCGGCGCCACTCTCCAGAAGGTCTGGTACTGTGCATGGCGCTAGGGCACCGGTCATTTGCCTTGGGTTGGCGCCGCGGCTCCAACTCTGTGCACCAGATATCAATTTCAGTTTTAAAATTTTGTGAACTTCCCGGACGCATAACTTCTTCGTTATAAGTCCGAATTGGCTCGTTCAAAAGCCTACGGTTCACAAATTATGTAATCTACATGATCATCCAAGAATTTTATCTATTTAACTTTGTTTGCTAAAAATTCACCTCTTGGTTCATTTTTAACGAAAACGATAAACATTCGTGAACGTTCAACGCTCGTTTCTTCGTTCTAAGTCAGAATCCGGTCATTTTCGAGTCCGCAACTCTTAAATGCCAAATATGACTTAACTCCATTGTATAACAATGGTTCCGTGATCATACGCAAAATTTAACTTCTATTCCGAGAATTTTACGAATTCGACGATTGTCGTTCAATCGTGCAATTTCCGGAAAATCTTCCTTCTTATGATTTGTTCAACATTACAAATGAACTTCATTCATCATGTGAACATCTCAACCTACTTATTACAACAACTTATAATCATTGTTGGATTTTTGAACTTATTCTTACATGAGTTTATGACTTTTTAAGGTATAAACTACTTATAACTCCATTGTTCGTAACTCCATTGTTCTCAACATATAGCTTCATTTATGTATACATAATACATAAGATCATACAAGTTCTTTACTTTCATTTTACTAACCTCATTACCAATTTCTTATTTTCATCTTTAACATTCAAGGTTAACTTATAATAAGTTTATAACTTATATAAGTTCAAATGACTTATTGCCAACTTATGTGGTTTAAGTTCATGACTTATTCATTCTTCTTACTTCTTAACATCCATGTTCCTTAATTCTAACTTGTCTTATCAACCTATCATGAATAGAGATAGAAGATAATTAGAGAAGATGTCTTACTCTTGAAGTCTTTGTAAGTAGCTTGCTTCTTCTTCTTGGTTTATGGAAGTGACTTATTGCTAGCTTATTCTCTCTAACACTTAAGCACTTTAGAAGTTGTTAGTTTATTTGATCAACCAACGAATGGCTTGTAAGCCTTCTATATTTATAGAACTTGCAAGGTTAGGGTAGATTGGTCATTAAAACAATCTCACCTCCTTACTATTCAATAATTGGCTAGCACAACATTAATCCTACACTTGGTCATTAATTAAAAGTCTTGGTCAACCCTCCTACTTGATCATCACACTTACTTGATCACCACCTCACTTGGTCACCACACATTCTTGGTCACCACTTATCTTGGTCATCACACATTTACCATATTAATATGGTTTTGCCCCATGGGTCAACCAATTCATTTTAATCTAGCTTGGGCTTGGATTTATAAATCCTTTGGGCTTTACACTAATAACTCTCATTGGTTTATTAATTTATGTTTGGGCCTTAACCCTTAATTCATTTGGACTTGTATTAATTCCATTTAAATCCATTAACATTTCTTAATACATATACATATAGTTCATGTATTATTTTCGTATTATAATTCATATAGAATTTATATACGATATTTCATCATTCATACAAACTCGTATAATACTTTGTATTATACTTATTTTCACTACTCCGTACAATACCCAAGGTATCATACAAGTATTACTTATTCTTTAACACTTCGCTTTACTTAACATTTACGAATTAAGTCCACAAGTGAAATATCGTATTTTCCATAACTAGATTTTTATTACATAATCCATCTTACCTTGTTATTCCATCATTAAGTATTTCTCGAAAACTCAAAATAATATCCCGAGCTAATACTGATGAATAGTGTTTTTCAGAAAATTTCTCGGAAAAACTTTTATTTTCGTCTTAGAAATTCAAACATTTTAATTCATCCACGTAGCTCAAATACTACGACATTCTAACATCAATAGGTTATACAAAGACAACCATCTTGATAACACACAAAATAGGATTTTATTATTATTTAAATTAATAAAATCATTTTACAATAAGATCCGAATTTCTCGGTCGTTACAATAATCCCCTCTTGATTCTCAAAACTTCCAACTTTTTCTCAATTTTCTCTAGAGCTCTCTCTCTCTCTTCTTTATCATAAATACTTTGTTATTCTCTTCTCTCTCTATATACTAAACTGATATATAATATAAAACGTAAACCCAAAACTGATATAAAACATAATGCGTATTATTCAATTTATCAGTTACACCAGCTAAAGGTTTTAACTGTTACAAAGTTCATAAGCCATAAGGCTTTGTTTGACTAACAAAACCAAACCCTCTTTTAATTTATTTTAATAACTTAAATATCATATAGTTTATTTATCACACTTTAATTAATCAAATTCTAATATTTAGATTCAAATAAACTAAAGTTACTATTTTACCTAACAAATAATTAAACCTCTAATTTAATTATTAAATTAAATTAGAATAGCATTACAATTATTAAACAACTCATTTAATTTAATTATCTCAATTAAATTAAAACTTCATACTATAAAATTATTCAACATTAATTTAATTAATATATTACACTTAATTAAATTAAAATACAACAATTCCATCAAATACTTATTTAACTCAATAAATAAATCAACCAAAATATTTATTTAATTCAATAAATATTTAAAATCAACTACAAAAATCTTGTCCGTTACAACAAGTCCAATCCCTAACTGAGGGGGAAAAATAATCCAATTGGATGTCAAAAAGCATGCAAAAGTGCATCCCCGCTTGGCCTGATCAGGCGTTGCCGCGTTGCAACGTTGTTTTCCTTCATGTTTCAGGCGTTGCCGCTCTAACTCTCTGGTGTTCTGGTGTTGTTGCATACAAAATGTACTAGGGAATGGTGCGGTCACTTCAGACAAAATTCTAGTTCGATATCTATTGGTAGAACGACCATAACTTTTGATCCATGAAGAATTAGAAAACATGCCACCTATCAAAATTCAATTCTATCCTAAAAGCATGTATCAAACTTGGCATTAAATACCTTTACATCTTCCTTTCAAGCATTTTCTTGTATCCTTTAGTTTAAAAGATGTTTGAATGGCCTTTCCTTACTTGTTCCTACAAAATAACATAAAAATACTACAAATACATATAGAAATAAATTAAAATACTTAAGATTTCACAAATTATTAAGTTAAAATATATTTAGTAATAGGTATAAAACCCACTTATCAGTTCTCAATACCATCTACTTCACAAGGAATAAGGAGACATATAGTGCTTAAAGTGATAGAAGATCCAAATATTTCTTTTCCTGATAGATGGATAGGGTCTAAAGATGGGATGATGCAGTTGGTCTCAATGAGTCTAGATGAGCTATCCAACAGCTTTCATTATAAGGAGATCGATAGAAGTACTACTCTCTATGATCCTGATAGTGAGCAATTGCTTTACTTCTTACCATTAATGTTGTTGCGGAAAGCTGTCACTTTAGAAGACCTGAGCTTCATCAGTTAGTGCTACTCAAGCTTTACCAATCTTAAGTTTATCGCTCAGAATTTCCCAAGGGTTCTCTCTTATGTTTTAAGGGTACTCTGCAACTCTCCTCAATTCCAAGCTTACATAAATACTGAAGGTACTTCTATTCCTTTATCGTCCTTTCATACGTATCAGTTTACTCCTTTATTCTTTGATTGCAATGTCGAAGTCTTAGGGTCTCTCGTTAAGATCTTCGAGCAATCTTCCACTCCTGATTGTCATGTTGAAACTTACACCCACTCTCAGTTAGTAAAGTCTCAACACTCTACGGAGGATGTAAATAATACAACTTCCTTAGTCATAAAGTACCAACTGTAGACACCTGAAATTTTACCATTTTTCACTAACCGTGGTAGGAAGGCAAAAACATAATTTCTCCATAATGTCAAGACATTCGAGCATGGATCACGTAGCTAAGGACGAGTTTATAAAAGTTTCCCCAGCTATTCCCGAACAGCAGACTACACAAGTAAGACCATTAATTGTCATGCATATTCAAGAAGATGCTTTTCCATTTTTCACATTATCTTCTTGGGTCTGCAATTAGTCAAACTTTGTGTCATTGTGTATTTCTTGGAACAAGCTTTTGGGAATGGTATGGCACGTCTCCTAGCTCTTCCCGGATTAAAAGTTACGAATGTTTCAACGAACAACGCAAGAACCGACTACACGAAATGAAAACTGAGGCATGTGGGTCCCACCTGGGCCAACCATAGATACATATGTGGCCCAGCCGTAGGTTCATCTACAGCTAGCCACATGTGCATCTGCGTCTAGTTTCGGAGCCTATATAAGGAGGTTTTAGCTCATTTTTTCAATGGGAAGAAAACAAATAAGAGTTTTAAGGAGAGATAGGGTTCTAAAGAGATAAAGAGGTGATTTTGAGAGAAAATTATCTCTATATTCCATATAGATCTAGTTATTTGTATGTAAATCTCTCATCCATTTGAATGTAATATCATAGATCCAAGACTAGGGAGCGTGTTCTTCCATTTACAAATGTGAAAGATTCAATCTTTCTTGTATATTCACTATAGATCTATTAGATCTCTTGTGTTTTATCTACTGTTGTACTTAGATCTTATTTACTTTCTGAGATTTTTGTACATCCGTTAATCTTCAATTGATTTGAATTATTTTACCTGTTATTTTGCTTGAAAGTTGTTAAAGATCGCATCTTTTCACTAAATCTATCCTAAATCAAGCTTAGATCTAACCCGTGGTCGATTCCAAAGCTTAAAGCTTGAATCATTACCCTAGATCGGCTTGGATCTAGTTATTTTCATTATTTTAAATTGATTTTGTTTACCTTATAAAACACTAAATTTGTATATAGTGGTGAAAGGGTCCCATCTATTAGCCGTCAAGGCATTCTAACAATTAAATCACCTGATAGCCAGTTTGGGATATATATCCTGATTTAAAACCCAATTGTGCCATTGTATATATCTAGGGGATGTTGGATCTATGGATATATTCATTTGACTCCAAGTTCTTTCAATAGACCACATCAATACTTATAGTCCCTTGAGATGTTGTCTTCAGTTGTGCGATCTATGGATAGGGTCTATGGGTGCCCTTTTCCTAGACTCCTTTATAGAGTTCAATGTACTATCTATTATGATGTGGGCCTAGGAATATTGGAGTCGGGATCCTCGAATTGGATTTTGACTTAATTCCCACAATGGGCAAAGCTTCTATTGTAAAAGTTATTACTCAACCATTTTACATGTAAATTTGAACCTTCGAGAGTTTCATTGTGGGGCCCACCAATGATTAGTTATTTTGCGCCATCTTTCTTTTACCTAATATTCTAAACAAAACGAATATTTTTTGACATAACGAATATTCCCTGACATACTTTTTATCTTATAATTTATACATATCATCCTTAACTTTATCATTTTATCAATTTAATCAAATTATTATTTAGAATAATAATCATAAAGAAAATTTAATTTTTATTTCATAAAAGTCGGGGCCTTACAACTTCCCCTCCTTATAAAATTTTATCCTCGAAATTGACATACGTACCTAGCATTCTGAAGATGTAAGGATGCTTAGCTCTTATTTCAAATTCTAAATTCCAAGATCAGATTTTTTCCTATATCATAGTTTTGTTTTGTCCGTGTTGGCCTTAGGTGTCACCAATACAAAGGGATTCGATTTTGCTAATGTGCAAAATCGAGCAATGTAACCTTCCTTCCCATAACTGTAACAAACCTTGGATGTTTGAGTACAGTTTGGAATGATATGTCCTTCATGTCCACACTTGTAACATTTGACTGATCCTCTTTCCTCTACCATTGAAGTTGGTGTTGGTGCTAATGCCTTTCCACTGTCATTATTAAACTTTGTTCTTTTAAAGACATTCCAATTAAACTCACTACTTCTACTTTCTATGCTAGGACGGCCACCAAATTTGTTTCCACTTTTGGCATATTGATCTACTCCTCTATGTATCTCGTTATTTCTTTTCTTGTTTCCATTGTTACGATCATGACTTTTCTCTCTTTGACAATCATTGCATCCTGGTTGCAGTGTCTCATTTTCCAGCTCCAATAACTGATCTCTATTCATAACATTTTAATACATACGAAGTTTATGAGAAATGAGATATTGAAAAATTTTAGGGTTCAAACCTCTTAAAAACATTCTTGTCATCCGTTCTTCACTGTCCACCAAATGGGATACAAACCGGGATAGTTTAACAAACTTGGCCTTGTACTGAGATACATTCATATTGTTCTGCTCTAGTTTAATGAATTCCACCTCCTTCATATGACGATTAATTTTTGAAAAATATTTTTTGTTGAAAAATTCTTGGAACTCCACCCAAGACATCTCAAGTGCATAAAGGTGGCGAAGGGAACCTTTTGCTCATCTGTGTATCGTAGTTCATCAAATATTTTGTTGATTTGCTCAATGCTTCAACCTTGAGTGGATCTGGATTTCCAAAAAACTATGGCGGTCCCAAATCCTTGAATTGCTTCGTAGTGACCAGCCGTAAGTTACCGTCGGTTACACCTTCATTATGAATATGATTTTTTCTTGTCTGATCCTGCATGAATTGTAAAACGCTCCTAAAAACTCATCATTCATCATGTGGTCAGTAGTGTTATTTACAGAAGGATTTCAACGATATAGAAAAATAATTTCAACGGTTGTTGAAATACTGTAAGGGAACTAAGGAGAATATGGTTGCCAAAGAGCCACATAAATCTCTTAAGGATTATGCTATGCCACAAGTGACAGAGATTCATTCAAGCATTCGAATGCCTATAATTAGGGTAAATAATTTAGAGATCAAACCAGAGACGATACGAATGATGTAAAATTCAGTTCAATTTGGAGGGCTAACAAATGATGACTCGAATGACCACATTGCCAAGTTTTGGGAGATATATGATACTTTTAAGTATAATAGAGTTTCAGATGATGCAGTAAGATTGACACTATTCCCTTTCATACTTCATTATAAGGCGAAGAGTTAGTTGTATTCATTACCAACCGGATCAATCATAACATGGGGAGACCTAGCACAAAAGTTTTTAGCAAAGTTCTTTCTACCTGAAAAATTGCAAAAATTAGGAATGATATCTCATCATTTAATTAACAAGATTCTGAATTGTTGTATGAAGCCTGAGAATGGATGAAAGATATTCTAAGGAGATGTCCACATCATGGGCTTCCTAAATGGCTGCAAGTTCAAACTCTTTATAATGGGTTATTCAACATCACATGTACAAGTATTGATGCAACTGAATGAGGAACCTTGATGGGTAAAAATGTAGATGAAGTGATGAGTGGGTTTTATACCTATAATTTGGGCATCTTTTGAGCTTAATTATTTACTTACTTTAAGTGTTTTTAATGTTTTGTTACTTGTTCTTGTGCTTGCTTTGTAGGAAACGGCTTCGGGGGGTCAAAATAGGAAAATTGGAGCTTAATGGCATTTCTGTAATTTCTCATTTGATGAATCCATCGAGGCTAAGTCAAAAACTGAATCCGTCATGGCGCGCTTATACAGTTCATTGAATCCGCTGGGGTGGATTCATCGGGAAGAAAGAGAGTTGTTTTGCAGCATTTCCAAAGTTGAGTTTGAGAACGATTGGATTGGCTGATTAGTTTTAAGGACTATAATACAAGTGAAGAGGGGCTATAAAAAGGAGATATCACGAGGATTATAGGAAGTTTTAGGACTTAAACCCTAGTTTGAAAAGTAGATTTAGATATTAATGTAATTATGAAAGCGCAAAGGATCCAAGGCAGGAGCTGAAGGTGAGTCAAGTATTTTGTCAACACATTATATTCTCTTCCTTATCTTTTACTTTGTATTTTGAATGCTTTATCAATTGTGTGTTATGGATTTTATTTCAATTATGAACTAAATTCTATTTTAAGATTATAATGAATCTTATTGCGTAGTTTATTTTGATATGTTTCGTTGTTAGTTATTGTTACCTATTATGGGATTGTCTATTTGGTTTGTTTTAATTGATTAATTGCCTGATCAACAATTACCGTGATAATCTATCTGAAATCGAGAGAAGGATTATAGGTTTAGATCTGACCATAATAGCATGTGATTGTGTTTTCTACATGGCGTTGGAATTCATGATTTGTATTTAGGATAGAGATATACCTACACACTGCATGTAATCTGATAAAGAACTTATGTTTTAAATCCTTTTTAATTGTAATTCACATAGATATATAGTGCATTAGTTAATTAGGATGTTCGTCTTAATTCTATCATCAATAGATTTGAGTTGATTTCTTTATGGTGCATTGAGAGATGGTCATAGATATTTGTGTGTTCTTGATTAACAATCTAGAATAGTTAATGTAATTTAATAAGAAGTGTATTGACCTAAATGAAGCAATAAGTAAAATTGTAATCTTAAGCTCTTTATTATCTATTTTCAACCTTGTGATAATTAATTTAGTTTAGTTAGTTGATAATTGTTAGAAATGGGCATGCCTCTTAACCTTATGGAGAAAGGGGTTAGAATACCCCTCCATGCCTTCATCATTACCATGCTAATGTTTATCAGCATCAGTTTTTCTCAACTGGTGCCCAACTCCTATATTAACATCGTTGCCTTTATCGCCTTTTGCCTTGAGTTTGGCGTTCCTCCCAGCATCAATTTCGTTTTCTCCTTATTCTCTCTGGGGCAATCCCAAGAACCAGGGTTTCGGGTCCAAAGTAAACAACCACCAAAACCAAATCAAAAAATCAAAAAGTGATTCTTGATAGGTACCAATTCGAGCAACAAGGGGTGGCACACCTACTGTTCTTCGTCAAAGGGCCAGACACTCACCAGATCCCAGATAAGGCCGCATACGGTCAACCAAATGTCACCATTGGGGAGACTCCTCCAAACAGAGTTATGGAAATAATAAAGCTAATCGAAAAAAATTTGATGAAGGAGTGGGATTTCAGTCGCCTAACCAAGCCATCCTAGTTGTATGATCATAAATGTAAGTTCTAAAACCCTCCTCTCTCTACTCATACTCACATGTCTTTTAATTCATTACTTCCCATTCTGACCCATATTCTTTATATAGTATCCTTGATCAGGCTAACAACTCCGAAAAGGGACAATCCTGAAATCCCTACTACCAAAGAGATCCCCCAGTCATCCAACATCCCACCAATTACCGAGACCACACCTTTGGAAATTATAGGCAAAGGACCATCAACCTCCTATACCAAACGAAAGTCGCCTACAAAGGAACTTAAGCAAACAACAATCCCCACTCCCCTCTTCAGAAAAAGCCCCTTGGATATGGCAAACTCCTAGAAGACCAAAATCCTTCGGATTAAGAAGAGGCGTACCAAGGTTGCAACCCAAACATCTGAAGCAACTAAAACCACTTTGTCCGAAGCACCTACTACCTCAACTAAAAACATCCCAATCATCGAAGCCATCCCAACCAATACCTCCAAACCAAACCAAAAGCAAAACTAAAAAGAACTCAAATACCCCTCTTCCGAACCACCACATAAAAGGGCAAACATTGAAACTTCTCCCAAACACTCTCCTCTACACATCCCTTCTCCTCCAAAATAACCTTCTGACAACTGAGTTCAAGAGGCTCAACCCTCGATGTCAGTCTGGCCTAAAGAACTAGAAGAGTATCCCCTTGAACTCCTTAACAACTTTGTCCTCCTAGCCAATGAGCACCGATTCCGAGACATAACCATCATAGAACTCGTCTTCACCGAAATAATGCATTAAGGCTAGGTAAAACCATCTGAATCCATTCTTATAATGTAATCTTCATTCAGTTATGTCCAACACTAACCCAATCAATCATTATTTTAGGCTTATGCCATCTCCGGTCGCCTCATCCGCCGATGGGAAGAGATCAAAGAAGAGGAGAAAGAAATGAAAAAAGAAAATGAGTGAATGAGGGTCGCCCTTGCAAAATAAAGAAGTCTTCACCAAAATACTTCCTTCTTCTATGAAAACCTCCAGCTAATATTGTAAAACTGAAGGAGGAGGCTTCTGAGGCTGAAACTCGTTGAAGGACCGTCTTTAAAAATTATATGGTCGTGTAAAAAGAAAACGACGAACTAAAGCGAAACAACCAGTCCCTCAAACATCAGAATCTGGACTTGGCCAAAAAGGAGGAGAAAACTTTCCAAACTTCTGTTGCCTTTGAAAAAGAACTGAATAAACACAAAGCATTGGGTCCTCCTCTGACCGAAGAGCTAAAAAGCAAATCTGCCAATACTACAAACAATCCCCGGACCTATCGATCGAAGTGATGCAGATTTACATTGAGGGATATGAAACGGCCCGAAGCAAAGACAAAGCAAAACTCAATGTTGCCAAGCTTGATGTCTCTAATATAATCCTGATCAGGCTCGCATCGAACAATATTCACTCAACTCGAATTCCAAGGACAATTCAATTGATCTTAAGAGATAGGGCTCAAATCAACTTAAGGATGATTACATTAGAGCTCAATATACGTGAACCCGAGGAGCGGATCATTCATATATTTTTGGATTCCTAGATACCCTCTATTTAGCAAGTCCAAATCAATACAAGTCAAGTTATTATGTAATGTATGAAACAAAGGGGCATGATTGATGATGTGTGGCAAAGCGTTTATTATGGGATATGTTTCAAAGTTCATTAACTTTATCTAAACAAAACTTCAAGGCTGTTGGAGGAAGAAAAATGGACAAGGATTCATGTTTGGGACATAAAAACACAGAAGGGGACACTCTAACCAATTGGCGCGCCTCGCGCCAGGAACGTACTGGGAGCAGCGTGCCCCACACCAAAAAGACTGGGAAGTTCTATAGGTCCGACGTGCCACACACCATGGATAGGCTGGGACCGGCGTGCCACGTACACTACAAAAAAATGGGCCTTTAGCAACGATTTTTTGGGCAACGACTTTATAAGTCGTTGTTAAAAGTATATGTTTAGCAACAAAATGTGTCCTTCGTTATAGATTGTGTCAGGCTTTCACTTTTTGCAACGAAATTCATAAGTCGTTGCAAAATTTCGTTACTAATTCATTGGCGGGAAAATATTTCGTTAGAAATTCGTTGCAAAATTTTTGGCCACTTGATTTCCCGTCATCGTGGGCAACGAAAGTTTTTTTGTTGCTTAAATTAGGGGCTTTAGCAATGATTTTTCAGGCAACGACTTTATAAGTCGTTGCTAAAAGTGTATGTTTAGCAACAAAACTTGTCCTTCGTTGCAGATTGTGTCAGGCTTTCACTTTTTACAATGAAATTCATAAGTCGTTGCAAAATTTGGAAACAAAATTCGTTAGAAATTCGTTGCAAAATTTCTAACCACTTGATTTCTTCTCCTCGTGGGCGACAAAAGTTTTTTTGTTGCTATATTTCGTTGCCTAATATGGACCACATTCATTTGCAACAATTTTTATTTTTGTTGCATATTTTATACAACTTTTTGCAATGACTATTAAAATGTTGCCTTAAATTAAGGTAATAATAATAATAACAATAACAATAACAATAATAATAATAATAATAATAATAACAATAATAATAATAATAATAATAATATTATTATTATTATTATTATTATTATTATTATTATTATTATTATTATTATTATTATTATTATTATTATTACTATTACTATTACTATTATTATTACTATTACTATTACTATTATTATTACTATTACTATTATTATTATTATTATTATTATTATTATTATTATTATTATTATTATAATTATTATTATTATAATTATTATTATTATTGTTATTTTTGTTATTATTGTTGTTATTATTATTACTATTATTATTACTAATATCATAATTATTAATGTGACGCCCCCAAAATTAGATATACATCACCCATCTTGGGTCGTCAGATACATGGTACAGAATACAAATATAACTTACTAATACAACTGTCGTGTACAATACGACAAAACATAACTGTGAGTTTGAATACAATTATTGTCTACTAGAGACTATACAAACTCAAAAGGAGTCCTTATTACAATTATTGTCACACTATTTAATAGAATAGTGAGGACTACTAATACTATCATCTGGTTCATCACTCCGTTCCCCGACTCGTCCCAGCTATATTCTCATTTCCTGAAGAGAACAGTGAAAGAAAGGGTGAGCTCAACTAGCCCAGTAAGAAATATTATGACTAAGATAATGCAGAATAAATTATCATTAGCCTTCAACAGTGTTAAACTGATAAAATATAACGAACATCAAGTTTAACTTCAGCGGAACAAGCAATCCATTAAAAGAGTCAAGTAGAGAATATAATCTACTATCTTCTATGATTTAAAAGGTTTTTCAACACTGTTATCGCTGGGACTCAGCTTAATAAAATAATCCACATCATCGAATCACCCCTGCACTACGGCCAAGGATATTCTTTAATATCACGACCACAATTATCCATGCACTACGGGCCAAGAATATTTGTGTACTCATTAATGGTCATGATCACGCCAACAACTGTCCATCAATGCACTACGGGCCAATGAGGACTTTTACCACATCATATGTAACATTACGGTCATGATTTTACCGAATACTCTCTGGTTATAATCATACCAAGTCCATCTATGCACTACAGGCCACATATGACTTTCAACATTTTATAAACATGAGGATGATGACAATAATATAAGAATTCAATCAAACAAGTTCAAGAATTAATTTATCCAAGAATTAACAACGTCCAAATTGTCAACATGATACGGCTTTGTGGAGTAAAATTCAAGAATGCTTAGAAGAATATTTTCATAAAAAGATACTGGATGAACCGCAATTATCAAGGATATTCCACTAATTTCATGGAGTATAGAAGTTAAAACTTAACCAACTGAGTATAATAAAGAATGGAATAACAAAAGAAATCACCATGCATGCGATAGACCGCACAAACAGGTTATTCTAACAGAATAATAAATAATGGAACCAAGTCCAGCGTAAACGCACCGACAGGATATTCCGACAGAATAATAAATAATGGAACCAGGTCCGGCGTAAACGAACAGATAGGATATTCCGACAGAATAATAAATAATGGAACCAGGTCCGGTGTAAAACACACAGACAGGATGTTCCAACAGAATAATAACAAGACGGAACCAGGTCCGGTGTAAAACACACAGACATGATGTTCCAACAGAATAATAACAAGACGGAACTAGGTCCGGTGTAAAACACACAGACAGGATGTTCCAACAGAATAATAGAAGAATGTCACCAAGTATAGGGTAGACCGCGTATACAGGTTATTCCAACAGAATAATAATAAGAAATGGAATAACAACAGTTCTCTTCATGAATAAGAAATAATAACACCCCTTACCATTTTAAAGAAGAACTGAAATAAGGAAGTAGTTAAGTAGCAGAATACATTTCTTCTCTCTCTCTATAGTTCCTCTCTATAGTTTCTCTCTCTAGAGTTCAGTGAATTCGTAAGAAATAATGAAGGAATGAGCTGCTATTTATAGAAGAATGGACTGTATAGTAACTAATCCATGAACGGTCCAGATTGATTTACTTTAATCTGACGGTCCATATTTAAAAAAAGATCTTTTAAATAAAATATAATATATTCTATTTATAGAATAACTTTAATAAAGTATTCTGTTTTATATAAAAAGATGTTTCTGTTTTATTACGTTAATAATACGAATAAAACAAAACTTCATTATCGCTAAATAATTCATATTATTAACTGACAATAATTGAATCAAACTAAGTGACTTCTCACATAAGCATTAATAATCAATACCGTGTGCTACTATGCAACCACGCGTATTACTGTACTTTTACTACCGAGTAGTTCAATAGTATCAATGGTAAAACTTCTGCCGTTATTTTTAATAAAATATTTTTGTCGTTTTCTCAATCCGACAATAATTCTGTTGTGGGGTCCACCAATGATTGTGCCGTTGTACGAATATTCCCTGTTAAAACGAATATTCCCCGACCAATCGAATATTATATAACAACTTGCGTACTTTGCAAAATTTATAAATATTACCTACAACTATAATATTATATCAAATTAACTCAATAATATTCAAAAATGATATTTATAGAAAATTCATCTTTATTAATAAAAGTTGGGGTCTTACAATTAATATAATTATTACTATTATTATTATTATTATTATATTTTTATTATTAATATTACTATTATATTTATAATAATATTATAATTATAATAATTATTATTACTATTACTATTATTATTATTATTATTATTATTATTATTATTATTAATTATTATTATTATTATTACTAATATTATAATTACTATTACCCATATAAAAGCTAGCAAAATTGTAATAACCGTGTAGTATTTTAATTTTTTTGGGAGAAATAAAATGTTTTGATATAAATATTAGTCCTTACAAAATATTAACAGCTAACCTTTGGTGGTTTAGTGGTTAGATGACTAAAGTTTCATGCTTAAGGTTGTAAGTTCAAACCTATGGAGAGATAAATTTTTAAAAAAATATTCATATCTAAATATTATAAATTTTAGATGAAATATTTATAAATTTATAAATAAATATTTGTTTATAAATTTTAAAGATAAATTTATATGAATATTCATATAAATATTTATAAAAAATATTCATATCTAAATTTTATAAATTTTAGATGAAATATTTATAAATTTATAAATAAATATTTGTTTATAAATTTTAAAGATAAATTTATATGAATATTTGTTTATAAATATTTATATGAATATTTAGAGATAAATTTATATATATATATATATATATATATATATATATAGTTACTTTATATATATTTAGTTTAATGTGGAGATTTAAGACACACACGCGCGCGCGCGCGCGCGCGCGCGCGCGCGCACACACACACATATATATTTATATATATATATATATATGGTAATAGAATTTATCTACTGAGTTATTCTAATTTATTAGTTAACTAAGTCTAAACTACTGGCATAACTTTTAGCGGTAGACAGTGTAACACATGAGCAAATGAAGGGCAAATGAGTAATACTATCAGTTCTAAGAGAAAACATAAAAAAAAAAAAAAAATTATTATATTTTATGAACTAAAACATAATTAAAGTTATTTAAAAATGACTTATAAGTCATTCCTAATAAGTTAGTTTGACCCATATTAATGTAATATCAATTTTATCCCTCTTTTATTTAAATTTTTTAAAAAAAAACGAATTTGTTAAAAAGAAGAGTAAAATGCAACGTCACTTTAATTGGCGTTAGAATTTTTATTTTTATTTTTTTATAGCTGAAGTCTTATATACTCCTTCATTTCCAGCGCCGATGACAGAGAATAAACATAAAAAAAATTGATATTTGTAAACAAGTACAAGAGATCAAAGAAAATAAAAAAAAAGATTCCAACGTCAGTTAAAGTGATGTTACATCTTACTCTTCTTTTTTATAAATTTGCTTTGTAAAAAATTTTAAAAAAAAAGTTACAATGCCTGTTAGTTTGGCATTGGATCACATTTTTATTTTTTTTTCAAATTTCTTTAAAAAAATAAAATCATTTTTAAAAAAAAGTAAGATAATTTTTTTTAAAATTCGTTTTAAAAAAAAAATTAAAGTGGCATTGGTTGTCTTTCTGATTTTTAGCAAATTTTTTTTTATTCTTGATAATAATTTTTAAATTATTTATAATATTAAATCTTTTATTAATTAAGATATTAATTTACAATAATTCAAAATTTAAAATATTATAAATTGATAATAAAAAATTATAATAATTAAGACTCTTTTTGTGGAACAAATCACAAATGTGATAAGTTTATTTTTCTGTTCTACAAAAGAGTTATATTTTAGTTTGTTATTAACTAATTTATGACATCCTAAAATTTAAATTTAAATCTATTTAAGTTTTTGAAATGATAATTTTATTCACAGTATTATTTTTCAAAAAATTTACAATATTAGTTGTTTTTATAAGTTAAAATCAAAGTCTCTTTTTTTAAAACAGAGTCCCTAATTTAATTAACAGGTACAAATGTTTAAAAGTTAAAACAGTATAGAGCACCAAATCGCATCACTCTCCGCGTCTCCGCCTCCACTCTTTCGTCAATTGTTTTGGTTTTTTGATCTTCATTCCACGAATTAAAGCTAGGGTTTGAGCAAGCCAAATAGAAATTATCTGCCAAAATATCTCTCCATTATTTTCACGCTCCCAAAAACTCACTCTCAAGTCTGCTAAATCTCACCAAGTCCTAAAATCTATCACTTGCCCGCCCGCCATCACGATACCTCCTACCACGAATAGCTTAAGTTAGGGTTTGTGTTGTTTTATACATGTATATATCTTCGCTCTCTAGTGACATTTTCTTCATCAATTCATGCCTTCTCTTCAATTATTGACGCAGCTCTCAGGTCGATGGCCCTTGATTTGTGAAGCCCCTTCCCCCAATTGCCAAGTCCGCTAGTAATTCCTATGGGATATATGTTTTTATCTCAATTGCAGGCTAAGTTGGTGGGTACATTTGGGCTTCAATTCGGTATTTATATTTATTTATGTTTGAATTTCATATAATATAATTGTTCCCTGTATTTCAAGAATTTGTTATATAATCTGCACAACTGTGAACTCGGCCCTTAAAATCTTCGTGCCCTCTTCCATATAAAGCTAATTTAATTCAATTATCATGAATACATTCTACACGCCATTCTTCTAAATTAATTAGAAAACAGAAGCAAAAAGTGGAGCAAAAGAGGAAGATATAATTTTAATTTAGTTTGACCTAAAGGTACTGGTTTTAGATTTCCTTTGCTTTTAATAAGATTTTCATTTGCTAATATCACTGTCTAGTGGGTCTCTGATTTTCTCAATATTCCCAACACTAGTTTCAAGAAATTCCTTACTTGACATGAATTCTTTGAGAACCTTCCTTCAAAACATAACAAATCTTTATGTGTAGTTTCAGTTTATTATCAGAATTATATTTTGATTTAGATTGGATCTTATGATTCAGCAAATTCTTATTCTTAATCCCTAACTAGGGATTAATAACTTTCTTGTGGAGGTGCTATATAAGGATTGTGTAAGTCTCATAATTTCTTTATTAGATTTGGGCAACAGCACTGACACAAATTTCAATATTAATTGTAAAACCTTTCAATTCATCCTATTATAGTTCCCCATTTGCTTCTTGTCTGCAAATATATTTAAGCTCTATCAATAAACTACGAGAGTTTTAGGAATATGCTTCAAATATACAGCCACTCCTCTTAAATGTTGGAAGGCTGAACCTTAGTGGTAGGAAACTAATGGATATATCCGTCATGGATTAGGACATTTAGTAGAATTATCTCTAAGTCTTCTGTAACATAATAGACAACTATTGGAGTAGAGCTTTCAATTGGTCAATCAAGATCCATTGATATTGATGCACGTACTCAACGCTTTTCTTAAATTTGCATCACCAAACTAGTATATTTATATTTGCATAGGACATATGCAGTATGCAGTTAAGCAGGGGAATGGCAATTTTTTATGTGCGCATGTACTTTTGTGCAGATATGACTATCCTGGATACATGCAGTTCTCTAGGAAGGTGTGACAATTTAAAATTTTTAGTGTAGACATATTATAAGTTATATGGTGACTTGAGCTAGTGAAAGCGCCATCTATAACTCATGTATTTTTTGTGGTGCAGCCAAATGAGCAGAATACATATGCAGATATTGAAGCTGCATATAAGTGTCTTGAGGAGAACTACGGTACTAAGCAGGAAGATATCATCCTTTATAGCCAATCTGTTGGTAGTGGCCCAACGTTAGACCTTACAACTCGTTTGCCTCGGTTAAGAGTCGTCGTTCTGCATAGTCTTATACTCCCCAGGCATAAGAGTCATGTATCATGTGATGCGCACATACTGGTTTAACATTTAAAAGGTATAAAATTTGCCTTTTCTACACAATATATCCTTCCTAATATGTTTTTGTTGAAATGTAATCATTTCCCCCAATTGTCTTACATAACATTGACAAAATCCCATTGGTTAACTGTCATGTACTTGTCATTTATGTAAGTTCTCAATTTAATCATTCTTTGCACTATGGTTTTGTCTTTGCTCATTGAAAATGGCGTTCATATTTTTTTGATCTCTGATATAAACTTACTTTATGGATGGCATCAAATTTTATATCTTTGAATAAATGCTTATTTAGCTTCTTGTATCTAACAAAATAAAAGCTCTGATGCATATCTTTTCTTATTGAATATAATAAAGTTGATAAGATGTTAATTCAGTTTAGATTAAGGACTTCCATATGTTAAATTGATAGAAAAATGAACTAATTAATTAAATTTTTTTTCTATCAAATGTTCAACATATTTATTGAAGCACTTGTTTCTCTTTATTTTTTACTATATGATTCTTTGTTATGTGATTCTAGTTATTTTTCTTGAAGCTTGTCAAACATTTAGATTTATTATCCTCTATGATTTGTTTGGTCTCGAATCTTGACAATAAAATTATTTGATTATTATTAGAAAAGATGTCAAGCCAATTGATTTCGTAAAGTTTAAGGTAGACAGTCTGTAAAGAGCTTGATTCAACGTATCTAGGGGAATTCCCCATTGTTGTTGTTGTATTTGTTTGTTAATGCTAATTTTCACCACAAGAAAGGAAAAAAAAAGTAAGCAAAAGAAAGATATCAAGACAATAGATGTTACTCAAGGATTTGCAGTAAGGGCACTAATTGCTGCTAGATGTATGTGTACTTAGATTTTCATCTAGAAGAACAGTATTAAAAAAGTTTGGGCCAGTACTTGTTAATTAAACATTCTAGTTTAAAATGCACAGATGTTTGTATTGTTGGTGCTTCATGTACACCAATGGGTGCCTTTCTTGGAACACTTTCATCATTATCAGCTACCAACCTTGGGTCCATAGCAATTCAAAGTACGTTCAAAGATTTACCCTTTGTTTAAACAATTGCACAAGCTCTGTTACGTCATATCATAATTTTACTTCGAGTGTTAAAACTCTCTTATTTCAATTTTAGGCGCTCTTAAAAGGGCAAATGTTGATCCAACACTAGTATAAAAGGTTTTCTTTGGAAATGTTCTCAATGCAAATTTGGGTCAGACTCTCGCAGCCTCCTCCTCCCCAGACTTTCTTTGGAAAAGGTTTTCTTTGGAAATGTTCTTTGGAAATGTTCGGCTCTGAGTACTTGTTCTAACTTGTGCTATAACCAGGTTGGAGAGTGATTATGCATTGATGTGCCAACTATACTTATTGTTTAGTCACTTAAATTAAACAAGAAATTGGTGGTCTTCGGGAAAGGTAGAAAAGTTTCAGACTTCAGTCCTCTACTCTTCATGTAGTCCTCCCTTCCATCCATTAATCAATGCATGCTATTAATACATTATGCTTCAGTGAACCCATTGTGTTTTACTAGCTTCGTGGAAAGTAAGGAGTACTTATTAATAATATAATAGCAATCAATACGAATTCATGTGTAATTGCAGGAAGATTTGATAGTGAGCATGTTGGAGAAGTGCAAGCATTCTCTCTCTATAGTTCAGAGAATTGCATAGAGCACGAATGATGATGAGGTTAATTAAAATATTTGTAGCAGTTTGAGAGCATAGTTTTATTGTTGATTTACTTTTGTGGGAAAAAGCTGGAAACAAAACATAAAAATTTTATTCTTCTGATTTCCTCTTTATGCAAGCTAGTTGTTAAAATACTATAAGATTGGTTAATAGAAACAAATTTTCAAACTAATTTTTGGCATCGAAATAGATGTCTCATCTTTGTGAAGTCAGTTTCATTTCCATTTTACAATAGTTAAAGTTCCTCATATATTTGCTAATATTTTGCTTAAAATATCATAGACGGATGTTGCAAGCAATATACTATAATTTTGGTGGTTTTTAATTTTTCTGTGATTTAACATATGAAGTATATGCAACATAGCATATAATCTATTTATGTGTTTCATCTTTTTTTCAATATAGTTGAGGTGAAGAGCAGTTCTGATGGTTTCATGATCAAAATGAGAGATGGTCGACATTTAAGATGTGACCATACCAACCCTTAGGGACTATTCTTCATCAGGGACTATTCTTGTAGGACCCAATTATGAAGGGGAGGAACTTATCTCGCTGACCTGGGTATGTTCTGCCCTTACCACTTAAAAATTCCCAAGTTATCAATAAATGTGTCTTTCCAATATCTGTTGCAATATGTTGAATTCTTGGTAAATAAATCTATGATGTCTATGATTATAGCTAGCATCTTTGGGGCATATACTGTATGGAAATTTGTCGTCTTAAGAAAAGTTTTTCCACATTGACTAATAGCCTCAACTTTTCCATAATTGTTGTCCTTTCTATAAGCATAAATTGCACAATAAGTGATAAAAGCCGTCTTTGGGATGTCCTCTTTGTGCATTAAAATTTGATGGTATCCTGAAAAGGCATTCATGAAACTGAGTAAGGCTTACCCTGAAGTAACATCGATGACTTGATCAATATGTGGGAGTGGGTAAAAGTCTGTCGGACACGCTTTATTCAAGTATGTGTAGTCAATACAAACCCGCCACTTCTCGTTCTATTTCTGTACCAATACTACGTTTGCCAACCACTCTGGGTAATCAATTTCAAAGATGAAGTCTGCTTCCAACAATTTGGTTATCTCATTATTAATGATCTTTTTCCTTTATGGAGTAAAGATCTTCCTCTTATGTTGGACCGATTTTTTAGCCAGGTCCACATGTACTTTATGCAAAGCAATCTTCTCCTCGACCCCAGGCATGTCACTAAATACCCATGAAAATACATCTGAATAACTCTAAAACAGTTCTACAAAACTCGTTCGAAAGGGCTCTTGAAGTCCCGAACCGATCTTGACTGTCTTTTCTTTCTCTTCTGGTACCAGCTAAACATCTTCTATCTCTTCAGTCGGTATAGCGAGAGTTTCTGTACTGCCTTCGGTAAAAGGTTCTATCTCTATCGCCATAGTCTTCTTTTGCTTGCTACCCCCTACCGCCATATAGATCAATGTGTTCCTGTAACATCTCCTGGCCAAATCAAGGTCCACAACCACCTCTCATACACCATTTAGTGTCGAGAACTTAATTTTGAAGTGTGGAATAGAAGTAACCACCTGTAATGCCGTTAATGTTGGCTTACCCATAATAGCATTGTAGGACGAATCCACATAAATCACAAAGAATTTGCACAAAACTTCTGTGACAACCCCAAAATAGGTCCATTCCATCCAACCTATTCTGAGTCGCCAAATACATGGTACAGAAAATAACTACAACTTTATTACAACAATTATCGTGCAAAATACAACAACACATATGCTGTGAGTTTGGATACAAATATATACCAAATGTGACTCATGTTCCAACCGTGGACATCACCTCACAATGACACCTTACATAAAGGTATAGTCAAAAACTGTTTTAGAAATTAGAATCTTTGGGAAGTGCTCAAAGAAACCTTCGTACATGGGAGGCCATGCGTCTAGGTTATGATAGATATCATATGGCCACAGAATTATCCTTGGTTGACCCAATAGACCCCAAAGAAAAACGAGAATATTACTATCATATTCTTCCCAATGGTGAGTCTTCTCTTGACTTATCATTATCTTCACTGTCTTTAATCGTGAATTATACTTCAAACAAACACCAAGATTATATAGGTAGTGCTCATAGATATACTCAGCAAGTGGATGAGCACAACCCTATCTTATGATGACACGAGGTTGTATGTCATTAGACATCTTGTATGATAGTGACAAAACACCCTTCCAACGTTAGGTTCGCCTCACCCTATTTTCTTCACCAAATATAACTACTAAATGATGACCACCGTTCTATTCCCTTGTTACCCCCGCTCGACCCAGCTACACTCTTATTACCTGAAAGGAATTGTGAAGCAAAAGGGTGAGCACAACTAGCTCAGTAAAGAATATCATGACTAAAGATAATTAAATTATCAATAGCCTTCATCAATAATAAATCAGAGATTTAGAACATATGGTAAATGATAAAAATTTCAACCATAGTTGCAGCGGAACGAGCAATCTATTAGAAGAGTCAAATAGACTATAAAGTCTATTATCTTCTCCATGTTAAAAATCCACCAACAATGTTTTATCCCTGTAACATCAATCAACAATTCTGGTCCACAATCATATGAATAACTCATAATCATAACTGTAGTTCTAAATTCCTCTTCTCATCCAGGACGAAAATAATTTTCATCACCTATCTTTACCTGAAATATCAAAGATCATGGTTACACCAAATCACATTTCATGTTCATAATCATACTAATAACTTCATCTTTGCACCACGGCCAAAGATATTTATTTGTATCACCAGTTGGTCATGTTCATCTCAACACATGTTCATCTTTGCACTACTGGCCAAAGATATTCAATAACATGTCATCTTTGCACTACGGGCCAAAGATATTCATCAACAATTCATCTTTGTACTACAGGCCAAAGATATTCATCAACCGTTCATATTTGCACTACAGGCCAAATATATTCATATCTCAAATAAATATATAATCATTTCAGAATTTATATAAACAATAATTATAACCATGTTGATCAATTCACCTTTGCACTTAAGCTAAAGATATTCACTTATAAATTCAATGGCCATGATCATACCAGCCACCAATTCAACTTTGCACTACTGGCCAAAGAGAACCCATAGTCATGATCATACCAAAAATTTACCCATCTTTACACTCAAGTCAAATAGAAATATCATCATTAGGGTTATAAAAATGTTATATATGATAATAAAAATAATATGATCAACATATAGTTTTAATCTCAAGAGTAATATTTATAAATCAACTATAATTTGGTCAGAAAAAAAACCAATTTTGTCATGAATAGTAACTCGTGAATAGTAACTTCGTAAATAGTAATTCATGAATAGTAACTCGTGAATAGTAACTCATGAATAGTAAACCCGACACAAAAAGGTAGAAATTCCACAATAAAATTCATACCAATATTTCGGTATAATGATATTGAAATAACATTTCTTAAACTTATAAACAATTTATTTTAATTGTTTACACTTTACTAAATAATACATTTAATCATTATAAAATGCCAAACTCTTAAAATTTTATCACTAATAATCAAAACCCTCATCAAAAATCTGCATATAACTCATATATGATATTCAAGCCATAAAATCATATTTTTCAATTTTCTTACTTCACATAACATATTTAATTCATTTTCTCATAACTAGTCCATTTTCATGAAAAATACCAAATCAATTCCAAAAATATTTTTTTCTGGGATTTAGTAGAATATAGTCCCATATTGAACATATATTTTTCTCAGAATTTTTAAATTTTATTTACTATTTTTCATATGGCTAAAACCGCCGAATATTTAGACATTTATCAAAAATTGTACTTTTATTCAAAAATTCTGAAATTCATAAAGTACACTAATATTATATAGATATACTTCCAATAAAAATTTCATCAATTTTGGAGTTAACCACAAGGAGTTATAAGCGGTTACTTTTAAAATAGTCTTTCTCTGTAAAATTCATAACTCTTAATCTATACATCCAAAAATCGTCATTTTTGGACACAATCAAGAAAACTCATCAATTAATCATTTCAAATTTTTCCAGAATTTTTGAAGTTCAGAAAAATTACGAAACTGAAAATCATAACAACCCTTAAAATCTCTTACTATCCCTTACCTCAAAAGAGCAGTACTTCTGATCGGTATAAGGCTGAAGGAAACTTGCACTGATGAATAAAAACTCACAGAGTATCTAAATACTCACAAAATACACTCAACAATTTAGAGAGAGAAAGAGAGAAAACTTATGAATTCTGGTGTGATTTTCAATTCTAACTTAGCCCTCTATTTATAGGAAAATGTTAGCACGCCGAAGCAGACTTAACATGCAACCTGATGGCTTTACCTGGTACTATTCCCACCCACCATATTTGAATAAAAATCTCAGCATATTTCTTCACCAACCAAGAGTGGGGCCCACCAATTCTAAAATTTTTCACCAAAATGATTAACTCCGAAAATTCAACAATTTCTGAACCAGTCATCTCGTAAAATTCATAACAAATCATACATTCATTTTTAACGGTTCAAAATTTGTGGACATATACTCAACTTATATATGTATAACATATCCAAAAATTACCACGATCCAACGGCCGGATTAAAAATTATAACCCTCGCAAAATATCTCAAAAACCCTAATTTGATTTTCAATACCTCCGTTCCGACAAAAATACAGATAAAATACCTCAACATTAATTCTTTCATTTATAACCACATAAATAAATCCATCATTTATATCCACATCAAATAAATATTTCCTTATCATATGAATCAATAATTAATTATTCATAAATAATATTACAGAATCACATTTATGACAACAAGGTCGTTCCCAGGAAAGAGGGGGCTTTCCAATAAGGATTTCTCCTTATTGGCGCGCAATTAGATGACCAAATCTCTCCTTAGATGGAACTTTCTAGACATTGCCAATAATGCTATCTAATAATATTATTCAAATAATATGAATTATTGATCTGATAATGGGAAATACTGTGCAGTGACAATTATTGAACAACAATAATATAAGATTTCAACATAGCAATTATTGAATCAATAAAATAAAATATTGAACAGTAATTACTGTAACAATTATTGAGTAGTGCATTCTTACGTAAGAATTAATAATTTCAAAAATACCTTGCAATACCGTGTGCTACTGTACAATAACGTGTATTACTGTATTTTAACCACCGGGTATTCCAACAGTGTTAACGGTAACAACTACGCCGTTATTTGTAAAAACTCAAATTTGTCGTTTTCTTCATCCGACAGTTAGTCTGTTATGGGGCCCACAAATGGCTGCGCCGTCGTACGAATATTCCCCGACAGAAATAATATTTCACGACCAAACGAATATTCTCCGACAACAATGAATATTTTATAACCACTTGTGTATTTTGAAAAAAAAAATTCATATATCACCCTTAACTTTAATATTTATCAATTTAACCATTTACTGAATAGTAATTATAAGAAAAATTGAATACTTTTATTTCATAAAATTCGGGGTCTTACAACTTCAACCTGCTAAAGGGTTTTCCCGAAGACAACTGGCAGTTCGATTGTCCCTCCAACCCGACCTCCATCTTTCTACCATCCAAATCCATCCTTTGATATGCGTGGGCATATAGAATATCTATCGATGAGCCATTACCAATCATCATTCTCTTCATATCCATTGACAACCTGTGAAGTAATGACTAGTAACCCTTCTTGTGGGTTAATCGGTTCCGAGGGGTTGTCGACGTCAAAAAAATTTCTCCCTCTTCCTACGTGTTTCTTACCCTTTTTTATTTTCTATGTGAATTTATTTGATCTGAAGGGTGAGATTTTCAGGAAAATTCCAACATATAATGTCGACGATTTGAAAAGATTTGATTTTTATTGGTCCGAATTAAATAGAGTCGCCAGTTGATATGAGTTAAATGGTTATATCAATTCAGCCTAATTTTGATAGGTTTTTTAATATGGCCTAATATTGGACTTTGTTTAATTGGTCTTAGAAACTGAGATTAATAGAGTTCAGGGGCTTGATTAAGCGGGGGGAAGGTGTTAGGCACCACCCGACTTCGGTGAAACACAGTTACCACGCTTTTTATTCCCTAGTTTATGTGTATGTGTGTGTGTATTGTAGTTAATTGGGCCTAAGTGCTTTATTTGAAAGTAGTGTTATGCCTCTTTTGCGCCTATATACAAAGAGTTTGACTTATATAAAAGTTTAATTTTAATACAAGACATATAAAGTGATATTTTGATATCAAGGTTTTAAAACCCTTATGTTCACATAGGAATTGAGTCCTTTGATACTTCTATTTTATTCTGTATTCGGCTTATTTTGATTTTATTCTCGAGATGCGAAGCATCTTTGATAAAATAATATATGTATAAGTGTCGAGCTCCTTAAAGGCATGAAAGCCATCATTGTATGCCCGAGCACCACAAAAGGATTTTTATTATCACGGGGACCTTAAATCCGGATAACCGTTTTCAGGGCCTAGATTTATAAGTACAAAATTTGCAAGCTAGCTGTACAACTGAAAAGGGTCCATCATGAGAACCAGATCTAGATCCATCAGTTGAATCTTAGATCATGTGGCTCCTAGGCTCAATAATATAACATAAATAGCCTGCATAGCAAATATACTAAAATAAAATAGATATTTATACTAAACATCGCTAGATGAAGGATTAATCAGTTAAATCCTCGTTAACGAGTAGCCCATAGCTTCTAGTTTCCTCTAGATAAAGATCTAGGGTCACATGGTTGCTAAAATATACAAAACTAGAAGAAAAAAAACTAGATCTGTATAGATCTTAGCCATTCTAGCTTCAAGGTTCAAGTTTTACAACTTTTGAACTAATCAAAAGCTAGATCTAGCTATATCTAATACAGATTTAGTCAATAAAACTCAAATATTGACTATTTATAAGAAATGAATGGCTAAAACTTTAGATCTGATGAATATTAATCGCTAAAAAAGTATATATAATGCTTATATATGTATTAGAATAAGCGAAGAAACCAGATCTAGTGAAATCTTACAGTGTTTTGCGAGAATGGTTATCGAATGGCTTCTGGTGCTTTTAATAACGATTTCCACCGGTTTGAACTTGATATGTTGTAGTATATAAGTATAAGAGTTTTTAAAAAGAAGTTTAATAGGAATCAGAGCACGCTTCGAACTCCGTTTAGCTATTCTAGCCTCTATTTCTCTCACCTGGGCCCTCTTCTTTCCTAATCTTCATTTTGAAGCCAGAGGGGGGAAGGGGTAGATATAGACATGGGTTACCACGGTCCCACCTATGGCTGGGCCTGGTGGACCCGGCCCAATGGGTCTTGTTAACTCGAAGTACGTGTACTCTGACCAACGCGCAGTCTGCTTAAACCTTCATAACTTTTAATTCAGGAATCCGATGGAGGCATGATGTACCTCTCCAGAAAGTGCTTTTTGAGAGGTACACAATGACATGGGATTTGACCTTTCCCAAATCTAGGAAGATGGGTCCATGACCACACCTTCGAGTCTTCGTAGTCTGTCTGTTGAGCTGTGTTGCACTATTTTTACTCGAGATTGCTATTATGGTTCTGTAAGAATTCTTCATGATAATTTTATTTAATTTGATGTTTAGTTAGAAAAATTACTCTTTTGCCCTTTCGAGTTGGTTTTCGGGCTTGACGCAGCTGCAGTTGTCCTCCCTCAGGGTTATCTCTGGGATTTGACTACTGTTGACTTCTGGTTGTCCTTAAGGTTGTCTCTGAGGTTGGTTTGATGTTTTCCAGGGGCTGTCTTCGGGATTTGGTTTGATGATTTTCTATGGCTGTCTCGGGAGGTTTGGTTTGATGATTTCCCGGGGCTGTCTCTGGGGGTTTGGTTTGATGATTTCCCGAGGCTGTCTTCGGGGTTTGGTTTGATGATTTTCTGGGGCTGTCTCTGGCAGATTGGTTTGATGATTTCCCAGGGCTGTCTCCGGGGGTCTGGTTTGATGATTTCCTAGGGCTGTCTCTATGGTCTGGTTTGATGATTTCCCAAGACTATTTCCAGGGTTTGGTTTGATGATTTCAACTTCCAAGGTTGTCTCTGAAAGACGATTCTGTCCTCTTACATAGTTAGTAACTTGAATGCAAATTTCTGAGTGTATACAATTACCCCTCTTTATCATGTTTATGCAATGTAATGGAATGAAATATGATAAATGCAAATGTAATGCAATGTATGATATGATATGATATGAATGATATATGCCTTTATGGGGTTAGTACCATAGGTTGTATCAACGACCATTCTCTATTCTCTGTTGGGCATGATTTATATGGCTGAAACCACTGGACCTTTTTGAATCCAGCGTTGGGGTTGTCACCAACGTTCTTTATCTTAAGATACATTTCCTGAATTTACCTATGCTAGGGATATTCCTCTTTTTCTAAGTGACTTTATTAGGGATTCACGATGCTTATCCTAATGATAGCTTGCACCGGTTTATATCATCGGATCCTTCTTGATGCTACGCTAGGGGTGTCTCCAATGGTTTGGATTTCTATCCAGTTGATGCCAATGTTACTGTCGGGGATAGAGCTTACAATGATTACTATTGTAACATCCTCTCAATGCCTACTCGAACAGTAGTTTCCTAAGGTTGCCCATCACCGAAATTTCTCGATGCCTACTCGAACGGTAGTTTACACGGTTGACCATCACTGAACTTTTTCGATGACTAATCGAACGGTAGTTTATAGGGTTGACCATCACTGAACCTTCTCGATGCCTACTCAAATGGTAGTTTACAGGGTCAATCGTTATTGAACTGATTTGACTTAGCTGGGATTTTTTTATAACAGATTCCATCATCGGTCCTTCCCGATGAAGATAGTTTTCCATAGTTGTCTTTACCAGGTTTCCCTAATGCTACGTTGGAGTTGTCGCCAACGTTTTGGAATATCAGATTCTTTGGCCTTCGTTGAAGTAGTTCTCAATGGCTCACACCACCGGACCTTTCTCGATGATACACTGGAGCTGTCGCCAATGGTTTGAATCACATGATCCTTCTCTGATGCTAAACTGGAGCTATCGCCAATGGGTTGAATCAATGGATACTTCTCTGATGCTATACTGGAGTTGTCGTCAATGGTTTGTAAAAGATTTTTATTCTTCAAATTTTAACGCCCAATTTCAAGGTTTTAGGGTTTTAGGACCTTTCTGCTCAATCGTGTAGAACCCTTTTTCCTGATTTGACTATTTGGCTTTAGGGGACTTCGCTATATCTCAAATTTAATTAAGCCAGAAGGGGTGGGACCCACCCTGGGTTACCGCAGGTCTACCTGCGGCTGCCGTAGGTAGACTCGCGGTAGACTGCAGGTGGATTTAAACCTCACTGGCCTTTCATAAGTCATTTTCAACTTGAAAGCCTACGAAAAATTCGAACCTTCTAGCTCAGGTCTACTCAGTTCGAGCTTCTTTCCGTGAAATCTGCCACCGTACAAGCATTTTGCACAACCTCGGTAACGTTTACATCCTTTCTTTTCATGTTTTGACCACTAAAATGGTAGTTTTCATGCAGTATGAGTTTAAACGCAATGTATTTAATATGTATGCATAGATGACTTAATAAAAATTAACAGACTTAGTAAATGCTTATATTTTACCATGACGAACATTTTGATGTGAAAGAAACTGATTTTTGATACAGTCATTTTGCACCCTTTTTGACCAGTTTAGTCATCCTATTTGAGAGCAAATGAGCATAGATTTTCAAATAAAATACACATGGTAATTTGGATGTCATGGTGGGTTTAATTTTAATATTTTTCATACATATGAAATGCTCATGATTTTGGGTTTGTGTGCTACTAAATGGCCACCTAATCATTCCTATGTGCATGTGGATAGTCCGTTTTTTAAAGGAGACTCTGGCAAAAAAAATTCACTAGTGTGGGCATTTAATGTGCACGCAATTTTAACTCTACTAGGAAAGTATGTTAAACTAATGCATGTTTTTACCTAGGTTATGCATGATGCAATGTTTTGAATTTAATTACTTTAATTTTGAAGCATATCTCACCCTTTCTTAGGTGATTTAGAGATTTTGTTCAGGTTATGGACTCAAAAAAGCCGAGTAGTTCTCGTCGGGTTTCCTCAGGCGTGAGGAGGAGGATTTCTGATTTCTATGTGCCTCGTGCAGCTTGACAGCCTCATCGGTTGATCGAGTCAGTAATTCGTCCCATTCAGATGGATAGGACGGAGACTATAGACAATGAGAATGATATTCCTATTGAGGACCCAGCTCTTTCTGTTTCCATTCCCCGTCGGGAACTTCCAGCTATTAACGTGATGATTCCAGATCTTCTGGATGATTTGAGACGTCATTCATCAATCTATCTTCATGCAAACAAGGTAATAGCTATTTTCATTTTTACCTTTCTTCTTTTCCCATTTTTGGGGCAAAGGTTTGATCTTGATTTTGACCTTGATGCGGGTTCCCAGCTTCACTCAGCCTAAGGGGAAATGATTTAGCATTCATTCTTTATTCCGGACATCTCTTCTTTTATTGATTTCTTTAATCAAATGAAACCGCATCAACACGTGTTTGGATTTCTGATGAGACCTAGGTTCCTTAGCCTGCGCAATAACTTTGGTGTTGTCACAGAATAAAGGTATTGCTCCTCTAATACTAGGAACCATGCTAAGTTCAGTTATGAACTTCTTCATCCAAATAGCCTCCTTTGCAACTTCACTTGCAACTATGTACTATGCCTCAATCACTCAATCAACAATTGTTTGTTGTTTGGAACTCTTCCAACTCACTGTTCCACCGTTTAAGGTAAACACATATCCCAAAATAGATTTAGTGTCATCTTAGTTAGTTTGAAAACTTGAGTCTGTGAAACCCTCTAGTTTCAATTCAGACCCACCATAGACAAGAAATATATCCTTAGTTCTTCTTAAGTACTTTAGGTATTTTTCACTGCCTTCTAGTGCTCTTCTCCTAGATTCGACTGATATCTGCTTGTTACACTAAGTGCATAAGCGACATCCGGTCTAGTACATATCATCCCGTACATGATAGATCATATTGCTGAAGCATAAGGAATCTTATTTATATGGTCTCTCTCCTCAGGTGTCTTTGGGGCCTGTTTCTTGGAGAGATGTATTCCAGGCTCATTGGCATGAGACCTCTTTTGGAATCTTCCATGCTAAACCCCTTTAGCATCATGTCAATGTACATTCCTTAGGGCATCCTTTTAGATCTATCTCTATAGATCTTTATCCCCAAAATATAGGATGTTTCTCCCAAGTCCTTCATGGATAAGTGTTTAGATAACCAGATTTTAATCTATTGAAGCATAGGAACATCATTACCTATCAGTAATATATCATCAACATGTAATAAAAGGAATGAAACAGCGCTCCCACTAACCTTCTTGTACACACATGGTTCATCCTTATTTTTGATAAAATCAAACTCCTTGATTGTCTCATCAAAATGGATGTTCCACCTACGAGAAGCATGCTTCAATCCGCAAATGGATCGTTGTAGCTTACAGACTTGATTTGTTCCAACTGTTGAAATAAATCTCTCTAGTTGTGTCATATACACATCCTCCTCAAGTTGCCCATTGAGGAAGGCCGTTTTCATATTCATCTGCCAGATTTCATAGTCGTGGTAAGCTACAATCACAAGCAAAATTTGAATAGACTTAAGCATCGCTACTTGTGAGAAGGTTTCATCATAGTCAACTCAATACCTTGTCGTCTGCTCCAGTTTTTCTTTTAAAGACCCATTTATACCCAATAGGCTTTATGCCTTCAGCTGGTGAAACCAAAGTCCATACTTGGTTTGCATACATGGAGTTCATCTCGGATTTCATGGCTTCTAGCCATTTCTCTGAGTCTTTACTACTCATAGCATGTTCGTAATTCAATGAATCATCATCATCTATGGTGCATACCTCATTGTCATCTTCTATGATGAATCCATACATATCAGGTATCTTCGGTACTCTTCCAGATTTACGAATAGGGTGTGGTACAATAGGTTCTTTCACTTGTTTAGGTACCTAAATTTGATCCGTAGTATTTTGTGGTTCTTGAACTTCTTCAAGATATATATTACTCCCACTTCCCCTTTAAGGATAAACTCCTTTTCCAAGAAAGTAGCATGTTTCGCAACAAATACCTTTTAATCAGTTGGATGATAGAAATAATACTCATATGTTTCTTTAGGGTATCCCACAAATCTACACTTGTCAGATCTAATTTATAGCTTATCATGTTCAAACCTTTTGACATAAGCTGGATAACCCCAAGTCTTAACAAGCTTAAGATTTGGTTTCCTCCCTGTCCATAACTCGTATGGGGTCTTAGGGACATATTTGGTAGGCACCTTGTTAAGTAGGTATGCAGCTGATTCTAGGGCATATCCCCAGAATGACATCGGAAGATCAGTAAAACTCATCATGGAATGAACCATATACAATAGTGTTTAATTTTTCCTTTCAGATACACCATTAAACTATGGTGTTCCTGGTGGATTCCGTTGTGAGATTATATCATTTTCTTTGAGATAATTGAGAAACTCACTGCTTAATTATTCACCTCCTCGATCTGATCAAAGAATCTTAATACTCATGCCAGTTTGCTTCTCTACTTCACTTCTGAACTCTTTGGACTTTTCAAATGATTCAGATTTATATTTCATTAAATACACATATCCAAATCTTGAGTGATCATTAGTGAATGTAATAAAATAAGAATACCTTCCTCGTGCAGTCGTTGTCATAGGTCCACATACATTTGTGTGTACCAATGCTAAAAACTCTGTAACACTTTATCCTTTTCCACTAAAAGAAGATTTAGTCATTTTTCCCATGAGACAAGATTCACAAGTTGGATATGATTCATAATCTGATAGCTCTAGGAGCCCATGTAAGACCCCAACTTATTAATGAATAAAATCAAATTTTCTCTAAATATTATTGTGAATAATAAGGGGCTAATTTGATATAATACTTTGGTTATGGGTAAATTTTGCAAAATAAGCAATTTGTTATAAAATATTCATTTTGTCGGGGAATATTCGTTTGGTCGTGGAATATTCTTGCTGTCTGGGAATATTCGTACGACGGCGCAGCCTTGTGTGGGCCCCATAACGGAAAGCGATTGGATGAAGAAAATGACAAGTATAAGTTATTTATAAATAACGACGTAGTTGTTACCGTTAATACTGTTGAAATACCCGGTGATTAAAATACAGTAGCACACGGTATTGCACCAATTATTGATTCTTACGTAAGAAGGCACTACTCAATAATTGTTACAGTAGTTATTGTTCAATATTTTATTTTATTGATTCAATAATTGTTGCATTGATATTTTATATTATTGTTGTTTCAATAATTGTTGCTGCACAGTATTTTCCATTATCAGATCAATAATTCATATTATTTGAATAATATTATTAGATAACATTATTGGCAATGTCTAGAAAGTTCTGTCTAAGGAGAGGTTTGGTCATCTAATTGCGCGCCAGTAAGGAGAAATCCTTATTGGAAAGCCCCCTCTTTCTTGGGAACGGCCTGGTTGTCATAAATGTGATTCTGTAATATTATTTGTGAATAATTAATTATTGATTCATATGATAAGGAAATATTTATTTTATGTGAATATAAATGAGGGATATATTTTTGTGGTTAAAAATGAAGGAGTTAATGTTGAGGTGTTTTATCAGTATTTTTATCGGAATGGAGGTATTAAAAATCAAATCAGGGTTTTTGAGAAATATTGCGGGTGTTATAATTTTTAATCCGACCGTTGGATCGTGGTAATTTTTGGATATGTTATACATATATAAGTTGAGTATATGTCCACAAATTTTGAACCGTTAAAAATGAACGTATGATTTATTATGAATTTTACGAGATGACTGGTTCAGAAATTGTTGAATTTTCGGAGTTTATCATTTTGATGGAAAATTCTAGAATTGGTGGGCCCCACTTGTGGTTGGTGAAGAAATGTACTGAATTATATTTCAAATGTGGTGGGTGGGAATAGCAGCAGGTAAAGCCATCAGGTTACAGGTCAAACCTACTAAAATTTTCCTATAAATAGAGGGCTAAGTTAGAATTCAAAATCACACCAGAAACAAGTTTTCTCTCTTTCTCTCTCTAGATTATTGAGTGTATTTTGTGAGTAATTAGATACTTTGAGAGTTTCTATTCATCAGAGCAAGTTTCTTTCAGCCTTATACCGGTATTCCGACCAGAAGTACTGATATCTTGAGGTAAGGGATATTATTTTCTTCTTAATGATATTATTTTCTTCAATATCATTATGCTGAAATATTGATATGAGTTTTTATCAAATTTGGAACTTTTTGTGTCGGGATTACTATTCACGTATACGGCACTATTCACGTATACGGTACTATTCACGAATACGGCACTATTCACCGAAAAATAAAATTTTCTCTTTTTGTCCAAGATGTCTATTATGGTTACTATCTTTGATTGTATCCATGTTTTGATCTTTATTTTTGAATTCTGTTTCACAATTGATTATTATGAAGTATTATTGATCTTGGATAAACTGTTATACGAATCCTTAATATTTGTCCTTCTGTCTCACTGGATTCGTTCTCTTTAAGATATTTTTCATCATCCTCAGTCCTAAATGATGATATTACTGAATATCTTTGGCCTGTAGTGTAAAGATGTATGATTACTTGATGAATATCTTTGGCCTGTAGTGTAAAGATGAACAGGTGTTGAGATGAACATGACTGACAGGTGATACAAATGAATATCTTTGGCCTGTAGTGCAAAGATGAATATTTGGATAAAGATGATTATTAGTTGATGTTACAGGGATAAAATATTGATGATGGACTTTTAAATCTTAGAAGATAGTAGAATTCTTTCTCTACTTGACTCTTCTAATGGTTTGTTGTTTCCGCTGCAGTCGTTGATCAAAAACTTGTTGTCGATTATATTCTATCAGATTTTTTCCTGTTGAAGACTAACGATAATTTGTTGTATATTATCTTAGTCATAATATTCTTTACTGGGCTAGTTGAGCTCACCCTTTTCCTTTTTGTTCCATTTTTCTTCTTAGGAGGTGAGAACATAGCAGGATCTAGTCGGGGTATGGAGTGATGGTTCTAGAAAGATGTTTTAACAGTCCTCACTATTTCTGTAAAATAGTGTTTGAATAATTGTAATGAGGACTTATTTGAGTGTGGATATTGTCTAGAAGACAATATTTGTATTTAAACTCACAGTATGTGTTGTCGTATTTTGCACGACAATTGTATTATTAAAGTTGTAGTTTGTTTTCTGTACCATGTATTTGGCGACTCAGAATGGGTGTTGTATACCTATTTTGGGGGCGTCACAGTTGGTATCAGAGCTTAGGGATATGATCCCTGGCTGAGATGTGAGACAAGAACTAGGAGGGGAGAGACGGCGAATTCCTTCACTAGTATGACTTGACTAAGTTTATTTGGTGTTTATTTAGTCGGTCAGAGTATAGGGATAATATATGACATGACTATTAACCCTTGTTTTATGGCAGTATTTAAGAATGGCAGCTGAGAACGTTAATAATGGAGTAAATCAGACCATGGAGACACCTTTGATCACCACCCAGGGGAACGTGCAACAGGAAGGCAATATTCCTCCTGTAAACAACGTTACCGAGCAAACGATGAATGATGGAATGTTTAGGAGCTTTTTACAGTTCATGCAAAATCAGACGAGGGAGACTCGTGTGCAGAATACGGGTGGAAATGATAACGCGCGGTTTGTCACAGCTAAACAGTTCAAAGAATTGGGACCACCAGAATTTAAGGGAAAGCCGGATCCGATCATGGCGGAAACGTGGGTCAAGCAAATTACCAAGATATTCGATGTCTTGGGATGCACGGAGGAACAGAAGGTTCCATTCGCCACCTTTATGTTCCGCGGTGAGGCAGACTACTGGTGGGAGTCTGTGAAGCGTACCCAGCCTGATGCACTCAACATGTCCTGGGAAACATTTCAAAAACTGTTCAATGACAAGTACTTTCCTGAAAGTATTCGTCATATGAAGGAGGTAGAGTTTATCAAACTGGAACAAAACAACATGACGGTGTCCCAGTACGAGGCGAAGTTTGCAGAGTTATCCAGGTTTGCACCTCATTTGGTCAAAAATGAGGAACGAATGACAAGGATGTTTCTAAGAGGTCTAAAACCCGAGATTCGACAATATCTTATCTCTCATAAATTTTCTTTATATTCAGATGTTGTAAATAGGGCTCACAATTATTAGAGCGAGATAATGAGTATGTGCAACCGAGGGACCACAACCAGGGTCATACCGGTGGCAGCAGTCATCGAAGCAATGAAAACCAGCAGGGAGGAAGACATTCGGACAAAAGCGGTAACCACTCTGGTGGTAATCGTGGTCGTGATAATAGAAGGAGCGAGTCGGGAGGAGATTTCAAGAAGAGAAGGTACAACAATGATAACGTGAAGACGTCAGCACAAACATCAACTGTTTCTAGGGGAGGAGAACGACCACCGGTCGTATGTTACAAATGTGGAAAAGAGGGACATATCAGCCCAAACTGCCCACAACAATCCAAGGTATGTTATAACTGTGGAAAGGAGGGTCACATAGCTCGAGAGTGTTCTGTAGCAAAACAAAGTTCAGCGGGGATGGTGACTCCAAAATCTGTCCCGGATAAGTCGAGATCAGCGGTTCCTGGAAGGGCGTTTGTCGTTACTGGCTAAAACGCGAGAAACCCTAACGAGGTGATCGCGGGTAAGCTAATCTTGAATTCTTGCGAAGTTTATACTTTACTAGATACCGGTTCTACCCATTCTTTTATCTCTCCTGCTTGTGCTCAACGTTTAAACTTGACTCCGGAGAAATTGGACTTTAACTTATCTGTTGAAACTCCGTTGGGTGAAACCTTCGTTACATCTACAGTTTATAAATCTTACATGATCCAAGTTGGTACTATCACATTACCTGTTGATCTTATCTCTTTAAAGATACTTGCTTTTGATGTGATTTTAGGAATTGATTGGTTAACCACTCATCATGCTAAAATTGATTGTTTTCGTAAGGTTGTTAGTTTTCATATTCCTAACCAACCTGTCATACGAATTCAAACTACTAAACCACTAAAATCAGTCACTGTCATATCAAGCCACAAAGCTATTCGTTTATTGAAAAACGGATGTCAAGCTTTCTTAGCCCATGTAATAGATTTGAACAAAGACAAGTCAGATTTGAATAATATTTCTATTGTTAGAGAATTTCCCGATGTATTTTCTGAAGAACTTCCTGGTCTACCCCCAGAACGTGAAGTTGAATTCTTTATTGACCTTGAACCCGGTACAAAGCCCATTTCTAAAACTCCATATCGAATGGCTCCTATTGAACTTCAGAAGTTAAAAGTCCAACTACAGGAGTTGTTGGACATCGGTTTTATTCGTCCTAGTACGTCTCCTTGGGGTGCTCCTGTTTTATTCGTAAAGAAGAAAGACGGGAGTATGCGACTTTGTATCGACTATCGAGAATTGAATCATGTCACTATCAAGAATAGGTATCCGCTACCTCGCATTGATGACCTGTTCGACCAGTTACAAGGAACACAATTCTTTTCAAAGATTGACCTTCGTTCTGGATATCATCAGCTGAAGATTAGAACTGAGGATATTCTAAAGACTGCCTTCAGAACTCGGTACGGGCATTATGAATTCTTAGTAATGTCTTTTGGACTGACTAATGCTCATGCTGCCTTCATGGATATGATGAACCGTGTATTCAAAGAATATTTGGATCAGTTCGTTGTTGTCTTTATTGATGACATCCTCATCTATTCCAAAAGCCGTGAAGATCATGAGCGCCATTTGAAGCTGGTACTGCAAAGGCTTCGTGAAAATAAGCTATATGCCAAATTGAAGAAATGCGAGTTCTGGCTTGAGGAAGTAGCATTCCTTGGGCACGTGGTGTCAAAACATGGAGTATCTTTCGATCCGGCGAAGATTGAAGCCATACAAAGTTGGGAGCAACCGAAGTCGGTAACCGAAGTACGTAGCTTTCTAGGCTTAGTTGGTTATTATCGGAGATTTGTGGAAGGATTTTCTCGAATCGCTACTCCGTTAACTCAGCTGACTCGGAAAGATACAAAATTCGTATGGAGTGAGGAATGCGAGAAGAGTTTCCAAGAACTCAAGAGGAGACTCATTTCGGCACCTGTTCTGACAATACCATCTGGTTCGGATGGATTTGTTATCTACAGCGATGCTTCAGGCAAAGGGTTAGGATGTGTTCTCATGTAACATGGGAAAGTCATAGCCTATGCCTCACGACAACTCAAAGAATATGAGAGGAATTATCCTACTCATGATTTGGAGTTGGCAGCAGTCATTTTTGTGTTGAAGATCTGGAGACACTACCTGTATGGGGAGAAAGTGGAGATCTATACAGATCATAAAAGCCTCAAATATTTCTTCACCCAAAAGGAACTCAACATGCGACAGCGATGTTGGCTCGAGCTGTTGAAAGATTACGATCATACCATCCAATATCATCCTGGAAAAGCAAACGTAGTAGCTGACGCATTGAGTAGAAGATCATATGCGGGTACGAGTGCAATATTGTTAACACAAAGGCCCATTTTGTATGACTTACAAAGGATGGAGATAGAGATGAAGGCTCCAAGTACCCACATGATGATATCAAATATACGAGTAGAACCGACTTTAATCGATAAAGTTAAAGCTGCTCAAGCTACGGACATGGAGCTGATGCGTATGAAGAAGAAAGTGCAAGAAGGTGCTATTCCAGAAGCAAGAATCGATGAAGAAGGAATACTTCGAGTCAACTCCAGACTTTGTGTTCCTAACGATTTTGACTTGAAGCATAGAATAATGATGGAGGCACACAACACACCGTTTGCAATCCATCCTGGGAGTACCAAAATGTATCACGATCTTCGACATACATTTTGGTGGAGCAATATGAAAAGAGAGATCGCGGAGTTTATCTCGAGGTGTTTAACTTGTCAACGTGTAAAGGCGGAGCATCAAGTGCCAAAGGGTCCATTGCAACCACTTGAGATCCCGAAATAGAAGTGGAAACACATTACTATGGATTTTGTTACGGGTCTTCCCAAGGTTTCTCAAGGCATAGATGCGATTTAGGTTATTGTTGATAGATTAACCAAGTCCGCTCATTTCTTGCCGATACGTGAGACTTATTCCCTTGAACGTCTTGCTAGTATGTACGTGAACGAGATTGTAAGATTGCATGGCATGCCAGTATCCATAGTTTCGGATCGTGACCCAAGATTCACTTCACGATTTTGGGTTAGCTTGCAGAAAGCTATGGGCACGGATTTACGATTCAGTTCGGCATACCATCCTCAAACGGACGGACAATCAGAGAGGACTATTCAAACTCTTGAAGATCTATTAAGACTTTGTGTCCTAGATCTCAAAGGGAGTTGGGATAAGTACCTACCATTGGTGGAATTCTCCTACAACAACAGTTATCAGGCGAGCATAGGTGTGGCTACATTCGAGGCGTTGTATGGAAGAAAATGTCGTTCTCCAGTATGCTGGGACGAGGTGGGTGAAGCAACATTGTTGGGACCAGAGTTGGTACCCATTACTACAGAGAAGATCCAAACGATTCGATAACGTATACAAACGGCACAGGATCGACAAAAGAGTTATGCGGATCTTCATCGGAAGGACGTGGAATTTAATATTGGGGATCATATATTATTACGTGTTGCACCATGGAAGGGAGTTACAAGATTTGGGAAGAGAGGAAAGCTCAATCCAAGATTTGTTGGTCCATTTGAGATTCTTGAGCGAATAGGAAATGTGGCATATAGACTCGCATTACCTCCAAGCATGTCTCGTATTCATAATGTTTTTCACATATCTATGCTTCATAAATATGTTAAAGACCCGAACCACATTATTGAGTTAGAACCAGACGAGATAGCTGAAGATTTAACGTACGAGGAGGTACCTGTCAAGATCTTGGATAGGAAAGAGCATGTCCTACGCACGAAGGTTATACCACAAGTTAAGGTTTTGTGGAGAAACCATGCTATTGAAGAAATGACCTGGGAGTTGGAATCAGAAATGAAAGCGAGGTATCCTCACCTTTTTGAAACATCAGGTACGTACGTCAATTTCGAGGACGAAATTTCATAAGGAGGGGAGGTTGTAAGACCCCAACTTATTAATGAATAAAATCAAATTTTCTCTAAATATTATTGTGAATAATAAGGGGCTAATTTGATATAATACTTTGGTTATGGATAAATTTTGCAAAATAAGCAAGTGGTTATAAAATATTCATTTTGTCGGAGAATATTCGTTTGGTCGTGGAATATTCTTGCTGTCTGGGAATATTCGTACGACGGCGCAGCCTTGTGTGGGCCCCATAACAGAAAGCGATTGGATGAAGAAAATGACAAGTATAAGTTATTTATAAATAACGACGTAGTTGTTACCGTTAATACTGTTGAAATACCCGGTGATTAAAATACAGTAGCACACGGTATTGCACCAATTATTGATTCTTACGTAAGAAGGCACTACTCAATAATTGTTACAGTAGTTATTGTTCAATATTTTATTTTATTGATTCAATAATTGTTGCATTGATATTTTATATTATTGTTGTTTCAATAATTGTTGCTGCACAGTATTTTCCATTATCAGATCAATAATTCATATTATTTGAATAATATTATTAGATAACATTATTGGCAATGTCTAGAAAGTTCTGTCTAAGGAGAGGTTTGGTCATCTAATTGCGCGCCAGTAAGGAGAAATCCTTATTGGAAAGCCCCCTCTTTCTTGGGAACGGCCTGGTTGTCATAAATGTGATTCTGTAATATTATTTGTGAATAATTAATTATTGATTCATATGATAAGGAAATATTTATTTTATGTGAATATAAATGAGGGATATATTTTTGTGGTTAAAAATGAAGGAGTTAATGTTGAGGTGTTTTATCAGTATTTTTATCGGAATGGAGGTATTAAAAATCAAATCAGGATTTTTGAGAAATATTGCGGGTGTTATAATTTTTAATCCGACCGTTGGATCGTGGTAATTTTTGGATATGTTATACATATATAAGTTGAGTATATGTCCACAAATTTTGAACCGTTAAAAATGAACGTATGATTTATTATGAATTTTACGAGATGACTGGTTCAGAAATTGTTGAATTTTCGGAGTTTATCATTTTGATGGAAAATTCTAGAATTGGTGGGCCCTACTTGTGGTTGGTGAAGAAATGTGCTGAATTATATTTCAAATGTGGTGGGTGGGAATAGTAGCAGGTAAAGCCATCAGGTTGCAGGTCAAACCTACTAAAATTTTCCTATAAATAGAGGGCTAAGTTAGAATTGAAAATCACACCAGAAACAAGTTTTCTCTCTTTCTCTCTCTAGATTATTGAGTGTATTTTGTGAGTAATTAGATACTTTGAGAGTTTCTATTCATCAGAGCAAGTTTCTTTCAGCCTTATACCGGTATTCCGACCAGAAGTACTGATATCTTGAGGTAAGGGATATTATTTTCTTCTTAATGATATTATTTTTTTCAATATCATTATGCTGAAATATTGATATGAGTTTTTATCAAATTTGGAACTTTTTGTGTCGGGGTTACTATTCACGTATACGGCACTATTCACGTATACGGTACTATTCACGAATACGGCACTATTCACCGAAAAATAAAATTTTCCCTTTTTGTCCAAGATGTCTATTATGGTTACTATCTTTGATTGTATCCATGTTTTGATCTTTATTTTTGAATTCTGCTTCACAATTGATTATTATGAAGTATTATTGATCTTGGATAAACTGTTATACGAATCCTTAATATTTGTCCTTCTGTCTCACTGGATTCGTTCTCTTTAAGATAATTTTCATCATCCTCAGTCCTAAATGATGATATTACTGAATATCTTTAGCCTGTAGTGCAAAGATGTATGATTACTTGATGAATATCTTTGGCCTGTAGTGCAAAGATGAACAGGTGTTGAGATGAACATGACTGACAGGTGATACAAATGAATATATTTGGCCTGTAGTGCAAAGATGAATATTTGGATAAAGATGATTATTAATTGATGTTACAGGGATAAAATATTGATGATGGACTTTTAAATCTTAGAAGATAGTAGAATTCTTTCTCTACTTGACTCTTCTAATGGTTTGCTGTTTCCGCTGCAGTTGTTGATCTAAAACTTGTTGTCGATTATATTCTATCAGATTTTTTCCTGTTGAAGACTAACGATAATTTGTTGTATATTATCTTAGTTATAATATTCTTTACTGGGCTAGTTGAGCTCACCCTTTTCCTTTTTGTTCCATTTTTCTTCTTAGGAGGTGAGAACATAGCAGGATCTAGTCGGGGTATGGAGTGATGGTTCTAGAAAGATGTTTTAACAGTCCTCACTATTTCTGTAAAATAGTGTTTGAATAATTGTAATGAGGACTTATTTGAGTGTGGATATTGTCTAGAAGACAATATTTGTATTTAAACTCACAGTATGTGTTGTCGTATTTTGCACGACAATTGTATTATTAAAGTTGTAGTTTGTTTTCT
Source organism: Panax notoginseng (assembly GCA_016801055.1). Classification (NCBI taxonomy): domain Eukaryota; kingdom Viridiplantae; phylum Streptophyta; class Magnoliopsida; order Apiales; family Araliaceae; genus Panax; species Panax notoginseng. The sequence goes on along the minus strand of CM029015.1, from coordinate 71,788,084 downwards.
GTACCATGTATTTGGCTACTCAGAATGGGTGTTGTATACCTATTTTGGGGGCGTTACAGCCCATCTTTATGTAACTTGGATAATCTTGTTTCATTTATATGACCAAGTCTACAGTGCCACATATAGGTATAGTTAACATCATCTCTTTTCTTTTTCTTAGTTTGTTCAATTTGAAGTATATTTTCATGCAAGTCAAGTAGGTACAGTCCATTTCACAAATTACTAACACCATATAAAACATTATTATTATAAATAGAACAACTGTTGTTCTTTATTATAATGTCAAAACCATCCATATCTAATATAGAAATCGAAATAATGTTTCTTATGATATTCTAAACAAAATAAAAATTATTTAAATTAATGGACTTACCCGTAGGCAGTGCTAAACAATAAGTCCCTACAGCTAATGCTGCAACCATTTCTCCATTTCCCACTCGTAGGACGACCTAATTCTTGTTCAGCTTTCAACTTCTGACCAGTCCCTGCATATTATTACATATATGAGAACCACGTCTGGTATCCAATACCCAAGTAGAAGATTGACTTTTAGAAAAATTAATTTCAATCATAAACAAACCTTGATTAGGATTCGAAGCTTCTCTAAGCTTCTTCTGCTTTTGCCCCACAAGATAATCCTTGCAGTTCCTCTTCTAGTGACCTGGCTTGTTGCAATGGAAGTAAATTCCTTTGCTAGCTAGATCAGGTTTCGTTTGATCTTTCACTTTCGCCTTACCCTTAGCCTTCTTGGATTTATTCTTTTCAGAAAATACCTTGGGCCTCTTCCTTGTCTTAGAAGAATCATCAACTATTAAGACATTGTCCTTCTTGGATGGGAAGTGACCTTCAACAGTTTTCTACATGTCAAGTAATTCAGTCAAGCTGACATCTAACTTATTCATGAGAAAATTCATAACAAATTGTAAGAAGGTGTCAGGGACTGCAGGATTAAATCTTGACTCAACTCCCCATCCATGACGAACCCAAGTTGTGACGCCCCCAAAATAGGTATACATCACCTATTCTGAGTCGCTAAATACATGGTATAGAACTTAAAAATACAAACTTCATTTATACCATACGACAAAACGTAGCTGAGAGTTTTAACACGGATATTGTCTCGTAGACAGTATCCAAACTCAAATAAAGTCCTCATTATAATTATTTTCACACTATTTTATAAAATAGTGAGGACTACTATAGCCACCATCTCGGACTGTTACTCCATTCCTCGACTAGTCCCGGCTACGTTCTCATTTCCTGAATAGAACAATGAAAGCAAAAGGGTGAGCTCAACTAGCACAGTAAGAAATATTATGACTAAGATAATGCAGAATAAATTATTGTTAGCCTTCAACAGTGTTAAACTGATGGAATAATAAATAACAAGTTTAACTGCAGCAGAACAAGCAATCCATTAGAAGAGTCAAGTAGAGCATGATATCTTGTCTCTTCTATGATTTAAAAAGTTTATCATTAATTTTATCGCTGAGACATAGCTCAATAAATAATCCACATCACTGAATTATCCATGCACTACGGGCCAAGGATATTCATTAGTATCACATCCACGAATTATTCATGCACTACGGGCCAAGGATATTTATATTATCACAAATAGTCATGATCATGCCAACAACTGTCCATCAATGCACTACTGGCCGATGAGGACTTTTACCACATCATTTGTAACATTACAGATCATGATTATACCGAATAATACCTGGTCATAATCATACCAATCAACAGTCCATCTATGCACTACAGGCTAAAGATTACTTTCATCATAATATAAGCATGATGATGATGACAATGATATAAGAATTCAATTAAATGATAACAAGGATAAATTTTAAAGATTTATAATTCAATTTATTCAGAATTCAATAATGTCCAAATTGTCAACATGATACTGCTTTGTGGAGTAAAATTCAAGAATAATATTGTATCAAAAATGATTTGGATCGAAAAGAAATTTATTTTTATCATGAATAGTACCCCGAGTGAATAGTACTTCAAAAATAGTACCCCGTGAATAGTACCCCAGCATGAAAAGATTAAAAATTATCAAGAATGCTCAGAATAATATTTTCATGAAAAGATACTAGATGAAGCGCAAATTTTAAGGATATTCTACTAATTTCAAGGAGTATAGAAGCCATACTTTAACAAAATGAGTATAGAATTCAGAATCTGAAATGAAATAATATTACTTACATACTATAGAGTATGGAAGAAAATATTATTTCTTACGAATATTGAACAAAAATAATATCCCTTACCTTAAAAGGAGGGTATTTCTGACTGGTATGGTGGGGATATTCTTGAAGAAAACTTTTACTATTTTCTACACTCCAAGATTTCTTAAACTCTAATGAAATACGCTCAATATTATAGAAGAAGAATTCTCTGATTCTGGTGTGATTTTCAATTCTAAACAAAGCATTCTAATATAGGAGAATGGAAGGATACTATTTGAATTTAGGAAATCACATACTACATAGTGGACAATCACGAATTCGGTTGAAATTTTTTGATTTTACTATGTAGTCACTATGCAAACACTATGTAGACACTATGCAAATACTATGCATAATAAAATATAGTATATTCTATTTTTCATAAAAAATAAAACTTATAATAATAATCAACTCCCTCCTAACCATGTAACTCCCCCCCCCCCGCGAACTTGAAATGCATATATATATAAGTATTATATGTGACACCCCCAAATCCGGGTACTTTGATTCCACGGGATTTGGTGTTCACTGTACAAGCATCATCTATCTATCTACCCATAAATAATATCAAACCATACAATAGATAGAAATCATAATAAAATCTCTTCCCTTAAGGGTTACATCAACTAAATCAAAAATAAATCCCAGGTTACTCTAACCTTAAAACATCTGTGCGAAATTCTAAAAAAATAAGTCTTAACATCAACATAACTCAAGTCTTAAACAAATATATCAGTTAATAAATAACAGGTCTTCATCATTTGCTAACTTTGCCCTTGCCCTTACTAGTGGAGGGTTCATCGCTTCTTTCATTCTTAACTGCAATGTTATTATTAAGCAAGAGTGAGCACAAATGCCCACAAGTATAAAAAAATGAAACAACAGTATAATAACATGCGAATAATCAACGACATCTGAATAAAGCTCAACTTTTGAATCAAGAATAAATAACATGAATCAAAAGAATACTGAGGGTCATAAGACCTTGAACTATGTCCTAGGTTAACAAGGATTATACTTGAAACCTTTAACAGTCATAAGACTATGGACCTTCTTCTCGTACTTAGGGGGATCAGCCCTTAGTACCATACTGTGCACAATATCTTAACGCTAACGCATAAGTGAATCCCTTTTTCAGGGTTGTTCATCTCAGTTTGACATTCGAGTCCGCACCAAAGGAAGTTTGGTTTGGATAATTCAATAAGGGTTCTGAAATTTAGAACGTTCAGCAACTAAGGACTAGCTGAATCATTAAGATTCACTAGTCTAAAAAGGTTCAACAATAATGATATTCAATTTGAGTAATAATCTCAAGAAGTATACAATAGAACAATTATTGTATAACTAAATCATACTTTGAAAAGATAATCAATCTTTAATATAACATTTGAACTTGAATAATGGCAATGATAATTTACTCGAGGTAAATAATAAACTTGAATAATAATGACAAGTAGGGTTAGGAAATTTGCTCAAATTTAAGAGTTTAAGTTTAGGAAACTTGCTCAATAGAATGGAGTTAGGGATAGGATACTTGCCTCGTGCGTAGATTACACTTTAACTAAGCACGTTCTTTGAATTAAATCCTACATACCATTCATATACACAATACCAGTTAATTATAAATTAACTAATCAATATAAACTCATTCTCGTTGTCTACTTTAATTATTGACTAAACTTAGTCAAATTATCACGTTGTCACATAATTTATACTTCATGAATTATCAAAGTAATTATGTATTTAATAATTCAATTCACATATAATATTTCATTACATGTTAAACAACTATTTTATCATCTCATAATACCTCTAACATGATTACATGTTCATTACATCAATCCACTAACACTTGTTAGACTTTAACATTTTAAAAATACATTTCTGACATTTTCTGGAGAGTGGCGCTGCGGCGCCACTAATGTGCTAAGGAGTCGCGCTGCGGCGCGGTGGCAATGTGGCTCGAGTCTTGGCGCTGCGAGCGCTGTGGCGCTGCGGCGCGAGAAATCAGTTCTAGAGCTGGCGCCGCGGCGCGAGACCCCAGAAACTGAATCTCAGTTCGCGAAGAACACAGAGTTCAGCGAAATCAACACATTTTTAACACTAATTTCACCAAATCACATATACCCACATGTTATAATTCATGCATAATCATAATACAACATCTATAAAGTGATTTTAACCTATTAAAACATATAATCACATATTTAAATCATAAAAATTTAGACTGTTCTTGAAGTTCTTGAGGATTTTGAACAAAACTTATAATTTAACACTACGGATTCGTTATAAGGCCAAATCCGTTCGTTTAAAGCTTGATCACTTCGTATTAACATGCTCAATAATATAAGGGTGTAAAATTTAGGGATAATATATAATCAATACATCAATTATCACATATAAGGCCATATGGCCATATCACGTACTCTGTTTATTTTGAAATAACAAGTCGTCAGATTACTACATGTTTTCATGAACTTGATGATATGAAATCATGTAATATATATATAAAACATGTTATGTTATTCTTACTATCACATAAATCCATATAATAGTGCAATTCCCAAATCACAGAGATTAACAGAAGTTTTGAAAGCCAATTTATAAAAACTAAAAGACGTAAATGTAGAAATTGGGTTTGGGAGAAACTACCCAGAATATAAACTAGAAGAGTGATTCCAAATGTCCCTTTTACAAAAGCATGTTAATTACACACTCACTTTATCTCCCAGACTTCTCAATCCTCTCTGTAATTCTCACTGAACAATTTTTAGACTTAGAAAAAAAATGAAAGGAATGAGAAGACGTCGATTGAAATAGAACTGACGCGATGTGGTCAGTTGCCCAGTCATGGGTTAACTGCCCATAACCTCCCTTAGTGCCATGTTTGGCTTAGCAAGAAAATAACTCAAAGCTCTTTATTTTAATAAAACCTCTATCATATAGTTCAATAATGTCACCCTCTTTATAAAATAAATCCCATATTTTATTTAATTTACTTTAAATAAAATATAATAATTACTCATAAATTCACATAATCATATAACTAATTTTCTCATTAATAAATAATGTCAATTTATTAAGTCTCTAATTAATAATTAAATTAATTAAATAACATCATGCTTAATTAAATAATTCATTTAATTCAACAAGTTCACATAATTATATACTTGAATAATAATTATTCTCCACATTAATTTAATAAATACAACACATAAAATTAAATTAATCTACCACAATTGCATCAATTAATTATTTAATCCAATAATTAAATCATCGAAAAATATTTATTTAATTCAATAAATATTAAAATAAATTATAAAATTCTCGTTCGTCACATCTTTCCCCCCTTAAAAGGATTCTGTCCCCAAAATCACAACTCAATATATTTTAACCCGTTACATTCTCCACTCCTTACAAAGATTCTGTCCCCAGAATCGCTTACAAATAATTAAGTAAATAAATGAGGGTAATTCTTCATCATATTCTCTTCGAGTTCCCACGTAGCTTCTTCAGCATTGTGGTTCCTCCAAATTACCTTAACAGAAGGTATTACTTTATTTCTCAGAACTTGTTCTTTTCGGTCGACAATTTGGACAGGAATTTCTTCATAAGATAAGTCTTTCTCAAAATGCAGGGGTTCGTATTCAATTACATGCTTGTAATCAGGTTTGTAAGTTCGTAACACAGAAACATGGAAGACGTTGTGGATATTCTCGAGTGCTGGAGGTAAGGCTACCTCGTACGCAACTTCTCCAATTCTTCGCAGTACCTCAAAGGGTCCAATAAATCTTGGGCTCAATTTTCCTTTCTTTCCGAACCTGATCTTTCCCTTCCAGGGAGAGACCTTCAAGAAAACATAACTACCTGGTTCAAACTCGATATTTTTACGATGTGGATCAGCGTATTTCTTCTGTCGATCTTGAGCTGCTACCAGTCGTGCTCGGATCACTTTGACTATTTCTGTCGTCTGCTGTACCAATTCTGGCCCTAGCAATTGTCTTTCACCAACTTCATCCCAATAAAGCGGAGTTCTGCACTTTCTGCCGTATAACGCTTCGTAAGGCGGCATACCAATACTAGCGTGGTAACTGTTGTTGTAGCTGAACTCTACTAATGGTAGGTGATCATCCCAATTTCCTTTAAAGTCCATCACACAGGCTCTTAGCATATCTTCTAATGTTTGAATAGTTCGTTCGCTCTGTCCGTCTGTTTGAGGGTGGTAAGCTGTACTCATTCGCAGTTGTGTACCCATGCATTCCTGAAGACGTTTCTAGAAATTTGATGTGAAGCGCAGATCCCTATCAAAAACAATAGACACCGGCACTCCGTGCCTCGAAACAATCTCTTTCACATATAATCTTGCCAACTGATCTAAGTTAAATCTGATTTTGATAGGAAGGAAGTGCGCGGATTTCGTCAGTCGGTCAACGATAACCCATACTGCGTCGTAGCCTTTCTGAGTCGTCGGAAGGCCAACCACGAAGTCCATCGTAATATGTTCCCATTTCCATTCTGGGATCTCCAACGGTTGTAGCAATCCACTCGGTCTCTGATGTTCTGCTTTAACTTTCTGACATGTCAAGCATTTGGCAACACATTTTGCAACATCACGTTTCAACTTCGGCCACCAGAAATGTTGTCGAAGGTTTTGGTACATTTTTGTACTACCAGGGTGAATCGAATATCCTAAACTATGAGCCTCACTCAAAATTTCTTCCTTAATTTCTTGTACTGGCGGAACCCAAATTCTGCTTTCAAATCTCAATATTCCTTCTTTATCCATCTTAAATCTTGGTTCGGTTCCTTCAGATATCTTCGATGTTACCTTTTTGCATTCATCATCCTGAAGCTGAGCCTCCTTCACTCTATCTAGTAGAGTTGTACCAGATTGCATCTGAAATAACTTCTCATCAATCTCCATAGGATACTTCACTTCTAACTCCAGTTTCTCCATATCTGTAATTAGCTCCTGCTGAGCAGTCAACATCATCAATTTCTCACGACCCTTTCTACTTAAGGCGTCGACAACCACATTAGCCTTACCTGGATGGTATAAAATTTCACAGTCATAATCCTTGATTAATTCCAACCATCTTCTTTGACGCATATTCAAATCTTTCTATGTAAAAATATATTTCAGACTCTTGTGGTCCGTATATATTTCACACTTTTCTCCGTATAGATAGTGCCTCCAAATTTTCAAAGCAAAAACAACTGCAGCTAACTCCAAATCATGGGTTGGGTAACCCTTCTCGTAATCCTTCAACTGCCGTGATGCATACGCAATGACTTTGCCGTTTTGCATCAGTACACAGTCAAGTCCTTTATGCGACGCATCGCTAAAAATAACAAAATTTCCTGTATCATCCGGAAGAGATAACACAGGCGCTGTACTCAACCTCTTTTTTAATTCTTGAAAAATCTCCTCACACTTCTCCGTCCAAACAAATTTTACAGCTTTTCAAGTTAAATTCGTTAACGGAGTTGCGATCTTAGAAAAATCTTGTATGAATCTTCTATAATATCCTGCTAATCTAAGAAAACTTCTTACTTCTGACGGCGTTCTCGGCTGATCCCAGTTAATCACAGCTTCTACTTTGGATGGATCTACCGAAATTCCATCTTTATCGATTACGTGACCAAGAAATTATACTCTCTCGATCCAGAATTCGCATTTCGAAAATTTAGCATACAACTTCTCCCTTCTCAATACTTCCAACGTTAACCTCAAGTGTTCTTCATGTTCCTCTTTGGTTTTGGAATATACCAAAATGTCGTCTATAAATACCACCACGAATTTTTCCAAAAACGGCTTGAATACACCATTCATTAGTCCCATAAATGCTGCAGGAGCATTCGTAAGACCAAACGACATTACTAAAAATTCATAATGACCATATTGCGTTCGGAACGCTGTCTTCGGTACATCCTCTGGCCTCACCTTCAGTTGGTGATAACCACTCCTCAAGTCAATCTTGGAAAAGTATTTTGCTCCCTTCAATTGATCAAATAGATCATAGATCCTCGGTAATGGATATCTGTTCTTAATTGTGACCTTATTTAATTCTCTGTAGTCAATGCAGAGCCTCATCGATCCGTCCTTCTTTTTCACGAACAACACCGGCGCTCCCCACGGCGATACGCTCGGTTGAATGTACTTTTTGTCCAATAATTCTTATAGTTGTACCATTAATTCCTTCATCTCTACTGGCGCCATTCGGTATGGTGCCTTCGATATTGGAGCAGTTACGGGCGCCAAATCAATCACAAAGTCTACTTCTCTATCTGGTGGAAGTCCTGACAAATCGTCTGGAAATACATCGACGAAGTCCCTCACAATTGGTATCTCCTCTACCTTCGGGTTCTCTTTTCGACTGTCGACTATATAAGCTAAATATCCTACACAGCCTTGTCTTAATAACTTCCTGGACTGCAACATCGTCAGACAACTCGCTTGTCTAGGCGACTTGCTACCATAAAACATAACCTTTGACGGAGTCATAAGGTTAATACGCTTCTTTTGGCAGTCAATTACAGCCCCATAATTGGATAGCCAATCCATACCCAATATAACGTCGAATTCCTCCAATCGAATAGGGATAAGATCTACGTTCATGATATTACCCTTAATATCCGCTCTACAATTCTTATACACATGCTTAACAGGAATTATCTCTCTATTCGCAATTTCTATAATCATGGGATATTCCAATTCATCCTTAAGCAAATCTAAACTATTAGTAAAGTCATCGGATATAAAGGAACAAGACGCACCCGAATCAAATAAAACGTAAGCAATAATTTCATTGATCGGAATGATACCTGACACCACATCACGAGACTGGATTGCATCCTGCACCGTCATATTGAAAGTTCTGGCGGATGGTCGGTTTGTTGCGGGTGGTCCGGTGATGGTTAAGGTATTTCCACTGCTATTTCCCCGGTTTCCTCCTTTTCCTGATCCTCCCGATCCCTTCTTGGGACAGTCTCTTGCTAAATGATCTTTCGAACCACAGTTGAAACAAGCACCCTTCTTTGGGTTTGGACAATTTGGTGCTATGTGGCCTTCCTGACCACAATTGTAGCACACTCTCTTTCCCTTCAAACAAACTCCTAGATGTGCCTTGTCGCAAGTCGAACATGCTTCTATCTTCTTTTTCTGCCCTCCGTGTTGACTTTCAGCATAAATATCGCAAAAATGGTCTTCTGATCTTCTCGAACCCTAGCAACGTCGAAAACCTTCTCCATTTCCATCACCCACATTTGAGCCTCGATCGGGTTTCTGGAACCTTTGAACTCTGGCGGTCCCACCGCCTTAAAATCTTTAAACGTTGTGCTAGGTGGAGCTTGCAGTTGGTTATTCATGACTCCAGTTAGTAAATTAACTAGCTGTTGAACTGGATTAACGTTGGCATTATTGTTATTATTGGTTGACCCTTCCTGAGCCGGTTGACGTTGTTGTCTTCTCCTGGGCGGCATTTTTCTGTTAAATAAACGTTTATTAGAACTTTATTTATTTCTCTACATAGTTAAGATATTACTCAACAATTTAACATATCACTTAACACATCATCTCAAACAACTTGATATCTTTTCATTCAAATAAAAAAAAATTTAACATTAAACTATAGCATACTGCTATTTACATCATCTATCCTGGAATAAAGAATCCACAGGATTTAAAACATTCAAATATTAACATATTCCTTAGTTCATAAACATATCGGAATTTACATAAAACTATATAAGTCTTTCACATAAATAAACAGATTCTATTCCTGTCTTCCAAGGTGCTCAATAGCCTTACCACGCTCCTCATTCATGATACGAGACATCGTCCTGCGATCCAACATATACGATGGAAGTCCTTCAAACTGGATGGGGTACCTTAACACTCGCTCTTGAACCTCATCCATCGCATGATTAAGTGTGGCGTACGTGTCTTCAAGCTTTGCCTTCTTTGCACGACTATCATCTTCTGCACGATCAGCTCGATGTGATTCTCTTACCCATCCTTCCTCTGCTATTTTCAGTCTTCCGGAGGTTTCCTTCAGTTCCTTCTTCAGCTTCTTTATCTCCTCAGTCTTATCTTCGGTTTGACCTTTCTCATGAACCAGATCCCACTCCACGTTTCCTAAACGTGTATGAAGGGTCACAATCTCTCTATCCTTCTCCTCTAAAGTAGACTGCTGAACAGCCACTCGCTCAGTCAATTCCTGAACCTCATCTTGTAACTCCACGTTACGATCATATAGTGTGTCATACATCTCAGCATCAACAGTGTACCGTGGTAGCTCCTCTTCTTCTTCCTCCTCATCAAACTCCTCCTTGGGACCCTCCTCAAGATCAATCTCAGGTTCATGCTCCTGACCAACAACGGTGATCAATGGAGATGAAACCCTCTACACCAGCTGTTCCCTAACGACATGAATGTCTCGGGGCTCCTCTTCAGTCGGTCCTACAAGTACACGAGATCCCTCCTCAGTAGGTACTATAGGTAAATGGGGTCCCTCCTCAGCTTGACTAGCTTCTCCATCATTCGTCATCCTGACAATAAAATTTTAAGTTTTAGTTACTAAGTCATACTATCTAACGCATACTTAACACATAAACACATAATGTATTTTATTATCTTCAATGAATTATAAAAATTCATTTCTTAGAACTCGATAAGAGTTTTCAATTATAAAAATTCTTGTTCAGCTTTCAACTTCTGACCAGTCCCTGCATATTATTACATATATGAGAACCACGTCTGGTATCCAATACCCAAGTAGAAGATTGACTTTTAGAAAAATTAATTTCAATCATAAACAAACCTTGATTAGGATTCGAAGCTTCTCTAAGCTTCTTCTGCTTTTGCCCCATAAGATAATCCTTGCAGTTCCTCTTCTAGTGACCCGGCTTGTTGCAATGGAAGTAAATCTCTTTGCTAGCTAGATCAGGTTTCGTTTGATCTTTCACTTTCGCCTTACCCTTAGCCTTCTTGGATTTATTCTTCTCAGAAAATACCTTGGGCCTCTTCCTTGTCTTAGAAGAATCATCAACTATTAAGACATGGTCCTTCTTGGATGGGAAGTGACCTTCAGCAGTTTTCTACATGTCAAGTAATTCAGTCAAGCTGACATCTAACTTATTCATGAGAAAATTCATAACAAATTGTAAGAAGGTGTCAGGGACTGCAGGATTAAATCTTGACTCAACTCCCCATCCATGATGAACCCAAGTTGTGACGCCCCCAAAATAGGTATACATCACCTATTCTGAGTCGCTAAATACATGGTATAGAACTTAAAAATACAAACTTCATTTATAGCATACGACAAAACGTAGCTGAGAGTTTTAACACGGATATTGTCTCGTAGACAGTATCCAAACTCAAATAAAGTCCTCATTATAATTATTTTCACACTATTTTATAAAATAGTGAGGACTACTATAGCCACCATCTCGGACCGTTACTCCATTCCTCGACTAGTCCCGGCTACGTTCTCATTTCCTGAATAGAACAATGAAAGCAAAAGGGTGAGCTCAACTAGCACGGTAAGAAATATTATGACTAAGATAATGCAGAATAAATTATTGTTAGCCTTCAACAGTGTTAAACTGATGGAATAATAAATAACAAGTTTAACTGCAGCAGAACAAGCAATCCATTAGAAGAGTCAAGTAGAGCATGATATCTTGTCTCTTCTATGATTTAAAAAGTTTATCATCAATTTTATCGCTGAGACATAGCTCAATAAATAATCCACATCACTGAATTATCCATGCACTACGGGCCAAGGATATTCATTAGTATCACATCCACGAATTATTCATGCACTACGGGCCAAGGATATTTATATTATCACAAATAGTCATGATCATGTCAACAACTGTCCATCAATGCACTACTGGCCGATGAGGACTTTTACCACATCATTTGTAACATTACAGATCATGATTATACCGAATAATGTCTGGTCATAATCATACCAATCAACAGTCCATCTATGCACTACAGGCTAAAGATTACTTTCATCATAATATAAGCATGATGATGATGACAATGATATAAGAATTCAATTAAATGATAACAAGGATAAATTTTAAAGATTTATAATTCAATTTATTCAGAATTCAATAATGTCCAAATTGTCAACATGATACTGCTTTGTGGAGTAAAATTCAAGAATAATATTGTATCAAAAATGATTTGGATCGAAAAGAAATTTATTTTTATCATGAATAGTACCCCGAGTAAATAGTACTTCAAAAATAGTACCCCGTGAATAGTACCCCAGCATGAAAAGATTAAAAATTATCAAGAATGCTCAGAATAATATTTTCATGAAAAGATACTAGATGAAGCGCAAATTTTAAGGATATTCTACTAATTTCAAGGAGTATAGAAGCCATACTTTAACAAAATGAGTATAGAATTCAGAATCTGAAATGAAATAATATTACTTACATACTATAGAGTATGGAAGAAAATATTATTTCTTACGAATATTGAACAAAAATAATATCCCTAACCTTAAAAGGAGGGTATTTCTGACTGGTATGGTGGGGATATTCTTGAAGAAAACTTTTACTATTTTCTACACTCAAAGATTTCTTAAACTCTAATGAAATACGCTCAATATTATAAAAGAAGAATTCTCTGATTCTGGTGTGATTTTCAATTCTAAACTAAGCATCCTAATATAGGAGAATGGAAGGATACTATTTGAATTTAGGAAATCGCAGACTACATAGTGGACAATCACGAATTCGGCTAAAATTTTTTGATTTTACTATGCAGTCACTATGCAAACACTATGTAGATACTATGCATAATAAAATATAATATATTCTATTTTTCATAAAAAATAAAACTTATAATAATAATCAACTCCCTCCTAACCATGTAACTCCCCCCCCCCCCCCGCGAACTTGAAATGCATATATATATAAGTATTATATGTGACACCCCCAAATCTGGGTACTTCGATTCCACGGGATTTGGTGTTCACTGTACAAGCATCATCTATCTATCTACCCATAAATAATATCAAACCATACAATAGATAGAAATCATAATAAAATCTCTTCCCTTAAAACATCTGTGCGGAATTCTAAACAAATAAGTCTTAACATCAACATAACTCAAGTCTTAAACAAATACATCAGTTAATAAATAACAGGTCTTCATCATTTGCTAACTTTGGCCTTGCCCTTACTAGTGGAGGGTTCATCGCTTCTTTCATTCTTAACTGCAATGTTATTATTAAGCAAGAGTGAGCACAAATGCCCACAAGTATAAAAAAATGAAACAACAGTATAATAACATGCGAATAATCAACGACATCTGAATAAAGCTCAACTTTTGAATCAAGAATAAATAACATGAATCAAAAGAATACTGAGGGTCATAAGACCTTGAACTATGTCCTAGGTTAACAAGGGTTATACTTGAAACCTTTAACAGTCATAAGACTATGGACCTTCTTCTCGTACTTAGGGGGATCAGCCCTTAGTACCATACTGTGCACAATATCTTAACGCTAACGCATAAGTGAATCCCTTTTTCAGGGTTGTTCATCTCAGTTTGACATTCGAGTCCGCACCAAAGGAAGTTTGGTTTGGATAATTCAATAAGGGTTCTGAAATTTAGAACGTTCATCAACTAAGGACTAGCTGAATCATTAAGATTCACTAGTCTAAAAAGGTTCAACAATAATGATATTCAATTTGAGTAATAATCTCAAGAAGTATACAATAGAACAATTATTGTATAACTAAATCATACTTTGAAAAGATAATCAATCTTTAATATAACATTTGAACTTGAATAATGGCAATGATAATTTACTCGAGGTAAATAATAAACTTGAATAATAATGACAAGTAGGGTTAGGAAATTTGCTCAAATTTAAGAGTTTAAGTTTAGGAAACTTGCTCAATAGAATGGAGTTGGGGATAGGATACTTGCCTCGTGCGTAGATTACACTTTAACTAAGCACGTTCTTTGTATTAAATCCTATATACCATTCATATACACAATACCAGTTAATTATAAATTAACTAATTAATATAAACTCATTCTCGTTGTCTACTTTAATTATTGACTAAACTTAGTCAAATTATCACGTTGTCACATAATTTATACTTCATGAATTATCAAACTAATTATGTATTTAATAATTCAATTCACATATAATATTTCATTACATGTTAAACAACTATTTTATCATCTCATAATACCTCTAACATGATTACATGTTCATTACATCAATCCACTAACACTTGTTAGACTTTAACATTTTAAAAATACATTTCTGACATTTTCTGGAGAGTGGCGCTGCGGCGCCACTAATGTGCTAAGGAGTCGCGCTGCGGCGCGGTGGCGCTGTGGCTCGAGTCTTGGCGCTGCGAGCGCTGTGGCGCTGTGGCGCTGTGGCGCTGCGGCGCGAGAAATCAGTTCTAGAGCTGGCGCCGCGGCGCGAGACCCCAGAAACTAAATCTCAGTTCGCGAAGAACACAGAGTTCAGCGAAATCAACACATTTTTAACACTAATTTCACGGAATCACATATACCCACATGTTATAATTCATGCATAATCATAATACAACATCTATAAAGTGATTTTAACCTATTAAAACATATAATCACATATTTAAATCATAAAAATTTAGACTGTTCTTGAAGTTCTTGAGGATTTTGAACAAAACTTATAATTTAACACTACGGATTCGTTATAAGGCCAAATTCGTTCGTTTAAAGCTTGATCACTTCGTATTAACATGCTCAATAATATAAGGGTGTAAAATTTAGGGATAATATATAATCAATACATCAATTATCACATATAAGGCCATATGGCCATATCACGTACTCTGTTTATTTTGAAATAACAAGTCGTCAGTTTACTACATGTTTTCATGAACTTGATGATATGAAATCATGTAATATATATATAAAACATGTTATGTTATTCTTACTATCACATAAATCCATATAATAGTACAATTCCCAAATCACAGAGATTAACAGAAGTTTTGAAAGCCAATTTATAAAAACTAAAAGACGTAAATGTAGAAATTGGGTTTGGGAGAAATTACCCAGAATACAAACTAGAAGAGTGATTCCAAATGTCCCTTTTACAAAAGCATGTTGATTACACACTCACTTTATCTCCCAGACTTCTCAATCCTCTCTGTAATTCTCACTGAACAATTTTTAGACTTAGAAAAAAAATGAAAGGAATGAGAAGACGTCGATTGAAATAGAACTGACGCGATGTGGTCAGTTGCCCAGTCATGGGTTAACTGCCCATAACCTCCCTTAGTGCCATATTTGGCTTAGCAAGAAAATAACTCAAAGCTCTTTATTTTAATAAAACCTCTATCATATAGTTCAATAATGTCACCCTCTTTATAAAATAAATCCCATATTTTATTTAATTTACTTTAAATAAAATATAATAATTACTCATAAATTCACATAATCATATAACTAATTTTCTCATTAATAAATAATGTCAATTTATTAAGTCTCTAATTAATAATTAAATTAATTAAATAACATCATGCTTAATTAAATAATTCATTTAATTCAACAAGTTCACATAATTATATACTTGAATAATAATTATTCTCCACATTAATTTAATAAATGTAACACATAAAATTAAATTAATCTACCACAATTGTATCAATTAATTATTTAATCCAATAATTAAATCATCGAAAAATATTTATTTAATTCAATAAATATTAAAATAAATTATAAAATTCTCGTTCGTCACATCTTTCCCCCCTTAAAAGGATTCTGTCCCCAGAATCACAACTCAATATATTTTGACCCATTACATTCTCCCCTCCTTACAAAGATTCTGTCCCCAGAATCGCTTACAAATAATTAAGTAAATAAATAAGGGTAATTCTTCATCATATTCTCTTCGTGTTCCCACGTAGCTTCTTCAGCATTGTGGTTTCTCCAAATTACCTTAACAGAAGGTATTACTTTATTTCTCAGAACTTGTTCTTTTCGGTCGACAATTTGGACAGGAATTTCTTCATAAGATAAGTCTTTCTCAAAATGCAGGGGTTCGTATTCAATTACATGCTTGTAATCAGGTTTGTAAGTTCGTAACACAGAAACATGGAAGACGTTGTGGATATTCTCGAGTGCTGGAGGTAAGGCTACCTCGTACGCAACTTCTCCAATTCTTCGCAGTACCTCAAAGGGTCCAATAAATCTTGGGCTCAATTTTCCTTTCTTTCCGAACCTGATCTTTCCCTTCCAGGGAGAGACCTTCAAGAAAACATAACTACCTGGTTCAAACTCGATATTTTTACGATGTGGATCAGCGTATTTCTTCTGTCGATCTTGAGCTGCTACCAGTCGTGCTCGGATCACTTTGACTATTTCTGTCGTCTGCTGTACCAATTCTGGCCCTAGTAATTATCTTTCACCAACTTCATCCCAATAAAGCGGAGTTCTGCACTTTCTGCCGTATAACGCTTCGTAAGGCGGCATACCAATACTAGCGTGGTAACTGTTGTTGTAGCTGAACTCTACTAATGGTAGGTGATCATCCCAATTTCCTTTAAAGTCCATTACACAGGCTCTTAGCATATCTTCTAATGTTTGAATCGTTCGTTTGCTCTGTCCGTCTGTTTGAGGGTGGTAAGCTGTACTCATTCGCAGTTGTGTACCCATGCATTCCTGAAGACGTTTCCAGAAATTTGATGTGAAGCGCAGATCCCTATCAGAAATAATAGACACCGGCACTCCGTGCCTCGAAACAATCTCTTTCACATATAATCTTGCCAACTGATCTAAGTTAAATCTGATTTTGATAGGAAGGAAGTGCGCGGATTTCGTCAGTCGGTCAACGATAACCCATACTGCGTCGTAGCCTTTCTGAGTTGTCGGAAGGCCAACCACGAAGTCCATCATAATATGTTCCCATTTCCATTCTGGGATCTCCAACGGTTGTAGCAATCCACTCGGTCTCTGATGTTCTGCTTTAACTTTCTGACATGTCAGGCATTTGGCAACACATTTTGCAACATCACGTTTCAACTTCGGCCACCAGAAATGTTGTCGAAGGTTTTGGTACATTTTTGTACTACCAGGGTGAATCGAATATCTTAAACTATGAGCCTCACTCAAACTTTCTTCCTTAATTTCTTGTACTGGCAGAACCCAAATTCTGCTTTCAAATCTCAATATTCCTTCTTTATCCTTCTTAAATCTTGGTTCGGTTCCTTCAGATATCTTCGATGTTACCTTTTTGCATTCATCATCCTGAAGCTGAGCCTCCTTCACTCTATCTAGTAGAGTTGTACCAGATTGCATCTGAAATAGCTTCTCATCAATCTCCATAGGATACTTCACTTCTAACTCCAGTTTCTCCATATCTGCAATTAGCTCCTGCTGAGCAGTCAACATCATCAATTTCTCACGACCCTTTCTACTTAAGGCGTCGGCAACCACATTAGCCTTACCTGGATGGTATAAAATCTCACAGTCATAATCCTTGATTAATTCCAACCATCTTCTTTGACGCATATTCAAATCTTTCTGTGTAAAAATATATTTCAGACTCTTGTGGTCCGTATATATTTCACACTTTTCTCCGTATAGATAGTGCCTCCAAATTTTCAAAGCAAAAACAACTGCAGCTAACTCCAAATCATGGGTTGGGTAACCCTTCTCGTAATCCTTCAACTGCCGTGATGCATACGCAATGACTTTGCCGTTTTGCATCAGTACACAGCCAAGTCCTTTATGCGACGCATCGCTAAAAATAACAAAATTTCCTGTATCATCCGGAAGAGATAACACAGGCGCTGTACTCAACCTCTTTTTTAATTCTTGAAAACTCTCCTCACACTTCTCCGTCCAAATAAATTTCACAGCTTTTCGAGTTAAATTCGTTAACGGAGTTGCGATCTTAGAAAAATCTTGTATGAATCTTCTATAATATCCTGCTAATCCAAGAAAACTTCTTACTTCTGACGGCGTTCTCGGCTGATCCCAGTTAATCACAGCTTCTACTTTGGATGGATCTACCGAAATTCCATCTTTATCGATTATGTGACTAAGAAATTATACTCTCTCGATCCAGAATTCGCATTTCGAAAATTTAGCATACAACTTCTCCCTTCTCAATACTTCCAACGTTAACCTCAAGTGTTCTTCATGTTCCTCTTTAGTTTTGGAATATACCAAAATGTCGTCTATAAATACCACCACGAATTTGTCCAAAAACGGCTTGAATACACCATTCATTAGTCCCATAAATGCTGCAGGAGCATTCGTAAGACCAAACGACATTACTAAAAACTCATAATGACCATATTGCGTTCGGAACGCTGTCTTCGGTAAATCCTCTGGCCTCACCTTCAGTTGGTGATAACCACTCCTCAAGTCAATCTTGGAAAAGTATTTTGCTCCCTTCAATTAATCAAACAGATCATCGATCCTCGGTAATAGATATCTGTTCTTAATTGTGACCTTATTTAATTCTCTGTAGTCAATGCAGAGCCTCATCGATCCGTCCTTCTTTTTCACGAACAACACCGGCGCTCCCCACGGCGATACGCTCGGTTGAATGTACTTTTTGTCCAATAATTCTTGTAGTTGTACCATTAATTCCTTCATCTCTACTGGCGCCATTCGGTATGGTGCCTTCGATATTGGAGCAGTTCCGGGCGCCAAATCAATCACAAAGTCTACTTCTCTATCTGGTGGAAGTCCTGACAAATCGTCTGGAAATACATCGACGAAGTCCCTCACAATCGGTATCTCCTCTACCTTCGGGTTCTCTTTTCGACTGTCGACTATGTAAGCTAAATATCCTACACAGCCTTGTCTTAATAACTTCCTGGCCTGCAACATCGTCAGACAACTCGCTTGTCTAGGCGACTTGCTACCATAAAACATAACCTTTGACGGAGTCATAAGGTTAATACGCTTCTTTTGGCAGTCAATTACAGCCCCATAATTGGATAGCCAATCCATACCCAATATAACGTCGAATTCCCCCAATCGAATAGGGATAAGATCTACGTTCATGATATTACCCTTAATATCCGCTCTACAATTCTTATACACATGCTTAACAGGAATTATCTCTCTATTCGTAATTTCTATAATCATGGGATATTCCAATTCATCCTTAAGCAAATCTAAACTATTAGTAAAGTCATCGAATATAAAGGAACAAGTAGCACCCGAATCAAATAAAACGTAAGCATTAATTTCATTGATCGGAATGATACCTGGCACCACATCACGAGACTGGATTGCATCCTGCACCGTCATATTGAAAGTTCTGGCGGATGGTCGGTTTGTTGCAGGTGGTCCGGTGATGGTTAAGGTATTTCCACTGCTATTTCCCCGGTTTCCTCCTTTTCCTGATCCTCCCGATCCCTTCTTGGGACAGTCTCTTGCTAAATGATTTTTCGAACCACAGTTGAAACAAGCACCCTTCTTTGGGTTTGGACAATTTGGTGCTATGTGGCCTTCCTGACCACAATTGTAGCACACTCTCTTTCCCTTCAAACAAACTCCTAGATGTGCCTTGTCGCAAGTCGGACATGCTTCTATCTTCTTTTTCTGCCCTCCGTGTTGACTTTCAGCATAAATGTCGCAAAAACGGTCTTCTGATCTTCTCGAACCCTAGCAACGTCGAAAACCTTCTCCATTTCCATCACCCACGTTTGAGCCTCGATCGGGTTTCTGGAACCTTTGAACTTTGGCGGTCCCACCGCCTTAAAATCTTTAAACGTTGTGCTAGGTGGAGCTTGCAGTTGGTTATTCATGAATCCAGTTAGTAAATTAACTAGCTGTTGAACTGGATTAACGTTGGCATTATTGTTATTATTGGTTGACCCTTCCTGAGCCGGTTGACGTTGTTGTCTTCTCCTTGGCAGCATTTTTCTGTTAAATAAACGTTTATTAGAACTTTATTTATTTCTCTACATAGTTAAGACATTACTCAACAATTTAACATATCACTTAACACATCATCTCAAACAACTTGATATCTTTTCATTCAAATAAAAAAAAAATTTAACATTAAACTATAGCATACTGCTATTTACATCATCTATCCTGGAATAAAGAATCCACAGGATTTAAAACATTCAAATATTAACATATTCCTTAGTTCATAAACATATCGGAATTTACATAAAACTATATAAGTCTTTCACATAAATAAACAGATTCTATTCCTGTCTTCCAAGGTGCTCAATAGCCTTACCACGCTCCTCATTCATGATACGAGACATCGTCCTGCGATCCAACATATACGATGGAAGTCCTTCAAACTGGATGGGGTACCTTAACACTCGCTCTTGAACCTCATCCATCGCATGATTAAGTGTGGCGTACGTGTCTTCAAGCTTTGCCTTCTTTGCACGACTATCATCTTCTGCACGATCAGCTCGATGTGATTCTCTTACCCATCCTTCCTCTGCTATTTTCAGTCTTCCGGAGGTTTCCTTCAGTTCCTTCTTCAGCTTCTTTATCTCCTCAGTCTTATCTTCGGTTTTGACCTTTCTCATGAACCAGATCCCACTCCACGTTTCCTAAACGTGTATGAAGGGTCACAATCTCTCTATCCTTCTCCTCTAAAGTAGACTGCTGAAAAGCCACTCGCTCAGTCAATTCCTGAACCTCATCTTGTAACTCCACGTTACGATCATATAGTGCGTCATACATCTCAGCATCAACAGTGTACCGTGGTAGCTCCTCTTCTTCTTCCTCCTCATCAAACTCCTCCTCAGGACCCTCCTCAAGATCAATCTCAGGTTCATGCTCCTGACCAACAACGGTGATCAATGGAGATGAAACCCTCTGCACCAGCTGTTCCCTAACGACATGAATGTCTCGGGGCTCCTCCTCAGTCGGTCCTACAAGTACACGAGATCCCTCCTCAGTAGGTACTATAGGTAAATGGGGTCCCTC
This sequence comes from Panax notoginseng, assembly GCA_016801055.1. Lineage (NCBI taxonomy): Eukaryota > Viridiplantae > Streptophyta > Magnoliopsida > Apiales > Araliaceae > Panax > Panax notoginseng. Next base: position 71,766,886 of record CM029015.1, on the reverse strand, counting down.
CTCAGCTTGACTAGCTTCTCCATCATTCGTCATCCTGACAATAAAATTTTAAGTTTTAGTTACTAAGTCATACTATCTAATGCATACTTAACACATAAACACATAATGTATTTTATTATCTTCAATGAATTATAAAAATTCATTTCTTAGAACTCGATAAGAGTTTTCAATTATAAAAATTCTTGTTCAGCTTTCAACTTCTGACCAGTCCCTGCATATTATTACATATATGAGAACCACGTCTGGTATCCAATACCCAAGTAGAAGATTGACTTTTAGAAAAATTAATTTCAATCATAAACAAACCTTGATTAGGATTCGAAGCTTCTCTAAGCTTCTTCTGCTTTTGCCCCATAAGATAATCCTTGCAGTTCCTCTTCTAGTGACCCGGCTTGTTGCAATGGAAGTAAATCTCTTTGCTAGCTAGATCAGGTTTCGTTTGATCTTTCACTTTCGCCTTACCCTTAGCCTTCTTGGATTTATTCTTTTCAGAAAATACCTTGGGCCTCTTCCTTATCTTAGAAGAATCATCAACTATTAAGACATGGTCCTTCTTGGATGGGAAGTGACCTTCAGCAGTTTTCTACATGTCAAGTAATTCAGTCAAGCTGACATCTAACTTATTCATGAGAAAATTCATAACAAATTGTAAGAAGGTGTCAGGGACTGCAGGATTAAATCTTGACTCAACTCCCCATCCATGATGAGCCCAAGTTGTGACGCCCCCAAAATAGGTATACATCACCTATTCTGAGTCGCTAAATACATGGTATAGAACTTAAAAATACAAACTTCATTTATACCATACGACAAAACGTAGCTGAGAGTTTTAACACGGATATTGTCTCGTAGACAGTATCCAAACTCAAATAAAGTCCTCATTATAATTATTTTCACACTATTTTATAAAATAGTGAGGACTACTATAGCCACCATCTCGGACCGTTACTCCATTCCTCGACTAGTCCCGGCTACGTTCTCATTTCCTGAATAGAACAATGAAAGCAAAAGGGTGAGCTCAACTAGCACAGTAAGAAATATTATGACTAAGATCATGCAGAATAAATTATTGTTAGCCTTCAACAGTGTTAAACTGATGGAATAATAAATAACAAGTTTAACTGCAGCAGAACAAGCAATCCATTAGAAGAGTCAAGTAGAGCATGATATCTTGTCTCTTCTATGATTTAAAAAGTTTATCATCAATTTTATCGCTGAGACATAGCTCAATAAATAATCCACATCACTGAATTATCCATGCACTACGGGTCAAGGATATTCATTAGTATCACATCCACGAATTATTCATGCACTACGGGCTAAGGATATTTATATTATCACAAATAGTCATGATCATGCCAACAACTGTCCATCAATGCACTACTGGCCGATGAGGACTTTTACCACATCATTTGTAACATTACAGATCATGATTATACCGAATAATGCCTGGTCATAATCATACCAATCAACAGTCCATCTATGCACTACAGGCTAAAGATTACTTTCATCATAATATAAGCATGATGATGATGACAATGATATAAGAATTCAATTAAATGATAACAAGGATAAATTTTAAAGATTTATAATTCAATTTATTCAGAATTCAATAATGTCCAAATTGTCAACATGATACTGCTTTGTGGAGTAAAATTCAAGAATAATATTGTATCAAAAATGATTTGGATCGAAAAGAAATTTATTTTTATCATGAATAGTACCCCGAGTGAATAGTACTTCAAAAATAGTACCCAGTGAATAGTACCCCAGCATGAAAAGATTAAAAATTATCAAGAATGCTCAGAATAATATTTTCATGAAAAGATACTAGATGAAGCGCAAATTTTAAGGATATTCTACTAATTTCAAGGAGTATAGAAGCCATACTTTAACAAAATGAGTATAGAATTCAGAATCTGAAATGAAATAATATTACTTACATACTATAGAGTATGGAAGAAAATATTATTTCTTACGAATATTGAACAAAAATAATATCCCTTACCTTAAAAGGAGGGTATTTCTGACTGGTATGGTGGGGATATTCTTGAAGAAAACTTTTACTATTTTCTACACTCAAAGATTTCTTAAACTCTAATGAAATACGCTCAATATTATAGAAGAAGAATTCTCTGATTCTGGTGTGATTTTCAATTCTAAACTAAGCATCCTAATATAAGAGAATGGAAGGATACTATTTGAATTTAGGAAATCACAGACTACATAGTGGACAATCACGAATTCGGCTGAAATTTTTTGATTTTACTATGCAGTCACTATGCAAACACTATGTAGATACTATGCATAATAAAATATAATATATTCTATTTTTCATAAAAAATAAAACTTATAATAATAATCAACTCCCTCCTAACCATGTAACTCCCCCCCCCCCCGCGAACTTGAAATGCATATATATATAAGTATTATATGTGACACCCCCAAATCTGGGTACTTCGATTCCACGGGATTTGGTGTTCACTGTACAAGCATCATCTATCTATCTACCCATAAATAATATCAAACCATATAATAGATAGAAATCATAATAAAATCTCTTCCCTTAAAATATCTGTGCGGAATTCTAAACAAATAAGTCTTAACATCAACATAACTCAAGTCTTAAACAAATACATCAGTTAATAAATAACAGGTCTTCATCATTTGCTAACTTTGCCCTTGCCCTTACTAGTGGAGGGTTCATCGCTTCTTTCATTCTTAACTGCAATGTTATTATTAAGCAAGAGTGAGCACAAATGCCCACAAGTATAAAAAAATGAAACAACAGTATAATAACATGCGAATAATCAACGACATCTGAATAAAGCTCAACTTTTGAATCAAGAATAAATAACATGAATCAAAAGAATACTGAGGGTCATAAGACCTTGAACTATGTCCTAGGTTAACAAGGGTTATACTTGAAACCTTTAACAGTCATAAGACTATGGACCTTCTTCTCGTACTTAGGGGGATCAGCCCTTAGTACCATACTGTGCACAATATCTTAACGCTAACGCATAAGTGAATCCCTTTTTCAGGGTTGTTCATCTCAGTTTGACATTCGAGTCCGCACCAAAGGAAGTTTGGTTTGGATAATTCAATAAGGGTTCTGAAATTTAGAACGTTCATCAACTAAGGACTAGCTGAATCATTAAGATTCACTAGTCTAAAAAGGTTCAATAATAATGATATTCAATTTGAGTAATAATCTCAAGAAGTATACAATAGAACAATTATTGTATAAATAAATCATACTTTGAAAAGATAATCAATCTTTAATATAACATTTGAACTTGAATAATGGCAATGATAATTTACTCGAGGTAAATAATAAACTTGAATAATAATGACAAGTAGGGTTAGGAAATTTGCTCAAATTTAAGAGTTTAAGTTTAGGAAACTTGCTCAATAGAATGGAGTTAGGGATAGGATACTTGCCTCGTGCGTAGATTACACTTTAACTAAGCACGTTCTTTGAATTAAATCCTACATACCATTCATATACACAATACCAGTTAATTATAAATTAACTAATCAATATAAACTCATTCTCGTTGTCTACTTTAATTATTGACTAAACTTAGTCAAATTATCACGTTGTCACATAATTTATACTTCATGAATTATCAAACTAATTATGTATTTAATAATTCAATTCACATATAATATTTCATTACATGTTAAACAACTATTTTATCATCTCATAATACCTCTAACATGATTACATGTTCATTACATCAATCCACTAACACTTGTTAGACTTTAACATTTTAAAAATACATTTCTGACATTTTCTGGAGAGTGGCGCTGCGGCGCCACTAATGTGCTAAGGAGTCGCGTTGCGGCGCGGTGGCGCTGTGGCTCGAGTCTTGGCGCTACGAGCGCTGTGGCGCTGCGGCGCGAGAAATTAGTTCTAGAGCTGGCGCCGCGGCGCGAGACCCCAGAAACTGAATCTCAGTTCGCGAAGAACACAGAGTTCAGCGAAATCAACACATTTTTAACACTAATTTCACCAAATCACATATACCCACATGTTATAATTCATGCATAATCATAATACAACATCTATAAAGTGATTTTAATCTATTAAAACATATAATCACATATTTAAATCATAAAAATTTAGACTGTTCTTGAAGTTCTTGAGGATTTTGAACAAAACTTATAATTTAACACTACGGATTCGTTATAAGGCCAAATCCGTTCGTTTAAAGCTTGATCACTTCGTATTAACATGCTCAATAATATAAGGGTATAAAATTTAGGGATAATATATAATCAATACATCAATTATCACATATAAGGCTATATGGCCATATCACGTACTCTGTTTATTTTGAAATAACAAGTCATCAGATTACTACATGTTTTCATGAACTTGATGATATGAAATCATGTAATATATATATATATATATATATATATATATATATATATATATATAACATGTTATGTTATTCTTACTATCACATAAATCCATATAATAGTACAATTCCCAAATCACAGAGATTAACAGAAGTTTTGAAAGCCAATTTATAAAAATTAAAAGACGTAAATGTTGAAATTGGGTTTGGGAGAAATTACCCAGAATACAAACTAGAAGAGTGATTCCAAATGTCCCTTTTACAAAAGCCTGTTGATTACACACTCACTTTATCTCCCAGACTTCTCAATCCTCTCTGTAATTCTCACTGAACAATTTTTAGACTTAGAAAAAAAATGAAAGGAATGAGAAGACGTCGATTGAAATAGAACTGACGCGATGTGGTCAGTTGCCCAGTCATGGGTTAACTGCCCATAACCTCCCTTAGTGCCATGTTTGGCTTAGCAAGAAAATAACTCAAAGCTCTTTATTTTAATAAAACTTTTATCATATAGTTCAATAATGTCACCCTCTTTATAAAATAAATCTCATATTTTATTTAATTTACTTTAAATAAAATATAATAATTACTCATAAATTCACATAATCATATAATTAATTTTCTCATTAATAAATAATGTCAATTTATTAAGTCTCTAATTAATAATTAAATTAATTAAATAACATCATGCTTAATTAAATAATTCATTTAATTCAACAAGTTCACATAATTATATACTTGAATAATAATTATTCTCCACATTAATTTAATAAATGCAACACATAAAATTAAATTAATCTACCACAATTGCATCAATTAATTATTTAATCCAATAATTAAATCATCAAAAAATATTTATTTAATTCAATAAATATTAAAATAAATTATAAAATTCTCGTTCGTCACATTATATATATATAACAAAACTGAGATAACTTTCTACCGACAATTTTGAAATAAGGGTGAGTGGGGGTCCATATAATAAGCAAAATTTATAACAAATACTTCATAAAAATCCCCTCAATATTTTTACCAATATTTATTCATCATTAATATTATAACTTGCAATATTAACAATGTAACGCCCCCATATTTATACTCCCACGGTATCCGATATGGTGCTTACTACAAGTCAATGTATATAATGCATTTAAATCTATACGCCCATGGTATCAGATTATATGCTTATATCTAATTGAGTGACTATAAAAATTATAACCAGGTACAATTCCCCGTAGATCCAAGATTCGCAGTATTCCATAACAGATAACAATTCCCAAGAGACCTATTGTTGTGTTTGAATACCCTTATTTAGATGTATGAACTGTATTTGTGAATAGTATCTATCTATCCAAAATTTAGAGTACTAGTAATAACATGAACATACCATATTACCAATACCCTCACTCAGATGTATAGTCTATGTTATACGAATTACACTATCGTATCGATAGTACCTATCTATCCAAAATCCAGAGTATCAACAATAACATGAATAGTTCATGTTGTCAATACCCTCACTCAGATAAATAGTTCCCAAGGATCTCAAACTAGATTGGAAATTCTAATTACATCTATATATGTAAGAAAACACGGTTGCGAAAATAAAGATGTTATATATTTATATCATTAAGGTTCGATTACATGATTCTTCATAAAGACTTTCTTATTACAGAGTATTACATTCAACCAGACAGTAATATAAACTAATCTAAGCAAGGACACTTCCCTTTATTAACTCCAAAAGTGCCATGGTTACCATCTAATACTGTAAAGGAAATAATTTGCAAGGGTGAGCTATGACATGCTCAGTAGATTTTATATTTATAACAATATATTATTTGAAGAAGTATAACAGTTCAAAACTCAACTAATAGTTGCTACCATTTATGGAAATTTTTTTCAACCATTTCTGGACTTTTTATTTCTGTCAGTCAAAAAGACTTAGAAATTTTGTTTAGATATGAGATAGGGGATCAGCCTATTCAATATCTTAGGAGTATGCATCTCATCCTACTAGTACTCACATGCACTAAACGTCAATATTTTAATTGACCAAACATCGATCCCTTTTTGGGATACACAACTTCAGTATAGGATGTATTGTCAAAGCAATTTGGTTTGACCTAACAGTTTATGCTCAATAATATCATATGAATAAATAATTCATTTCTGAGTTATGCTGAAACTATAGCAATAACTTTACAACAATTGATCATTCAAGTTTAGGTTTAGTATAACATATCAATAACAATTCAAGATAGAAATCTTGTTCAACGAATAAGTAGGCTTTGAGAAATTTGCGTAATTAATAATTTGGGTTTAGTAAACTTGCATAAGTTAATTGGATAGGTTAGAAGACTTGCATAATGAAGAAATAAGGTTAGGGTTTAGGAAACTTACATAAGGTAATTAGATAGGTTAGAAGACTTGCATAATGAAGAAATAATGTTAGGGTTTAGAAAACTTGCCTGAGCGAAGATCAGTCAAGTAATGCTACTCGATTCGTTAATAAACACCTAAGATGTTCATTCATATAAATCTAACAAATTAGTATTGATAATAATTCTCAAATACATAAACTGCATATGTTTGGGTTAACTTTGATATGGTTTCGGTGTCCAAAAACTTTACCGAGTACTAAATAAGTGGATAACTAGACTAAATTTTATTTATAAGTTTTATTATATTTTTAGATAATTTAAATATCCTTTATAATAATTTCTGGAAGCTTGTAATAATTTTTAAGTATTTATTTATCCCTTAAATGATTTTTAAATCATTTATTTCTATTTCTAAATAATTTAATATTTTCTTAGAATATTATAAAAACTTTGTTTACTATTTTTAAATAATTTATAATTATTTATTATGATTTTTATATCATAAATAATTATTTTTAAATAATTATTTATAATTTATAAATAGGTATTCTAATTACTTTATTATTAACTTTATTATTAATAATATCCAAATAAATTAAAATATTTATTGAATTTATGTAAAAATATTAAAAGTTAATTATTATAACTTAAAATAATTTTTAAAACTGTTTTTATATTTATTTATTAATTATTTCTAATTTTTATTAATTAATTTCGTAGAAAATATTTTATATCTGTCGCTAAAGCCCTATAGTGAGAGAAAGTGTCACTATAGGTGTTCTTGAGTTTCTGGAAATCAGTTAGTCATGGCCAAGGGACCACTTTGACTTTGATCTAATTTGTTACTGTTGATGATTCTGGGTTTGGACAAGTATGGATGTTATAGTACTAATATAGTAGTACAACATCAGACTAGTTTTATGCTTTAACATACATATGACAAGAAGTTATAGAGGCTCAAAGTCACTGTCAGAGCTGTTCTTGAGTTTCTGGGTAACCCAGAACAGTGGTCATGATCGGTCAACGGTTTTGTAGCTTCTATATCTTTCAATCTATGTGATAGATTCGTGTTTTGTTTGTTGTAATAGGTAGTCTATATGTCAAGGTACTTATATATATCACTGATTCGGACAAACCATGATTCTAACGTCTCGATTTATGATGGTCAAAGTACAGCCAAAGGTTGTTCTTCATGTTCATCAATTTTCTGGGTAACCCAGAAAACTTAGTCATGCTCAGTCAGCGACTTTTGACCATTATATAATTCTGGTAATCCTATGAATTGTTTAAGCAATTGAATGTCATAAATATGTAGTATGTATGTCGAGGTAATAATTCATTACAATAAGTTATTATAACATCTAATAGAAAGCGATTAAAAGACATGTCAAAGTAGCCGGTTCAAACTGTTCTTGAGTTTTCTGGGTAACCCAGAAAACAAAACTTCGTGATCTGTCAACCACCTTTGACCACTTATATCTTGCAATATACTACTCGATTCGTAATACTACTAGATTCGTTAATAAACACCTAATATGTTCATTCATAAAAATCTAACTTATTAGCATTGATAACAATACTCAAATACATAAACTATTTATGTTCAGATTAAGTTTGTTATGGTTTCGGTGTCCAAAGACTTTATCGGGTACTTAATAAGCTGATAACACGATTAAACTTTATTTATAAGCTTTATTATATTTTTAGATAATTTAAATATCATTTATAATATTTTCTGGAATCTTATATTAATTTTTAACTATTTATTTATCCCATAAATGATTTTTAAATCATTTATTTATATTTCTAAATAATTTAATATTTATTTAGAATATTATAAAAACCTTGTTTACTATTTTTAAATAATTTATAATCATTTATTATGATTTTTAAATTATTAATATTATTTTTAAATAATTATTTATTATTATAAATAATTATTCTAATTACTTTATTATTGACTTAATTATTAATAATATCCAAATAAAATAAAATATTTATTGAATTTATGTAAAAATATTAAAAGTTAATTATTATAACTTAAAATAATTTTTAAAACTGTTTTTATAATTATTTATATTTATTTATTAATTATTTCTAATTTTTATTAATTTATTTATTAGAAAATATTTTCTGTCCATCGTTAATGCCCTTATAGTGACAGGAAATGTCGCTATAGGTGTTCTTGAGTTTCTGAGTATCAGTTGATCATGGCCTAGGGACCACTTTGACCTTGATCTAATTTTCTACCGTTGATGATTCTGTGTTTGGACATGTATGGATGTTATAGTACTCATACAATAGTACAACATCAGACCAATTTCATGCTTTAACCTACATATAACAAGAAGTTATAGAGGCTCAAAGTTCCCAGAATAGTGGTCATGGTCGGTCAACGGTTTTGTAGCTTCTATATCTTTCAATACGTGTGATAGATTTGTCTTTTGTTTGTTGTAATAGGTAGTCTATATATCAAGGTACATATATGTAACACTGATTTAGACAAAGTATGATTCTAAGGTCTAGATCTATGTTGGTCAAAGTACAGCCAAAGGCTGTTCTTCATGTTCATCAGTTTTCTGGGTAACCTAGAAAACTTTGTCATGCTCGGTCAACGACCTTTGACCATTAATTCCAGTAATCCTATGAATTGTTTAGGCATTTGAGTGTCATAGCTATGTAGTATGTATGTCAAGGTATTGTTTCATTACAATTAGCCATTATAACATCAAACAGAAAGCGATTAAAAGGTTGGTCAAAGTAGTCGGTTCAACCCGTTCTTGAGTTTTCTGGGTATCCCAGAAAACAGAACTTCATGATCGGTCAACCACTTTTGACCACCTATATCATGCAATATACGGTTCCAATGAACTTATTTTCTTTTCCAAATTAAAAACATGTCATATTACAACTAACATACAATTAACAGACCTAACTATCAACATACACGGATAGCCTCTGACATTCGACTGTCAGACCTGTTTTTCCAAAATTCCCAGATTGCTTAAAACACTATTTTGATTCATCTAGATGTTATGAAAACATGTTCTATCAACTTAGCATACTTTCTAACATATTATTACGTAAATTTAAACATCTAAACAACAAATTAATCATAACATCAAAGATCTAGCAATAAATTAGGGTTTGCACCTTTTCTTGCTTGATTTTGATTTCTGGCTATTGAATCTGTTGTTGCTATCACCAAGGCTTGTTTAGGCTGGTTATATGAGTGTATTGGCTTATAATTTTCATGAGTTTGCATTGAACTAGGGTTTGCCTTTTATAGAATTTTCCAACTTGGATTTTTGGTCATTTAATCACCTACTTGCCTCTTAAAAGATATGATTTGTGACTCTCCTGCTGCTTGGGAGTTTGGAAGCAGGTCATGTGATGTTTTGAAACTTGTGTTGATGACTCCTAACCTACTTGTGAACTAGTTGTTCAAATTAATAGCTTAATTATACCCTAATCCTCTTTAATCTTGATTAGGGTTTTGGTTTTTATGATTAGGGTTGCTTAATGATGTTTATTAGTACCTAATTGAAGTTTATCAATCGTGATTAGGTGTTAAGATAACCTAATTAGGGTTTAATCTAGCTAATTAGGGTTATGAATTACAAATTAGGGTTAGGGTTTGTAATATAGGGTTCATAACTTAGTTTTTTCACAAATCCTAACAAGCACAACAAAGCATTTTGTCAGTGTAAGCACAACAAAGCAGCTTGTCAAAATAAATATACCGAAAAGTTTATTTTCGGAAGAAAAATTTTAAGCACGACATGTCAAGCACGTCAATTTTCGGACGAAAATTTATTTGACCTAATTTGTTAAACGGAGTATATATTAAGACAAAACACTTTCAGAACTGATAGATTTTATTAATATAACTGAATTTACATATCCGAGTCTTATTAGGGTTTTGGGGTTTTACATTCACTCCCACTAATAAGAATTTTCGTCCTCAAAATTACAGTACAGGTTAAGTAAACAGTTGAGGATAGTTATCTCGCATTTTATCTTCGAGCTCCCACGTAGCCTCTTCAACGTTTTGATTTCTCTAGATCACTTTGACCGATGCTATCACTTTATTTCTCAGGATTTGCTCTTTACGATAGACGATCTGCACAGGTTCTTCTACATAAGAAAGATCCTCTTCCATTTGGATTAGCTCATAATTTATAACGTTTTTATAATCAGGTTTGTATGGTCGTAATATGGACACATGAAACACATTATGTGTAACGACCCCAAAATAAATCCATTCCATCCAACCTATTTTGAGTCGCCAAATACATGGTACAGAAATAACTACAAATTTATTACAACAATTGTCGTGCAAAATACAACAACACATATGCTGTGAGTTTGGATACAAATATATACCAAATGTGACTCATATCCCAACCGTGGACAGCACCTCACAATGACACTTTACATAAAGGTATAGTCAAAAACTGTTTTAGAAAATAGAATCTTTGGAAAGTGCTCAAGCAAACCTTTGTACATGGGAGACCATGCGTCTAGGTTATAATAGATATCATATGGCCACAGAATTATCCTTGGTTGACCCAATATACCCCAAAGAAAAACGAGAAGATTACTATCATATTCTTCCCAATGGTGAGTCTTCTCTTGACTTATCATTATCTCCACTGTCTCTAATTGAAAATTATACTTCAAACAAATACCAAGATTATATAGGTAGTGCTCGTAAAGATACTCAGCAAGTGGAGAGCACAACCCTGTCTTATGATGACACGAGGTTGTATGTCATTAGACATTTTGTATGATAGTGACAAAACACCCTTTCAACGTTGGGTTCGCCTCACCCTATTTTCTTCACCAAATATAACTACTAAATGATGACCACCGTTCTATTTTCTTGTTACCCCCGCTCGACCCAGCTACACTCTTATTACATGAAAGGAATTGTGAAACAGAAGGGTGAGCACAACTAGCCCAGTAAAGAATATCATGACTAAAGATAAATAAATTATCATTAGTCTTCATCAGTAATAAATCAGTAATTTAGAACATATGGTAGATGATAAAAAATTTCAACCATAGTTGTAGCGGAACGAGCAATCCATTAGAAGAGTCAAATAGACCATAAAGTCTATTATCTTTTCTATGTTAAAAATCTACCAACAATGTTTTATTCCTGTAACATTAATCAACAATTCCTTTCCACAATTATATGAATAACTCATAATCATAATTGTAATTCTAAATTCCTCTTCGCATTCAGGACGAAGATAATTTTCATCACATGTCTTTACCTGAAATATCAAAGATCATGGTTATACCAAATCACATTTCCTGTTTATAATCATACTAACAATTTTATCTTTGCACTACGGCCAAAGAAATTCATCAACAGACCATCTTTGCACTACAAGCCAAAGATATTTAACAACATGTCATCTTTGTACTACGAGCCAAAGATATTCATCAACAATTCATATTTGCACTATAGGCCAGATATATTCATATCTCAAAGAAATATATAATCATTTCAGAATTTATATAAACAATAATTATAACCATGTTAATCAATTCATCTTTACACTTAAGCTAAAGATATTCAATTGTAAATTCAATGGTAATGATCATACCAGTTAACAATTCATCTTTGCACTACAGGCCAAAGATATTCCTCAGTCACGATCATACCAATAATTTACCCATCTTTACACTCAAGTGAAAGAGAAATTCAACATCAGAGTTATAAAAATGTTATATATGATAATATAAACAATATGATCAACAACTACATTTATTTTCAAGAGCAACAATCATAAATCAACGATAATTTGGTCAGAAAAAAGAAACCAATTTTTGTCATGAATAGTACCCGTGAATAGTAACTCGTAAATAGTAACTCGTGAATAGTAACTCGTAAATAGTAACTTATGAATAGTAACTCGTGAATAGTAACTCATGAATAGTAACTCGTGAATAGTAACTCATGAATAGTAACTCATGAATAGTAACTCCAACACAAAAAGGTAAAAATTCTACAATAAAATTCATACCAATATTTTGGAATAATGATATTGAAAGAATAACATTTCTTAAATTTATAAACAATTTATTTTAATTGTTTATACTTTACTAAATAATGCATTTAATCATCCTAAAATGCCAAACTCATAAGATTTCATTACCAATAACCAAAACCCTCATCAAAAATCTGCATATACCTCCTATTTTCTAATTTTTTTACTTCACATAACATATTTAATTTATTTTTTCATAACTAGTCCATTTTTATAAAAAATACCAAATCAGTTCCAAAAATATTTCTTTTCTGAGATTTAGCAGAATATAGTCCCATATTGAACATATATTTTTCTCAAAATTTTTAAAACTCAATTACTATTTTTCATATGGCCAAAACCGCTGAATATTTAGATATTTATCATAAATTATACTTTTATCCAAAAATTTCGAAATTCACAGAGTACACTAATATTATATAGATATACTTCCAATAAAAATTTCATTAATTTTGGAGTTAACCACAAGGAGTTATAAGCGGTTACTTTTAAAATAGTATTTTCTCATAAAATTCATAACTCTTAATCTATACATCCAAAAATCACCATTTTTGGACACAATCAATAAAACTCATCAAAATATCATTTCAAATTTTTTCAAAATTTTCTGAACGTTGAAAAAAGTACGAACTGAAAGATATAACAACCCTTAAAATCCCTTATTATCCCTTACTTTCTCTTACCTCAAAAGAGCAGTATTTCTGACCGGAATGCAAAGTCGAAGGAAACTTGCACTGAATAGCAACTCTCAAAGTATCTAAATACTCACAAAATATGCTTCATAATATAGAGAGAGAAAGAGAGAAAACTTGTTTCTGGTATTATTTTCAATTCTAACTTAGCCCTCTATTTATAGGAAAATGTTAGCACGCCGAAGCAGACTTAACCTGTAACCTGATGGCTTTACCTGCCACTATTCCCACCCACCACATTTGAATAAAAATCTCAGCACATTTCTTCACCAACCAAGAGTGGGGCCCACCAATCCTAGAATTTTCCACCAAAATAATTAACTCCGAAAACTCAACAATTTCTGAACCAGTCATCTCGTAAAATTCATAACAAATTATACGTTCATTTTTAACGGTTCAAAATTTGTGGAAATATACTCAACTTATATATGTATAACATATCCAAATATTACCACGATCCAACGGTCGGATTAAAAATTATAACCCTCGTAAATATCTTAAAAACCCTAATTTGATTTTCAATACCTCCGTTCCGATAAAAATACAGATAAAACACCTCAACATTAACTCCTATATTTTTAACCACAAAAATATATCCCTCATTTATATCCACATAAAATAAATATTTCTTTATCATATGAATCAATAATTAATTATTCACAAATAATATTACAGAATCACATTTATGACAACCAGGCCGTTCCCAGGAAAGAGGGGGCTTTCCAATAAGCATCTCTTCCTTACTGGCGCGCAATTAGATGACCAAACCTCTCTTTAGACAGAACTTTCTAGACATTACCAATAATATTATCTAATAATATTATTCAGATAATATGAATTATTGCTCCGATAATAGAAAATACTGTGTAGTGACAATTATTAAAACAACAGTAATATAAAATATCAACGCAGCAATTATTGAATCAATAAAATAAAATACTGAACTGTAATTACTGTAATAATTATTGAGTAATGCCTTCTTACGTAAAAATCAATAATTGGTGCAATACCATGTGCTACTGTGCAACAACGCGTATTACTGTGTTTTAACCACCGGGTATTTCAACAGTGTTAACGGTAACAACTATGCTGTTATTTGTTAAAACTCAAATTTATCATTTTCTTCATTCGACAGTTATTCATTATGGGGCCCACAAATAGTTACGCCGTCGTACGAATATTTCCCGACAGAAAGAATATTCCTCGACCAAACGAATATTCCCCGACAACAATGATTATTTCATAACCACTTGCTTATTTTGAAAAAAATTCACATTTCACCCATAACTTTAAACTTTTATCAATTTAACCATTTACTGAATTGTAATTATAAGAAAAATTGAATACTTTTATTTCATAAAATTCTTGGTCTTACATTATGAATATGGTTTAACTCAGGAGGTAGTGCTATTTCATAAGCAACTTCACCTATTCTCCTTAAAATTTCAAAAGGTCCAATGAATCTCAGACTCAATTTTCCTTTCTTGCCAAAACGTATCTTTCCCTTCCAAGGGGACACTTTCAAGAATACATGGCTTCCTATGCTAAAGTTTCATTGTTGACGATGTGGATCAGCGTATTTCCTCTGTCGGTCTTGAGATGCTTGTAATCATTCACGTATAATTCTGATGGTTTTACTAGTTTATTGGATTATCTCAGGTCCTAGCATTTGTTTTTTCCTGACTTCATCCCAACACAAAGGTGTTCTACATTTCCTCCCATATAAGGCTTCATAAGGTGGCATACATATACTAGCATGATAACAGTTGTTGTAGGAAAATTCTACCAAAGGTAATTGATCTTCCCAACTTCCTTCGAAGTCCATGATGCACGTTCTCAACATATCCTCTAATGTTTGAATGGTTCTCTCACTTTGGACATCAGTTTGAGGGTGATAAGATGTACTCAATCTTAATTGTGTTCCTAAGTGTTTTTGAAGGCTCTTCCAAAAATTTGAGGTAAAGCGTGGATCTCGATTTGACACTATAGAAATAGGTACTCCATGCCTAGAGATGATTTCATTAATGTATAGCTTAGCAAGTTGGTCTAAGTTATAAGTAACTTTAATTGGTAGGAAGTAAGCTGATTTGGTTAAACGGTCAACTATTACCCAAATGGCATTGTGGCCTTTCTGTGTAGCTAGAAGGCCTACCACGAAATCTATAGTTATATGTTCCCATTTCCACTCAAGAATTGGTAAGGGTTGAAGTAAACCACTCGGCTTTTGATGTTCAGCCTTAACCCTTTGACACATGACACATTTGCTTAATCATTCGGCTATTTCTCTTTTCATATTCGACCACCAAAAGTGTCGACTTAAGTCCTTGTACATTTTAGTACTGCCAGGATGTATGGTAAATTTAGAATTATGAGCTTCGTTTAAGATTTCGTCTTTAAAGGCTTGATTTAATGGAACCCAAATTCTATCTTCATATCTTATTATTCCATCCTTGTCTATTCTGAATTTGTTATTCTTAATATGAGTTATATTAGACTTATATTTTTGACATTCTTCATCCTTCTCCTGCATCTCTTTGATTCTATCAAGTAGAGATGAAACTCCCTCTAGAATGAATAAATTCTGGGTAGAGGTAGTTGGACATCCCACCATAATTTCTAATTTTTCAAAATCTTTTATTAACCTATCATTCGTGGTTATTGCATTGAACTTTTCTTGATTCTTTCTACATAACACATCCGCTATGACACTGGCTTTATCGGGATGATATAAGATTTCACAATCAAAATCCTTTATAAGTTCTAACCATCTCCTCTGCCTTAGATTCAACTCTTTTTGTATAAAAATATATTTCAGACTTTTGTGATCTGTATATATCTCGCACTTCTCCCAGTACAAGTAATGCCTCCAAATTTTAAGGGCAAAAACTACCACAGATAACTCTAGGTCATGAGTAGGATACCTCTTCTAATAATCTTTGATTTGTCGTGATGCATAAGCGATCACTTTTCCATGTTGAATCAACACACACCCTAAACCTCTGCGTGACGCATCACTAAAAACTACAAGGCCTCCTGTATCATCTGGTAAGGATAATACTGGTGCCATGCTCAATTGCTTCTTCAACTCTTGGAAGCTCTTTTCACATTTATCTATCTAGATGTATTTCACAGTCTTTCGAGTTAAATTGGTTAATGGGGTTGCTATTTTTGAAAAAATCTTTTATGAACCATCGATAATAACCCGCTAAATCGAGAAAACTTCTTTCTTCTGTTGGAGTTGTTGGTTGTTCCCAAATCATAACCGTTTCGATCTTAGTTGGATTTACTGATATTCCATTTTTGTCAATTACATGACCTAAAAATTAAACTCTCTTTAACCAGAATTCACACTTGGAAAACTTTACATAAAGTTGTTCCTTTCGTAATATCTCCAAAACGACTCTCAAGTGTTCAGCATGCTCTTCCTGTGTTTTCGAGTATACCAGAATATCATCGATAAATACTACAACAAATTTGTCTAAGCATGGTTTAAACACTCGATTCATCAAGTCCATAAATGTTGCTGGTGCATTTGTCAACCCAAAAGACTTTACAAGAAACTCATAATGTCCATAGCGTGTCCTAAACGCTGTCTTCGGTAGATCTTCCTTTATTACCTTTAACTGATGATACCCTGCCCTAAAATCAATATTTGAAAAGTGTTCGGTCCCTTTTAGTTGGTCAAAAAAATCATCAATTCTTGGTAAAGGATATTTATTCTTATTGATTAATTTATTTAATTATCTATAGTCTATACATAACCTCAGGGTTCCATCCTTCTTCTTTACAAACAATATTGGTGCTCCCTAAGGTGAAACACTAGGTTGTATGTACTTTTTATCTAAGAGTTCCTGTTGTTGTACTAGTAACTCTTTCAGTTCTACAGGTGCCATCCTATATGATGCCTTAGAAACTGGTGTCGTTCCTGGTGCAAGATCAATAACAAACTCAATTTCCCTATCTGGAGGTAAACCTGGTCAGTCATCTGGAAATACATCGGTAAAATCCTTAATTATAGGTATTTGATCTAGTTTTACTCCTTCTTGTTGAGTATAAACTATATAGGCCAAATATCCTGAACAACTTTTTCTAAGTAACCTTTCTTCCTGAGTTATGGTCAGACATCGAGATTGCTTAGGTGAACAACTGCCATTGAATATTACCTTTGATTTTGACGCAGTCAAAAGGTTTATACTTTTTTGATGACAATCGATCATCGCGTTATGGTTAACTAATCAATCCATTCCTAAAATTACATCAAATTCTCCCAACTGAATTGGAATAAGATCTACCAGAAAATTGTGTCCTTTTATCTCCACACTACAGTCCCTATATATGGTATTAACCAGAATCATTTTATTGTTTGCAATTTCTACACAGAATGGTTTGTCTAAATTTTCACATGGTATATTCAGGTTTTTAGAAAAACTATTAGACACGAAGGAACAAGTAGCACCAGAATCGAATAACACATATGCATTTAAATTGTTGATAGGGATGATACCTGTCACCACGTCCTATGAAGCAATAGCATCCCTCACTGACATGTTAAATGTTCTTGCGGGTGGTCGATTCTGAGCTCCAATTGCAGCTACTGTTAACTGATTATTGTTATTCTCTGTCACTCTATTTCCCTTTCCTCCCTGGTTCTTGGGTTTGGGACAGTTCCTTGCGAAATGTTCCGACGAACCACAGTTGAAACATTTATTTTTATTAGGGAGAGGACATTGTGGAGAAAGGTGTCCCATTTGTCCATAATTATAACATTTATTAATACTTTTAAAACATATTCCCTTATGTTTTCCTCCACAGGTAGGACATGATTCCCTCTTACTAAAGTTATTATTATTATTACCTACCTTTTTCCCCGGGTTGTTAGAAAATATAGTATCCCATTTTCGTTTAGTATTAAACCCACCTGAACTGGGTTCGGTCTTAGATTTCCCTTTATCATTTTGACTCTTCTTTTCCTGATGAAATTTAATGAGATTCTCGTTTTCACTCTCAGCTATAGAAGCTTTATCGAGTATTTCGGAAAAAGTCTTTAATTATAATATGGATAACTTACTTCGTACATGAGGTATCAAACCTTCCTAATACCTTCGAGTCTTTCTAAGTTCAGTATTGACTTGGCAAGGAGCAAACCTGGATAGCTCGTTAAACTTGGCTGTATACTGAGATACAGTCAGGTCTCCTTGTTTTAATTCTAGGAATCGTACTTCCATACGATCTTTCAGAGATTGGGAAAAATAGTTTTCAAAGAACAATTCTTTGAATCTATCCCATGGCATAATTTCAGTTTCTACCCGACCCTTAGTTGATTCCCACCAGTAATTCGCCTCACCTTTCAAAGAAAAAGATTACAAATGTTGTCTTTTGATTGTTATTGACATTGGTTACTAAGAAAAACATTTCTATTTCAGTAATCCAGATTTGTGCTTCAATAGGTTCAGATGTACCTTTGAACTCGGGTGGACCAACTTGTTTAAATTCTTTAAAGGAAGTGTTTTGGGTTAGGGGTCTATTCATAGCACCTAACAAAAGTTCTACTAAATTTTGGGTAGGATTATCATCATTATTTATCTCTCGTTGAGGTCTTCTGGTTAGTGGCATGACTCTATATAAAATAACAAAAATCCACATAAGAATTTGAGTAATACAAACATATCTTTTATTCATATGGCACAAGATTCATACAAAATAACTTAGTAGTTTACACATACTACCAGCTATATTACAAACTTTAAATGCTCTTTTATTCATACTATTATAGAGCATTTAGACTTCTATACTACCCTCTAGAATTCATTAACATTATCGAAGGAATCCTGGATCATGTGGCATACCACAGATCGACCTATTAGATAGGCAGTTTTCTTCTCCTCCACTAGATATCGAACTACTCGGCGCTGCAAATCATTGAAGACATCTCGAGTTCCCAGAGATGATTTGAGAAGCCTTGACTGTATTTCCTTCCTGCCCCTTTGTGCATTGTGCAGTTGTACTTTCAATCAGTTATTGGTTCCCCTTTCATGCTCTAACATTCCTTCAGCTAAGTGTGCCCTAAACTTCATTTTATTATTCTCATATTTAGAAGTCTTCATTAGTGATGCCATTGCTTCACCATGTTCATTAATTCTTATTAATTGTCCTACTACTGGATATTCCTCTTCCTCGGCATCTAGCAGTTATTGATCATGAAGCAATTCTTCATCCTCTATATCACTAGCTATAAATGACTTAATTTTTGGTGGATTGTTTACTATCACCATTTCTTCAGCACTGGAGTTAGTCATCCTAAAAAATAAAACTCATTTAATACGGGTATAGAAAGTTACATAAGATTTTAATGTTATTTTTATGTGTAAGTTAATATTTTTACAGACTCGAAGACTATATACTGAGATTTCTCTTCCTTATATCTATAGTCTTAATAGCTTAGATACCATTAATGTAACGCCTCCATATCTATACTCCCACAGTATCCGATATGGTGCTTACTACAAGTCAATGTATATAATGCATTTAAATCTATATGCCCATGGTATCTGATTATACTTATATCTAATTGAGTGACTATACAATTTATAACCAGGTGCAATTCCCATAGATCCAAGATTCACAGTATTCCATAACAGATAACAATTCCTAGGAGAACTATTGTTGTGTTTGAATACCCTCACTTAGATGTATGAACTGTATCTGTGAATAGTATCTATCTATCCAAAATTCAGAGTACTAGTAATAACATGAACAGTCCATATTACCAATACTCTCACTCAGATGTATAGTCTATGTCATACGAATTACACTATCATATCGATAGTACCTATCTATCTGAAATTCAGAGTATCAACAACAACATGAACAGTCCATGCTCGCAATGCACTCACTCAGATAAATAGTTCCCAAGGATCTTAAACTAGATTGGAAATTCTAATTACATCTATATATATAAGAAAGCACAGTTGCGGAAATAAAGATGTTATATATTTATATCATTAAGGTTCGATTACATGATTCTTCATAAAGAATTTCTTATTACAAAGTATTACATTCAACTAGACAGTAATATAAACTAATCTAAGCAGGGACGCTTCCCTTTATTAACTCCAAAAGTGTCAGGGTTACCATCTAATACTGCAAAGGGAATAATTTGTAAGGGTGAGCTATGACATGCTCAGCAGGTTTTATATTTATAACAATATATGATTTGAAGAAGTATAACAGTTCAAAACTCAATTAATAGTTGCTACCATTTCTAGAATTTCTTTTTCAACCATTTCTAGACTTTTTATTTATGTCAGTCACAAAGACTTAGAAATTAAGTTTAGATATGAGATAGGGGATCAGCTTATTCAATATCCTAGGAGTATGCATGTCATCCTACTAGTGCTCACAGGCACTAAACGTCAATATTTTAATTGACCAAACATCGATCCCTTTTCGTGATACACAACTTTCGTATAGGATGTCTTACCAAAGCAATTTGGTTTGACACAACAGTTTATGCTCAATAATATATATATATATATATATATATATATATATATATATATATAACAATTTATTTCTGAGTTATGATGAAACTATAGCAATAACTTTACAACAATTGGTAATTCAAGTTTAGGTTTGGTATAACATATCAATAGCAATTCAAGATAGAAAGCTTGTTCAACGAATAAGTAGGGTTTGAGAAATTTGCGTAATTAATAATTTGGGTTTAGTAAACTTGCATAAGGTAATTGGATAGGTTAGAAGACTTGCATAATAAAGAAATAAGGTTAGGGTTTAGGAAACTTGCATAAGGTAATTGGATAGGTTAGAAGTCTTGCATAATGAAGAAATAATATTAGGGTTTAGAAAACTAGGTTGAGCGAAGATCAGTCAAGTAGTGCTACTTGATTCATTAATAAACACCTAAGATATTCATTCATATAAATCTAACACATTAGTATTGATAACAATACTCAAATACATAAACTACATATGTTTGGGTTAAGTTTGATATGGTTTCGGTGTCCAAAAACTTTACCGAGTACTTAATAAGTGGATAGCTCGACTAAATTTTATTTATAAGTTTTATTATATTTTTAGATAATTTAAATATCCTTTACAATAATTTTTAGAAACTTATAATAATTTTTAAGTATTTATTTATCCCTTAAATGATTTTTAAATCATTTATTTCTATTTCTAAATAATTTCATATTTACTTAAAATATATAAAAACTTTGTTTACAATTTTTAAATAATTTATAATTATTTATTATGATTTTTATATCATAAATATTATTTTTAAATAATTATCTATTATTTATAAATAGTTATTCTAATTACTTTATTACTAACTTAATTATTATTAATATCCAAATAAAATAAAATATTTATTAAATTTATGTAAAAATATTAAAATTTAATTATTATAACTTAAAATAATTTTTAAAACTGTATTTATATTTATTTATTAATTATTTCTAATTTTTATTAATTAATTTCTTAGAAAACATTTTCTATCTGTCACTAAAGCCCAATAGTGACAGAAAGTGGTGCTATAGGTGTTCTTGAGTTTTTGAAAATCAGTTAGTCATGGCCAAGTGACCACTTTGACTTTGATCTAATTTGCTACTGTTGATGATTCTGGATTTGGACACGTGTGGATGTTACAGTACTCATACAGTAGTACAACATCAGACTAGTTTCATGCTTTAACCTACATATAACAAGAAGTTATAGAGGCTCAAAGTCACTATCAGAGCTGTTCTTGAGTTTCTGGATAACCCAAAACAGTGGTCATGGTCGGTCAACGGTTTTGTAGCTTCTATATCTTTCAATCTGTGTGATAAATTCGTGTTTTGTTTGTTGTAATAGGTAGTATATATGTCAAGGTACTTATATATATCACTGATTTGGACAAACCATGATTCTAAGGTCTCAATCTATGATGGTCAAAGTACAACTAAAGGTTGTTCTTCATGTTTATTAGTTTTCTGGGTAACCCAGAAAACTTAGTCATGCTCGGTCAACAACTTTTGACCATTATATAATTCTGGTAATCCTATGAATTGTTTAAGCAATTGAATGTCATAAATATGTAGTATGTATGTCAAGGTATTAATTCATTACAATAAGTGATTATAACATCTAACAGAAAGCGATTAAAAGGTTGGTCAAAGTAGCCGGTTCAACCTGTTCTTGAGTTTTTAGGTAACCCAGAAAACAGAACTTCGTGATCGGTCAACCACTTTTGACCACTTATATCTTGCAATATATGGTTCCAATGAACATGTTTTCTTTTCCAGATTAAAGACCTCATGTCATACTACAACTAGCATACAATTAACAGACCTAACTATTAACATACACGGATCTACAGGCTCTGACATTCGACTGTCAGGCATGTTTTTCCAAAATTTTGAGATTTCTTAAAATACTAATTTGATGCATCTAGATATTATGAAAACTTGTTCTATAAACCTAGCATACTTTCTAACATGTTATAACATATATCTAAACACCTAAACAATAATTTAAACATAGCATCAAAGATCTAGCTACCAATTAGGGTTTGCACCTTTTTCTTGCTTGATTTTCAATTTTTGGCTATTGAATCTGTTGTTACTATCACCAGGGCTTGTATAGAAAGGTTATATGAGTGTATAGGCTTATAATTTTCATGAGTTTGCATTGAGCTAGGGTTTCCTTTTAAAGAATTTTCTAATTTGGCTTTTTGGTCATTTAATCACCTACTTGCCTCCTAAAAGATCTGATCTGTGATTATGGTGGTGCTTAGGAGTTTGGAAGCATGTCATGTGATGTCTTGAAACTTTTGTGGATGACTTCTAACCTACTTGTGAGCTAGTTGACCAAATTAGTAGCTTAATTTTGTCCTAATCCTCATTAATCTTGATTAGGGTTTTGGTTTTTATGATTAGGGTTACTTAATGATGTTTATTAGTACATAATTGAAGTTTAACAATCATGATTAGGTGTTAGTATAACCTAATTTAGGGTTAGGGTTTACAATTTAGGGGTAGGTTTTGGAATCTAGGGTTAGGGTTCACAATTTATGCTTACTAACTTAGGTTTCTCACAAACCCTAACAAGCACAAGAAAGCATTTTGTCGGTGTAAGCACAACAAAGCAGCTTGTCAAAATAAATATACCGAAAAGTCCATTTTTGGATGAAAATTTTTGAGCACGAGGTGTCAAGTACGTCATTTTTTGGACGAAAATTATTTGACCTAATTTGTTAAACATAATATTTATTAACACATAACACTTTCAGAAGGGGGGATTTTGTTAATATAACTGAATTTACATATCTGAGTCTTATTAAGGTTTTGGGGTTTCACAAACAACTAGATCATTTCCTGGAAAGAGGGGGCTTTCCGATAAGGATTTCTCCTTATTGGCGCGTAATTACGTGACCAAACCCCTTTTCTCGATAGAACTTTCTAGACATTGTTTTTAATGCAAATAATAATTAGAATAATTGTGTCGTCTCAATTATTAATTTAATAATATAAAATATTATGACAATAATTGAATCAACAACGTGAGATACAATGCAGTAATTATTGTAGCAATAATTGAAAAAAAATGAGTGACTTCTCACGTAAGCATCAATAATCAATACAGTGTGCTACTATGAAACCACGCGTATTACTGTAGTTTTTATCACCGGGTATTTCAATAGTTAACGGTAAAACTTTCGCCGTTATTTTTATAAAAGTTATTTCTGTCATTTTTTCACTCCGACAGTAATTTCGTTGTGGGGTCCACCAATGATTGTGTCGTCGTACGAATATTCCCTGATAAAATGAATATTCCCTGACCAATCGAATATTTTATAATAACTTGCTTACTTTGCAAAATTTATAAATATTACCCATAGCTATAACATTATATCCACACCTTATTATTCAAAAAGATATTTCGAGAAAATTAAATCTTTATTCATAAAAGTTGGGGTCTTACAACCTCCCCTTCTTATAAAATTTCGTCCTCGAAATTGGTGTACACACCTGATATGTCAAAGAGGTGAGGATACCTTGTTTTCATTTCAAATTCTAACTCTTGAGGTATAACCTTTGAGCGTAGAATATGTTCCTTCTTATTCAAGATTTTAACAGGTACCTCTTCATACGTTAAATCTTTCGTTATCTCGTTTTGTTCTAATTCAATAATGTGGTTCGAGTCATCCACATATTTACGTAATATCGATACGTGAAAAACATTATGAACACGCGACATACTTAGTGATAAGGCGAGTCTATAAGCCACAGTTCCTACTCGATCGAGGATTTCAAATAGACTAATAAATCGAGGGTTTGAGCTTTCCTCACTTTATTACTCTTACTTCTGGAATAACACATTCTTGTACTTTCTTCTTCATACTCATCAGCTCTGGGTGTGTAGCTTGAGCGGCTTTAACTTTATTGATTAAAGTCGGTTCTAATCGTATATTCGCTATCTTCACGTAGGTTTTGGAGTCTTTAACTCTATCTCCATCTTTTGTAAGTCGTACGAAATGGGTCTTTGTGTTAACAATGTCGCACTCATAACCGCATACGATCTTCTGCTCAACGTGTCAGCTACCACGTTCTCTTTTCCAGGATGGTATTGAATGGTATAATCGTAATCTTTCAACAGCTCGAGCCAACGTCTTTGGCGTATGTTACGTTCGTTCTGGGTGAAGAAATATTTGAGGGTTTTGTACCAGGTTCAAGGTCGATACAAAATTTGATTTCACGCTCTAGGGGTAGGCCAGGAAGTTCTTCGGGGAATACGTCAGGAAATTTATTAATAATAGAAATATCATTCAAAACTGTGACTCTCATCCAAGACTTGGATAGCACCTCACATTGATACCTATCAACTTGCCACCGTTATTCACGGTGTCCCTTACTGAAAGTCTAGCTTCGGTGCATCCCACACAAGGAAGTCATCAGCGAAAGGCTCGGGGCTCTTTACTTGTGGCTTAATATGAAAATGATTGACTTTAGTAGTTCGGTTGCTTAAATTCGCATAATAGGTTGGCCAAGAATATGAAAACTAACAACCTTACGAAAATAATCAATTTTAGCACGATGAGTAGTTAACCATTCGATTCCTAAAATCACATTAAAGGCAAGTATTTTCAAAGAGATAAGATCAACAGGTAACGTGAAGGTGTCAATTTGAATCAAACAAGATTTATAAACAATGGATGTAACGAAGGTTTCTCCTAACGGAGTTTCAATAGATAAGTCAAAGTCTAATTTCTCAGGAGTCAAGTTCAAACATTAAACGCAACTAGATGAAATAAAAGAGTGGGTATAACCGGTATCGAATAAGGCATAAACTTCGAAAGAGTTTATGATTAGCTTATCCGTGATAACCTTGTCGGGTTCCTCGCTTTTTGGGAACTCACGAAAAGCACTCTCACTTAAACTACCGGCTTTGACTTGACTGGGACAGCCTTTGGTCTCGCCATCCCAACTGGACTTGACTTCACTACAAGACAAAATCGGGCTAGGTGACCTTCTCTTCTGCAATTAAAACACGCTTTGGGTTGCTGCGTACAGTTTGGATGGATGTGTCTCTCATGTCCGCATTTGTTGTAAGACCCCAACTTATTAATGAATAAAATCAAATTTTCTCTAAATATTATTGTGAATAATAAGGGGTTAATTTGATATAATAATTTGGTTATGGGTGAAATGTGCAAATTTTGCAAAATAAGCAAGTGGTTATAAAATATTCATTTTGTCGGGAAATATTCGTTTGGTCGTGGAGTATTCTTGCTGTCGGGGAATATTCATACGACGGCGCAGCCTTGTGTGGGACCCATAACGGAAAGCGATTAGATGAAGAAAACGACAAGTATAACTTATTTATAAATAACGGCGTAGTTGTTACCGTTAATACTGTTGGAATACCCGGTGGTTAAAATACAGTAGCACGCGGTATTGTGCCAATTATTGATTCTTACGTAAGAAGACACTACTCAATAATTGTTACAGTAGTTATTGTTCAATATTTTATTTTATTGATTCAATAATTGTTGTGTTGATATTTTATATTATTGTTGTTTCAATAATTGTTGCTGCACAGTATTTTCCATTATCATATCAATAATTCATATTATTTGAATAATATTATTAGATAACATTATTGACAATGTCTAGAAAGTTCAGTCTAAGGAGAGGTTTGGTCATCTAATTGCGCGCCAGTAAGGAGAAATCCTTATTGGAAAGCCCCCTCTTTCCTAGGAACGGCCTGGTTGTCATAAATGTGATTCTGTAATATTATTTGTGAATAATTAATTATTGATTCATATGATAAGGAAATATTTATTTTATGTGGATATAAATGAGGGATATATTTTTTTGGTTAAAAATGAAGGAGTTAATGTCGAGGTTTTTATCAGTATTTTTGTCGGAATGGAGGTATTAAAAATCAGGGTTTTTGAGATATTTTGCGGGGGTTATAATTTTTAATCCGACCGTTGGATCGTGGTAATTTTTGGATATGTTATACATATATAAGTTGAGTATATGTCCACAAATTTTGAACTGTTAAAAATGAACGTATGATTTATTATGAATTTTACGAGATGACTGGTTCAGAAATTGTTGAATTTTCGGAGTTAATCATTTTGGTGGAAAATTCTAGAATTGGTGGGCCCCACTCTTGGTTGGTGAAGAAATGTGCTGAGATTTTTATTCAAATGTGGTGGGTGGGAATAGTAGCAGGTAAAGCCATCAGGTTGCAGGTTAAGTCTACTTCGGCGTGCTAACATTTTCCTATAAATAGAGGGCTAAGTTAGAATTCAAAATCACATCAGAAACAAGTTTTTTCTCTTTCTCTCTCTAGATTATTGAGTGTATTTTGTGAGTATTTAGATACTTTGAGAGTTTCTATTCATCAGAGCAAGTTTCTTTCAGCCTTATACCGGTATTCCGACCAGAAGTACTGATATTTTGAGGTAAGGGATATTATTTTCTTCATAATGATATTATTTTCTTCAATATCATTATGCTGAAATATTGATATGAGTTTTTATCAAATTTAGAACTTTTTGTGTCGGGGTTACTATTCACGTATACATTACTATTCACGTATACGGCACTATTCACGAATACGGCACTATTCACCGAAAAATAAAATTTTCCCTTTTTGTCCAAGATGTCTATTATGGTTACTATCTTTGATTGTATCCATATTTTGATCTTTATTTTTGAATTCTGCTTCACAATTGATTATTTTGAAGTATTATTGATCTTGGATAAACTGTTATACGAATCCCTAATATTTGTCCTTCTGTCTCACTGGATTCGTTCTCTTTAAGATATTTTTCATCATCCTCAGTCCTAAATGATGATATTACTGAATATCTTTGGCCTGTAGTGCAAAGATGTATGATTACTTGATGAATATCTTTGGCCTATAGTGCAAAGATGAACAGGTGTTGAGATGAACATGACTGACAGGTGATACAAATGAATATCTTTGGCATGTAGTGCAAAGATGAATATTTGGATAAAGATGATTATTAATTAATGTTACAGGGATAAAATATTGATGATGGACTTTTAAATCTTAGAAGATAGTAGAATTCTTTCTCTACTTGACTCTTCTAATGGTTTGTTGTTTCCGCTGCAGTTGTTGATCTAAAACTTGTTGTCGATTATATTCTATCAGATTTTTCCCTGTTGAAGACTAACGATAATTTGTTGTATATTATCTTAGTCATAATATTCTTTACTGGGCTAGTTGAGCTCACCCTTTTCCTTTTTGTTCCATTTTTTCTTCTCAGGAGGTGAGAACATAGCAGGATCTAGTCGGGGTATGGAGTGATGGTTCTAGAACGATGTTTTAGCAGTCCTCACTATTTCTGTTAAATAGTGTTTGAATAATTGTAATGAGGATTTATTTGAGTGTGGATATTGTCCAGAAGATAATATTTGTATTTAAACTCACAGTATGTGTTGTCGTATTTTGCACGACAATTGTATTATTGAAGTTGTAGTTTGCTTTTTGTACCATGTATTTGGCGACTCAGAATGGGTGTTGTATACCTATTTTGGGGGCGTCACAGTTGGTATTAGAGCTTAGGGATATGATCCCTGGCTGAGATGTGAGACAAGAACTAGGAGGGGAGAGACGGGGAATTCCGTCGCTAGTATGACCTGACTAAGTTTATTTGGTATTTATTTGGTCGGTCAGAGTATAGGGATAATATATGACATGACTATTAACCCTTATTTTATGGCAGTATTTAAGAATGGCAACTGAGAACATTAATAATGGAGTAAATCAGACCGTGGAGACACCTTTGTTCACCACCCAGGGGAACGTGCAATAGGAAGGCAATATTCCTCCTGTAAACAACGTTACCGAGAAAACGATGAATGATAGAATGTTTAGGAGCTTTTTGCAGTTCATGCAAAATCAAACGAGGGAGACTCGTGTGCAGAATACGGGTGGAAATGATAACAACGCGCGGTTTGTCACAGCCAAGCAGTTCAAGGAATTGGGACCACCAGAATTTAAGAGAAAGCCGGATCCAATCATGACGGAAACGTGAGTCAAGCAAATTACCAAGATATTCGATGTCTTGGGATGCACGGAGGAACAGAAGGTTCCATTCGCCACCTTTATGTTCCGCGGTGAGGAAGACTACTGGTGGGAGTCTGTGAAGCGTACCCAGCCTGACGCACTCAACATGTCCTGGGAAATATTTCAAAAACTGTTCAATGACAAGTAATTTCCTGAAAGTATTCGTCATATGAAGGAGGTGAAGTTTATCAGACTGGAACAAAATAACATGACGGTGTCCCAGTACGAGGCGAAGTTTGCAGAGTTATCCAGGTTTGCACCTCATTTGGTCGAAAATGAGGAACGAATGACAAGGATGTTTCTAAGACGTCTAAAATCCGAGATTCGACAATATCTTATCTCTCATAAATTTTCTTTATATTCAGATGTTGGAAATAGGGCTCAATTATTAGAGCGAGATAATGAGTATGTTCCACCGAGGGACCATAACCAGGGTCATACCGGTGGCAGCAGTCATCGAAGCAATGAAAACCAGCAGGGAGGAAAATATTCGGACAAAAGCGATAACCACTCTGGTGGTAATCGTGGTCGTGATAATAAAAGGAGTGAGTCGGGAGGAGATTTCAAGAAGAGAAGGTACAACAATGATAACGTGAAGCCGTCAGCACAAACATCAACTATTTCTAGGGGAGGAGAACGACCACCGGTCGTATGTTACAAATGTGGGAAAGAGGGACATATCAGCCCAAACTACCCACAACAATCCAAGGTATGTTATAACTGTGGAAAGGAGGGTCATATAGCTCAAGAGTGTTCTGTAGCAAAACCAAGTTCAGTGGGGATGGTGACTCAAAAAGTTGTCCCAGAAAAGTCAAAGTCAACGGTTCCTGGAAGAGCGTTTTTCGTGACTGGTCAGAATGCGAGGAACCTGAACGAAGTTAGCACGGGTTAGTTAATTATAAATTTTTGCGAAGTCTATACCTTATTAGATACCAGTTCTACACATTCATTTATCTCTCCTGCTTATACTCAACGTTTAAAATTGACTCCGGAGAAAATTAGACTTTGACTTATCTGTTGAAACTCCGTTAGGAGAAACTTTCGTTACATCCACTGTTTATAAATCCTGTTTGATCCAAGTTGGCACCATCACATTACCTGTTGATCTTATCTCTTTAAAGATACTTACTTTTGATGTGATTTTAGGAATTGATTGGTTAACTACTCATCATGCCAAAATTGATTGCTTTCGTAAGGTTGTTAGTTTTCATATTCCTAAGCAACCTGTTTTTCAAATTCAAGCAACCAAATCATTGAAGTCAAACTCTTTCATATCAAGCCGTAAAGTCATTCGTTTATTGAAAAACGGATGTCAAGCTTTCTTAGCTATGTTATGGACTTGAACAAAAATACGTCAGCTTTGAATGATATTTCTATTGTTAGTAAATTCCTAACGTATTTCCTGAAGAATTTCTTGGCCTACGCGTGATATTGAATTTTGTATCATCTTTGAATCTGGTACAAAACTCACTTCTAAAATCTCATATCGAATGGCTCCTATTAAACTTCAGGAGTTAAAAATCTAACTGTAGAAGTTTGTACCCGAGCCTTTATCTGGTGACTTCCTTTGTGGAATGACTGAAGCCAGACTCTCCATAGGGGACGCCATATTCGTGCGGTAGTAAACTAATAGGTGTCATTGTGACGTGATATCCAAGATTAGGATATGAGTAACAGTTGAGAGCAACCTAAGTCAATAATCGAAATACGTAGCTTTCTAGGCTTAGCTGGTTATTATCAGAGATTCGTGTAAGAATTTTCTCGAATCGCTACCCCGTTAACTCAGCTGACTCGGAAAGATATCAAATTCTTATGGAGCGAGGAATGCGAGAAGAGTTTTCAAGAGCTTAAGAGGAGATTCATTTCGACACCTGTTTTGACCATACCATCTGGTTCGGATGGATTTGTTATATACAGCGATGCTTCAGGCAAAGGGTTAGGATGTGTTCTCATGCAACATGGGAAAGTCATAGCCTATGCCTCACGACAACTCAAAGAATATGAGAGGAATTATCCTACTCATAATTTGGAGTTGGCAGCAGTCGTTTTTGCGTTGAAGATCTGGAGACGCTATATGTATGGGGAGAAAGTGGAGATCTATACAGATCATAAAAGCCTCAAATATTTCTTCACCCAAAAGGAACTCAACATGAGGCAGCGACGTTGGCTCGAGCTGTTGAAAGATTACGATCATACCATCCAATATCATCCTAGAAAAGCAAACGTAGTAGCTGACGTATTGAGTAGCAGATCATATGCGGGTACGAGTGCAATGTTGTTAACACAAAGGCCCATTTTGTATGACTTGCAAAGGATGGAGATAGAGATGAAGGCTCCAAGTACCCACATGATGATATCAAATATACGAGTAGAACCGACTTTAATCGATAAAGTTAAAGCTGCTCAAGCTACGGACATGGAGCTGATGCGTATGAAGAAGAAAGTGCAAGAAGGTGCTATTACAGAAGCAAGAATCGATGAAGAAGGAATACTTCGAGTTAACTCCAGACTTTGTGTTCCTAACGATTTTGACTTGAAGCATAGAATAATGATGGAGGCACACAACACACCGTTTGCAATCCATCCTGGGAGTACCAAAATGTATCACGATCTTCGACATACATTTTGGTGGAGCAATATGAAAAGAGAGATCGCGGAGTTTATCTCGAGATGTTTAACTTGTCAACGTGTAAAAGCGGAGCATCAAGTACCAAATGGTCCATTGCAACCACTTGAGATCCCGAAATGGAAGTGAGAACACATTACCATGGATTTCGTTACAGGTCTTCCCAAGGTTTCTCAAGGCATAGATGCGATTTGGGTTATTATTGTTAGATTAACCAAGTCTGCTCATTTCTTACCCATACGTGAGATTTATTCCCTTGAATGTCTTGCTAGTATGTACGTGAACGAGATTGTGAGATTGCATGGCATGCCGGTATCCATAGTTTCGGATCGTGACCCAAGATTCACTTCACGATTTTGGGTTAGCTTGCAGAAAGCTATGGGCACGGATTTACGATTCAGTTCGGCATACCATCCTCAAACGGACGGACAATCAGAGAAGACTATTCAAACTCTTGAAGATCTATTAAGACTTTGTGTCCTAGATCTCAAAGGGAGTTACGATAAGTACCTACCATTGGTGGAATTCTCCTACAACAACAGTTATCAGGCGAGCATAGGTGTGGCTCCATTCGAGGCGTTGTATGGAAGAAAATGTCGTTCTCCAGTATGCTGGGACGAGGTGGGTGAAGCAACATTGTTGGGACCAGAGTTGGTACGCATTACTACAGAGAAGATCCAAACGATTCGACAACGTATACAAACGGCACAAGATCGACAAAAGAGTTATGCGGATCTTCATCGGAAGGACGTGAAATTTAATATTGGGGATCGTGTATTATTACGTGTTGCACCATAGAAGGGAGTTACAAGATTTGGGAAGAGAAGAAAGCTCAATCCAAGATTTGTTGGTTCATTTGAGATTCTTGAGCGAATAGAAAATATGGCATATAGACTCGTATTACCTCCAAGCATGTCTCGTGTTCATAATATTTTTCACATATATATACTTCGTAAATATGTTAAAGACCCGAACCACATTATTGAGTTAGAACCAGACGAGATAGCTGAAGATTTAACATACGGGGAGGTACTTGTTAAGATCTTGGATAGGAAAGAGCATGTCCTACGCGCGAAGGTTATACCACAAGTTAAGGTTTTGTGGAGAAACCATGCTATTGAAAAAATGACCTGGGAGTTAGAATCAGAAATGAAAGCTAGGTATCCTCACCATTTTGAAACATCAGGTACGTACGTCAATTTCGAGGACGAAATTTCATAAGGAGGGGAGGTTGTAAGACCCCAACTTATTAATGAATAAAATCAAATTTTCTCTAAATATTATTGTGAATAATAAGGGGTTAATTTGATATAATACTTTGGTTATGGGTGAAATGTGCAAATTTTGCAAAATAAGCAAGTGGTTATAAAATATTCATTTTGTCGGGGAATATTCGTTTGGTCGTGGAATATTCTTGCTGTCGGGGAATATTCGTACGACGGCGCAACCTTGTGTGGGCCCCATAATGGAAAGCGATTGGATGAAAAAAATGACAAGTATAAGTTATTTATAAATAACGGCGTAGTTGTTACCGTTAATACTGTTGGAATACCCGGTGGTTAAAATACAGTAGCACACGGTATTGCACCAATTATTGATTCTTACGTAAGAAGGCACTACTCAATAATTGTTACAGTAGTTATTGTTCAATATTTTATTTTATTGATTCAATAATTGTTGTGTTGATATTTTATATTATTGTTGTTTCAATAATTGTTGCTGCACAATATTTTTCATTATCAGATCAATAATTCATATTATTTGAATAATATTATTAGATAACATTATTGGCAATGTCTAGAAAGTTCTGTCTAAGGAGAGGTTTGGTCATCTAATTGCGCGTCAGTAAGGAGAAATCCTTATTGGAAAGTCCCCTCTTTCCTGGGAATGGCCTGGTTGTCATAAATGTGATTCTGTAATATTATTTGTGAATAATTAATTATTGATTCATATGATAAGAAAATATTTATTTTATGTGGATATAAATGAGGGATATATTTTTGTGGTTAAAAATAAAGGAGTTAATGTTGAGGTTTTTATCAGTATTTTTGTCAGAATGGAGGTATTAAAAATCAGGGTTTTTGAGATATTTTACGGGGGTTATAATTTTTAATCCGACCGTTGGATCGTGGTAATTTTTGGATATGTTATACATATATAAGTTGAGTATATGTCCACGAATTTTGAACCGTTAAAAATGAACGTATGATTTATTATGAATTTTACGAGATGACTGGTTCAGAAATTGTTGAATTTTCGGAGTTAATCATTTTGGTAGAAAATTCTAGAATTGGTGGGCCCCACTCTTGGTTGGTGAAGAAATGTGCTGAGATTTTTATTCAAATGTGGTGGGTGGGAATAGTAGCAGGTAAAGCCATCAGGTTGCAGGTTAAGTCTGCTTCGGCGTGCTAACATTTTCCTATAAATAGAAGGCTAAGTTAGAATTGAAAATCACACCAGAAATAAGTTTTCTCTCTTTCTCTCTCTAGATTATTGAGTGTGTATATTTTGTGAGTATTTAGATACTTTGAGAGTTTCTATTCATCAGAGCAAGTTTCTTTCAGCCTTATACCAGTATTCCGACCAGAAGTACTGATATTTTGAGGTAAGGGATATTATTTTCTTCTTAATGATATTATTTTCTTCAATATCATTATGCTGAAATATTGATATGAGTTTTTATCAAATTTGAAACTTTTTGTGTCGGGGTTACTATTCACGTATACGTTATTATTCATGTATACGACACTATTCACGAATACGGCACTATTCACCGAAAAATAAAATTTTCCCTTTTTGTCCAAGATGTCTATTATGGTTACTATCTTTGATTGTGTCCATGTTTTGATCTTTATTTTTGAATTCTGCTTCACAATTGATTATTATAAAGTATTATTGATCTTGGATAAACTGTTATACGAATCCCTAATATTTGTCCTTCTGTCTCACTGGATTCGTTCTCTTTAAGATATTTTTCATCATCCTCAGTCCTAAATGATGATATTACTGAATATCTTTGGCCTGTAGTGCAAAGATGAACAGGTGTTGAGATGAACATGACTGACAGGTGATACAAATGAATATTTTTGGCCTGTAGTGCAAAGATGAATATTTGGATAAAGATGATTATTAATTGATGTTACAGGGATAAAATATTGATGATGGACTTTTAAATCTTAGAAGATAGTAGAATTCTTTCTCTACTTGACTCTTCTAATGGTTTGCTGTTTCCGCTGCAGTTGTTGATCTAAAACTTGTTGTCGATTATATTCTATCAGATTTTTTCCTGTTGAAGACTAACGATAATTTGTTGTATATTATCTTAGTCATAATATTCTTTACTGGGCTAGTTGAGCTCACCCTTTTCCTTTTTGTTCCATTTTTTCTTCTCAGGAGGTGAGAACATAGCAGGATCTAGTCGGGGTATGGAGTGATGGTTCTAGAAAGATGTTTTAGCAGTCCTCACTATTTCTGTAAAATAGTGTTTGAATAATTGTAATGAGGATTTATTTGAGTGTGGATATTGTCCAGAAGACAATATTTGTATTTAAACTCACAGTATGTGTTGTCGTATTTTGCACGACAATTGTATTATTGAAGTTGTAGTTTGCTTTTTGTACCATGTATTTGGCGACTCAGAATGGGTGTTGTATACCTATTTTGGGGGCGTCACATTTGTAACATATAACCGGTGGTTGTTCTCCTTCCTTGGAAACGGGTGTCGGTGCTGCTGTCGATGTCTTTCCGTTATTGTTAAATCTTCTCTTCTTAAAGTTGTTCCCACTTAGTTCACCTTTCCTATTATCTTTTTCATGATTACCACCGAAGTGGTTACCATTTCTGGCATGATAATTTCCTCCACGATGGTTATCATTGTTCCGATGATCGTTGCCACTGGTACGATTATTATCGTGTTGTTGGTCGTTGCCTTTTTGTTGAGCTGACTCATAATCGTGTTCTAATAGCTGAGCCATATTCGCAACATCTAAATACAAACAAAGTTTGTGAGAAATGAGGTATTGACGTATTTCGGGTTTTAAACCTCGCAGAAATATTCGCGTTATTTTCTCCTCATTATCAACCAAATGGGGTGCAAACCGGGATAACTCCGCAAACTTTGCCTCGTATTGCGATACGGTCATGTTGTTTTGTTCCAGCTTGATGAATTTCACCTCCTTCATGTGATGAATACTTTCAGGAAAGTACTTGTCATTGAGCAATTCATGGAATTTCTCCCAAGACATCTTCAGTGCGGAAAGATGAGTTCGCTTTACAGATTTTCACCAGTAATATGCCTCTTCACGCAACATAAATGTGGCAAAGGGAACCTTTTGCTCCTCTGAGTATCCCAAGACATCAAATATCTTGGTGATCTGCTTAATCCATGCCTCTGCCTTAAGTGGCTCTGGCTTTCCCAAAAACTCTGGAAGTCCCAGCTCCTTGAATTGTTTAGCAGTGACCATCCGTGAGTTGCCATTGACTCCACCTGCATTATGAAAAGGAGTCTCTCTCGTTTGGTGTTGCATGAATTCTAAAAAACTCCTAAACGTACCATCGATCATTATTTGGTCAGTGTTGTTGTTTACACGAGGATTATTGCCTTCCTGATGCACATTATCCTGATTATTGATAGTCGGTGACTCAACGGTCTCATGTGCTCCATTGCTTATCACAACATTTTCAGATATCATTCTCAAACATTGTCATAAAATAATGGTTAATTGACATGCCACATATTATCCTTATATTCTGACCGACCAATTAAATAACAAATAAGCTTAGGTAGGTCATACTAGCGAAGGATTTACCCATCTCACCCCTCCTAGTTCTAGCCTCACATCTCAGCCAGGGATTATATCCCTAAGCTCTGATACCAACTGTGACGCCCCCAAAATAGGTATACATCACTCATTCTGAGTCGCCAAATATAGGTACAGAACTTAAATACAAAGTTCATTTATACAATACGACAAAATGTAGCTGAGAGTTTTAACACGGATATTGTCTCGTAGACTGTATCCAAACTCAAATAAAGTTCTCATTACAATTATTTTCACACTATTT
Organism: Panax notoginseng; assembly: GCA_016801055.1. NCBI lineage: Eukaryota > Viridiplantae > Streptophyta > Magnoliopsida > Apiales > Araliaceae > Panax > Panax notoginseng. Next base: position 71,730,082 of record CM029015.1, on the reverse strand, counting down.
TATAAAATATTGAGGACTGCTACAGCCACCATCTCGGATCGTTACTCCATTCCCCGACTAGTCCTGGCTGCATTCTCATTTCCTGAAGAGAACAATGAAAGCAAAAGGGTGAGCTCAACTAGCCTAGTAAGAAATATTATGACTAAGATAATGCAGAATAAATTATCATTAGCATTCAACAGTGTTAAACTGATGGAATAATAAATAACAAGTTTAACTGCAGCGGAACAAGAAATCTATTAGAAGAGTCAAGTAAAGCATGATATCTACTATCTTCTATAATTTAAAAAGTTTATCATCAGTTTTATCGCTGAGACTCAGCTCAATAAATAATTCACATCACTGAATTATCCATGCACTACGGGCCAAGGATATTCGTGTTATCATCAATGGTCATGATCATGCTAACAACTGTCCATCAATGCACTACGGGCCAATGAAGACTTTTATCACATCATTTGTAACATTATAAGTCATGATTATACCGAATAATCTCTGGTCATAATCATACTGAGCAACAGTTCATCTATGAACTACGGGCCAAAGACGACTTTCATCACAATATAAGCATGAGGATGATGACAATGATATAATAATTCAATTAAATGAGAGCAAGGATAAATTTTAAAGATTTATAATTTAATTTTTTTAGAATTCAATAATGTCCAAATTGTCAACATGATACTGCTTTGTGGAGTAAAATTCAAGAATAATATTGTATCAAAAATGATTTGGACCGAAAATAAATTAATTTTTATCATGAATAGTACCCCGGGTTAATAGTACCCAAGTGAATAGTATCCCGTGAATAGTACTTCGGGAATAGTACCCCGTGAATAGTACCCCCACATGAAAAGATTAAAAATTATCAAGAATGCTCAGAATAATATTTTCATGAAAAGATACTAGATGAAACGCAAATTTTAAGGATATTCTACTAATTTCAAGGAGTATAGAAGCCATACTTTAACAAAATGAGTGTAGAATTCAGAATCTGAAACGAAATAATATTACTTACATACTACAGAGTATGGAAGAAAATATTTTTTCTTACGAATATTGAACAAAAATAATATCCCTTACCTTAAAAGGAGAGTATTTCTGACTTGTAGGGCGGGGATATTCTTGAAGAAAACGTTCATTGTTTTCTACACTCAAATCTTCCTTAAACTCTAAAGAACTACGCTCAATATTATAGAAGAAGAATTCTCTGATTCTTGTGTGATTTTTAATTCTAAACTAAGCATCCTATTTATAGGAAAATAGAATGATACTATTTAAATTTAGAAAATCATGGACTGCACAGTGGACAATCATGGATTTGACTGATTTTTTTTTATTTTACTATGCAGTCACTATGCAAACATTATGCATAATAAAATATAATATATTCTATTTTTCATAAAAAAAACTTATTATAACATATAAATATATATATATATATATATATATATATATATATATATATATAACAAAACTAAGATAACTTTCTATCGACAGTTTAAAAAAATGGGTAAGTGGGGGTCCATATAATAAGTAAAATTTATAATAAATACTTCATAAAAATTCTCTCGATATTTTTAACAATATTTATTCATCATTAATATTATAACACGTAATATTAACAACTAGATCATTCCCAGAAAAGAGGGGCTTTTCGATAAGGATTTCTCCCTATTAGCGTACAATTAGGTGACCAAACCCCTTTCCTCGAAAGAGCTTTCTAGACATCGTCAATAATACAAATAATAATATGAATACTTGTGTTATCTCAATTATTGATTTAATAATATAAAATTTGTAACAATAATTGAATCAACTACGTGAGATACTATACAGCAATTATTGTGGCAATAATTGAAATAAACTGAGTGACTTCTCACGTAAGCATCAATAATTAATATCGTGTACTACTATGCAACCACATGTATTATTGTACTTTTATTATCTGGTATTTTAACAGTTAACAGTAAAACTTTCGCCATTATTTTTATAAAAGTTATTTCTGTCGTCTTCCCACTCCGAAGTAATTCCGTTATGGGATCCACCAATGATTGTGTCGTCGTACGAATATTCTCTGATAAAACGAATATTCCTTGACCAATCGAATATTTTGTAACAACTTGCTTACTTTGTAAAATTTGTAATTATTAACCACAACTATAACATTATATATATCCACACCTTATTATTCAAAAAGATATTTCGAGAAAATTAAATTTTTATTCATAAAAGTTAGGGCTTTACACAAGCTGTCCAATATGTTCAATCAGGTTGATCAACTTTAAGACATGAGTCTCAACATTAGTGCCATCAGTCATCCAAGATCGGAAGAGCTCCTTATATATTTCATATCTAGCAGTCCTACTTTGCTCACCATACAGCTCTTACAGGTGCATCAGTATAGTAGAAGCATCCATGGTTTCATGTTGACTCTGAGCTCGTTACTCATGGATGTGAGCATGATGCATCGAGCCATAGATGCATCATCTTGCCACTTTTTAAAAGTAGCAATCTCTTTCTCATAGGTTGTTTCTACAATCACTACACCAAAATAGGGATGTAGCGAAGAAAATTTTGTGAAGGAATTTATTCCTTCACATGAGGAGTTGTTTAGCGAATGAACAGTGAAGGAAAAATATTTAGTGACATTATAGTGATTAGCGAAAGAAAAATCTTTCGCAATTTTTATTTTTTTCTCGCAAAGTTGAGGTGATAGAAAGATTTTTTTGCGCAAATTTATGATGAAATATTGTGAGGAAAAAATATATTAATGAAGAAATTATTACTTACTATATATTATTGTTCAGAAGTTTTTTGCGAGAGATAAAATTAGTCGTTGTTTTGTTCTAAATAATTTTTTAGAATTAATTATGGTGAATATAAATTTTAATATAAATACATTAAATTTTATAGAGTAGTAAATTTACTTATAATAATTACTCTTTTTAAGCAACTTATTATAATATTACTTATAAAAGATTTGTTTTTTAAAAAAAATGTTATTAACTTTTTTTTGGTAACATATCGGTATTCTTATGTGCGTGTGGAACAGAGTCGGTCTTCGGTGTTCTTCAGTTGGTGGGTGCGTGCGTGCGTGCGTGATTCGGCTGGAGAGGAAAGCAAGAGATCAATTGGGTCTCTTCCTTGGCAAAAATTGGATGTTTCAACCAGATCATAGATGGGCTAGCCTTAACCTGCCCTCAACCTACTTCATCCGATATACCTCCTCCTCCGTCATGTACGAGAAGCCCTAACCTTAGAAATCGCCCTAATCTCCCTTTTCTCTGAGCCAATCGAGCCTGCAGAACACCAAATCATGCGGCTATGTTTCAATATCTCAATTTTGAATATCAAATTCGGAGCTCATCAAGCCCTTGGAAAAATCAGTTGTTGCTCCTTTTCTCCTTGAGATTTCTCTACTTTCGTATTTTGACAAATTTTTTGCCTTAGAGCATTCAAGGCATAGAAGAGCATAAATTGGGAAACAATGGATGAAGCTTGATTGGAAGCCAAAGCGGCCTGATATGCTCACTGACCCTTTTGGTTTGGGGAGAATTGTTCAGGATGGAATGGTTTTTCGTCAAAACTTCTCTATTAGATCCTATGAAATAGGGGCTGATCGGACTGCGTCTGTAGAGACACTGATGAATCATTTACAGGTATATTTGACCCTTCTCCATCACCTTATGATTTGAACATGAGTAACTTTTGTGCTATTTGTCTAGCTGATTTAATTTAACCCTATATGTCTATAGCAAAATGCTTGGCATGTATCAATTTTTTTTCCCCATCTGCTGATCAAAAAGTATAATGGTGTTTATTTCATTTACAACTTAGAATTCTTTCTGCAGGAAACGACCCTTAACCATGTAATATGCTATTATCTGGCAAAGAGATCAAATTGTTTGTTTATATAATTCATATAAAGCTTCTGCACTTGTCGTGGTAAAGGTTGTGTTTATATCTTCTGTACATGTATTTGGTACTATTAAAATAATTGTGATTTGTGAAGACATCAAAGACAATTTTCAATCAATTAAGTTAAAATAAGGAAACTAGTTGTAATTCAAAAAGCTAGTCTTCCTATTGAAGCTGGTTGAGTGCCGAACTTGCTTCTTCTTTTTTAACAATTTAAGCTGCTCTGAACCTGGAGATGTAGGCATGGGACATTTTTCAATCCGAACTAGAACCAAGAATCTAGCTACTAACTTGTGTTGTAGAAAGAATAGTATAATTTTTTATTCAAGTGAAGCTTCCTTAAAACATACTTGAACTAAATTAAGACAGATGTCCAAAAATTAAAGAATTTCCCGTTTGAATTACTATTATTATAATGCTAAGAATTTTATCTTACCTTAAAAAAGGTAGATTTTCAAGCTGTATAAACTATCCTTAAATCTTTTGGGCTGATAACTTGGTCATAATCTTTGGATATATGACTATGGGAGTGCTAAAGTTAGTTTTTTGTACAGACACTTTGATAATGATGATGCAGAAAGAGATAAAATTGACTAGAAAGATAATGAACGGAAGGATAGGATAAAAAGTAGAAAGAAAGGATAATTTTTTTGATAGGATAGAGAGAAGTCTTAGAGGAAAGAAATTAAATTTCAAATAATCAGTGTCATCCAGTTTTAGAATTTATAGTATCTTTCTGCTACTGTATTCTACAGTTTAATTTAGTAAAGTGTTAGTTTCAATTTTTAGGTAGGTTTTATGAATGCTTACTAGGTATGTATTCAACTTCAGTATCATCTGAAGCTAATTGGTATTTTCTGAATAGTTTTATTCGTAGAAAATAAACTTTGGCAGATTGAGTTCTAAGGCTTGACTAACTACAATCCTATTAGGATCTTCCTGTCAAGGATTGTTCTCGTTTATTTGAAATAACTTAGTAACTCTTTTGTTGAAGAGAAATGAAATCAGACACGTCTCTTGATTATGCGTTATTTCAGCTGTCCCCAAAGCGGTCACGGTGAGGACATTTTATTGCTTGGATGTTTTGTTGTTTTCTTGGTTAATTTATAGTGCGTTGCATTAAATTATTTTTTTCCTTTGGTATATGCAAATTGTTTGTTTCCCGTGATGGAAGCTCTGAGAAGCTGGCATCAGGGTTAATAAAGCCATTTGTGACACATTTAAAGATTACAGAGGAACAAGTTGCTTTGTTTAATCAGTCAATTAAACTTGAAGTGAAATGTGGTTTACCAAGGAAACACTTAAGAGGTAATGCGACTTATTGATGAGATTTTTCTTTGCATATGGGCTTTGATTTAATTATTCTTCTTGTTTCTAGGTTTGTGCGGTTCGTTAGTACAACAGAAGTTTTTGAAATACCTTTGACGCAGAGATATCTCAGCTGGAATCCACGTAGGTAATCTATTCACAAGTAGAAATTCCACACATTTATGACTATTGATTGCCGATTATGGGGATTGTATTATTGAAATTTTATGCTTCTTAGGTTGCATTAATTACAGGGAGTGGAAGATCAGCCTTGCTCCCATCTAATTATGTACTATATTCTCTTTGTTACAATTGAATTACTCTGACATCTGGATCACCCAAAGATAATAGTTTAACACTGATAAAACTTTTCAATATCCACTAGAATAACTACTATATCACTGATTGTTGGCTTGTAATTGTTTAGAATAGAAAAACACTAATGGTTTTTCTATTTTGAGTTGCCTTTCTTAAAAATTCATTTATAGTTCCTTCATTTCAACAAGATTTGGTGTGAGGGGCCATACATATAAAATATGTTAGAATTTTTTGCTGCTGTATTCTGCGGCTATGCGGTTCTGCTGCTGTCGTGTGGGTCTGCTTGCTGCTCCTGGGCTTTGTCTGCTGAATTTGGTTATTTTGTTGCGGCTGGGTGTGCTGTTGTTTGTTGTTGCTGCAGCTGAATGTGCTGTTACTACTATCGATGTTGTTTTTCTTCGTATCTCTTCTTTGGGCTGCTTGTTGCTGCTGCTGCAGTTTTTGCTGCTGCTGCATTTTTGTTTTTTTTGTGCCATGTGGGCTTACACCCACGGTTGTATCTGATTGGGATGCCATTGCATTGTTACTGGGTTTATGTTGTTTTTCTGGCTGGGCTGTATCTCTTTATGCCGCTGGTGCCATGGTTGGCAGACTCGGCTTTTGCTAGTATTTGTTGTTGCTGCTTGGTTTTACTGCAGCTGCTATTGCTGATGCTGCAGTTCTTTCTGCTATTGGGCTAAGTATTCTGCTGCTACCTTAGCTTTGCTGCAGTTGGGCTCTTTGCTGGCCATTCCTGTCTTGGTTCTGCAGGTTCGAGGTCTGCTGCTGCTGTGGCCTCTTTGGCTTTTTTGGGCTCCTGCAATGGTGCGGCAAGTCTTTGTATCGTTGCTGCTGCTGCTGCTGCTTACTGTGCTGTTGTTGTTGCTGCTGATGCAGCTGGTTTTGTTGTTGCTAAGTGTGTTTCTGCTGCTGCCATTGCTTTGGTGTGTTATGGTTTTTGCTTTGATAGTGAAAATGTTGCTCTGTTTTTTTTTTGGGGCTACTGGTGTTACTATTTGTTTGGTGGGCTGCTGGTTTTTGGCTTTTGGGCAGCACGCTGCTGCTGGTCTGTTTTGTGCTGCTGCTGCTGTAGGGTTTGTTGCTCTTGCAACATGAAGTTTACAAGCCCACCTTGATTTCTTTGAAGAAAATGACGATGATGTACACTTTTTTCCTTCTAGTTCGTTGTTATTCTTTCAGTTTTCTTATGTTAGTTAATAAATTTTGTAGGTACTATGGTCCTTGGGAGATCAAGATACAATAACAAATTTTGTAGTTATTGTGACTCAAATATTATCTATTTATATGTGAAGTATTGATTTTATTAGCTCTTTATGCGTTATCTTATCAATTAGTTTGAAACAAGTATGACAATATTTATATTTACTTGAAAAATAAATTTTATATTTTTTATAGAGATTAATAATAATAATAAATATGAAATCAATTATAATTTTCAATTAATTTTGATTATTTAGTAATTAATTTTTTATTTACAAATTTATAATTTGTGAATGAATTTTTCTCTTACTAAATTGAACAAAGATTCTCAATTTATAATTAGTGAAGAAAAATATTCTCTCGTTAAATAAATTTATTCTACATAATATATTATTTGTGAGGGAATAAAGTTATTCACTAATTTTAAACACTCCTTAAAATATTATTTGTGAAGGAAACCGATCTTTCACTAAATAACAATATTTTATTACCAAATACAATTTGTGAATAAAAAAGTTATTCCCAATATATCCTTCACAAAAAATATTTAGTTACTACTTAGCAAAGGATACCCAATTGTGAGGTCTAATACGAGCAATCGTGTGAAGAAAATATTTCTTCGCATTAAATCATTTGTGATTGATATAGTATGTCTTGTGAAGGATTTCTCCTTCACTATAGGCTATTTTTGGTGTAGTGAACATTTGCAAGGACAGACGAATTTAGGATATAAGAAATCTTTTTAGCAGTGAGAACTTGTGACACCCCCAAATTCGGGTACTTCAATTCCCACGAGATTTGGTGTTCATTATACAAACATCATGTGTCTATCTACCCATAATAAATGAAACCATAAAATAGATAGAAATAAATCCTCTCCTTAAGGAGTTACATCATCTGAAAATAAATAGATCAATCCCAGGTCATACTAACCTTAAATCTCAAATGCGGAAACATAAACAAATATTACGTCTTACACAATTTAAACATATGTCTGAAACATAACATAACAAATAAACAACAAGTTTTCATCACTTGTTAATCTTGCCCTTGTCTTTTCTAGTAGAAGGCGCGTCGGACCTTTCGTTCTTAACTGCAATGTTATTATTAAGCAAGAGTGAACATGATTGCCCACAATTATAATAATGTAACAACAATATAATAACATGCGAGTGAATTAAAGACTTCTGAAATAAGGAACATGACTTTTGAATCAAGAATGAATAATAAGAATCAAAAGAACTTCTGAGGGTTATAAGACATTGAACTATGTCCTAGGTTGTCAAGGGTTATACTTGAAACCTTTAATAGTCATAAGACTATGGACTCTTCTACTCGTACTTAGGGGGATCAGCCCTTAGTATCATATTGTGCACAATATCTTAATGCTAACGCATAAGTAATCCCCTATAACAGGATTGTTCGTCTCAGTTTGACATTAGAGTCCACACCAAAGGAAGTTTGGTTTGGATAAACTCAACAAGGGTTTTGAAATTTAGAACATTCATCAACTATGGACTAGTTGAATCAATAAGGGTTCGCTAACAATAAATGATATTCAAATTGAATAATAAACTCAAGAGGTATACAATAGAGTAAGTATTGTATAACAGAAATCATGCTTTGAAAAGATCAATAAACTTTAATATAACATCTTGAACTTGAACAATAAATAACAAGAGTTTGCTCGATATAGAATATATGTCTAGAACTTGCTCAATGTAAAGAGGTAAGGTTTAGAAACTTGCGCAACGATAACAAATAGGGTTAGAAAATTTGCCTCGTGCGTAGGTTATACGTTAATTATACACGTTCCTCTATTTAATCCTACATACCATTTACATTAACAATACCAGTCAATTATAACATAACTAGCATCACAAGTTCATTCTCTTTTGTCTAAACTCTGGGTATGACTATACTTTATCAATTCACAACACTTATTTTCACATAATATTAAACTTCACGAACGACAAGTTAACTATGTGTTCAACAATTTAACTAAACATGTAATTACTTTGTTGACATGTTAAGAATCTATTTTAGCATCACATTATATGTCTAACACCTTTTTATGTTCACTAGATTAGGTTACTATTACATTCTCTGAAATAAAACAATTACAATTCTCATTCTTGGACACACTGCATAGTGGTGCTGCGGCGCGGCTGGCGCTGCAGCTTAGACTGTGGCACTGCGGCGCGGACTTTAGGACTGGAGCTGGCGCTGCGGCGCGGCAATCTAGTTCCGAAAAATTGCAGCTCGTGAAAAATGCATAGCAAGCCAAAATCTACCGATTCTTTTATTCACACATGAATTTAAACATACCCAAACATTATAACACTCACATAATCATGACCCAACCTTTCTAGCATGATTTTAATAAGTTAAAACATACAATACTTGAATCAAACCATAAAATTTCACTGTTCTTTGTGTTTTCGAAAATATTAAACATGAAACATGAAAATTGACATTACGGGTTCGTTATAACACCGAATCTTTCCACTCAAAGTTCAATTTCTTCATTTTAACATGAGCTATCATAATCTATAGTTAATTTCAACTTACACAACAATTCACGGCATACCATTGTTCATAAGAGTTATATTTTTTATAACTTTTATACTCTGTAACTTTAAAAATCTATTTACTACATATTTATATGCAATTTATGTTATGAAAACATATGTATATGGTAACAAAAATATTATGATAATATATTATCACATATATACACATAATCATTACTCTTTTTAATTACAGAGACTTACAATATTTTTTCATAAAAAATATAAACAACGTAAATTAGAAGTTGGGTTGAAGAGATTACCCAGTAGTGTAGATTAATTGAACATAAAACCCCTTTCAGATACTTTTTCAATCACAGAATTTCCCTCAAAATTCCTCTGAATTCTCTCTGAGCTCTCAAGTTTTGTTTTTAGAAAATACGTAAGAAAACAAATAATTCTAACGCGCATAATAACTGGCAACGTTGCAGTCAGTTAATCCCATTCGTGGGTTAACTGCCCAACTCCCATTAGAGCCTCGTTTGGCTAGCCTTAAAAGGCTCATTCCCATTTAATTTAATAAATCTTTTATAATATAGTTTAATAATGTCACACTCATTTAAACAATAAATCGAATATCTTATTTAATTTAATTTAAATAAAATATAATAATTTCTCATTAATTCACATAGTCACATAATTAAGTTTCTCATTTATTAATTATGTCAAATTATTAAATCTCTAATTAATTATTAAATTAATTAAAATACCATTATGCTTATTAAATAATTCATTTAATTCAATAAGCTCACTTGAATACATAATAAAATTCTCCACATTAATTTAATTAATATAACACATATAATTAAATTAATCTATCCCAAATTCATCAATTAATTATTTAATCTAATAATTAAATCATCGAAAAAATATTTATTTAATTCAGTAAATATTCAAATTAAATTACAAAATCTCGTTTGTCACTGAACTATTCTCAGATTCCTTAACCAGTCTGTGTAATTCGGTCCGGTCAGTTTGTTAGCATTAAATATGTTACGCAATAAAATTAGTGAGTGACATTTTTAAATTTTTGCATGTGAAAAACAATATTTTTAGCAAACATTCATTTAATTAATTTATTTTACCAAAATAAATTATGTCTTATTTTATATTGGTATTTTTCACTATTTTTTTAAACTATATTACCCTCATCTATATAGTTCGGCAGAATCTAATTAAAGTTTTTACTAGTGAGAATAAGGATCACATTTCAAATGTATATAGCCTTCTGGTGACACAACAAACTATATATAAATAAATGGGTAGACAACTCCTTGTCAATTACATCATCATGTAACTCCTTATCTTTTACCTCTTAGATTATTTTGGTCAAGTGGTGGCACATCTGAATCAAAATTATCTAAGTTAAGTCCAACATAGTACTTTCATATATTCAAAAAAGAAAAACGTTGTCCTTGTGGTGACACAACAAAATAACATTGTTCAATTTTCTTTATAAGCATCAAATGTGATAAATTAACATCTTAAATATTTAATACTTGCCTTGTGGTAACACAACAAACTCATATTAAATATTTAATACTCTATTAATTTTATCATGCTAGAAGGCGATGTTCGATATTCCAAATATCTTTGAACGCTTATGACTTAATATAAATTCTTTAAGGGGTTTATTATTAATTGTTTCATCTTGTTTAGCGCGGATGCACACACACACACACACACACACACACACACACACACACACACATATATATATATATATATATATATATATATATAATACTAGTATACATATATAGAATACTATATTCTACCAGGATTGATTATGAACTTTTATTCTAGTTTGGTTCACTAAAGCCACCAAGTGAATCAAAAAGGTCAAACCCTAGGGTGCAAGAATTAACATTTAAATATAACTATTACATTTAAACTTAGGTTTAATTACAAACGGGTCTTTAAGCGTTCCTTGCTCATTGATCTCCGGTTCTTCAAGAAATTCTGATTAATCGTTTTACATAAACTGTTTCATTTAAATAGAAACCTTGATTAGCAGTCAAGGGGAAGTACATAAGAGAGAGATAGAATTTACGACAATAAGAAAACCAGAAAAGACGAGGTACGCATACCCCATTTAATAAAATACATACATTCAAGCATCCATCCAAAATAAAATCCAATCACATTGGTCATAGTCCATAATCAATCTCAATTATTATCATACATATCAACATATGCATCAATAAATAAAATTCATCTCATAAATAATAAATCCATTCCATATATGCATTAATATCAATTAATGGGCAAAAGTTTGCTAAACTTTAGTTATAAAACAAAATAAAGTCTTTAATTTTTTAATCAAAAGCCAAATCCAAATTAAACTCTTTAATTTTAGCAATCTGAAATTATATTTCAGATAAAATAAACACCTTTATTTTAAACTTTTATTAATTAAATATGCCATTTATTTATTTAAAGAAAAACAAAAGTTTTTCAGATTCTGCCTAGGGACGCAGCTGGGTCCATAATTAACTAGGTCACGGAGCAGCTACGCTTCAAAGCTAGAAATTGATTTCCAGGTAATGGCGCAGCTGTGCCCAAAATGAACTGGGTCGCGGAGCAGCTATGTTATTCATCCAGGAAATTGGATTTGGGTAACGGCGTAGCTGCGCTCCAGAATTAACTGGAGACGGCGCAGTTGCTCTCGATCGCAAAAACAGAAAACTTTTATGTTACCCAAGAATTCGATCCAATCGCATATTTTACATATATGAAATCACAAAGACTGATAATTAGCACAAGATTGGCTCTGATACCACTGTTAGGTTTGCTAGAAACAAGTATATGAAATCAAATCACATAAACGACGCGAAAGTGAATAAAAATGGATTTTAAATTTTTCCTACAAACCATAAACTAAGATAATTCTTATGTTTGATTATCAATCTAAAAGAGTACGAGGACCAGAATCATACCCTTGTAGATACGAGCTTCCAGAGGTACGAGTTCAACTCCTATTTCTCCGCGATATCCTTGAATCTCCGAGTTTATTCCTTCTTTTAATCAACGTTAGCCACCCAAGCGTTTGGATTCTTGAGGTGATCCACCAAGGAAGAACAAGAATCAAGAAGAAGGGTGTTATGGCTAAAACCATAGTTTTCTTTCTCTGTAGAAAAAGGACGTACTCTCCAACAATTGGAATATCCGACATAAAACTTCACTTATAAAGATATCAATTAACCTTTCTAATCTAATTAAAAATTAGGATATTATTTAATTAATTAAATTTCTTTAATTAATTAAGCTCCCTAATCTTATTAGGGATAATTAATTAAACTATTTTAATTATTTTGCCTCCTAATCTTATTAAGAATAAATGAGAGTACTTATATTAAATTAATTCCCAAACTTCTTTAGATATAATAATAATTGTAATAATATTAATAACGCTCCTCTTATTAATTAATATTTCCAAAATATTAAATAATAAATATTAAGCTATTTAATTTATTATATCACCATAGATTAAATTAAATACACTTAATATATTATTACGATTATGTCATTAACTTCTTAAATAATTATTCTTTCTTTTCTGGTGTGACCCTTTAGGTTCTCCATATTAAACCAGTTGTGAATAAATCAATTAGAACAATTCTAATCTCATTTAAATAATTAAATAAATTAAACTATTAATTTATTTAATTAAATAATATTTATTCTACAATAAGGATAAGCCTCCTTAGCGATCAACGACTTTTCAGATAATATAGATTTCAACATTAATCATAAAAGAACCTTTGAGTAAATAGTTGTCGTACAATTTAATCCTTTAACCATACAATGTTCCAATTAAATATAAGACATGAAATTACTGTCAAGTCTTAGCTTATTTAATTATATGTATTTCGATTCCCAAATGCACAACTCCGAATAAATGCAAATTAGAAACTACTTTCTAATTTAATTCCACCTTAGGAAGGGATTCTTGGATTGTCATTTATCAAATCACATAGGACATATCTCTTCTTTTACTAGAAGCAGTAGATTTTTTATTAATCATTCATTATCTTTATATATAACTCATTATACCTAGCATACCCTTTGATATACCCTAAGGGTCTTAAGGAATAAGTCAAAGTATAAATCATTATATACAAGATACTACGATGATCTCAACTTTAAGGATCACTTGTACTACTATCACTTTAGGAATTCCTATTGACAGACAAGTAAAACTCCATTAGGTATTCCTTAGCTAGCCGCGTTCAGTGAACTTATTCTCCAATAAGCACCTACATACTTGCTTTAGTATCTCCACACAAATGATCATGAGATCAACCATCCTCATCCAATTAGCAAGTAACGTATATACCAATCTATCCGGATTCACTAATCCCCTTTTTAGTAATCCATTGATTGGGAATATTTTAGTTTTTAAACTGTCTAAGAATTTAGATCTCATTAGCATGATCTCATCATGATTATGAAAGCATTGCTTAAAACTATAGGTTTATCACATATTATTAAAACAACACAATGTAGATAAATTAATTATCTTTAGTAAATAAATATTTTTATTAATAAATGAATAAGATAGTTTACAAAGTATATACTTTATCATCATACATGATTGGCTTGTATGCATACTACTTTCACCATCCAGCTCTGGCGCTGGCCCCTTAGGTGGCCCATAACAGATCCTCCTCTGTATCGACCCGATATTCCCTCTAGCAGAGATACGGTGACTCAGGCAGAGTTACAACAGGTTGATCAATTGGATGATGTAGATATCATAGATTTCTTTGATAGGCTCGTTATCTCTGTTGATAGGCCTCTGTTAGATATTGGGCTGATGTGCCCCATTTCCCTATACTTTTTATTTTTACTTGTAAATAGAGATGATGTATTTGATCTTTATTGAGATGATGATGTATTTAGGAATGAATGTATAATGCTTTCTATTTCTTGCATCATAGTGTCATTTGTTATTGTCATTTATCATGGTGCATGCATTATATGTTATGGATATGCATTTATATTGATGAGTTTAGCATTGACCCATGGATGGTCTCATGATACGTTCTACATATGTCTTCATCCATTATTACCCGTATTGAGCACAGTCCTCCAACTTTGATAGCATCGTCTTTGAGGATGTAGCATGATAATCTGCCCCATATAGATCGACTGGTAGTGGATCGTATGCTAGGACATTTCATGGCCCTCTTGACCTTCCAGGCACCAGCGGGTTTTGTAAACGGTATGATCTCGTGCTGGATCCCTGAGAGACAAGTTTTCAGGTTTGGGACCTATGAGTTGACTCATACATTAGAGTATGAGAACATCATAGACTTTTTATTGGACCGACCTTGTGCTAGGGTAGCTGTTGGAGAGTTGAGGCGGCAGTTCATGACTTTGACCAGTTTGTGATGCACAATTATCTTAAATGAAATAATCTCAAGGCATGTGGTATCCCTGGATTTCTTGATCGACCATTTCGAATCGCTAGACAACTATTTACTGCACTCATGAGAATTTTCCATTTCTGAGGATGAGTGGCAGACAGCCCGAGTAGACACTTTATTGATGTGTGTCATGGCTTGTTTATATATGATGCTGTATATGGACCATCTGGATATTGGCCTTATCACAGTAGTTAGTGCTCTCAAGGAGGGTCGAACCATCCTACCTATGATATTAGCAGAGACCTTGATGTTAGCCACGTTCTGCCGTACCTATCCTACTGAGTTCTTTTGAGGCAGTGTTGTATTAATATACATCTGGTTTATGATGCATTTGAGACCGATTAGCATTTTAAGACATCATGGATATTGCTTGACACATGAGATATTTGCATCTTATTCTTTTCGATCGGCTGATTGCGTAGATGTCGCGTCTTGGTTTGTCTTCCTGACCGTGATTGAGGATTTTTTCTCTATCTTGCATTGCTCAGGATTTAACTCCCTTACAGCTTTGTTACTTATGTCACGGGTATGGACTTTTTACCATTGGTTGGTCTAAGAGGAGTGAGTACATATCATCCTTTAGATATCATGGGACAGTTTGACCAATGTTAGGATGTCCATGCTTTTGATGGAGCTTTAGGTCAGCGGTCATCAGCCTCATCTTTGTTAGAGGATGACCTAGCCAGAGTTTATGATTACTGGACCCATCGAGAGAGGGCTGATTTTTCATCAAGTCATTTGGGTCATTCCTCGAAGTATTCTGCGTGGCTAGAGGCATACATTACATCATCCATGGTTTTTTATTCAGAGCCTCACACTAATTCGAATGAGGAAGAGCCTATGGAGGATCCTATTTCTCCTATAGAGGATGAATTATTTGCTGGTTTGACAGCAGCTCTGGTCAGTGACATTCCTAGCTCTTCAGCTGTTGTTGCCCCACCTTCTGTACAGTCTTTAGAGTAGATGATACTGCTTCTGACCTTTAAGAGGGATCAGGCTAGGGCATTGATGTTGACGACCCAATCTGGTTGGGACGTTGCTTTTGTTGAGAGAGATGAGGCTAGAGCTACCAGGGATGCTTCTATTGTTAATAGTACTGCTCTCAGATCCAATATGAAGGTATTATCATAGATATGAGTTCATTTAGGGATGATTATGGCAGTACTCTGCAGAATGCCGCAGATCTTTTAGCTTGTATTGAGATTGCAGGCCAGGAGCTCAGAGATGCACCTCCATCTTCAGAGAGGGACGCAATGTTGGATTTGTTGTCCTATTTGACCGCGGGTTTATAAACTAGCTTTTATTTTCCTATATAGACTAGGTTAGCCATTTTTGTCATGTACATGAGACATTGTATATATTAAAAAGTATTATATGGAAAGGAAATATATTTTGATTCATTTCCCATTTGCATATGTTTTGATCTTGGCTCGATGATTGTCATTTTCTTTATGACTAGCTTTCTTAATGTATCACGAACACTTTCTTGATGGACTAACATTAACATGTCGGAGGGTCTCTCAGAAGGGTTTGTTGATTGTGGAGACTTTATATAATTTGGTTTTATATAAGGTTTGGTGTCTTGAGAATGGTATTTAATTGGGTTTATTGGGTAAAGGTAAGGAATTTGGCTTTTTCTTTTGAAGGTTAGACTACACCATAGATGACTGCCTACGTACTCCCGTAGAGGAAAGATCAGGTTTTTCGTAGTTTAGGCTTTGTAGTGAAAACCTGAATTGACTTGATTTCTCTTTTCTTTTTTTTTTTTCAGAACTAGGATGTTTGTTTATAGGTAATTCAGACATAGTACCTTTTCACGGTGTCTGAATTGATGAGCTGGGGAAATTCTTCCCTATCCATTTTTTACAGTCTGAGGGCTCCTCCCGTCAACACTTCTTTGACGATGTAATGGCCTTCCCAGTTTGGGCAAGTTTTCCTATGGCTTCATCTTGATTGGTGAGGATCTTCTTTAGCGTCAAGTTATTTTCTCTGAATTGCCTAAACCAGACTTTCATATTGTAGGACAGAGTAATCCTTTGTTGATATAGTTGACCATGGAAGATGGCTGCCGCCATTTTCTCATCTATCAGAGATAGCTGGTGGTACCGCTCTTGCATCCATTGGTCTTCTTCCATCTGAGCATCTATCAACATTCTTAATGATTCTATTTCCACTTCTGTGGGGAACACTGCTTCCCTGCCATAGACCAATGAGTAGGGAGTAGTCCCAATATAAGTGCGCATTGACATTCTGTAGGCTAACAGAGTCAGAGGAAATAAGTTTGGCCATCCTTTGTGATTGGCTGACATCTTTTACATGATCTTCTTGATGTTCTTGTTTGCCGCTTTAACAACACCATTCATCTTGGGATGATAATTGACGGAATTAAGATGCTTAATATTGAATTTTCAACATAATTCCTTCATCATCTAGTTATTCAGATTTTTCGTGTTGTCTGGTACGATCACCTCTGTTTGTCCATATCGACAGATTACATTGTTTCTAATGAAACCAATTTACCTCCTTAGTGACTTTGGGAAATGATGCAGCTTCAACCCATTTGGTGAAATAGTGGATTATGGTGAAGATAAACCAATGACCATTGGTAGCTTTGGGCTCGATTGTCCCGATCACGTCCATCCCCCACATGGAAAAGGGCCATGGTGAACTCAAATTGTGTAATTCGTTTGGAGGAGCATGGATAGCATTTTCGTGGACTTGGTATTGATACCATCTCAGTAAGCCTATTCCAACATCTCTTTTGCAGAGTGCATCTCCGTTTAGTTAGAATTTCATAGCCATTTTATTGATTCGCTTTGTTTCATCTTGACTTGCCCCAGCGGGCGTAGATCTATCTCAGAGATATTCTTTTCTATCCTGTTACCAAGGCTTTTTGATGGGAAGAAGTTCATCTGATACTTCTCCAATGTAATTCCCATAGCCTGGTGCCTTATGGCTTGCAACTTTGATATCATGAATTGTTCTCTTATTTGATATGTGGATCAAGGAAGCCAGTGTTGCTAACGCATCCGTAAAATCATTTCTATTTTGAGGGATGTGGATGAAGGCTACTTCTTCGAACTCCATGGCCATCTTGATGACCTGCAGATGGTAGGTCAGTAAATGCAATTCTTTAGTGTGATATGCCCAGGTGGTTTGCTTGATGACCAACTCAGAATTTCCAAAAACCGCTAACCATTAGATACCCATGGATTGGGTCAGTTTCAATCCCATTATACAACCTTCATACTCGGCTGTGTTGTTGGTGTTAACAAACTGCAGTTTGATGGATATGGGATATTGTTCTCATGTGATAGATATAAGAATTTCTCCTTCTCCTGCACCTTCCATGTCTACAGCCCCGTCGAAGTATAGTTTCCAAAATTGGCCTATATCTCCTTAAGGGTTTTATTGAATTGTCATTATCCCATCATCTGGGAAATAAGTTTCCAAGGGTTCCAAATTCCCATTGTGCTTCAGCCAATTGATCTGCAATTCCTTGACCTTTGATGGACTTTTCTGTTACATAGATGATGTCAAATTACTGGAGGATATTGCCATTTGGACAATCGATAATTTAACATGGGCTTGCTTAATATGTATATCAGAGGATCCATGCGGGATATGAGATAGGTTGTGTGACCATGGAGATAATGTTGTAATCTCATGGTGGCTAATGCTAAAGCACAACAAGTCTTTTTAATCAAAGTTTACTAATGTTCACTGCTGCTAAATCTCTTGTTAAGGTAATAGATAGCTCTTTCCTTACCTCTATCATCTTTCTATCCCAGCATACAGCCCATAGCATTGGCATTAACTAATATGTACATGAATAAGGGTACTTTGTCTCTTAACGGTACCAAAATAGGAGCTTCCACCAGTTGCTTCTTGATGGAGAGAAAGGATTTTTGACAGTCTTCATTCCATTTTCCAGAGGAATTTTTCCTCAATAGCTTGAAGATGGGCTCACAAGTTGCAGTGAGTTGGGAGATGAATCTGCTTATGAAATTGATTCTCCCAAGGAATACACGTATCTCTTTTTCTATTTGGGGTACATACATCTCAGTGATGGCTTTAATCTTGGCGGGATCCAACTCAATGCCTCTATTGCTTACCAAGAATTTTAATAACTTACCAAATTTGACACCGAAGGCACACTTGGCTAGATTTAGCTTCAAGTTATATTTGCAAAGCTGATTGAATAGCTTTCTGAGATGGTCGGCATGGTCATCTTCCTTTCTGGACTTAACGATGATATCATCCATATAAACATCTAACTCCTTGTGTATCATGTCATGGAAAAGGGCCATTATGGCTCGTTGATAGGTGGCCCTGCATTGATAAGGCCGAGAGACATTCGCCTATAGTAGAATGTTCCCCAGGGGGTGAAAAAGGTTGTTTTCTCTCTATCTTCTTTGGCAACCATGATTTGGTGATAGCCAAGAAAATAGTAAACAAAAGAGTATATGCCTTGTTGTTTATCATTACGTGGATGAAAGGTACTGGGAATTCGTCTTTGAGACAAGCTTTATTTAAATCCCGATAGTCCACGCATACTCGTGCCTTCCCTATGGACTTAGGTACAGGAACTATATTGGACAACCATTCAGGGTAGGTTGATACCATGATAATGTCTATTTTGAATTGCTTGACAACTTCTTCTTTGACTTTTAGACTCCATTCAGGTTTTAGTGTCCCGAGTTTCTGTTTGACAAGCTTGAATCCCTTTTTAATGGGTAGTCGATGAATGACAATATCAGTAGACAAGCTGACCATATCTTCATGTGACCATGCAAATACATCTTGGAACTGAGTTAGAAGTTTAATAAGGTCGATTCTTTGGTATGGGGTAAGGTCATTACCTATTTAGATTTCTTTAAGATTTTCTGAGGTTCTGATATTTATTGTGGTGGTTTGGTCAAGGTTTGGTTTGGATTTATCTTTGACCCATTCTTTGATCTCCTCATGCACCTTATAGTCATCTATCTCCTCTTGATTAATCCCTATCAAGTTAAAGTACAGCTCTACATCAAAGTCGTAGTCACTGTTGAGACATGGCAATTCATAAGCAAGTCTAAACAAATCCAGGTTTGGAGTCTTGAAAATAAAATGCTTTCACTTATTATATGAAACTGCTTAATAATACAAAGCATTAATGAAAGCATGACAAAAGTAACTGCTAGTACTATGCAACAAAAGTAAGCAGTGTATAATATCTACACTTCAAGGCAAATGAACTTTCTTCCCTTTAACCCTTTTTGATAGATGGAAGGAGTGCTGCTCCAATTGTCCAGGGTCAGATCTTTGTGACAACTATGATGAAGGGGTGGTTGTTATCCTCCTCCTCTTTGATAATGACCATGACTAAATTCACATCAAGGTCAGTACTTTTCTTAGAACGGTTCTCGTTAGCTCTATTTGTGCGAGGGATTAGGATTTGATCTTCTGAATAGTCATCATCTGGGATATCCTCATACATACCCTTAGTTAGTGCCAAAAAATACATCTTTGCAAATCGATCTTGCATTTCTTGTAGGAAACTTTCATTCCTTTTTTTGTTTTCCTTAACAGGAATCTGGATTTCCTTTTCACTAGCCGGTTTAACCTTAGGAATCAGCATACCTGATACAGCCACAGGAATTTTCCTTGTTGCTTTTATGAATCCTGTATTTGTGAGATCTAGTAGTAAAATGGTGGATGCCCGAACCGACCGATGCTTGTGTGGGTTCTTATGATTGGATTCATATCCTAATTTAGTCTTTCCTGTCTGACTAGATATTTGGATTAGATGTTTGACCCCTTGATTATTTTTTCCTAGCCCTTTGCCAGGACAAAAATGTAAAGACATCATTTCTTTACCGACGGACATCGCTTCGGAATAAATTTTTGGCTTCAAGGCTGGAGCCCTGATAGGTTGATAGTCAGTGTTGCTCACTTTGAAGGCTTGAAAATTGGCTAGTTCAACTATTTCGTGGAGGTTAAACAAAGGCATGTCACATTGTACATAAACTGGGTATTCTGGTTCGACATTGATGGTGACCTGCTTGCCATTGATGAAGTATTTGACTTATTGATGAAGGGTGGATGGGATTGCTCCTACCATATGAATCCAGAGTTTTCCTAACAACAGATTATATCCTATGATGATATTTAACACTTGAAAGGATATGTAGAAGGTATGTGGACCAATCTCCACTGGAAGTTCGATTTCTCCTATAGCATCTCGTCAAGAACCGTCAAAGGCTCTAATGACTATGTGGCTGCTTCGAATTTGACTGATCTTTATTCTTTCCAAAGTGTCGTAGGGACAGATGTTCAAGGAAGATCCTTCATCTATCAATACTCCTCTTATCACATACCTAGAGGATATTACTGGTATATGCAATGACTTGCAATGACCAGTACCTTCCACTGGTATATCGTCATCAGTGAAAGATATCACATTGTTGTTGAATATATAATCTACCAAGTGATAAAACTTTTCTATATCTACTACCTTAGACAGATGTGCTTCTTCCAGCACTTGATTTAAGATTTTGTGATACTCTTCAAAAGACAATACCAAGTCCAGAATGGATATCTGTTGAGGTGCCTCACTTAATGTCTACCCTATCTTGGCTTCATTATGCCCCATTTTGCTGAGGAATTCTTTAATTTTCTCCTCGGGCACTCTCCCCTTGGTTTTAGTGACTGGCTTTATCACTTGTTGAGGTAGATACAACGGGTTTTCCTTTGATATAGCCACCGTATGATTTGAGGTCGATCCCTCATTCTCCCCATAGTTCCATGGGACTCTTTTCAGGCTGATGAAGGGATACTGCGGCCTGAATGGCAACATCAAAGGTTTGGTTGCGACTATCTTTGTAGGGTTCTTTTCTGTTTTATCCCCCATTCCCTGAATTGCTAGAGGTGTTGCAGGCAAGTCTCCTTCAGAGGATATGACTGCTATAACTTCCCTCCATCTCTACTCTCCAGGAGGAAATATCTCCTCTTCTTCAGGCAAGATATTACCACTATTTATCATTTGCAGGTTACCGCTGCCAATCATATTCTGGATCAGGTGACGAAGTGCCCAACTACTTTCTGTGTCATGGCCAAAAGTGTTGGAATGATATTGACATATCTTGGAAGGGTCAAACCTCTTAGAAAGGGGATCTATTGGGGGTAACAATTTTGTTATCTTCCTTTCATTGATCAACATTTGTAGGATCTCCTCCATCGGTTGACCTAAAGGAGTGAACTTTCTTTTATCTGCATACTCTCGACGAGCCTGGGATCTAGCTTTCCTCCAAAGTTTTTCTTCCCATGTTTCATTTTCTTGGAATTATTGATGATCCCTTGTTACAAATGAGAGGATATTTATTTGCCCTGACTGATCAGCTGTCGAGTTACTTAGTGCTGATTTACCATCATTTTTGCCTGTTAACCAATCTGTTCCTTAATATACTTCATTTCATGCTTGATTGGAGACCATCCTTTAGAATAACCCAACTCCGTAGGGATACCTTCATTTGCTTGTGATGTTTCTCCAATGTATTGAAGGTATTTCAAAGTTTGTCCCCCTCTAATATCGATCATGTTTACCCCATCCTCATTGTGCCGAGGCAGAGGGTTGTCTTGAATATGTGGTTGCTCTGGTTTTGTCACTACGATCTCGCCACGACCTATCAGGTCTTGGAAATTGTGCTTCAAAGACCAACATTCTTGGGTATCATGGCCTGGTCATAAGCCGATCATAAGTCGGTCATAAGCTTGGTTCTATTCATAAGGGTCTCCCGAGTAGTCGTAACTCTCCATGTGAAGGGCTTTCTTATTCGGATCAGCCTGTTCCCAATCTATTTTCTAAGAGAATGGTGATGATGACTTGACTCGGGTCCATTTATTCTTATCACCCTCGGTCAATCTTTTTTCCAACTCTGCCACTTTCTTAGCCAGTGCCTTGGTTTCACTCCTTTAGGGGGAAGGATCTCGTCTGTCTTGCCTTCTTTGATCAGGAGAGGGATCCCACCTTCTTCGAGACCAACCCCTGCCTTTAGAACTGGCTTCTCTAGAGCGACTTCAGTTCTTGCTCTCAATCTGCCAAGAACCGTCCAGAAGACGGGTCCTGGACTGGTTCCCTGGCTAACGCTCTTGTGAGCGGCTTCGGCGCCTGATCCTTTCCTGAGACCAACTTCGTGGGCTTCTCTCGGTCCGCCAAGAACCTTCCGGACGATATGTCTTGGACTAATTCATTGGCGATCGCTCCCACCTTTAGTTGTGGTTAGAAGCACCGTCTTCTCCACCTATTAAATGTATCATCTGAGCATCAATATCCTTTCGCTGCACAAGTTCTCACGGCATCATTAGTCTCATGTGCTTTCTTGGCCAATATCAGCCTCCTCTCATTTTGGCCGTCATCTTGGGGACGTGTTCAGGACGGAGCGTCCGCGACACGGTCTTTGGATCTCTTCTCCTTGCTGGTCGTCGAGAACAGTCTTCGTCTAGGACCGTCCGTCCTGTCCTTTGATGGGGTCGCAGTGTGACGCCTCCAAAATAGGTATACATCACCCATTCTGAGTCGCCAAATACATGGTACAGAATACAAATACAAACTTAATTATATAACATGAGCTGAGAGTTTTAATACGAATATTGTCTTCTAGACAATATCCAAACTCAAATGGAGTCCTCATTACAATTATTAACACGCTATTTTATAAAATAGTGAGGACTACTACAGCCACCATCTCGGACCGTCACTCCATTCCTCGACTAGTCCCAGCTACGTTCTCATTTCCTAAAGAGAAAATGAAAGCAAAAGGGTGAGCTCAACTAGACCAGTAAGAAATATTATGACTAAGATAATGCAGAATAAATTATCGTTAGCCTTCAATAGTGTTAAACTAGTTGAATTCAATAAACAACAAATTTAACTGCAGCGGAACAAGCAATCTATTAGAAGAGTCAAGTAGAGTATGATATCTACTATCTTCTATGATTTAAAAAGTTTATCATCAATTTTATCGCTGAGACTCAACTCAATAAATAATCCACATCACTGAATCATCCATGCACTACGGGCCAAGGATATTCATTAGTATCACATCCACGAATTATCAATGCACTACTGACCAAGGATATTCGTGTTATCACCAATGGTCTTGATCATATCAAACAATAATTCATCTTTGCACCCTTGGCCGAATAGAACGCATGGTCATGATCATACCAACAACTGTCCATTAATGCACTACAGGCCAATCAAGACTTTTACCACAATATTTGTAATATTACATGTAATAATTATACTGAATAATCCCTGGTCATAATCATACCAATCAACATTCCATCTATGCACTACAGGCCAAAGATGACTTTCATCACAATATAAGCATGAGGATGATGACAATGATATAAGAATTCAATTAAATGAGAGCAAGGATAAATTTTAAAGATTTATAATTTAATTTATCCATAATTCAATATTTGTCAAAATTATCAACATGATACTGCTTTGTGGAGTAAAATTCAAGAATAATATTATATCCAAAATAATTTGGACAAAAAGAAATTAATTTTTATCATGAATAGTACCCTGGGTGAATAGTACTTCGTGAATAGTACCATACGTATGAATAGTGTCGTATGTATGAATAGTGTCGTATAAATGAATAGTATCCATGAATAGTACTCCGGCATGAAGAGCTTAAAATTGAACAAGAATATTTAGAAAAATATCCTTGTGAAACGATACTAGACGAAGCGCAAATTTCAAGGATATTCTACTAATTTCAAGGAGTATAGAAGCAATACTTAACAAAATGAGTGTAAAATTCAGAATCTGAAATGAAATAATATTACTTACATACTACAGAGTACGGAAGAAAATATTATTTCTTACGAATATTGAACAAAAATAACATTCCTTACAACTGTTGAACAAAAATAATATTCCTTACGAATATTAAATGAAGATAATATTCCTTACGAATATTAAACGGAGATAATATTTCTTGCGAATATTGAACGAATTAAAATTTCTTACGAATACGAAAAATAATATCGTAAGTGTCGACGTCAGGATTTTTATTTGTCCCTTTTCTGTTCTTGTCTTTTGGTGTTCTCATGTTAGGTGAGATTTGTTTGAAAAAATAAGTTGTGAAAAGCTCTGACATGTATATGTCGATGATTGAACTGTAAGAGTTGCCAGTTGGTATTTTTAAATGGTTACACCAACTCAACTGAGAAAAGGTTTGCACATTGACCTAGTGATGTGACACTATTTAACTGGTCTATGAAACCGAGATTCGTTAGGGTCCGGGAGCTTAATTATGCGGAGAGAAGGTGTTAGGCACCCCCCGACATCCGTGTTACCACGGTGTCCGCCACTTTTCAATTTAAACTGTTATATGAATGTGTGTGTGTGTGTGGGTCAATGTGCAATTATTTGAAAGTAGTATTATGCCTTGTTTGCACCTATATACAAAGGGTTTGAATTTTGTATAAAAGTTTAGTTTTAACAAGATATAGCAATGTTGTTTTTAGAAAAAGAGGTTTTTCAAACCCTTATGCTCAATAGTAATTGAGGCCTTTGATACTTCTATTTTATTATGTGTTCAGCTGGATTGCTTTTATTTTCGAGATGCGAAGCATCTTCGAGAAAACAAAATAAAAATCAGTGTCGAATTCCTTGTGGGTATGAGAACCGTCTAAGGAAATTCAAACATCGTGAATAATTTACAAGCCATGTACAGCTGAAAATGTCCATCACGGGAACCGAATATAGATTCAATAGACTGAATCTGTGATCACATGATTCCTAGGCTCACATGATGTAGCAATTTGTATGAAAACTATAAACAATTATATATATATATATATAAGCTGTATATATATATATATATATATATATATATATATATATATATATATATATATATATATACAGACAATCAACCACCACGAAGCACCTCCATGGGGGATTGAAAAATGTAAATAAAGTAGTAAAAACCAATCAACCACCACGAAGTAAACTCCAGGCAGGACTAAATGTAAAGAAAGCAGTAAAAGGCCATGAAATAAACTCCAGGCCTGACAGAAATGTAAATACACACACACACACACACACACACACACACATATATATATATATATAAGAAATAAACGCTCCGGATGTAAATCCTGGCTCAATCGAGGCATAACTCGATAATGTTAGTATATATATAATATATAAATATATATAAATACAAAAGAAATAAAAAAGCCACGGACCGAAGTCCGGGCACACGCACACAACACGACTCTCAACGTGAATAACAATGTGTGCAGGAAGTGTGGAAAAGGCTTTAAATGGTGTAATAAGGCTTATAGTGGACTACCAAAGAAGACTTCAATAGCTTAAAATGGATGAACACTCGGCTCCCACTGGTAAAAAAGTAGCCAAATATAAGCTCACAAGTATTTGAAATGAGAAAGCACTCAATTTATAGTGTCTACAGAGCAAATTGAACAGGGATTCCTCGCATTTTCTCTTCTAAAAATGGTTGTCCCAAGCCCTCTATTTATAGAGGGGGGAGCCGCAGGTGTACCTGCGACAGCCACAGATGCACCTACGGCTGCCTGGGGAGCCCCGGGCTCCGCGGGTCCTGCCATCTCAAAGTACGTGCACGCGTGTAATATGTTGTCTGCTTGAACTTTCAGAACTTCAATCTGGGCATTCGATCGAGGTGCATAAGACCTTTTACATCATGTTGTTGTCGAGAGCTACACAATGACATGGGATAAAAGGTTGTACGAAGTCAGAAAGATGGTACCTTGCCCAGGTCTTCAAGCTTCAAATTCTATCCGGTGTGCTGTCTTGTGTAGTTGTCACTCGGGATTGGAGCCATTGGTTCTTGTAGGAAATTTTTGTGTATAATGTATGTTGAGTTGTTTGTTGAGACAGCGCGATGGAGGATCGAGGTGGCAAAATGATGATTTTGCCCCTCACCGGGGTTATCTCCGGTTCTTGGCCTGATTTAGCAGTCGTTGCTCAGGGTTATCTCTGAGATTGGGCTGCTACAAGTGTTGAGCATCCTCAGGGTTGTCTCTGAGGTGTGTCTGACCTCCCGGGGTCATCTCTGGGTTTTGGGGCTGAGTGCCTCGGGGCTATGTAATAACCCAATATTTTCTATAAAAATTAAATCATAAATTTTGCGTATAATTTTTTTTTTATTTCAAGGATAAGGATTTGTACAAGATAATGTGTATATGTAATTATGTAAGAAATAAAAATATATTTATTATATAAATGTTTGCAAATAGTTTTATTTTAGAATTATTAATTATTATAAAGCATATTCTTATAATAATTAGTTTTATAGTAGAAATGTTTTTATTAATTATTTTCCATGAAAATATAATTATTTAAATAATATATGAAATGATTTTTAGAATTATTATAATAATTATTTATTTTATTATATGAATTTATGCAAGATTAATTAAGTTAATTATTTTAACTTAATTAATAATGTTATATATGAAGAATAAATCAGATATGGAATCCAAACCCTAATTTTGGATTTTTATCAATGGATAAGAATAATAATATAATAATATTATATTTTGATTTTTCAGTGCTATAATTATGTACTGTATATTTGTACACTGATAATGATTGGTCAATTATGGAGTATTATGATAAAACCCTAATTTTTACTGACAAACACTAATTTCGAAGTCACATGAGACTTTAAAATCTGTTAAGAAACTATGTTATGTGGTGTATGATGTGTATTATAAATATTGGATGCTATTAGGAAAACCCTAATTATAGGAGATATTAATTGTAAATTAAAACCCTAATTTCGTAAATTAGAAACTTTAAATCAATAATTAACTTATTGATAAATGAAAACCCTAATTTAAAACTCAGGATGAGTTCGACCCTGTTATATAACTGTGTTATATGGTGCATGCATGTTATGTATTATATGATTTTTTGATTAATTAGGTATACCCTAATTAATATTTAGAAATATTAATTTCTAGAAACCCTAATATTTATTTTATAAACCCTAATTTATTTAAATTATAAACCCTAATTGTTGATTTAGAAAGCTTAATACTAATTAGTGTATCTTAAACCTAATTAGTAAGGTGTTAAGTAATTAAAAACCTAATTAATTAAGAAACCTTAATTTTATATTTTAGAAACTAAAATTTAATATTTTATTTTATTTTTACAAACCCTAAATTGGAAATTCTAAGAAATTATTTTTAAACCCTAAAATGGTCCAAACCCTAACCTTAAGGGTTTGCCAAGATTACAATTTTGCCATTTAAATGATTTACCAAATGAGAAAAATGCCCCTTTTGTATTATTAGAGCTATATTTGTAGGTTTTGACAATAGGGGAAGTTGGTGACCAAATCCAACAACCCCATGTGCTCTATATTGACAAATCTCAGCAACAAGACACATAACCTCTGCCAATGCATGCATCTAAGACATATATTTATAGTCCAAGAGAGAGAAAAGTATGTATTATGGCCCATTTGCTCAAATTATTATCAACCAAGGCTCTCTCTCTCAAAACTCACGAACTTATATAGTAAAATCAGTCACAAAACAAGCCCCACGATTTCCCTTAACAGATCATAAGGCTAGAATCAAGAATTGAGGCATAAAGGTATAAAATCCAAAGTCAAAATTTTGATCTTGTATGCTATGATAGATTTGTTGTTTTTATGTTTAAACATGTCATATGTTGTGTTAATCCATGATCTGGGTTGATACATAGGTGATCCATAACATCTAGATACTCGAAATAAGAGTTTTCAAAAAAATATGGGAAAAATTATTTTTGTGGTCTGACAATGAATGTCAGACCCTGTAGATCGCAGTCTATTAAGTGTTTTTGTTGTTTAAAAGTTTTTAGTTGTAGTCTGGTATAAGCTTTCTCATCTGGTACAAGTATTAAAGTCAGATCATGAACCGATTGGAAGTTATTCAAGGTCAAAACCCGTTGACCGGGCATGACCGGCTAAATTCTGGGTAACCCAGAAACTTAGTATCCAGCGTCTGACAATATGTTTGCAAGCCTTGATCTGTCAGTCTGTTATGTGTTTTGATGTTTTTGTTTTAACCGGTTTATAGTATGTTATGTGTTCTTCAGTTTCATGTTACTATATCACTTTGATAAACAACATACTAACATAAATCAATGGTCAAAGTAGCCTTCTCGAACTGATTTTTAAGTTTCTAGAATTTTCAGAAACGGGAAGAACATTCCTTTTGTCAGGCTTTGACCGAATAATAACTTATTAATGTGTTGTTGTTGGACTGGTCTGTTATTGATTTTATGTTCTATGACATGAGTACTATCGATTTAAATATTTAGACCACATGAATAATGACTAGAACTGGGTGAGAATCGAGCCACAAAGTAGGCAGTCGAAGCTGTCTGGGTTTCTGGGTAACCTAGAAAGCCCAGAAGCTTCTGACAGCTACTTTGGCGCTTTGAATCTTGCTGATAAGTTATGTTATGAACTAATTTATTGTTGATACTTGTAGTGTTACAGAAACACTACAAGTTCGAAGTTCAAGAAAGCTCAGAAACACTTTGTGCTGGAAATAGCAGGCGGTCAAACTTAACCCCTTGGTCTCTGGCTGTCAGTGTTCTTGAGCCCCAAGAACACCTACAGTGACAGAAAGCGTCGCTAAAGGCTACAGCGACGGTTTTAATTATTTTTATTTTCTGATTTTTCGAAAATTGATTAAAAAAAATGGAAAATAAATTCTAAAAATTATAAAAATGGTTTTAAAAATTGTTTTAAATTATGAAAAATAACTTTTAATTATTTGGGACATTTTTCATTAATATTTATAATTATTTGAATATTAATGATATTTAATTTATTTAATTAGTATATTAAATAAATTAGAGAAAAATAATTTTAATATTATAAAAATTATTTTAAAGTAATTTAAGTTATTTTTGATAACTTTTAATATTTTGTGATGAATTTCATTAATTAATTAATATTAATAGTAATTAAATTTATTTATTTAATATATTAAATAAATTATGGAAAATAGAATTAATGATTTTAAATTATAGAAAAATGATTTAAAGGTTATTTAATTTATAAAACATAACTTTTGATATTTTGTCATGAAAATATTAATATTTTAATATTAATTATATTAGATTTATTTAATAATTATATTAAATAAATTAGTTTAAAAATGATTTTAATATTAGAAAAATCATTTTAAATGAAAATAAATAGTTTAAAATTATTTTAAGTTATAAAATATAACTTTCAATATTTAAAGTTAAATTTCATTAATTAATTATTATTAATGATATTAAAGTTATTTAATAATTATATTAAATAATTTAGTTTAAAAATGATTTTTAATATTATAATAATTATTTTAAATAAAAATAAAGTGTTTAAAGGTATTTTAAGTTATAAAACATAACTTTTAATATTTAGAGAACAATTTCATTAATAATTTAATATTAATGATTATTAAGTTATTATTAATGATATTAAATTTATTTAATAATTATATTAAATAAATAGTTTATAAATGGTTTTATTAATTTAAAAATCATGTAAAAGTGATATAAATGAATTAAAAATATTTTAAGTTATACTTAATGACTTTTAATATTTTGATAAATAAAACATTAATACCTTAATATTAATGATAATTATTTAAAAATGATTTTAAATGTTGTAAAAATCATTTAAGGGTAATATTAATACTTTAAAAATATTTTGAGTTATTATAAATAACTTTAAAATTTTGGAAATAATTTCATTAATAGTTTAATATTAATTAGATATTAATGATAATAGGATTATTTAGTATTTAAATCATTTAATAATGATTCCGAGGTTTGAAAATTCATGTTAAATAATATTAAATGTTTAAAAACTATTATAAGTCATTTAAAAATAATATGACTGATATTAAGTTACAGGACAGAGTCTTAGACTCGATAATTACCCGATAAAGTTGTTGGTACACTGACATATTTCAGAAATTGATCTGGACTTAGATAATGTGATTTAGATAACTGATTATTTTTGATTCAATGGTTGTTAACCTATGTGCCAATGTGATAAGGGAATGTGCTGACTGCAATAAGCAGTATTATATGATATGATATGTTATTCTAATCAGACAAATGATCTATTTAATGATAGGGCTTGATAGAAAAGATAAATCTAAGTTGTGTAAGCGGCAGACAAGACAAGTATCTAACTCTTTGCATTTACTTTATGCAACGGACATACGTAAGATAATATCTGAATTGTTCATTTCAATTGTTCAAATATTTCAACCTTTGTATATACTTATGCAATGATTCTGTATAAGTAAGTTATTAAACTATAATTGTTGTACAAGTTCCTTTATTCTGTTATTATTGATCAAATTATATATTCTGATCGTTAATTTCTAAAACATGGTTATACAAGTGTCCCCACTTGGATAATCATTATATTTTATCACATGTTGATACATACTTATCGGTGTTCAGTATGTATAAGTTGAATTAAAAGTCGTCTAAGCTATTTGATCCAGCTAGACATATATTTAAAGTTGTTGTTGAACAAGATAAAACTTTATCCAACTAAATTATTTTGGTTTGGATTCAAGACTAGTATGAACATCCCAAATATGGGAAACTTTTATGCGCCTAAGGCGGGAATGCTGAATGAAAATATCGTCCTTTAATGTAGTATTAATCAATACAGGGCATAATGGGCTGATCACCCCCCATGCCCGTAAGTAATGACGGTTTACAGATGAAGTTCTGTTTAACCTTTTCGAAAATAGAAAATAATGTTCATAGTTTGTCAACTGATCCTCATTTATAGTCAGTACGTAGTTTCAAAAATTTGAAATCGAAATGATATGTTATTTATTATCGGTTCAGTTTACTTTACAACTGTTGATTCGTTGTAGAAGTATCGTTCAAAGAAAATATTTAATTCGTTCAGCTAACTATTATTGTTGCTATTACTTGCTGGGCACTCAAATGCTCATCCTTGCTTAAATTTAAATATTTTCAGCTAAAGGTGAACAACCTGGAGGCTCTTCTAAGAACAAAGGAAAAGGGAAGGTTGCTGAATGATTGATGAGGCTATCTTTTGTAATAACTAGACTTTATTAGGGTAATGATGATATATATTAATTATCATGTAATAAAACGAATGTTTGAAGGTTTCGTACTTGGGATTGAAAACTCTGATAATATGTAAATTAAATTTGATAATCTAGATTATCGTTATTATTATTAGTATTATTCCGCTCATAGAAATGGTATCGTGAAGCACTGAGTTCGGGTTTCAAGTACCCGAGTTTGGGGTCGTCACAGGCTATCACCGAGTGTTGAAGCTGATTGTTGGGATTTGAAACAAGCATTTTCGGAGTTATCTCCGGAACAGAAAATACGCTCCTCGGGGTTATCTCCGAGGTTGGATTTGAAACTCCCGGGGTTGTCTCCAGGACTGGAAATGAATATCTCGAGGTTGTCTCTGAGATGGAAAACTTCTCCGGTGTTATCTCCAAAAATGGAACTGTATTCCTCGAGATTGTCTCCGAGGTTGAAACTGAGTATCCCGGGGTTGTCTCTGGGACTGCAACTGTGTATCTCGGGGTTGTTTCTGAGATGGAAAATTGAGTATCTAGGGGTTTTTTCTAGGACTATGCTGATTTGACTTCCAGGGTTATCTCTGGAAGACGATTTTGCCCTCTTACAAGGTTAGTAACAGTAATATAAAATTTTGAGTGTCTACAGATGCCCCTCTTTATCATATTCATGCATTGTAACGACATGGATAGGATAAAGAAAACTAGACACCTGAAATGTGACAAGATATTTTTGATGCAATGTACTGCAACATAATGCAAATGTATATAATTTGTGGTTTGTTGGACCGTTTTCCAACGGGATGTGACAATCGTTTGCTCCCATAACTTGTGATGGGGACTGGAGTTATCACAGATATCCCTGATGAACTGCTTGGATGTGTGCTCCAAAGTTCTCAGGAACTTCCATGATGTTGACATTGGGGTTATCACCAAAGTCCTTAATCCTTGATGCAGACTTCCCATTAAGGATGTACCTCTCATGTACGAGAGACCTTTGGGGATGTATTCTGTATGTTGAAGATGTGTATAACATATTCCATTATCGGTCCTCCTTGATGGGGATGTTCTTCCCTGGTTTGTATCGCCAGGTCTTTCCAGTGTTCTATTGGAGTTACTACCAACAGTTTGTGCTTGTCAGGGTTGGCCGACCCTCACTGAAATGTACATCAACTGATGAAATCCCTGTTGCAGATAATGTCAAGCCTGCTTAACCTTCGTTGACCTGTGCATCAACGACCGAAATCATCAGATGGCTTCCGATGCTTTGATGGGTTTACTTGCCATCGGCTGAGTGTTGTCAAGGTTGCTTGACCTTCGTCGACATGTGCATCAACGGCTGAATTGTATGAAGTTCCCACTGGGGGGAAAGTGTTTTTGAGTTGCGGCCCCAAACTGATGGCATCGGACCTTCGTGAGGTATTGCCGGATGTAGTTTGCAACAGTTGTGATCATTGGCATAGTAAGCTTGTGTCCGGGTGAATACCAATGAATGCCATGTAGACCTGTTGTTTGGTCCATGAAAACCAGGATTTCAGGCTTTTCAGCTCAATCGTGTAGCATTCTTTTTCTTAATTTAGCTTTTTCAACTTGTAAGATCTCCTTTGTAACTTGAATTGGACTGAGTCGGAGGGGTAGGCCCCACCCAAGGGAGCCGTAGGTACACCTACGGCCAATCGTGAGTGGTTTTAAGTTGCCTGTTGCTTTCACAAGTCATTTTCAAACTGCACCACACAGAGAATCCGAGAGCTCTTCTTCAGATCTGTTGAGTTCGGGCGTCTTTCTGCAAAATTTGTCACTGTACAAGTGTTCTACCCTGACCTGGTAACGTATGCATGTCTTCTTTTCCAGTTTTTATCTGTTGGAAAATGACTTATCATATGAAATGCGTCTAAACACATAGTAGTGAATATGCATGCTCATATGTCTTGATAAAAAATATTCAACATAGTAAATGTTAGTATTAAATTATGATGAACATAATGATGTGAAAAAATTTAACTTTTAAAACAGTCAAAAAGGTACCTTTTCTGCTATTTCTTATCCTATTTGAGGACAAATGAGCAAAGGTAGTAAAGCAAAGTAATACTGGTAATTAGGCTATCTTTATGGATTGTGACTTTGACATGTGTCGATGTCGAGATTTTTACTTGTCCCTTTTCTAGTCTTGTTCTTTTGTGTTCTTATTTTAGGTGAGATTTATTTGTAAAAACAAGTGAAAAAGGTCTGACCTGTGTAATGTCGACGATGGACTGTTAAGAGTCGCTAGTTGGTTTTTTAACTGGTTATACCAACATAACAGAGAAAAGGTTTTCACATTGACCTAGTGATGTGACACTGCTAAACGGGCCTGTGAAACTGAGATTCATTAGGGTCCGGGGACTTGCTTATGCGGTGGGAAGGTGTTAGGCACCCCCCCGACATCCGTGTTGCCACGGTGACCGCCATTTTTTTAGAAACTGTTATATAAATGTGTGTGTGTGTGTGTGTGGGTCAATGTTCTATTATTTAGAAGTAGTGCTATGCCTCGTTTGCACCTATATACAAAAGGTTTGAATTTGTGCAAAATTCAGTTTTAAACAAGATATAGCAGTGATGTTTTGTAAAAAGAGATTTTTCAAACCCTGTGCTCAATAGTAATTAAGGCCTTTGATACTTCTATTTTATTAAACGTTCGGCTTGATTGTTTTTATTTTTTAGATGCGAAGCATCTTCGAGAAAATAATGTACAAAACAGTTCCGAACTCCTCGTGGGCATGAAAATCATTTGAGGAAATACAAACAACGTGAATAAATTTACAAGCTACTTATAGCTGAAAATGTCCATCACGGGAACCGAATCTAGATTCACTAAACTGAATATGTGACCACATGATTCTTAGGCTCACATGATGCCGCAATTGATATGAACGCAGTAAGCAGTTATATATATAAAAGCTGTAAATATATATATATATATACAGATATGATCAACCACCACGAAGCACCTCCATTGGGGATCCGAAATGTAAATATATAAAAGCGATATATATATATATATATATATATATATATATATATATATATATATATATATATATATATATATGGACATGATCAACCGCCACGAAGCACCTGCATGGGGGATCAGAAAAGTAAATAAAGTTGTAAAAGCGATCAACCGCCACAGAGGAAACACCAGGAGGGACAAAATGTACAGAAAGCAATAAAAAGGGTCAACCGCCACGAAGTAAACTCTAGGTGGGATGAAATGTATATATATATATATATATATATATATATATATATATATATATATATATATATATATATATATATGAACTGTTGTCGGACTCTGTTCGATGAGCCTAAATTTTATATCCGGTGCTTTTACATGCTTATATATATATATATATATATATATATACAAACTGAAATGAAACTACGGACTGAAGTCCGGGCACACACACGCAACACGACTCTCAACATGAAGAATAGTGTATGCAAAGATGAAGAGAAAGGCTTTAAAGTGTGTAAGAAGGCTTACAGTGGGCTGCCAAAGAAGACTTCTATAGCTTTAAGTGGATGAACACTCGGCTCCCGCCGGTAAAAAGTAGCTATATATGAGCTTACAAGTGTTTAAAATGAGAAAACACTCAGTTTAGGGTGTGTACAGAGCAAGTTGGACAGGGCTTTCTCATCTTTTTTCTCTTCAAAATGGCTACCCCAAGCCCTCTATTTTAGAGGGGGGAGCCGTAGGTGTACCTGTAGCTAGCCGCAGGTGTACCCGCGGCTGCTTGGGGTGCCCCGGGCTTTGCGGGTTCCGTCATCTAGAAGTACGTACACGCATGCAACGTTATGTCTGCTCGAACTTTTAGAATTTTAATCCGGGCATCCGACTAAGGTGTGTATGAACCTATTTTGGACCGCCGTTGTCGAGAGTTACGCAATGACATGGGATTAGAGGTTGTACGAAGTCAAGAAGATGGGACCATGCCCTCCGGTCTTCAAGCTTCAAATTCTATCCATGACCCTGCGTAATAGTCACTTGGGATTGGACTTCCTTGGTTTTTGTGGGACATTACTATGTAGAAATGTATGTATGAGATGTTGAGATGACGCGATGTGGCGTCATGGTGGCAAGATGATGACTTTGCCCCTCACCGGTGTTATCTTCAGTTTGAGCTGATAAAGTAGACGTTGCTCAAGGTTATCTCTGAGATTGGACTACTGCAAGTGTTGAAGGTCCTCAGTGTCATCTCTGAGGTGTGCCTATCTTCTCGGGGTCATCTCCGAGTCTTGTACTGAGTGCCTCGGTGTGAGTGTCGAGTGTTCTGAAGCTGCTTGCATGGCTTTAAAACAAGCATTTCTGGGGTTATCTCCGGAACTACAACTGCATTCCTTGGGGTTATCTCCAAGGTTAGCGCTACTATTCCCGGTGTCGGGACTGAGACTGAATATCTTGGGGTTATCTCCGGGATAAATCGTTCTTCTCTGGTGGAATTTTTGGTATTGGAACTGCAGGCCTTGGGGTTATCTCCGAGGTTAGAATTGATACTCCCGGTGTGTGTTCCGGGGTTGAGACTGAGCTTCCGATAGTATCCAGACTGGATATGAGTTGTCTTCCAGGGTTATTTCTGAAAGACGAATCTGTCCTCCTACAATGTCAGTAACATGTGTGTAGAAATTTTCGAGTGTCTACAGGTGCCCCTCTTTATCATATTCATGTAATGCAATGACATGGATAGGATAAAGAATCCTAGACACTTGAAATGCAACAAGGTAAATATGATGCTATGTGTAGCAACATGATCCAAGTGTATGATGCATATGTATGATTCATATATTTTGTTTTCCCACATACTAGGGATGATTGCCGGCTCCCTGTTGCTTTAACCGGGGATGGTAATAAATAAACAGCCTGATGAACTGTCATAGACGTGTGATCCACAGCTAACACGAATATCTATGATTGTTGACATTGGGGTTATCACCAAAGTCCTGAATCCTTGATGAAGACTTTATTCTGAAGAGGTGCCTCTTATGTACAAGAGATCTGTGGGGATAAAGCTCTTGTCTGCTTGAGGATGTGTATAACATATTCCATCATCGATCCTCCTCAATGATGTTGATCCCCCTGGTTTGTATTGCCAGGACATATCAATGTTTTGTTGGATTTATTGCCAACAGTATGTGTTGTCAGGGCTGCCTGACCTTCGTTGACGTGTGAACCAACGGATGACTTCCCTGCTGGGGATAGATGCCAAGGCTGCTTGACCTTTGTTGATGTATGTATCAACAGATGCAATCATCGGATGGCTTCTGATGTGTCGTTGGGTTTACCTGCCAACGACTGAACTGACGTCAAGGCTGCTTGACCTTCATTAACAGGTGTATCAACGGACAATATGCATTGTAACCCCCACTGGGGATTTGCTTGTGGATAGATGACCATGCGAGGTAACCCCTGTCGGGGATCCAATTTGAAAGGTTTAGGGTGACGACCCTGAATTGACGGCATTGGACCTCTGTGCGGTATTGCCGAATGTGATCTACAAATACTGGAATCATCAGTATAGTATATCCTGTGTTTAGGCGAATACCAATGAATGATATGAAAGCCACAGTCGGGCCAAGAAAAACCAGGATTTCAGGCTATCCTGCTTAATCGCGTAGCATTTTTATCCCTGATTTGGCCTTTTCAGCTTGTGAAAACTCCTTTGCATCTCGAATTGGACTGAGCTAGAGGGGTGGGCCCCACGTAGGGGTGCCATAGGTACACCTGCAGTAGCCACAGGTGGACCTGCGGCCAGCCGTGGATGGCTATTAATGGGCTAGTTTGCTTTTGCAAGTCATTTTACGTTGCATCGCACAGGAAATCCGAGAGCTCTTCTTAAGATCTGCTGAGTTAGGACGTCTTTCTGCAAATTTTATCACCGTACGAGTGTTCTACACTGTCCTGGTAATATATGCATGTTTTCTTTTCCAATTTTTATCCGTTGGAAAATAACTTATCACATGAAATGCATCTAAACACATAGTAGTGAATATGCATGCTCAAATGACTTGATAAAAAATATTCAACATAGTAAATATTAGTATTAAACCATGCTGAAAATCATGATGTGAAAAAATTTAACTTTTGAAACAATCAAATTGGCACCTTTTTTCTGCTATTTCCTATCCTATTTGAGGACAAATAAGCAAAGGTGGTGAAACAAAGTAATCCTGGTAATTAAGCTACCCTTATGGATTGATGACTTTGACATTTAAATGCATATAGTACGTATATGACTGTGGATAGGTGTGCTACTGAATGGCCACGTAGTCATGCCTATGTGCATGTGGATAGTCCTATTTATAGAGGAGACAATGACAAAATTTTTCCAAAATATAGGCATTGGTGAATCATGCATTTTTAACTCTGCAGTAGATGTATGTTAAAGTAATGCATGCATGTAGTCATAAAATGCATTTTAAAAAGAAAGCTCCAGGTTTCAGAATTACCACACCCTTTCTGAGGTGATTTGGAGACTTTTGTCTAGATATTATGCATCCAGATCAGCCAAGTAGTTCCTGCAGGACCACTTCTGGTGTACGGAGGAGGGCTTCTAAAGTGCCTCGACCCCGTTTTGTTAGATAGCCTCGTCGTCTAGTGGAGGCAGTTATACGTCCAGTTCGGGTTGATGTGCCGAATGTCGAGAATGAGGAGGAGGATGTTCCGGTTGTGGACCCCGCTCCTGCTATACATGTTCCCCATAGGGACCTCCCGAGTATTCAGGTGGCAAACCCAGAGCTTCTAGGTGATTTAAGTCGACATCCCTCGATGTATTTGCACGCCAATGAGGTATAAAGTTAGATCTTAATCTTCCTTCTTTCCTATTGATGAGGAGTAAAGGATTTTGACATCAATCTACATTTTATGTAGGTTCCCAGGTTTACACAGCCTCGAGGGAACTGGTTCAGTATTCACTCCATGTACCAGGCTCTGCATCCTGACTATAGAGCGATTGTGCATGACTAGGAATTTGGGGCATTCTATTCCATCCTTCCCCGCCGCTGTTCCTGGGGTTACCTCAGGGCATTGTCTGAGCGCTGGTTTCACCAGGCTCAGTCACTCCATTTGCTGGACTGTGAGGTGATGATGACGCCGATGGATTAGCAGTTTATCATAGGTATGGAGTTTGGAGGGGCGCCAGTGCCTTGCATGGCAGATGTTACCTCGACTACCGTTAGATCCTTGTTAGGAGTTCCGGCAGAGGCGCTGAAGGGCAGGACTGTCCGTACGGGTCCTTTGAGCATAGATGCTATGAGTGGACTGTTGAGTGAGCCCATACTGGTTGATGTCACAGTCAGGGATCGCATTCTTCAGCAATTGTTTCTGATGATCATTAGGGGCTACTTCATAGCAGATAACTCTTCTATGGTGTCGTTCGCTTTGATCAGCGCCACCTGACATATGGACCGTATTGGAGAGTATGATTGGGGTTCCTATACTTTTGCGTACTTCCTCAGGGGTATGCACATGCGCTCGCAGGGCTTGACCAAGGTTTGGTTAGGATTTTACCCATTTCTGCTGGTAAGTATTTCTCTTGTCATTTACCATGTACAGGTTAAGAGTGTTAACTGATAGCAGATGTTTGCCTTTATGTTGGCAGTTTTGGGCCTATGAGAGGCTCCCATGCTTATGTCCTGTGAGTGTTTTAGGATTGGATACCTATCCACGAGGATGACGATGGCATCATTCCATACTGGCGGAGGTCCCTGTAGCTGAGGGTTTCACTCATTATCGCCTACAGCTAGAGTTATTGACAGCTGATGTCATCACATGGATTCCCTACTCTGGGGAGCACTTGGCCATTGGATTTGAGGATGGGCACCCGACTGGTGTCGAGTACGTGATTTCCACCCGTAGGATTCCTCTCTTTACTGATGGAGGATGGGAGCTCTATGTAGGAGAGCGCGCTATTAGGAGCACTACAGGAGAGATCCGCATACCGATCTTGCCTCCTGCCAGGTGTTATTGGCCTGTGTCGCAGTCCCCCGTCATTGATATCCCATTGTTGGGTGTTGACGATTTTGCATTGTCGGAGGGTCCTTGCATTCAGGATGTATTCCAGCATTGGTGGATCCCACGTACCATTGGAGCCCAGACCCGCGCCACTCAATTCATGGGGGACATGGTTCCAAGATCCGTGATGATGACAGATTGGCTAGCCTATGTCTGAGATCCAACTCATGTGACACTGATTGACAGCTTGACCCAGTGACTAGACCGAGCACATTTCTTTATCCGACATTTGGGCAGAGATCCGGTAGAGGAAGATTCGTTTGATCCTTCCAGCTTAGGCACTGGCCCCGCCGATAACCCATTTGATTTTGCCAGTGTAGATCCTCCTTTATATAGGCCTGACATCCCTGTTGATAGAGATCCAGTGACTCAGGTGGAGTTACATTAGGTGGACATGATTGATGATGTAGATATTGACACCATTGTCTTCTTCTAATGTGTATTCTCGTTATCTCTTTTGAAAGGCCTCTTGTTAGATATTGGGTGGTTGTGCCCCATTCTCGCTATATCTTTTGATAGGCCTCTATTAGTAGTAGGGCGTCTGTACCCCATTTCCCTGTATTTTTAGCTGTACAGAGATGATGTATATAGATGATGATGTATTTAGGAATGTATGTACTATCTTTTATTCCTTGCATCATATTGCCAACTATTATCTGTTATGCATGTATCATGTTATGCATATGTATGTATGTCCAGAGATATTCAGTATTGACCCTTGGATGGTATTATGATACGGCCCACACAGATGTCTTCTTCGACAGTCAGCCGCATAGATCACACCCCACCAGTATTGGTAGCATATCGTCTGAGATATTGGTATGATAGTATGTCACCCCTAGATAGGGTGACCGTAGATCAGCTATTGCAAGATACCATAACCCTCTTAATGTTTCAGGTTCCCACAGGATTTGTAGAGGACATGCTGGAGCACTGGGGACCGGAGAGGTAGGTTTTCCGGCTTGGGACCCAGAAGTTGACTCCGACTTTGGAGGAGTATGCACGTTTGATGATGCTACCACTTGACAGACCTTGTGTACATATGGCAATTGGTGACATGAGCCGGTAGTTCATGACTCTCACTGGGCTGAGGCAGATAGTTGTGCAGGATGAGATCACATCCGACCACGTGATATCCCAGCATTTTCTGATTGACAGATTTGGCTATGAAGACAGCTATGCTCGACATTCTGGGGATTTCACCATACCAGAGGATCAGTGGCATTTGGCCAGAGTAGATGTATTGCTGCTGTGCATATTATCATACATGTACATGCCACGATACATGGATGAGTTGGACATCGGTGTTATTATGGTAGTGAGAGCTCTCAGGGAGGGTCATGGTGACGCCCCCAAAAATAGGTATACATCACCCATCTTGGGTCGCCAGATATATGGTACAGAATTCAAATACAACTTACTAATACAACTGTCGTGTACAATACGACAAAATATAAACTGTGAGTTTGAATACAAATATTGTCTTCTAGAGAGTATCCATACTCAAAAGGAGTTCTCATTATAATTATTATCACACTATTACATAGAATAGTGAGGACTACTAATACTATCATCTGGTCCATCACTCCGTTCCCCGACTCGTCCCAGCTATATTCTCATTTCCTGAAGAGAATAGTGAAAGAAAGGGTGAGCTCAACTAGCCCAGTAAGAAATATTATGACTAAGATAATACAGAACAAATTATCATAAGCCTTCAACAATGTTAAATTGATAAAATATAACGAACATCAAGTTTAACTGCAGCGGAACAAGCAATCCATTAAAAGAGTCAAGCAAAAAATAAAATCTACTATCTTCTATGATTTAAAAGGTTTTTCAACACTGTTATCGCTGAGACTCAGCTTAATAAAATAATCCACATCATCGAATCACCCCTGCACTATGACCAAGGATATTCGTGTATTCATTAATGGTCATGATCATGCCAACAACTGTCCATCAATGCACTACGGGCCAATGAGAACTTTTTACCACATCATTTATAACATTACGGTCATGATTATACCGAATAATCCCTGGTCATAATCATACCAAGCCCATCTATGCACTACAGGCCACAGATAACTTTCAACATTTTATAAACATGAGGATGATGACAATGATATAAGAATTCAATAAAACAAGTTCAAGAATTAATTTATCCAAGAATTAACAACGTCCAAATTGTCAACATGATACTGCTTTGTGGAGTAAAATTCAAGAATACTTAGAAGAATATTTTTATGAAAAGATACTAGATGAAACACAATTATCAAGGATATTTCACAAATTTCATGGAGTATAGAAGTCAAAACTTAACCAACTGAGTATAATAAAGAATGGAATAACAAAAGAAATCACCATGCATGCGATAGACCGCACAGACAGGTTATTCCAACAGAATAATAAATAATGGAACTAGGTCCGGCGTAAAACGCACAGACAGGATATTCCAACAGAATAATAATAAAGACGGAACCAGGTCTGGTGTAAAACACACAGACAGGATGTTCCAACAGAATAATAATAAAAACTGAACCAGGCCCGGTGTAAAACACACAGACAGGATGTTCCAACAGAATAACAGAAGAATGTCACCAAGTATAGGGTAGACCGCGTATACAGGTTATTCCAACAGAATAATAAGAAATGAAACAACAACAATTCTCTTCATGAATAAGAAAGAATAACACCCCTTACCATTTTAAAGAAGAACTGAAATAAGGAAGTAGTTAAGTAGCAGAATACTTTTCTTCTCTCTCTCTATAGTTTCTCTCTATAGTTTCTCTCTCTAGAGTTTAGTGAATTCGTAAGAAATAATGAAGGAATGAGCTGCTATTTATAGAAAAATGAAATGCATAGTAACTAATCCATGAACGGTCCAGATTGATTACTTTAATTTGACGATCCATATTTAAAGAAAAATATTTTAAATAAAATATAATATATTCTATTTATAGAATAACTTTAATAAAGTATTCTGTTTTATATAAAAAGATGTTTCTGTTTTATTACGTTAATAATACGAATAAAACAAAACTTCATTATCGCTAAATAATTCATATTATTAACTGACAATAATTGAATCAAACTGAGTGACTTCTCATATAAGCATTAATAATCAATACCGTGTGCTACTATTCAACCACACGTATTACTGTACTTTTACTACCGAGTAGTTCAACAGTATCAATGGTAAAACTTCCGCCGTTATTTTTAATAAAATATTTTTATCGTTTTCTCAATCCGACAATAATTCCGTTGTGGGGTCCACCAATGATTGTGTCGTTGTACGAGTATTCTCTGTTAAAATGAATATTCTCCGACCAATCGAATATTATATAACAACTTGCGTACTTTGCAAAATTTATAAATATTACCCACAACTATAACATTATATCAAATTAACTCCATAATATTCAAAAATGATATTTATAGAAAATTTATCTTTATTTATAAAAGTTGGGGTCTTACAACCTCCCCTTCTTGTAAGACCCCAACTTATTAATAAATAAAATTAAATTTCCTCTATTTATTATTCTGAAATAGAAAGGGTTGATTTGATTAATGTGGTTAGTTATGGTTAAAATAAGCAAATATTTCAAATAAG
The DNA here is from genome assembly GCA_016801055.1 of Panax notoginseng. Lineage (NCBI taxonomy): Eukaryota > Viridiplantae > Streptophyta > Magnoliopsida > Apiales > Araliaceae > Panax > Panax notoginseng. The sequence continues at coordinate 71,686,540 of CM029015.1, read as the reverse complement.
CAAGTGGTTATAAAATATTTATTTTTTGTCGGTGAATATTCGTGTGGTCGTGGAATATTATTTCTGTCGGGAAATATTCGTACGACGGCGCAGCTATTTGTGGGCCCCATAACGGAAAACGATGGGATGAAGATAACGACAAAAATTAAGTTTTTATAATTAACGGCGTAGTTATTACCGTTAACACTGTTGAAATATCCGGTGGTTAAAATACAGTAATACGCGTTATTGCACAGTAGCACACGGTATTGCACAGTATTTTTTAAATTATTGATTCTTACGTAAGAAGGCACTACTGAATAATTGTTACAGTAATTACTATTCAATATTTTATTTTATTGAATCAATAATTGCTGCGTTGATATTTTATATTATTATTGTTTTAATAATTGTTACTGCACAGTATTTTCCATTATCAGATCAATAATTCATATTATTTGAATAATATTATTAGATAACATTATTGGCAATGTCTAGAAAGTTCTGTCTAAGGAGAGGTTTGGTCATCTAATTGCGCGCCAGTAAGGAGAAATCCTTATTGGAAAGCCCCCTCTTTCCTAGGAACGGCCTGGTTGTCATAAATGTGATTCTGTAATATTATTTGTGAATAATTAATTATTGATTCATATGATAAAGAAATATTTATTTTATGTGAATATAAATGTTGGATATATTTTGTGGTTAAAAATGAAAGAGTTAATGTTGAGTTGTTTTATCAGTATTTTTGTCGGAATGGAGGTATTAAAAATCAATCAGGATTTTTGAGATATATTGAGGGGGTTATAATTTTTAATCCGACCGTTGGATCGTCGTGATTTTTGGATATGTTATACATATATAAGTTGAGTATATGTCTATAAATTTTGAACCGTTAAAAATGAACGTATGATTTGTTATGAATTTTATGAGATGACTGGTTCAGAAATTGTTAAATTTTTGGAGTTAATGATTTTGGTAGAAAATTATAGAATTGGTGGGCCCCACTCTTGGTTGGTGAAGAAATGTACTGAGATTTTTTTTCAAATATGGTGGGTAGGGATAGTAGCAGGTAAAGCCATCAGGTTACAGGTTAAGTCTGCTTCGGCGTGCTAACAATTTCCTATAAATAGAGGACTAAGTTAGAATTGAAAATCACACCAGAAACAAGTTTTCTCTCTTTCTCTCTCTATATTATGAAGCATATTTTGTGAGTATTTGATACTTTGAGAGTTGCTATTTAGTGCAAGTTTCCTTCGGCTTTGCATTCCGGTCAGAAATACTGCTCTTTTGAGGTAAGGGATAGTAAGGGATAGTAAAGGATTTTAAGGGTTATTATATTTTTTAGTTCGTAATTCTTCCGACCTTCAGAAAATTCTGAAAAACTTTGAAATGATATTTTGATGAGTTTTATTGATTGTGTCCAAAAATAGTGATTTTTGGATGTATAGATTAAGAGTTATGAATTTTACGGGGAAAGACTATTTTAAAAGTAACCGCTTATAATTCCTTGTGGTTAACTCCAAAATTGATGAAATTTTTATTGAAAGTATATCTATATAATATCAGTGTACTCTGTGAATTTCAGATTTTTTGGATAAAAGTACAATATATGATAAATGTCTAAATATTCGGCGGTTTTGGCCATATAAAAAATAGTAAATGAGTTTTAAAAATTCTGAGAAAAATATATGTTCAATATGGGACTATATTCTGCTAAATTCCAGAAAAGAAATATTTTTAGAACTGATTTGGTATTTTTCATGAAAATGGACTAGTTATGAGTAAATGAATTAAATATGTTATGTGAAGTAAGAAAATTAAAAAATAGGATTTTATGGCTTGAGAATCCTATATGAGGTATATGCATATTTTTTAATGAGGGTTTTTGGTTATTGGTGATAAAATCTTATGAGTTTGGCATTTTAGGATGATTAAATACATTATTTAGTAAAGTGTAAACAATTAAAATAAATTGTTTATAAGCTTAAGAAATATTATTCTTTTAATATCATTATACCGAAATATTGGTATGTATTTTATTGTAGAATTTTTACCTTTTTGTGTCGAGTTACTATTCACGAGTTACTATTCATGAGTTACTATTCACGAGTTACTATTCACGAAAAAATTGGTTTCTTTTTCTAACCAAATTATAGTTGATTTACGAATATTACTCTTGAGATTAAAACTATATGTTGATCATATTATTTTTATTATTATATATAACATTTTTATAACCCTAATGATGATATTTCTCTTTGACTAGAGTGTAAAGATGGGTAGATTTTTGGTATGATCATGACTATGAGTTCTCTTTGGCCAGTAGTGCAAAGTTGAATTGTTGATTGGTATGATCATGACCATTGAATTTATAAGTGAATATCTTTAGCTTAAGTGCAAAGGTGAATTGATCAATATGGTTATAATTATTGTTTATATAAATTCTGAAATGATTATATATTTCTTTGAGATATTAATATATTTGGCCTGTAGTGCAAATATGAACTGTTGATGAATATATTTGGCCGTTAGTGCAAATATGAACTGTTGAAGAATATCTTTGGCCTATATAGTGCAAAGATGAATTATTGATGAATATCTTTGGCCTGTAGTGCAAAGATGAATTCTTGATGAATATCTTTGGCCCGTAGTGTAAAGATGGCATGTTGTTGAATATCTTTGGCCAGTAGTGCAAAGATGAACAGATGTTGAGATGAACATGACCAACTGGTGATACAAATGAATATCTTTGGCCGTAGTGCAAAGATGAAGTTATTAGTATGATTATGAGCAGGAAATGTGATTTGGTGTAACCATGATCTTTGATGTTTCAGGTAAAGATAGGTGATGAAAATTATCTTCGTCCTGGATGAGAAGAGGAATTTAGAACTACAGTTATGATTATGAGTTATTCATATGATTGTGGACCAGAATTGTTGATTGATGTTACAGGGATAAAACATTGTTGGTGGATTTTTAACATGGAGAAGATAATAGACTTTATAGTTTATTTGACTCTTCTAATGGATTGCTCGTTCCGCTGCAACTATGGTTAAAATTTTTATCATCTAAATCTCTGATTTATTACTGATGAAGACTATTGATAATTTATTTATCTTTAGTCATGATATTCTTAATGGGCTAGTTGTGCTCACCCTTTTGTTTCACAATTCCTTTAAGGTAATAAGAGTGTAGCTGGGTCGAGCGGGGGTAACAGGGGAATAGAACGGTGGTCATCATTTAGTAGTTATATTTGGTGAATCATCTAGGGTGAAGCAAACCCAACGTTGGAAGGGTGTTTTGCCACTATCATACAAGATGTCTAATGACATACAACCTCGTGTCATCATAAGACAGGATTGTGCTCATCCACTTGCTGAGTATATTTACAAGCACTACCAATATAATCTTGGTGTTTGTTTGAAGTATAATTCTCAATTAGAGACAGTGGAGATAATGATAAGTCAAGAGAAGACTCACCATTGAGAAGAATATGATAGTAATCTTCTCATTTTTCTTTGGGGTATATTGGGTCAACCAATGATAATTCTGTGGCCATATGATATCTATCATAACCTAGATGCATTGCCTCCCATGTACGATGGTTTCCTTGAGCACTTCCCAAAGATTCTAGTTTCTAAAATAGTTTTTGACTATACCTTTATGTAAGATGTCATTGTGAGGTGCTGTCCACGGTTGGGACATGAGTCACATTTGGTATATATTTGTATCCAAACTCACAGCATATGTGCTGTTGTATTTTGCACGACATTTATTGTATTAAAGTTGTAGTTATTTTCTGTACCATGTATTTGGCGACTCAGAATGGGTTGGATGGAATGGACATGTTTTGGGGGCGTCACACTTCTTATAAAATTTCGCCCTCGAAATTAGGGTACATACCTGGTATGTCGAAGAGGTAAGGATACCTTGATTTCATTTCAGATTCTAACTCCCAAGTCATTTACTCAACATCGTGGTTTCTCCACAAAACTTTGACTTGAGGTATAACCTTGGAGCGTAGAATATGTTCCTTCTTATCCAAGATTTGAACATGAACTTCTTCATACGTCAAATCTTCTGCTATTTCGTCCGGTTCTAACTCAATAATGTGGTTCGGGTCTTCCACATATTTACGTAACATGGATTTGTGAAAAACGTTATGAACACGAGACATACTTGGCGGTAAAGCGAGTCTATAAGCCACAGTTCCTACTCGATCGAGGATTAAAAATGGACCGATGAATCGAGGATTGAGCTTTCCTCTCTTTCCAAATCTCGTAACTCATTTCCATGGAGCAACACGTAAGAACACATGATCTCCTATATCAAATTCCAAGTCCTTTCGATGAAGATCAGCATAACTCTTTTGTCGATCTTGTGAGGTTTTTATATGTTGTCGGATCGTTTGAATCTTTTCTGTAGTCATACGTACCAACTCCAGTCCCAACAACGTTGCTTCACCCACCTCATCCCAGCATACTGGAGAACGACATTTTCTTCCACACAATGCTTCGAATGGAGCCATGCCAATACTTGCTTGATAACTGTTGTTGTAGGAAAACTCCACCAATGGTAAGAACTTGTCCCAACTTCCCTTGAAGTCAAGGACACAGAGTCTTAATAAATCTTCTAGAGTTTGAATAGTCCTCTCTGATTGTCCGTCCGTCTGAGGATGATATGCCGAACTATATCGTAAATCCGTGCCCATAGCTTTTTGTAAACTAACCCAAAAACGTGAAGTGAATCTTGGGTTTCGATCAAAAATTATGGATACTGACATACCATGCAGTCTTACAATCTCGTTTATGTACATACGAGCAAGACGTTCAAGTGTATAAGTTTCTCGTATCGGTAAGAAATGACCAGAATTGGTCAATATATCAACAATGACCCAAATCGCATCTATACCTTGAGAAACCTTAGGAAGACCGGTAACGAAATCCATGGTAATGTGCTCCCACTTCCATTCTAGAATTTCAAGTGGTTGCAATGGACCTTTTGGTACTTGATGCTCCGCTTTGACTCGTTGACAAGTTAGACACCTTGAGATAAACAACGCTATTTCTCTCTTCATATTGCTCCACCAAAATGTATGACGAAGATCATGATATATCTTGGTACTTCCAGGATGGATTGCAAACGGTGTGTTGTGCGCCTCCATCATGATTTCATACTTTAAATCAGGGTCGTTAGGAACACAAAGTCTGGAGTTGACTCGAAGTATTCCTTCTTCATCAATTCTTGCTTCCGGCATAGCACCTTCTTGCACTTTCTTCCTCATACGCATCAGCTCCAGGTCTGTAGCTTGAGCAGCTTTAACTTTATCGATTAAAGTCGGTTCTACTCGTATATTCGCCATCATCACATGGGTCCCTGGAGTCTTTAACTCTATCTCCATCCTTTGCAAGTCACACAAAATGGGCCTTTGTGTTGACAATATCGCACTCATACTTGCATATGATCTTCTACTCAATGCGTCAGCTACCGCGTTCGCTTTTGCAGGATGGTATTGAATGGTATGATCATAATCTTTCAACAGTTCAAGCCAACGTCGTTGTCGCATGTTGAGTTCCTTTTGAGTGAAGAAATATTTGAGGCTTTTATGATCCGCAAAGATCTCCACCTTCTCCCCATACAAGTAATGCCTCCAAATTTTAAGTGCAAAGACAACAGCTGCCAACTCTAGATCATGAGTAGGATAATTCCTCTCATATTCCTTGAGTTGTCTTGATGCATAGGCTATGACTTTTCCATGTTGCATGAGAACGCTCGAAGCATCACTGTAGATGACAAATCCCTCCGAGCCAGATGGTATTGTTAGAATAGGTGCTGAAATGAGTCTCCTCTTGAGTTCTTGAAAACTCTTCTCACATTCTTCACTCCAACCGAACTTTGTATCTTTCCGAGTCAGCTGAGTTAATGGAGTAGCGATTCGAGAAAATCCTTCCACAAATCTCCGATAATAACCAGCTAAACCAAGAAAGCTACGTACTTCAGTCACTGATTTAGGTTGCTCCCAGCTTTGAATAGCTTCAATCTTTGCCGGGTCAACCGATATTCCACGACTTGATACTACGTGCCCAAGGAATGCTACCTCCTCCAGCCAGAACTCGCATTTCTTTAACTTGGCATAAAGCTTATATTCACGAAGCTTTTAGAGTACCAGCCTCAAGTGTTGCTCATGATCTTCACGGCTTTTGGAATAAATAAGGATGTCATCAATAAAGACGACCACAAAGTGATCCAAATATTCCTTGAATACCCGGTTTATCATATCCATGAAGGCAGCAGGAGCATTAGTCAATCCAAATGACATGACTAGGAATTCATAATGCCCGTACTGAGTTCTGAAAGCCGTCTTTGGAATATCCTCAGTTCTAACCTTCAGCTGATGATATCCAGAACGAAGATCGATCTTTAAAAAGAATTGTGCTCCTTGCAACTGGTCAAACAGGTCATCAATACGTGGCAATGGGTACCTATTTTTGATGGTGACATGATTCAACTCCCGATAATCAATACAAAGTCGCATACTTCCATCTTTCTTCTTTACGAATAGCACAGGAGCACCCCAAGGAGAAGTACTAGAACGAATAAAGCCAATGTCTAACAATTCCTGCAGTTGGATCTTTAACTCCTGAAGTTCAATAGGAGCCATTCGATATGGGGCTTTGGAAATGGGTTTTGTACCGGGTTCAAGGTCGATACAAAATTCAATTTCACGTTCTAGGGGGTAGGCCAGGAAGTTCTTCAGGGAATACGTCAGGGAATTTATTAACAATAGAAATATCATTCAAAACTGACGTATTTTTGTTTAGATCCGTGACATGAGCTGAGAAAGCTTGACATCCGTTTTTCAATAAACGAATAGCTTTATGGCTTGAGATAACATCGATTGATTTTAATGGTTTGGTTGCTTGAATTCGCATAATAGGTCGATTAGGAATATGATAGCTAATAACCTTACGAAAACGATCAATTTTTGCATGATGAGTAGTTAACCAATCAATCCCTAAAATCACGTCAAATGCAAGTATTTTTAATGAAATAAGATCGACAGGTAATGTGTGGGTACCAACTTGAACCAAACAAGACTTATAAACTGTGGATGTAATGAAGGTTTTCCCCAATGGAGTTTCAACAGATAAGTCAAAGTCTAATTTCTCCGGAATCAAATTTAATCGATGAGCGCAAGTAGGAGAAATAAAAGAATGGGTATAACCGGTATCAAATAAAGTATAGACTTCGTTAGAGTTTATGATAAGCTTACCCGTGATGACCTCATTCGGGTTCCTTGCTTTCTGGGAGGTCACAACAAACGCTCTCCCTTGCACTACCGGTTTGACTTTTCTCGGACGGCCTTTGGTGCCTCCATCTTGGCTGAACTTGTTTTTGGTAAATGACAAAATCGAGCTAAATGACCTTCTCTTCCACAATTATAACATGCTTTAGACGGCATCGCGCAGTTTGGACTGATGTGCCCCTCCCCTCCGCATTTAAAACATATGATAGGTGGTCGTTCTCCTTCCTTAACTACGGGTGCTGGTGCTGACGTCTTCCCATCATTGTTGAATCTCTTTTTCTTGAAATGATCATTCTTATTGTTTTGGCCCTGATTACCACCGAAGTGGTTTCCATTTCTGGCTGTTGATTCCCACCACGCTTGTTGTCACCGCTTCGATGACTGCTCTCACTAGTATTATCATTTTGCCGACTGCTCTCTTTTGGTTGCGTTGACTCGTTATCGCGCTCCACTAACTGCGCCCTATTCACAACATCTGAATACAAACACCGTTTATGAGAAATAAGATTTTGACGTATCCCAGGTTTCAAACCTCGCAAGAACATTCGCGTCATTCGCTCTTCATTATCCACCAAGGGGACGCAAACCGGGACAACTCAGCAAATTTAGCCTCATACTGCGACACGGTCATATTATTCTGCTCCAATTTGATGAACTGCACCTCCTTCATGTGTCGAACACTTTCGGGAATGTATTTGTCATTGAACAGCTCTTGGAACTTCCCCCAAGACATCTTCAGTGCGGCAGGTTGAGTACGCTTAATCGATTCCGACCAGTAATCTGCCTCTCCTCGCAACATAAAGGCGGCAAAGGGAACCTTTTGCTCCTCGGAGCATCCCAAGACATCAAATATCTTGGTGATCTGCTCTATCCATGTTTCCGCTATAAGTGGTTTTGGCTCTCCCTTAAACTCCGGTGGTCCCAGCTCCTTGAACTGTTTAGCGGTGACCGTCCAAGAGTTTTTAGTGTTTTTACCTATATTTTGAACAGGAGCCGCTCTCGCCTACTATTGCATGAACTGCATAAAACTTCTGAACATTCCATCATTCATCATCTGGTCAGTGTTGTTGTTTGCATGAGGATTGTCACCTTCCTGATGCACATTATCCTGATTATTGATATGTGGTGAATCAACAGTCGCCTGTGCTCCATTGCTATTCTCAACATTCTCAGATGCCATTTTCAGATACTGCCACAAAACAAAAGTTAATTGATATGTCATATATTATCCTTATATTATGACCGACCAATTAAATACCATGCAAATAAACTTAGGTAGGTCATACTAGCGAAGGAATTCCCCGTCTCTCCCCTCCTAGTTCTATTCTCACATCTTAGCCAGGGATCATATCTCTAAGCTCTGATACCAACTGTGACGCCCCCAAAAATAGGTATACATCACCCATCTTGGGTCGCGAGATACATGGTACAGAATTCAAATACAACTTACTAATACAACTGTCGTGTACAATACGACAAAATATAAACTGTGTGTTTGAATACAAATATTGTCTTCTAGAGAGTATCCATACTCAAAAGGAGTCCTCATTACAATTATTATCACACTATTACATAGAATAGTGAGGAATACTAATACTATCATCTGGTCCATCACTCCGTTCCCCGACTCGTCCCAGCTATATTCTCATTTCCTGAAGAGAACAGTGAAAGAAAGGGTGAGCTCAACTAGCCCAGTAAGAAATATTATGACTAAGATAATGCAGAATAAATTATCATAAGCCTTCAACAGTGTTAAACTGATAAAATATAATGAACATCAAGTTTAACTGCAGCGGAACAAACAATCCATTAAAAGAGTCAAATAGAAAATAAAATCTACTATCTTCTATGATTTAAAAGGTTTTTCAATACTGTTATCGCTGAGACTCAGCTTAATAAAATAATCCACATCATCGAATCACCCCTACACTACGGCCAAGGATATTCGTGTATTCATTAATGGTCATGATTATGCCAACAACTGTCCATCAATGCACTACGGGCCAATGAGAACTTTTTGCCACATCATTTGTAACATTACGGTCATGATTATACCGAATAATTCTTGGTCATAATCATACCAAGCCCATCTATGCACTACAGGTCACAGATGACTTTCAACATTTTATAAAAATGAGGATGATGACAATGATATAAGAATTCAATAAAACAAGTTCAAGAATTAATTTATCCAAGAATTAACAACGTTCAAATTGTCAACATGATACTGCTTTGTGGAGTAAAATTCAAGAATGCTTAGAAGAATATTTTCATGAAAAGATACTGGATGAAACGCAATTATCAAGGATATTCCACAAATTTCATGGAGTATAGAAGTCAAAACTTAACCAACTGAGTATAATAAAGAATGGAATAACAAAAGAAATCACCATGCATGCGATAGACCGCACAGACAGGTTATTCCAACAGAATAATAAATAATGGAACCAGGTCCGGCGTAAAACGCACAGACAGGATATTCCAACATAATAATAATAAAGACGGAACCAGGTCCGGTGTAAAACACACAGACAGGATGTTCTAACATAATAATAATAAAGACGGAACCAGGTCCGGTGTAAAACACACAGACATGATGTTCCAACAGAATAATAATAAAAACTGAACCAGGCCCGGTGTAAAACACACAGACAGGATGTTCCAACAGAATAACAGAAGAATGTCACCAAGTATAGGGTAGACCGCGTATACAGGTTATTCCAACAGAATAATAAGAAATGGAACAACAACAATTCTCTTCATGAATAAGAAAGAATAACACCCCTTACCGTTTTAAAGAAGAACTGAAATAAGGAAGTAGTTAAGTAGCAGAATACTTTTCTTCTCTCTTTCTCTATAGTTTCTCTCTATAGTTTCTCTCTCTAGAGTTTAGTGAATTCGTAAGAAATAATGAAGGAATGAGCTGCTATTTATAGAAAAATGAAATACATAGTAACTAATCTATGAACGGTCCAGATTGATTACTTTAATCTGACGGTCCATATTTAAAGAAAAATCTTTTAAATAAAAATATAATATATTTTATTTATAGAATAACTTTAATAAAGTATTCTATTTATATAAAAAGATGTTTCTGTTTTATTACGTTAATAATACTAATAAAACAAAACTTCATTATCGCTAAATAATTCATATTATTAAATGACAATAATTAAATCAAACTGAGTGACTTCTCACATAAGCATTAATAATTAATACCGTGTGCTACTATTCAACCACATATATTACTGTACTTTTACTACCGAGTAGTTCAACAATATCAATGGTAAAACTTCCGCCGTTATTTTTAATAAAATATTTTTGTCGTTCTCTCAATCCGGCAATAATCCCGTTGTGGGGTCCACCAATGATTGTGCCGTTGTACGAATATTCCCTGTTAAAACGAATATTCCCCGACCAATCGAATATTATATAACAACTTGCGTACTTTGCAAAATTTATAAATATTACCCACAACTATAACATTATATCAAATTAACTCCATAATATTCAAAAATGATCTTTATAAAAAATTCATCTTTATTTATAAAAGTTGGGGTCTTACAGTCATACCATTATTCTGATGATCATGGCAAAGACACTGAGGTCGGCCACATTCTGCAGGACTTGCCCTACAGGGGTATTCACAGGCAGTTCGATCATGCTATACGTGTGGTTTATGTCACTCCTGAGACCGATTGGCACATTTAGATGACACGGATATTGTTTCACCCATGAGATAGCTATGTCGTGCTTCTTCCAGCCTACAGAGTGTACAGATCTTGCATCTTGGTCCATTTTCCTAGTTGGGATTGGAGATCCATTTGCTATCTTACCGTGTACAGGGCTCAATTCGCCCTACAGTTTCATTACTCATGCTCCGGGCATAAATTATCTCCCTCTGGCTGGTTTGAGGGGCATAACTACCTACCACCCACTGGCTGTGATGTCACAGTTTGACCAGTTCCAGGATTTCCATCCTTTTAATGGGGCATTAGGTCAGCGCTTAACTTCTCGCCACTTATCAGTAGAGGACCGATCCCGTGTGTATGCTTGTTGGGATCAGCGTGAGATAGTTACTTTTTCTGTTAGCCATCCAGGTTGTTCGCCAGAGTATGCTGTGTCGATTGAGACATAGACTTCATCGGCAACGGTAGTATCCACAGTGCCGGGTAGTGATTCAGATGGTGGAGAGCCCATGGAGGACATTGATTCCCACACCGAGGAGGAGCCATTTACTGGGTTGCCACCAACTATCTTAGATTCTCCCAGTACTAGTACTGTTGTGATCCAACATTCGACACAGTACTTTGAGTAGAGTCTTCATTTGATGACCTTTGAGAGAGATCAGGCTGGAGCCCTGATGTTGACAGCTCTTGATGGGAGAGACGCATCTCTGTTAGAGAGAGACGAAGCATTAGCTCGGAGAGATGCCACTGTTATTGAGAGGGATGAGGCCAGATTAGCCAGAGATGCAGTGATAGTTGAGCAGGATAACACCATATCTGCCCAGGATGTAGCCGTCACAGATAGTACCACAGTGAGATCCCTGATCACTGGTATGCTTGCCGAGATGAGTGCGTACATTGATGAGCATAGCGTCACCATGCAGATGGCCTCAGACTTGCTAGTTTGTGTGGATATCCTTGTATAGGAGACCACATCGTTACCTCCTTCTTCGGAGAGAGATGCTATGTTAGATCTGCTAGCCCGCATGCATACCAATCTGTAGATAGCCTTGTATTTTTCTGAATAGACTAGCTTAGCCATTTTGTCATGTACAGTTTATACTATGTATATCAAACAGTATTATATATTGTAGGGTAATATATTTTTGATCACTTCCCTTTTAGATATGCCTGAATACTTGCTTGATATTTGCCTACTTCTTTAGGGCTTATGATCTTGATGTATTCTGAATTCCTCCTTGCTGGATGGACATTGAGTTGTCCCTAGACATTTCAGAATGGATCATTGATCTGTGTGTTCCCTACCATCTTTGGTGTCTTGGGACTGGTTTCTGTATGGAAATGTGGAGAGAAATATGGCTTTCCTCTCTGAGATTGATCGCACCACAGATGGTCGCCAGTACTCCTATTTAGGAGGAGCCTAGTTAATCCCATCTCTTATGGATTGGTGTTGCTCTTCAAGGAACAACCGCAACTTAGATGGTCGCCGAGTCTCTCGTTTAGATGGGGAGGTCAGGTAATTCCATCCCTTTGGTCTGAAGCCAAATGAAATGTGGTGGATTAAAATTTGATCCCAGTACCGTTGACAAGTATTTATGTTTTGGTAAGGGGTTAGATCGAACCATAAATGGCTGCCTACGTACTCCTGTTGCAGAGGAGATCAAGTCTGCGTAGTTTGAACCTGGTGTAAGAGGTTCAACGTTGTATGTGGCAGAAAGGGTGTAAGAATATTTTTGTTGTTTTTATTTTTTAAAAAAGGAGAAGGGTGTAGAAATGTTTTTGTTGTTTTTGTTTTATTACGATCGGGCTATATAAAATGGTTGCCTACGTACTCCCGCGTATCAAGGAGATCAAGTCGACGTAGTTCGCCCCTCAGGACGATTTATATCCAACAAAAAGTTTGATCCTATGTGGAGGACAAACTGCGGTGGGGAAGAAAGTTTAATCCTAAGTTCAGGATAAACTGCAGGTGTTAAAGTTTGATCCCATGTTTGGGGACAAACTGCAAGTATGAAAGGTTCAATCCCTTATGGGATAACAAAAGTTGAGTAAGGGTTAAAAAACCGAGTGAAGAGGAAAGGATCTGATGATCTGAAAACTAGGCTACTGGCTTGAAAAGTGTGTTTCCCTGAGGGGCGCAGTGTGGAAAAAGAGTTGTATGTAGTGAAGGGTTAAAGAATCGGAATGACTGGTGATCTGATGATCCAACACCAGGATGTTTGTTTGATGGTAACTTCAGACATAGTACCGTTTTACGGTGTCCGAGTTGATAAGCTGTGGAAATTCATCGCCGTCCATTTTCTACAATCTGAGAGCACCTCCTGTCAATACCTCCTTGATAATAAACGGGCCTTCCCAGTTAGGAGCAAATTTTCCCTTAGACTGATCTTGGTTGTCGATGATCTTCTTCAAAACCAAGTCATGTTGTTTAAACTGCCATAGCCGAACTTTTCTGTTGTAGGATCGGGCGATCCTTTGTTGATATAACTAACCATGGAAGATAGTTGCGGTTCGCCTTTCGTCTATTAGAGACAATTGGTGATACCTGTCTTGTACCTATTGGTCTTCATCCAGCTGAGCGTCTATCAGCGCTTTGAGGGATTCCATTTCTACTTCTATGGGGAGCATTGCTTCCATCCCATAGGTTAATGCGTATGGGGTTGCCCCAGTTAAAGTGCGCATTGATGTTCTGTAGGCTAACAGTAAGAGGCAATAAGTCAGGCCAGTCTTTATGGTTGGCGAACATCTTTTACATGATTTTCTTGATGTTTATTAGCCGCTTCAACTGCACCATTCATCTTTGGACTGTAGATGACGGAGTTAAGATGTTTGATGTGGAATTTACTGCATAACTCCTCCATCATTTTGTTGTTGAGGGTCTTAGCATTGTCTGATACAATTACCTCTGGTTGTCCATATAGACAAATGACATTGTTTCTAATGAAAGCAATGATGACTTCTTTGGTAACCCTGGAGAAGGAGGCTGCTTCTATCCACTTGGTGAAGTAGTCGATCATGGTGAAGATAAACTGATGCCCATTACTGGCTTAGGCCTCGATGGGCCCAATCACGTCCATTCCCCACACTGAGAAGGGCCAAGGTGAACTCATATTGTGGAGCTCCTGTGGAGGGGCGTGAATAGCATTCCCAATGAATTTGACATTGATAACATCTCCTAACGTGGTCATTACAGTCAGCTTTGAGAGAGAGCCAGTAATGTCCCGTTCTAAGGATCTTCTTTACAAGTAAAGGGTCGCTCATATGTGGGCCACAGACTCCACCATGGACCTCATCCATGAGTCTATGAGCTTGGTTCTTGTCCAGGCATCTGAGAAGACCTAGTCCTGCATCTCTCTTATAGAGTGCATCTCCGCTCAGGTAGAATTTCATAGCAAGTCGTTGAATCCGACTTTGTTCAGTCAGGCTCACCTCAGCGGGTGTAGATCCATCTTGCAAGTACTCCTTGATATGCTGATACCTAGGTTGTTGGATGGGAGGTAGCTCATCCGATACTTCTCCAACATAGTTCCCATAGGCTGGCGTCTTTTGCAGGGCAAATGTGACGCTTGGCATGTGTTCCTTGTCAGGTATGTGAATCAAGGAGGCCAAAGTTGCTAGCGCGTCTGGGAAGTCATTCCTATTACGAGGAATGTGTAGAAAGGAGATCTCTTCGAACTCCGAGAACTCCGATGCCATCTGTAAAACTTATCGATGGTAAGGCAGCAAATTTAGCTCTTTGGATTGATAGATTCGCGCGGATTGTTTGACTACCAACTCTGAATCCCCAAAGACAGTTAACCGCTTGATGCCCATTGAACGGGCAAGTTTTAGGCCTATGAAATAGCCTTCATACTCAGCTGTGTTGTTGGTGCTGCCAAACTGCAATTTGACAGCGACGGGATATTGCTCCCCCGTACCGGATACTAGAACTGCTCCAGCTCCAGAACCTTCCATATTAACAGCTCCATCAAAATACATGTTCCATGTTTGGCGTGTATCGTACTGATGGTGTTACTGAATTGCCATTACCCCTTCATCGGGGTAGTATGTTTCCAAGGGTTTGAAATCCCCTGAAGGTGCGACGGCAAGTTTGTGATAACCCGAGAATTTAGAATTTTTTTTTAAATCATAATTGATTGATTTAAGGTTCAATATTAGAACCTAGACAGAAAATAAGTGTATGCGTTTGATATTTTTGAGAAGGAATTTTGAGGATTTCAAAATTCTGTGAAGGATTTAGGTGAATTATGTAGGATTAAGGATATACGTGAATATGTTATGTGTATATAGTTGTATATGTGTACTATATGTGGTTAAGGGTCAATGGTTGACCAGATAAACGATATCTGTAACAAACCCTAGGTATATATTAAGAACGTCAACGTTCGGATAGAAAACCCTAACTTGGGATCTCAGAGACTTAAGAATATTAATTATAGTATAATTAGGGTAAAGCTTAATTAATTAAGTTAGAAAACCCTAATTACAAAATTTGAAACCCTAATTTATAATTAGAAAAAACCTAATTGTGAGTTTAATAATTTTAATGTTAATTAGGAAACATTAATCCTAATTTTCAAGTTATAAGTAATTAGAAAATCCTAATCAAATTAGGAAATCTAATTTCTAAATTAGAAAAATTATTTTTTTCTATTTAAAACCCTAATTCGTGGGTTACAAACCCTAATGACCAATTTTGACCATAATTGCTAAATTAGCAATTTTAATTAGGAAATAATAATCCTAATTTGCAAGATTGAATTTCATGAATAGGAAATCTTAATATAATTATAGACTCCTAATTATAATTTAGAAATATTAATTTCTATTTTTAGAAAACCTAATTTTGGAAATTCTAGAATTTGACTTTTGGAACCTTAGGTTTTAACCCTAAGGGTTAAACCCTAAGGGTCAAACCCTAAGGGTTGTAGCCATTATCCAATTTGCCATTAAATTAGAAATTAAAATGACTATTCTACCCTTTTTGCATTCTTTATTAGCTAACTTGTAATTGTTGTCCAAGTGTGGAGTTGGTGACAAACTCTAACCACTACATGTGACTTATATCTCACATATCAGCCAATACATTGCCATCTAGCAACTAGATTCAATGGATCAAAGAGATAAAAGATTTAAAGTAAAGAAAATCTAACTTTACTTAGCATTCTTGCCCAACCCATTCTCTCTCTAACTTTTCAAAATTTAGAGTGAGAGAGAGAGAGAGAGAGTAGATGAGCTAATGTCAGTACTTAGCAAGCCAAGATCAAATCAGTAGGATCAGAAATCAAAATCCAAGCTAGAAAGGTATAAAAAACCTTAATTTTTTAAATCTATGTGTTCTATGTTAGATGTTGTAATTTGTTGTTATAAGTCATGTTAGAAGGTGTCATTTGATGATCTGGGTTGCTAAAACTTAGATCCATATCACTTTGATGCTCGAAATTTAAAGATTTATCAAATTTGGAAATGGGGAAAAAGTTGTTTGACATCCATATGTCAGACCTCATAGATCTGTGTGTGTTTGATGTTTGGTGTATTTTATGTTATAGATCTATTCTTTGTTGTTAGGGCTTTGAACTGAGACTTGAATCAAGTCCAGATCATGTGTAGATCGAAAGTTATAAGCAGTCAAAGGTCGTTGTCCGATCACAAGAATGGATTTCTGGGTAACCCAGAACCCAGATTGTTGTCTGGCAACGTTTTTGCAAGGCTTTGGTCTTGCTGTTCTTAAGTGTTTTAGCAATGTTGTTGTATTAAAGCTGTTGTCTGACATGTAATGTACATACTAAAATCATTAGATCACTTAGATCTTGCTCAGAATCAAAATTATGTTTGGTCAAACCACCGTTGACAAAACTGCTCAAGAACATTTCTAGAAAACCCAGAAATGTTCAAGAACAGCTTCTGCCCCTTACTTTGACCGGCTTGAATCTTGTGAATTAGTTGTTGTTATGATGATCGGTTGTTATAACATTGTACACCGACATATATGTCACATACTTGAACTTTCATATCACATAAACCGAGCCAAGAAAGCTAAGATTAAAGGGCTCAAATAAGGAACCTTGACTGTTCTTCAATTTTTGGAAAACCCAAAAATTGAAGAACAGTGTCTGACAAGTTTTGTGTGGCTTGATTCTCTGTGTTATGATATCGAATGAGCATGAAATTTATTTATAATTGTAGTACTATATTAGTACTACTAGAATAATAATTTAGCTTCCCAGAAAACTCAAGCATCACGATTATAGAACCGGTCAAAGAAGGCATCTTAGCCTCTGACATGCAATTCTGGGTTTGGCTATGAACAGCTGAAGAACACTTTCAGCGACGGTTTTGTCACTAAAGCCACTTTTAGCGACACTTAAATTCAGAAATTTATTTATTTTAATTAATAATTAGAGAAAAATAATTTTTAATTATTAAAAATACAAAATAAATTCCTAAAAATTATTTTAAAGTCCAAAAAATAGTTTTTAATTATTTTGAGTATATTTCATAAATATTTAATATTTTTGGAATATAAATGATATTTAATTTATTTAATTATAATATTAAATAAATTATTTAAAAATAATTTTAATTCATAAAAAATCATGAAAAATTATATTATGGTATAAGAAAATATTTTAAGTTATTTTTAATGACTTTTAATATTTTGTGAGGAATTTTATTAATTAATTAATATTAATGGTAATTAGTTTATTTAATAAATATATTAAATAAATTATGAAAAAATAGAATTAATGATTTAAAAATTATATAAAAATAATTTAAGTGTTATAAAAATATTTTAAGTTATAATATATATAACTTTTGATATTTTATTATGAAAATATTAATATTTTAATATTAATAGCAATTATCGGATAATAGATTTAAGTGTTTAAAAATCATATAAATATGATTTTAAGGTATTAAAAATACTTTGATATATTATAAATATATTATAATATTTTGACATGAATTTTATTAATATTTGATAATAAATAAATATTAATGATAAAGGAATTATGTGGTATTTAATTCATTTAATTACGAGGTTAATGATTGAAAAATCTTGATAAATGGTAATAATTATCTAAAAAATATTACGAGCCTATGAAAAATAATTTGACTGATAATAAATTATCTAAGATAATTGTTAAGTGTTAAGACAGAGTTTAATTGAATTTAAACTCGTGAATTGTCCGACTAGACCGTCGAAATGTTAGAATTTTATCGGATTCAACTCAGACTTAAATAGTCTGACTTGATGCTAAGTTTTATGTGCTAAATAGACTGATAGGGTTATATGTTTAGGTTATTCTATATATATGTATAATAGTATTATATTGTGATGATATTATTCTAATTGATTATCGGTATTATTTATATATTAGGTTTTCAGACAAAGCGTTATAAATTGCGTAGCAGTAATCAACCGAACATGCAAGTTTTACTTAACTCTACTAAGAGTTGTTTCATTCAGATATGCTTATGGTTAATCATTGCTGATTGCCATCGTAGAATTATACTATGTACATATTGCATGTATAAGTCAGGTATGAAAGGCTGATCACCTTCATTACCATTCGGACCAAATATATTTGTTCATGTTTAATGCTTGTTCAGTCAATAGTTTGTTCGTGCTAATTCACAACTATATTGTGGAATTATAGCCAACTTATTCTTCAGATTCTTTTAATCATGATATGTCGTCAAATTATTGAACTTAAACTTGCTGGGTAATTTTTATGCTCACCCTTGCTATATCATGATAAACATTGCATATAAGGCGAATGCGTTCGAATACACGAAAAGGAAAATGCCAAGTTCAGTTTGGGATAAAATGTGCAGCTAATTTGTAATAGTATAATTTGATAATAATATTATATGTTAGATAGTTTATGAATTGTGTATAAGTTAAGGTTACTCAATTTTGGAAAATAGTGTAAAGTGTATTGTATAAACAATTTATGTTTATATCTTTTGCAAATAGTATTAGAAATAGAATTTGATTGTACCAGATCCGTGGTGATTTGGGACCTAGATTTGGGGACGTCTCACAGTTGATCTGCGATTCCTTGACCTTTAATGGACTTTTACGTCACGTAAATAATGTTAAATTGTTGCAGAATCAACTGCCATATAGACAGTCGGCAATTCAGAATGGGCTTGCTGAACACATACTTGAGAGGATCCATGCGGGAGTTGAGATGGGTTGTGTGCCCATGGAGGTAATGTTGTAACCTCATGGAAGCCCATGCTAAAGCACAACAAGTCTTCTCAATCAGAGTAAACTTGTGTTTATTGCTGTTAAATCTTTTGCTGAGGTAATAGATAGCTCGTTCTCGGCCTCTATCGTCTTTTTGACCCAGTATTTAGCCCATGGCATTGTCACTTATGGACAAGTACATGAACAGGGGAACATCATCCCTGGGTGGTACCAAGACATGAGCTTTGACTAGCTGCTCTTTGCTTGTAAGGAAGGCCTTCTGGCACTCATCTTTCCATTTCATAGAGGAGTTCTTCCTTAACAGCTTGAAGATAGGCTCACAGGTTGCTGTGAGTTAAGAAATGAACCTACTAATGAAGTTGACTCTTCCCAAAAATCCCCGTACTTTCTTCATTGTCTGAGGAATGGGCATTTTAGTGATGGCCTAGATTTTGGTGGGATCCAGCTCAATCCTTGTGGCTGACTAGGAATCCTAGCAACTTGCCTGATTTAACGCCAACGGCGCACTTGGCTGGATTTAATTTCAAGTTGTACTTACATAACCTGTTGAAAAGCTTTCTGAGATGGTCTAGGTGGTCTTTCTCCCTTCAAGATTTGACAATAATGTCATCCACTTAGATCTCTATCTCTTTGTGCATTAAGTTGTGGAAAAGAGTCATTATGGCTCGCTTATAGGTAGCTCCGACATTGATGAGGCCGAAAGAAAACCGTCTGTAAGGTTCCCCAAGGCGTGATGAAAGCAGTTTTCTCACGATCCTCTTTAGCAACCATGATCTGATGGTACCCTACAAAGCAATCAGTAAAGGAGTACATGCCGTACTGAGCAGTATTATCAATAAGAATGTGGATAAATGACATGGGAAAGCTATCTTTAAGGTAAGCTTTATTCAGATCCCGATAATCCACGCAAACTCGCACCTTTCCTCCAGGCTTAGGCATGGGAATGATGTTGGATATCCACTTGGGATATGTGGACACCATGAAAATACCAGCTTGAAATTATTTCACAATTTCTTCTTTCACCTTTAAACTCCACTCAGGTTTTAATCGCATGAGCTTCTGCTTGACTGGCTTGAATCCCTCTTTAATGGGAAGGCGATGAAGGACAATGTCAGTGGAAAAACCCACCATGTCTTTATGAGACCATACAAACACATCTTGGAATTGGGTTAGTAGTGTAACCATGTCATTCCTTTGATTTGGGGTAAGGTCTGAACCAAACTGGATTAACTTAGGGTTTTCTAAGGTTCCGAGATTGAAGGAGGTGGTTTGATCAAGGTTGGGTTTAGGATTGTCTTCGACCCATTCTTTGATCTCCGGAGGCACCTCAATGTCCTCTTGAATTTCCATCAAGTCTGAGTCCAACTTTTTATCAAAGTTACAATCCTTGTGGAGAAGAGGCATCTTATCAGCAAGTACAGGCACACCTAAGTTCAGAGTCCTGAAATAAAATATGCTTTCACTTAATATATATGAAACTGTTTAATCATACAAAGTGTTAGCATGTATGGACAAAACTGTTAGTTCTTAATTAGGCACAAGTTATCTAGAAGGGGGGGGGGTTGAATAGATATTTAAAAATCTTTTCTGTTTTAGACTTGTTCTTAGATAGTGATTAAAACTTAGCGGAATAATATTTGTTTTAATCTTCTTAACCAAGCAGTAAAGTAATAGACGAGTAAAGCAGTTATAGCAGATATAGCAGTTATGACAGTAAGGTAAATGACACAGCTATTTTTAAGTGGTTCAGAGCACACAAGGCTTCTAGTCCACTCTTCTACTCAACGAGTAGGATATCCACTAAGGATGTTTCTTACAAACTTCTGAATCCCACTGGATTCCTTCTAGACCAGCAGTCTAGGAACTTCTCTAGTTCACTTTTGAACTCTTCAAGTCCAGCAGACTTGGCTATCTTATAGTTCACTCTTGAACTCTTCAAGTCCAACAGACTTGGTACTCTTCTTCAGTTGAATGATGATTGTTATTTCGTTCTAAAGGTTGCTACTCAGTTGCTATGTAAGCACAGGTTCGTTAAGAACTGAGTAGCTGAGCAAGCTTTGGAATTTCTCAGATCGTAGAGTTGAGACTTGGAGAATTGTTCACGTTGAATGTTTTATTGCTTGCTTGTCTCTTTTTCTCTCATCTGTCTGATCTGTATATATGTGATACAGAAAACTATCCGTTTGAATCCATCCATTGTGGCATTAAATGCGTCTGAGCTTTCTGTATCGTGATGGTGACATTTCTGCATATCTTCTGAATTCTGCATTCTGGACCACTGACACTGCAGGCTGCTTTCCCACCTACCACCTAAAAAGGTGTTTTGTCCCTCTTTTCCATAGTACTATCCTTGGCTTCTTCAATACGCTTCTTTGTTGCGTCCTAAGGATATTTTATACAATCTGGGATTGATGGGCACTGCAGCTTCTCAGATTCATTCCTCGTATCTTGAATTAACAACTCATGAGGCTTGACATTTTCTGACTGACAGATGAGCTCTACGATTTGGGTCGTGAAGCTCTACGATTCTGATCGTAGTGTCATTTCTTGAACACTACGATGCTAACAGTTGATAGCACTACACTCTTTACTTCAGCGTGTCTTGAACTCTACGTTCCCGAGAGCACTCTACGATTCTTGACTTGCTCGTGTAGTTCACTCTACGTTCCCGAGAGCATTCTACGATCGTTGACTTGTAAACTTCATGTTTCCTTCAGCATACTATGATCGTGGAGTTGGCTCGGCGAACGATGGGACCACTCTACGATTTCTGAAGAGTTCCCTTCAAGGCAGGCACACTACGATCTTCAGGCTCTACGATTTTTGCCTTGATTTCTGCAATGTTGATCAGGTTGATGCACTACGATCTCTTCATGACTAATCTATTACATCTCAAGATCAACCTAACAGATTTGATCTTTCTATCTATACATTCTATAACAGAATGATACATATTGAAAGCTTAGATCAACCTAACAATTTTTGATCTATCACTAAGTCCTTATACATTTATCTTTTAAGGACCTTACAAATAATCATGAACACATGCATTAAAAACATCAAATCTTAATATGCATTCTACCAACAATCTCCCCCTATTTGATGTTGACATAACCAAGGAGATTTGTTGTCATGATTATTAGTGACTAGATGCATTTGCAGGAATTTAAACATGACTTAGCATTTCAGTGAGCAGCTGAAATTTCTAGAGAATAAGCATGAATTTATTGATGATCAATAGATATTACAATGTAGCATTACATCAATAAAACATTAAACTCTATACTTATCTCTGTTTTCTTGGTCTCTTGTGAGGAGGAGGATTTGCATATTCTTCAGCCCTTCTCTTCCTTTGAGCTTCTTCATTCCTTGCTAACTCCTCTAGCTCGCTTCGACTTATAACAGGATTCTCCTCATGTCTGCGCATGAATGCAGGATCTCCAGTTGGCATTCTTATGTTTACCCTGGTCACTTCTTATGAGCTAGGAGTTGCCTACTGATGGCTCAAAGGAATAGCTGTAGCAATTGCCTGCTGACCAGATCGTGGAGTCTGTCTTGCAGGAGGGCTTCGTGTTCTTCCCCTTTCTTGAGTTGTCTGACCTCCTCTGCTTCTACCTTGATCTCCTCTGCTCCCTTTATCTCTCTCCCCCTTTATGTCAGCATCAAGGTTTCGAATGTCAGCTGATAGCTTGTTGACCCCTTGGACAAGCTCGTTTAGGTGGCTTTGAGTCTGAGCAATGTCCTCCTTATTCTCCTTGATTTGTTGATCAGCTCTTGCTTCTTTCTTCTGGAGGATGGTCAGAAGTGCATCATTATACTTTTCCTGATTTGCATATGATTTCTGGAAGTCGTACACAGAAGTTTTTAAGTTGAGAATATTGTCTAGCATAATCTGATGTTGACGATCTTGATTTTTCTGTATTTCAAGCATAGCCGCTTTTTGTTTGGCAGCAACCTGGAAATGGATCTCATCTCTATCTGATATGCTCTTTAGAATCTCTCTGATAATTTCCCTTAGCTTTGTAGTGAGTTCAGTATTCATTATACTAGGGAATTTGTTAGCAGCTTGTATCATTTGATTCAGGCGGATGTTGAGGAGATCATAGTGAGATTCCAGGCTTGCTTCAATGGTTTTGATCATTTGCTCAGAGGTTTCTTTCAGATCATCCTTCGTGGGCATGCTTGGAAGGGTATTTTTTGGTTGAGGATTGTTCATTTGAGGGGTTCTTGGTGGAGATTGAGCTTGCAAGTTGTACAAAGCAAGATCAAGACTGAAATAGTTGTGCGATGAGGAGGATGGTATATCAGTTGGAGGAGCTTGGGTTTGGACATTTGGGAGTGGTGACTCTACGATGTGGCTGGAGTCTGGAATCGTAGAGTTGGTTATTTGAGGGAGCTGGGTAAGGTTGATTTCTTTTGGTTCTTTAGTTACAGAATTGTGGGATTCTGTAACTGGAAACTGATTTAAAGGGTTGAGAATCACTTCCAGCCATTTAGAAAATTCATAGAAATGGCTAAATGAGGGTGATGGCAGATGATTAACTATAAAGCTTGTAGGGATAGTCAATACCTCAAGTTTGGCTTTTGATGAGGCATTGTTTGTAATCAACTTTTAGGCGAAGTTGACTTCCCTGGGAAATCCATGAGCTAGAACAAAAATTACTGGATATTCCTTGAAGCTCCAGAACATATGATCCCATGATTTCTGGATCAGAGCTTGTTGATAGGCCATCATGGGTAGGTAAGAGAACATCTGTCTGTATAGATAGCTTCTGTACCCATCCTTTCCTTTACCTGTGATCATAAGTTCATCATCACTGTCAGCTTCTTCTTGGATTTCTTCAGGAGATTCCATTACCTCGATGGCCTCTGGAATGTTTGATAGTGTTTCAACCTTGTCTTGGATAGGAACCTCTTCTTCTGCCATTGGTACATCTTGAGGCTCCCCCTCAATATGATCATTTTCTTGGAGGTTTGAAAACTCCCCCTCAGCTTGTACATCTTCTTCTAAATTCAGGAAGTTCCCTTCAGCTTGAGCATCCTTTTGAGCTGTGGACTTCTCCCCCTCAGCTGGTGTATATTCAATCATGAGTATTTCAGGGTTCTCCCCCTCAGCTAGGGCCTATTCATCTTCTGTTGTCTGGGTCAGATCTACTGTTTCAGCCATGCTCTTGGCTTCTTTCTTCAGTATCTTCTTATTTTCAAGGATGTACTTCTTGACCAGCTTTTTCTTTGGCTTGCTGGCTTTATCCATCACTTGATCAACCACTGCCATTGTAGCAGCTTCCTCCATTTCTGCCACACTTGGCCTAGACTCAGAGAACAGCAAGGTCTCTACGATTGAAGACACTGTTGGTCTTTTGAGCTTGTGACCAGTCTTGTTCTTCTTCAAGATTTGTGAAATGGTGGCATGATCTTCTTCTGCTTCTTCTTGCAGTTGTATCTTCCTCAGCCTCCTTAGAGTCTCTATGTCAGAGGGCTCTACAGGAGTGTTGGTTGCAGAGCCTTGAGCCTCTTCAGCTTGTCTTGCCCTCATCTTCCTTTTACCCTTACTTTTTCTTGCAAGAGCAGAGGATTCTCCTTTATTTGCTTCTTCTTCTTCTTCAACTTCCCTGACAATAGACATATCTCCTGTAACACCTGCTTTCCTTAGTTCCTCAGTTCTCCCACTTGATTCTGTCATCATTCGAACGAAATCAGCAGGGTTTCTCTCCCAGTTCTTGAATAATTGTTGTGTCATTTTACAATTGGGATTTATGACTTCTCCTTCATTATCCCCAATCTTATCACCTACAGCAGACTGCAGAATGATGCTTATGAATCTCCCATATAGCATCTTTGGGATGCTCTCTGACTTCTTAGAGCTAGTTATCCATTTACTGATCCACTCAATCAGCACTGCTCCATAGTTGAGTTGGGTGCCATGGACTAAGGTAGTCATAATTTTAAGCTGAGCCTCATTAACAGAGTTATGCCCTGAGCTCTTGCAGCATATGCATTTTCCAATAATGTCAGCTAAAAACTCGTACCTTTGTGGGAACTCTTTCTTTTTGTAACCCTTGACAGAGGGGTTCTTCTTATGATGCATTTTCTTCAGTCCCTCTTGATACCTTATGTCGTCCAGAATTGGGTGTCCCATATTTTGGAATCCTAGGGCCAGATTGATGTCTTCTGCCCTTAGCTTTATTTCAGCTCCTCGAACTCGCGTGGTGACTGTGTTGTTCTCGTACACCGCATTCTTGTAGAATTCCTTCACTAGCTTGGGATAGATAAGAGTGTCAGTGCTGAGCGCCTCTTCGAGACCAGCCTTCTTCAGTAAGGCTAAAATCTTGTGGAACTTTGGAGGTGCAGTCTTGAACTCGTCAAAATAGAGTCTGTGGCCTGAAATTACGTTGGAAGCAGCCATTGATTCTTTTGTTGAGAAGATAGATACGGTTGAACTTTTGTCTGAGTTAGGGTTTTGCTTTGAGAGAGAGAATGAGAGATGAACTTTTGACCTTTAGTATTTCAAAATCAGGTGTCCAATCTGTACTTATTACTTCCCTCCTCTCTTTTTGTCTTCGTGGGACAGGTGTCTTATTTTATTTAGCTCTACGATCTCGTATGTGTAGGAATGTACTGAATTGCCCTTTGAGTATTAAGAGCTGAGGTGTCCTCAGCATGATCTAGATCGTAGAGTCTGATTTCTGGTCGTAGAGTCTGATCAACACTGGTAGTTTATCCTACGATCGTCGAGTCTGTCCTACGGTCGTAGAGTATGTCCAGCAGTCGTAGAGTCTGACCCACATTCGTGGAGTCTGTCTGTTGAGACTGTTCTACGATCGTTGAGTCTGTTCTGGGTCCTAGTGATGAGATTTTGACTAAGCCTTCTTTTTAAGGTAACTCAGGAAGGGCCAACCTCTTGGTGTAATTCAAGGGTTAGGTTTGTCCCTGAGGCACCTCTTGGAGGAATTGCTTTGTTATGGAGCTCAACATCACAGGATCTACTTTTCTTGTTTGATCATCGTCGAGTCTGCACTTATGGAAGTTAAGTTCTTGGTACGATCGTTGAGGTAGTTGACAGTTCAGCTCTACGATCGTGAGCTTTTCTTGATCATGTCTACGATTTTGAGTTCAGCCTTTATCTGTCATTGTTAGCACAGTCTAGAGCATATTTTCATGAAGATAGATTTAGCATGCCTAGCTCACTTATTAACTTATTAAATCTGGATTCATCTAAAAGTTTTGTAAACACATCAGCAAGTTGATCTTCAGTAGGGATATATTGCAAAGAGATAGTACCATTTTGCACATGATCCCTAATGAAGTGATACCTTATTTCTATATGCTTGGTTCTAGAATGCATGACAGGATTATGAGTTATAGCTATGGCACTTGTATTATCACAGTGTATAGGTATAGACTTGAAATCAAACCCGTAGTCAGCTAGCTGATTTCTCATCCAAAGAATCTGAGCACAGCAGCTGCCAGCATCAATGTATTCAGCCTCTGCAGTTGAAGTGGATACTGAATTTTGCTTTTTGCTGAACCAAGACACAAGTCTGTTTCCAAGTAGTTGACAGGTGCCACTTGTACTTTTTCTGTCTATTTTGCATCCTGTATAATTAGCATCTGTGTATCCTATTAGATCAAAAGAGGATTCCTTGGGATACCACAGCCCCAAGTGGGGTGTACCCTTAAGATACCTGAATGTCCTCTTTACAGCAGACAAATGTGATTCTTTAGGGTTAGCCTGAAATCTAGCACATATGCATGTTACAAACATTATATCTGGTCTACTGGCAGTTAGGTATAAAAGAGAACCTATCATACCTCTGTATTGAGCTATATCAATACTCTTACCATTCTCATCCTTGTCAAGCTTGGTTGCAGGAGCAATTGGTGTTTTCATGGGAGAGGCTGATTCGATGCCATACTTCTTTAATAAGTCTTTGATGTACTTGGCTTGGTTTATGAAAATTCCTTCTTCAGTCTGCTTTACTTGCAGTCCAAGGAAGAAACTCAGCTCACCCATCATGCTCATTTCAAACTTGCTCTGCATTAGCTTAGAGAATCTCTTACATAACTTTTCGTCAGTAGAACCAAAAATGATATCTTCAACATATATTTGAACTAGTAAGACTTTGTCCTTATGCTTTCTGAGAAACAGTGTGATATCTACTCTACCTCTAGTGAACCCATTTTCTATTAGAAAGTTAGTCAGTGTTTCATACCATGCTCTAGGTGCTTGCTTAAGACCATATAAAGCTTTATCTAATCTATAGACATAATTGGAAAGAGATGGATTGATGAAACCTGGAGGTTATTCTACATAGACTTCTTCTTGAAGTTCTCCATTTAGGAATGCACTTTTGACATCCATCTGAAAGACGTTGAACTTCATGTGGGCAGTAAAGGCAAGGAAGATTATGATAGCTTCAAGTCTGGCAACAGGTGCAAATGTCTCATCATAGTCAATACCTTCTTCTTGAGAATAGCCCTTTGCCACTAATCTTGCCTTGTTTCTGGTAATGATCCCATCCTCATCCATTTTGTTCCTGAAGACCCACTTGGTTCCTATGGCAGGATGACTCTTTGGTCTTGGTACCAATCTCCAAACTTTGCTTCGTTCAAACTGGTTGAGTTCTTCCTGCATGGCCTCTATCCAACTGGAGTCTTCCATAGCATCCTCTATCTTCTTTGGCTCTATTTGCGATAGGAAGCTTAGATAGAAGCATTCATTCTGAGTAGCAGCCCTTGTCTTGACTCTTGCACTTGGATCTCCAATGATTAGATCCTGAGTGTGATCTCTTGCCCATCTGTTCCCAGTTGGAACATCTGTCCTGATGCCTTCCTGTCTTAGATCTTCAAGGTCTATCTCTTCTTCTTGAAGTGGAGGCTCACTGTCTTGGATGGACCTCTCTACGATCTCTTTATCACGCTCTACGATTTCACTATCTGGCACTACGATCGTAGTGTTGAGCTCTATGATTTCATTTGTGGTGTCTGTATTACCGGTCGTAGTGTCTTCAGGCACTGATTTGTCTAAGTTAGTTTCATCAAAGATGATGTGTATCGAGACTTCGACACTCAGTGTCTTCTTGTTGAACACCCTGTAGGCTTTACTGTCTGTGGCATATCCAAGAAAGATTCCTTCATCTGACTTGGGCTGGAATTTTGTCAAATACTATTTTCCATTGTTGAGAATGTAGCATGCACAGCCAAAGACATGGAAATAGCTGACACTTGGCTTTCTTCCTTTCCATAGTTCGTAGGGTGTCTTCTTGATCGTAGAGTGGATTAATGATCTGTTCTGAGTGTAGCATGCAGTGTTGACAGCTTCTGCCCAGAAGTATTCAGGCAGATGAGCTGCTGCTAGTAGAGTCCTTCCAGGCTCTATCAGGGTTCTGTTCTTTCGTTCAGCAACTCCATTTTGTTGAGAAGTTCGTGGAGCTGAGAAGTTGTGACTGATGCCATTGTCTGTGCAGAACTGATCCATTTCTGAGAAGTCGAATTCTCTGCCATGATCACTCCTTATGGCCTTGATTTTCTCTCCTTTTTCATTCATCACCCGTCTGAACATCTTGATTAGCTCGGAGCTTGTTTCATCCTTAGAAGTTAGGAAAAATACCCATGTGAATCTAGTGTAGTCATCAACTACAACTAGTGAGTATCTTTTTCCTCCAAGACTGGTAGTAGGGATTGGCCCGAAGAGATCCATGTGAAGCAACTGCAGGGGTTTGTCAATGGAGTTGGCAGTCTTGCTTTTAAATGAGCTTCTGGTTTGCTTTCCAAGCTGGCAGGCGTTGCATGGCCTTTCTTTCACGAAGTTGAACTTAGGCAGACCAGCTACAAGATCTTTTGATGCCAGTTTTGACATGTTCTTGAAGTTTAAGTGGGACAACCTTCTATGCCATAGCCAGCTTAATTTCTCGGATGCTTTTGCCAGAAAGCATATTGTTTCTTCAGAGCTAAGTTGACCAAGGTCTATAGTGTAAACATTTCCTTCTCTTGTTCCGGTCAGCTTTATAGCAGATGTCTTCAGGTCTCTGACTTGACATTGATTGTTGAGAAATGTTACTTGATGGCCCTTGTCGTAGAGTTGACTGATGCTTAGAAGGTTGTGTTGAAGTCCTTCCACATAGGCTACTTTGCTGAAAGATACTTCCCCATTGCCAGCAGAGCCATAGCCTTTTGTCTTGCCCGAGCCGTTATCTCCAAAAATGACTGAGGGACCCTCCTTTTCTACATAGTTGGATAGTAGAGCTTTGTTCCCGGTCATATGCCTTGAGCATCCACTATCTAGATACCATGTCGAGGTCGTGGAGCTCTGTTCCTGTCAAAACATTTGAACCTTCATTTTGGTACCCATATTCGCATGGGTCCTTCTTTGTTAGTTCCTTTGGGGACCCAAACTTGTCTAGTCTTGGGTCTCACATGCATGGAGTTATAATAACATTTTGTAGCTCTATGACCATGTTTATCACATATGAAACATCTATTATGATGCATGCCTGTGTGTGTGTGATGATTTATCTTCCACTTGGACTTGTGTGGTTCCTTGGTTGGTCTTCTATTAAACTGATTCTCTTTCTTCCACGCGTTCTTTGGTTTCATAAATAGTGAAGAGTGTACTTTACTTCTACTGTACCTTCCCAGTTGATTCGTAGAGTTAGTTTTTCTTGACTCTAAGATTCTTCGAGGTTGATAAGTAGAGGATGGGTTACTCTTTTCCTTTATGAAGCCTAGACCAGCGTGTGATCCCTTACTTCTTTGAGTATAACTGGAATCAGTGGAACATGGTTGAACTTGTTCTTCCAACTTTGAGGATTTAACAAAAGCAATGCCTCTACTAAAACCTGAGACATTACTTGAGCTAGTTTCCATTGTCTTTTCCACACTTGGCTCAGGGATTGATTCCCCAAATCCTAAGCCTGTCTTGTCAAATGTGCTTTTTTGATTAGATAGTAGGCAGTCCATGGATGATGAGGATTTGTTTCATGCAGAGATAGTCTTTTCTAGTTCCTCAATTTTAGAGGTTAGCTTAGACTCTCTTTGTGTGTAATGTGTGTTTTTCTGATTTAAGGTTTCATTCTCAGCTTCAAGCTTGGAGAGAAGATTAGAACTTAGAAGGGCTGTTTCAAGCTCTTCTTGAACTTTCTTCTTCTCCTCTTGAAGAAGTGAATGGTCCTTAGATAACACTCTGAACCACTTCATATACTGATGTAGATCATTAGTTATGCCATGCAGTGCAGTTCTTAAGTCATTCATATCTACATCAGGTGAGTTGAAATCAAATACCTCATCAAGATCTACATTGTGAATGTTGAGGCTTTGTTTGTCCTTTGCATGTTTGGCCATCAAGCATAGATTGACCATTTGTGGTTCTTCCTTATCTCCAGACTCAGCATTTGAGTCATTATCTGAATCACTCCATGATCCTCCGGCTATTAGGCCTTTGTCTTTTCTCTGAGGCCTCTTGCTTCCTTTGTATTCTTTCTTTCCATGCTGCTTCTTCTTTAGTTCTTCTCTTAAAGGTTTGTTGCAGTCGGCAATGAAGTGGCCAGGCTTTTTGCAGTTGTAGCATAGGTCATGTATTTGCTCCTGACTTGAGTAGTTGCTGACCTTCTTTTGTTTGCCAGCTTTGCCTTGACGCATAAATCTTCTTAGTTTTCTTACCATCATGGCAAGATCGTCATTATCATCTTCATCATCGTCAGATTCATTATCAGTGATGACTTTAGAGACGTTTTCAGTTGCTTTGAGAGCAACACCCTTTTCCTTTCTTCTTCCTTCTGAAAGGGTTTCAGCACGTTGAGTCAGCTCCAGCTCGTATGTCAGGAGATTGCCATACAGTTGTTGAACTGTCATTTCGTTGAGATTCTTTGATTCTCTTATTGCAGTGGTCTTGGCATCCCACTTGCCAGGTAGGGCTCTCATGAACTTTATGGTCAGATCTTTGTTAGGATAAACCTTTCCATATGCTTGTAGAGAGTTGAGCAGAATGTTGAATCTTTCATAAGTGGCAGTTACGTTCTCTCCTTGTATATGAGCGAACATCTCGTACTGCTGTGTTAGAAGAGACTGTTTGTTTTCTCTAACTTCTTCAGTTCCTTCATGCATGATCAGCAGTGCTTCCCAAACTTCCTTGGCTGTTTTGCAATTTACAACATTGTCAAACAGATCGTCCTCCAAGGATTGGAACAAGATGTTCTTAGCCTTCTTGTCAAGTTGGACAGCTTTCTTTTCTGAGTCTATCCATTCTTCCTTAACCTTGATTTGCACTTTGTTTGGCTCGTCAATGGTTGGTGCAAGCTTTGTTGGTATGTAGGGCCCATTGAGTACAGTCTCAAATAGATCTTCATCTATTTAGTCCATGTAAGTTTGCATTCTAACCTTCCAGTTAGCAAATTTGTCTTTGTTGCACATCGGTGGCTTGCTGCCTCCACCGGTCCTGGATATGCTTGGTACTAGTGCCATTGTGGATCTACTAAAGCTTGTGAGCTGTAAAATAGAACCTGCTCTGATACCAATTGTTAGTTCTTAATAGGCACAAGTTATCTAGAAGGGGGGGTTGAATAGATATTTAAAAATCTTTTCTGTTTTAGACTTGTTCTTAGATAGTGATTAAAACTTAGCGGAATAATATTTGTTTTAATCTTCTTAACCAAGCAGTAAAGTAATAGACGAGTAAAGCAGTTATAGCAGATATAGCAGTTATGGCAGTAAGGTAAATGACACAGCTATTTTTAAGTGGTTCAGAGCACACAAGGCTCCTAGTCCACTCTTCTACTCAACGAGTAGGATATCCACTAAGGATGTTTCTTACAAACTTCTGAATCCCACTGGATTCCTTCTAGACCAGCAGTCTAGGAACTTCTCTAGTTCACTTTTGAACTCTTCAAGTCCAGCAGACTTGGCTATCTTAT
The DNA here is from genome assembly GCA_016801055.1 of Panax notoginseng. Classification (NCBI taxonomy): domain Eukaryota; kingdom Viridiplantae; phylum Streptophyta; class Magnoliopsida; order Apiales; family Araliaceae; genus Panax; species Panax notoginseng. Next base: position 71,654,440 of record CM029015.1, on the reverse strand, counting down.
AGTTCACTCTTGAACTCTTCAAGTCCAGCAGACTTGGTACTCTTCTTCAGTTGAATGATGATTGTTGTTTCGTTCTGAAGGTTGCTACTCAGTTGCTATGTAAGCACATGTTCGTTAAGAACTGAGTAGCTGAGAAAGCTTTGGAATTTCTCAGATCGTAGAGTTGAGCCTTGGAGAATTGTTCACGTTGAATGTTTTATTGCTTGCTTGTCTCTTTTTCTCTCATCTGTCTGATCTGTATATATGTGATACAGAAAACTATCCATTTGAATCCATCCGTTGTGGCATTAAATGCGTCTGAGCTTTCTGTACCGTGATGGTGACATTTCTGCACATCTTCTGAATTCTGCATTCTGGACCACTGACACTGCAGGCTGCTTTCCCACCTACCACCTAAAAAGGTATTTTTTCCCTCTTTTCCATAGTACTATCCTTGGCTTCTTCAATACGCTTCTTTGTTGCGTCCTAAGGATATTTTATACAATCTAGGACTGATGGGCACTGCAGCTTCTCAGATTCATTCCTCGTATCATGAATTAACAACTCATGAGGCTTGACGTTTTCTGACTGACAGATGAGCTCTACGATTTGGGTCGTGATGATCTATGATTCTGATCGTAGTGTCATTTCTTGAACACTACGATGCTAACAGTTGATAGCACTACACTCTTTACTTCATCGTGTCTTGAACTCTACGTTCCCGAGAGCACTCTACGATTCTTGACTTGCTCGTGTAGTTCACTCTACGTTCCCGAGAGCATTCTACGATCGTTGACTTGTAAACTTCATGTTTCCTTCAGCATACTACGATCGTGGAGTTGGCTCGGCGAACGATGGGACCACTCTATGATTTCTGAAGAGTTCCCTTCAAGGCAGGCACACTACGATCTTCAGGCTCTACAATTTCTGCCTTGATTTATGCAATGTTGATCAGGTTGATGCACTACGATCTCTTCATGACTAATCTATTACATCTCAAGATCGACCTAACAGATTTGATCTTTCTATCTACACATTCTATAACAGAATGATACATGTTGAAAGCTTAGATCAACCTAACCATTTTTGATCTATCACTAAGTCCTTATACATTTATCTTATAAGGACCTTACAAATAATCATGAACACATGCATTAAAAACATCAAATCTTAATATGCATTCTACCAACAAAAACAACTGCTAATACTGTACAGAAAAGTAAGCAGTTATGATATCTACAGGGCAGAAAGAAGTCCTGCCTGTTTTACCCTTGTCGACCAATGCAAGGAGTGTTCCTCCAATTGGGAAGGGCATAGTTCTGGTGGACTACAGTGATGGAGGGGCTGTCATCGTCCTCCTCCTCCCGAATGATGACCATTACATCTAGGCAATTATCGTTTGGGGTATATCTGTTTGTATGTTCATCATGGACAATGATGCGTATGCCTGACATCATTCGGACGATGCCTTATTTAATTCTTCATTCCTCTTCTTCCACCTTGAGATCTGGAACAAAGACTTCATTCTCCTTTACCGGTATCGGTTTGGGAAATAACATAGCCATTACATTAGCTGGCACCTTTACTGGAGGTTTTGCGGACTCTGGATTTTCAAGTGGAGATAATCGCCATGTTGCTGAAGCTGAAGGAATCTGCTTATGCTTATGCGAATTCCTGTAACTGGAACTGGTATAATAGCCTAGACCGGCTTTCCCATTTTGACTGGACACTTGAATCGGGTGCTTAATACCCTGATTATTTTTACCAAGCCCTTATCCTAGCTGGTGTCCCAATGACATCATTTCTTGAGTAGCTGCCATCACTTCGGCATAAATCTTGGGTACAGGAAATGGCATCCCAATGGAATGGTATTGAGTGTTGCTTACTTCCAAAGTATGAAAACTGACCGGTTCAGCGTTGACTGTGATTAGGCTATTGTTGATAATGTATTTAAGTTGTTGATGAAGAATGGAAGGGACTGCCCCGGCCATGTGGATCCACGGTCTCCCCAAAAGCAGGTTGTATCCTGTATCTATTTTGAGCACTTGAAAAGATACAAAGAATGTATGGGGACCAATTTCAATTGGCAGCTTAATCTCTCCGACTGAATTTCGGCGGGATCCATCAAAAGCTTTGATAATCGTATGGCTACTTCAGATCCGCTTAAGATTGACATTCATCTTCAGCAACGTATCATAAGGATAAATGTTTAGAGATGAACCTCCATCTACCAAGACTCCAGCTAACACGTATCCAGAGGACAAAGCAGCAATGTGTAACGACTTACAATGACTGGTCCCTTCTGGCGATATGTCATCATCAGTGAAAGATATCACGTTATTGTTGAAAATGTGATCAACCAGATGTTAAAATTTTTTCACATCCACTAATTTCGGCAAGTATGCTTCTTCCAAAATCTTTATTAGAATCTTCTTGTGATCCTCAGAAGTTAAAACCAAGTCCAGTATTGAAATTTGATGTGGAACTTCTCTTAAGCTTAAAATCATCTTGGCTTTATTATGACCCATAGCATGGAGGAATTTTTCAATCTTTTCTGATGGTAGGCTTCAATACCCGTTGGGGAAGATACAATGGATTTTCTTTCGACACTGCAGCAGTCGTATGAAAGGTGGATCCTTCAGCTTCTCCATAATTCCAGGGGACTTTTTGTAAGCTGATAATAGGATATTGTTGTCTGAATGGCAAGGTGATTGGCTCTAGCACAACCACTTTTAAAGGATTGTTAACTCCTTTGAGTTGAATTGTGAAAGGTTTAACAGTCCCATCAGCCTCAGCGGATATAACTACCACCAATCCTTTCCATTTAGTAGGAAAAGTATTTTCACTCTCAAATAACACGATATTATTGTCTGCCAGTTGCAGGACACTGCTATCAATTAGATTCTGAATAAAGTGGCGGAGTGTCCAACATTCTTCCGAGTTGTGATCGCGAGAATGGGAGTGATACTGACATACTCCATCGGGATTGAACCGTCCTGAACGGGGATTAACTGGAGGTAGAAGGGATGTGATTCTTCCTTCATTGATTAACATCTAAAGTATTTCTTCCATAGGTTGGCCCAGGTATGTGAATTCCCTTTTATTGGTAAAATCCCGACGGGCTTTGGCAGTTGCTCTCTTCGTCACTTTATCCTCTAATGTTTCATATTTTGAAGGTGACGAGGGAGTATTCATAACCAAGGGAAGGAGACTAGCATGCTCCTGGCTAATTAATTGGCGTGTGACTTGATGTTGATAGGTCACCAGTTCTGCCAATTGCTCAATCTGTTTACACAGAGCTTTCATCTTTTGTTCCATCATAAACTGGAACTTTGCATAATCCCATTTGTCAACACCATCTTTGATGATCTGGGATGATTCACAGTTAAATTCGAAACTCTGTCCATTGCTCCAATTAATCATGTTGACATCTTCCTCTTTGTGTGGAGGAAGAGGGTTGTCTTGTACGTGAGGTTGATCTAGTTTGGTGACCACGATCTCACCGTTGTGTATTAAATCTTAGATCTTATATTTCAAGGCCCAACAATCTTGAGTATCATATTCAGGTGCCCCGGTATGATAAGCACATTTTTGAGCAGCATTGAAACCCCTCATATTAGGGTTGGCTGGTGGAAGAAGATGCGTAATTTTCTTCTAAGTCGTCAGAAGATTGAGAATGTTCTCGAGTGAGTCTCCAAGGGGTGTGAACACTCGAGGGCGTTTGGCTTCTCCACCTTTAGTCAGTGGAGGGCTTCTCAAGGGAGTGTAATTTCTCCTCTGAATAGGCATATTCTGATTGCCCTTTTGACCTTGGAGTATTAAGGAAACATCCTCCTCTTTCTTTTTATGGACCCTTCGGGGGTTGTTTCCATAAGTTTCGAATTGGATGTGCTCAACAACAGCTTTAAGAGCGGCTAGGTCTTGAATCTTTCCTGACTTCAACCCCATCTCAGCCATCTCTCCATATTTGATCATTTCAAAAAATAGTTTACCAATGCCAGCTAAAACTCTCTCATAGAAAGGAGCTTCTTGTATGTCGATAAAGGTCATAACCATTTCTGACTCTGTCATAGCAGGAATCACTTGAGCAGCAAGGCGCCTCCACCTTTGAGCATACTCTCTGAAGGACTCATTAGACTGTTTCTTGACCTTGGTAATCTGGTACCGGTCAGGAGCCATCTGAGACTGGAAGCTGTATTGTGTGAAGAAGGCATGAGCTAGTTCTTCTCAACTATGGATCTTTGAATTATCTAATCTGGTATACCACGAATGGGCTTCTCCAGTCAGACTCTTTTGGAATAGCTGCATTCGGAGCTTCTTGTCCTCTGCATAAGATCCAACTTCTCCAATGAACACCTTTAAATATATGTAAGGATCTCCTAACCCATCGTATTTTTCAAAGTTAGGAGTTTTGAACTTCTCTGGATAATGAACACCATGGAATATACAAAGGCCAGCATATGATACACTCCCATGTGCTCCAATTCTTTTGATAGAGCGAAGGGTTTCTTCCATTTGAAGGACCTTTTTCTTAATGTCACCGGTGTCTAGATCTCCTTTGAGATGGGTGGTATCATGAATTTTGTTGGTTGTATCCAACTGGAGCGTAGGTACTGTAATGGCTTTATCAGAACCTTGGGTTCCTCCTTGTGCAAAGGATTCAGCATGTATGGGTATCTTCGTACCTTGAGTAGACTGATGTAGTTCTTTAAGCAGAACAACCAAATCTATAATTTATTTACTTAATCCGTCAAATTCTTCACGAGAAACTGTATTAGATTGGTCAGATGATGACATGATTGGCTGTAGGCTCGTGGCCTTTTTGGATTTTGACCGGGTAATAGGTCTGAATGCTTCCCTGTGACAAAACTTGCATAGTTTAGTATTAGGGATTGTGTAAATGTTTACATGCTATGTGATGTGTCCGTTTTATGATTATTATCCTGCACAACGGATGTTAGCTATTTGTAATACAAAATAGCATGTTAATCTAAATATGCACATTTTTCTTCATATTTCTCATTGCATGGAGATGAATATGGAATGAAATTACAAGTAATTTGAAATGAGAAAGCATGAAGAGAATTTCCTCCGCATTTGGTTTATCAGAGGCTGACCTATCTTAGGTTACTCTCGCGGCTTTTTGGCATGAAGGTTCCCAAATCATCGCAATTTACTCAACGGGAAGTTAATCCGGTCTTTCAACTAGAGCGAATTTGGGTGGTGCCTTTCCTGAGCCTCGTTGGAATTAGTCTTCCTACGAGTCCAGTAATCAAGCACTGACAGGATAGCCTCCTAATGGAGGAACCACACAACATACATTCACATATAATGTGTCTCACCATTTATGAAATATATTGTAGTGCAGTAAAAATGCATTCGTACACATTCATCAAATGTAAATGCAACATCCACACAAGCATATAACAGTTTTGAAAAGCTTATAATAGCGGCTTAAGTCCTCTTACTGGTATCCCCAGCAGAGTCGCCACCTGTCGACGTCGGGATTTTTACTTGTCCCTTTTCTAGTCTTGTCCTTTTGTGTTCTCATTTTAGGTGAGATTTGTTTGAAAAAACAAGCGAAAAAGGTCTGACATGTGTAATGTCGACGATGGACTGTTAAGAGTCGTCAGTTGGTTTTTAACTAGTTGTACCAACACAACCGAGAAAAGGTTTGCACATTGACCCAGTGATGTGACACTGCTAAACGGGTCTGTAAAATCGAGATTCATTAGGGTCCCGGAACTTGCTTATGCGGAGAGAAGGTGTTAGGCACCCCTCCCGACATCCGTGTTGCCACGGTGACCTCCACTTTTCAAGAAACTGTTATATAAATGTGTGTGTGTGTGGGTCAATGTGCTATTATTTGGAAGTAGTGCTATGCCTCATTCGCACCTATATACAAAGTGTAACGACCCCAAAATAGGTCCATTCCATCCAACCTATTCTGAGTCGCCAAATACATGGTACAGAAAATAACTACAACTTTATTACAACAATTGTCGTGCAAAATACAACAACACATACGCTGTGAGTTTGGATACAAATATATACCAAATGTGACTCATGTTCCAACCGTGGACATCACCTCACAATGACACCTTACATAAAGGTATAGTCAAAAACTGTTTTAGAAATTAGAATCTTTGGGAAGTGCTCAAGGAAACCTTCGTACATGGGAGGCCATGCGTCTAGGTTATGATAGATATCATATGGCCACAGAATTATCCTTGGTTGACCCAATAGACCCAAAAAAAACGAGAAGATTACTATCATATTCTTCCCAATGGTGAGTCTTCTCTTGACATATCATTATCTCTACTGTCTCTAATTGAGAATTATACTTCAAACAAATACCAAGATTATATAGGTAGTGCTCATATATATACTCAGCAAGTGGATGAGCACATCCTTGTTTTATGATGACACGAGGTTGTATGTCGATAGACATCTTGTATGATAGTGGCAAACCACCCTTCCAACGTTGGGTACACCTTACCCTATTGGATTCACCAAATAAAACTACTAAATGAACTTTTCTATACTGCTTCGGGAGAACATCCACAGCTAGAGACCACCGTTCTATTTCCCCGTTACCCTCGCTCGACCCAGCTACACTCTTATTACCTAAAAGGAATTGTGAAGCAAAAGGGTGAGCACAACTAGCTCAGTAAAGAATATCATGACTAAAGATAATTAAATTATCAATAGCCTTCATCAATAATAAATCAGAGATTTAGAACATATGGTAAATAATAAAAATTTCAACCATAGTTGCAGCGGAACGAGCAATCCATTAGAAGAGTCAAATAGACTATAAAGTCTATTATCTTCTCCATGTTAAAAATGCACCATCAATGTTTTATCCCTGTAACATCAATCAACAATTCTGGTCCACAATCATATGAATAACTCATAATCATAACTGTAGTTCTAAATTCCTCTTCTCATCCAGGAAGAAGATAATTTTCATCACCTGAAACATCAAAGATCATGGTTACACCAAATCACATTTCCTGTTCATAATCATACTAATAACTTCAAAAATTGTACTTTTGTCCAAAAATTCTGAAATTTACGGAGTATACTTCTATCATATACATGTACTCCCAATAAAAATTTCATCAATTTTGGAGTTAACCACAAGAAATTATAAGCGGTTACTTTTAAAATAGTCTTTTCTCATAAAATTCATAACTCTCAATCTATTCATCCAAAAATCACCATTTTTGGACACAATCAAGAAAACTCATCAAAATATCATTTCAAATTTTTTTAGAATTTTTGAAGGTCAGAAAAATTACGAAACTGAAAAATATAACAACCCTTAAAATTCCTTACTATCCCTTACCTCAAAAATGCAGTATTTCTGACTGGAATGCAAAGCCGAAGGAAACTTGCACTGAATAGAAACTATCAAAGTATCTAAATACTCACAAAATATGCTTCATAATATAGAGAGAGAAAGAGAGAAAGCTTATGTTTCTGGTGTGATTTTCAATTCTAACTTAGCCCTCTATTTATAGGAAAATTTTAGTAGGTTTGACCTGCAACCTGATGGCTTTACCTGCTACTATTCCCACCCACCACATTTGAAATATAATTCAACACATTTCTTCACCAACCACAAGTGGGGCCCACCAATTTTAGAATTTTCCATCAAAATGATAAATTCCAAAAATTCAATAATTTCTGAACCAGTCATCTTGTAAAATTCATAATAAATCATACGTTCATTTTTAACGGTTCAAAATTTGTGGACATATACTCAACTTATATATGTATGACATATCCAAAAATTACCACGATCCAACGGTCGGATTAAAAATTATAACCCCCGCAAAATATCTCAAAAAACCCTGATTTTTAATACCTCCATTCCGACAAAAATACGGATAAAAACCTCAACATTAACTCCTTCATTTTTAACCACAAAAATATATCCCTCGTTTATATCCACATAAAATAAATATTTCCTTATCATATGAATCAATAATTAATTATTCACAGATAATATTACAGAATCACATTTATGACAACCAGGCCGTTCCCAGGAAAGAGGGGGCTTTCCAATAAGGATTTCTCCTTACTAGCGCGCAATTAGATGACCAAACCTCTCCTTAGACAGAACTTTCTAGACATTGCCAATAATGCTATCTAATAATATTATTCAAATAATATGAATTATTGATCTGATAATAGAAAATACTGTGCAGTGACAATTATTGAACAACAATAATATAAAATTTCAACGTAGCAATTATTGAATCAATAAAATAAAATATTGAACAGTAATTACTGTAACAATTATTGAGTAGTGCCTTCTTACGTAAGAATCAATAATTTCAAAAATACTATGCAATACCGCGTGTTACTGTGCAATAACGCGTATTACTGTATTTTAACCACCGGGTATTCTAACAGTGTTAACGGTAACAACTACGCCGTTATTTGTAAAAACTCAAATTTGTCGTTTTCTTCACCCGACAGTTATTCGTTATGGGGCCCACAAATAGCTGCGCCATCATACGAATATTCTCCGACAGAAAGAATATTCCACGACCAAACGAATATTCCCCGACAACAATGATTATTTTATAACCACTTGCTTATTTTGAAAAAAAAATTCATATTTCACCCATAACTTTAAACTTTTATCAATTTAACCATTTACTGAATAGTAATTATAAGAAAAATTGAATACTTTTATTTCATAAAATTCGGGGTCTTACAATCTCCCCTCCTTATGAAATTTCGTCCCCGAAATTTACGTACCTGGTATTTCGAAGAGTTGAGAATACCTTACTTCCATTTCAGATTCTATCTCTCAGATCATCATGATTTCTCCATTGCTCATCTCCCATGATAACTTCATTTGGGTTCCTCATTTGTTGGGAAGTCATGACAACTGCCATCCCTCGAACTACTCGGCTTTGACTTGTCTGGAGCAGCATTTGGCGTCATCATTACCGTTGGAATATACCTTTCTATAGAACATATTCCTCCCTCAACTGCATCTTCGTACTCCTCATTCATGATCTGAATCATCAATCTTCGATCCATATCGGATTCAGGTTGACCGCTATGTACAGGGTAATTCAAAACTCGATGTTGGGTTCTCCCAATTGCTTTCCAAAAAGAGAAATTCATATTATCTATTTTAGCCTTCTTAGATCGAACATCTCTTTCCACAATATCCACGTGTCGCGCGGCTTTTGCCCATGCATCACTTATTCTCACTCGTTCAGTTTTTTCTTCTCTCAGCTCAGATTCTATTTTTATCATCTTATACTCTGCCAAAGAATGCTTCTGTTCAAGCATCACATATCGGGTAACACAAGCTTGAATTGTTGCATCCTTTTGTTCCACGACCGCCTGTCGTTCTTCTGCCTGCTCTTCTAACTCATGAATACGATTTTGAAATTCTACATTTTGATCATATTATACCTCTAATAAACTCTCCTCTGGTACTTCTTCTTCCTCAGTATCAGTTGTTACCTCTGCGACTATCTCGGGTGTAACTATCAATTCTTCACTCACCACATGGATATCTCTAATTCCTTCTTCGTCTGACATCACATTATCACGGTTAGTGATTAGAGGTATCCCCACAGTCGCATTCACTCCATTGTTAGCATTCTCAGCTGCCATTCTCAAATACTGCCATAAAACAAGGGTTAACTAAATAAATTAACATATCACATAATATCCTAATATTATGACTGACCAACAAATAAGCTTAGGTAGGACACACTAGCGAAGGATTTACTCATCTCTCCCCTCCTAGTTGTATTCCCCGATCTCCGCCAGAGATCATATCCCTAAGCTCTGATACCAAATGTAACGACCCCAAAATAGGTCCATTCCATCCAACCTATTCTGAGTCGCCAAATACATGGTACAGAAAATAACTACAACTTTATTACAACAATTGTCGTGCAAAATACAACAACACATACGCTGTGAGTTTGGATACAAATATATACCAAATGTGACTCATGTTCCAACCGTGGACATCACCTCACAATGACACCTTACATAAAGGTATAGTCAAAAACTGTTTTAGAAATTAGAATCTTTGGGAAGTGCTCAAGGAAACCTTCGTACATGGGAGGCCATGCGTCTAGGTTATGATAGATATCATATGGCCACAGAATTATCCTTGGTTGACCCAATAGACCCAAAAAAAAACGAGAAGATTACTATCATATTCTTCCCAATGGTGAGTCTTCTCTTGACATATCATTATCTCTACTGTCTCTAATTGAGAATTATACTTCAAACAAATACCAAGATTATATAGGTAGTGCTCATATATATACTCAGCAAGTGGATGAGCACATCCTTGTTTTATGATGACACGAGGTTGTATGTCGTTAGACATCTTGTATGATAGTGGCAAACCACCCTTCCAACGTTGGGTACACCTTACCCTATTGGATTCACCAAATAAAACTACTAAATGAACTTTTCTATACTGCTTCGGGAGAACATCCATAGCTAGAGACCATCGTTCGATTTTCCCGTTACCCTCGCTCGACCCAGCTACACTCTTATTACCTGAAAGGAATTGTGAAGCAAAAGGGTGAGCACAACTAGCTCAGTAAAGAATATCATGACTAAAGATAATTAAATTATCAATAGCCTTCATCAATAATAAATCAGAGATTTAGAACATATGGTAAATGATAAAAATTTCAACCATAGTTGCAGCGGAACGAGCAATCCATTAGAAGAGTCAAATAGACTATAAAGTCTATTATCTTCTCCATGTTAAAAATCCACCATCAATGTTTTATCCCTGTAACATCAATCAACAATTCTGGTCCACAATCATATGAATAACTCATAATCATAACTGTAGTTCTAAATTCCTCTTCTCATCCAGGAAGAAGATAATTTTCATCACCTGAAACATCAAAGATCATGGTTACACCAAATCACATTTCCTGTTCATAATCATACTAATAACTTCATCTTTGCACTACGGCCAAAGATATTCATTTTTATCACCAGTTGGTCATGTTTATCTCAATATCTGTTCATCTTTGCACTACTGGCCAAAGATATTCAACAACATGTCATCTTTGCACTACAGGCCAAAGATATTCATCAACAATTCATCTTTACACTACAGGCCAAAGATATTCATCAATATTTCATCTTTGCACTACAGGCCAAAGATATTCCTCAACAGTTCATATTTGCACTACGACCAAATATATTCATCAACAGTTCATATTTGCACTACAGGCCAAATATATTAATCTCTCAAAGAAATATATAATCATTTATATAAACAATAATTATAACCATGTTGATCATTTCACCTTTGCACTTAAGCTGAAGATATTCAATTATAAATTCAATGGTCATGATCATACTAGTCAATAATTCAACTTTGCACTACTGGCCAAAGAGAACCCAAAGTCATGATCATACCAATAATCTACCCATCTTTACACTCAAGTGAAAGAGAATTTCAACATCAGGGTTATAAAAATGTTATATATGATAATAAAAACAATATAATCAACATATAGATTTAATCTCAAGAGTAATATTCATAAATTAACTATAATTTGGTTAGAAAAAGGAAACCAATTTTATCGTGAATAGTAACTCGTGAATAGTAACTCATGAATAGTAACTCGTGAATAGTAACTCATGAATAGTAACCCCGACACAAAAAGATAGAAATTTCATAATAAAATACATACTAATATTTCGGTATAATGATATTAAAAGAATAATATTTCTTAAGCTTATAAATAATTTATTTTAATTGTTTACACTTTACTAAATAATGCATTTAATCATTCTAAAATGCCAAACTCATAAGATTTTATCACCAATAACCAAAACCCTCATCAAAAATCTGCGTATACCTCATATAGGATTCTCAAGTCATAAAATCCTATTTTCCAATTTTCTTACTTCACAAAACATATTTAATTCATTTACTCATAACTAGACTATTTTCATAAACAATACCAAATCAGTTCCAAAAATAATTCTTTTCTGGAATTTAGCAGAATATAGTCCCATATTAAACATATATTTTTCTCAGAATTTTTAAAACTCATTTACTATTTTTCATATGGCTAAAACAACCGAATATTTAGACATTTATCAAAAATTGTACTTTTGTCCAAAAATTCTGAAATTTACAGAGTATACTTCTATCATATACATGTACTCCCAATAAAAATTTCATCAATTTTGGAGTTAACCACAAGAAATTATAAGCGGTTACTTTTAAAATAGTCTTTTCTCATAAAATTCATAACTCTCAATCTATACATCCAAAAATCACCATTTTTGGACACAATCAAGAAAACTCATCAAAATATCATTTTAATTTTTTTTAGAATTTTTGAAGGTCAGAAAAATTACGAAACTGAAAAATATAACAACCCTTAAAATTCCTTACTATCCCTTACCTCAAAAATGCAGTATTTCTGACTGGAATGCAAAGCTGAAGAAAACTTGCACTGAATAGAAACTCTCAAAGTATCTAAATACTCACAAAATATGCTTCATAATATAGAGAGAGAAAGAGAGAAAGCTTATGTTTCTGGTGTGATTTTCAATTCTAACTTAGTCCTCTATTTATTTTAGTAGGTTTGACCTGCAACCTGATGGCTTTACCTGCTACTATTCCCACCCACCACATTTGAAATATAATTCAGCACATTTCTTCACCAACCACAAGTGGGGCCCACCAATTTTAGAATTTTCCATCAAAATGATAAATTCCAAAAATTCAATAATTTCTGAACCAGTCATCTTGTAAAATTCATAATAAATCATACGTTCATTTTTAACGGTTCAAAATTTGTGGACATATACTCAACTTATATATGTATAACATATCCAAAAATTACCACGATCCAACGGTCGGATTAAAAATTATAACCCCCGCAAAATATCTCAAAAAACCCTAATTTTTAATACCTCCATTCCGACAAAAATACGGATAAAAACCTCAACATTAACTCCTTTATTTTTAACTACAAAAATATATCCCTCATTTATATCCACATAAAATAAATATTTCTTTATCATATGAATCAATAATTAATTATTCACAGATAATATTACAGAATCACATTTATGACAACCAGGCCGTTCCCAGGAAAGAGGGGGCTTTCCAATAAGGATTTCTCCTTACTAGCGCGCAATTAGATGACCAAACCTCTCCTTAGACAGAACTTTCTAGACATTGCCAATAATGCTATCTAATAATATTATTCAAATAATATGAATTATTGATCTGATAATAGAAAATACTGTGCAGTGACAATTATTGAACAACAATAATATAAAATTTCAACGTAGCAATTATTGAATCAATAAAATAAAATATTGAACAGTAATTACTGTAACAATTATTGAGTAGTGCCTTCTTACGTAAGAATCAATAATTTTAAAAATACTATGCAATACCGTGTGTTACTGTGCAATAACGCGTATTACTGTATTTTAACCACCAGGTATTCCAACAGTGTTAACGGTAACAACTACGCCGTTATTTGTAAAAACTTAAATTTGTCGTTTTCTTCACCCGACAGTTATTCGTTATGGGGCCCACAAATAGCTGCGCCGTCGTACGAATATTCCCCGACAGAAAGAATATTCCACGACCAAACGAATATTCCCCGACAACAATGATTATTTTATAACCACTTGCTTATTTTGAAAAAAAAATTCATATTTCACCCATAACTTTAAACTTTTATCAATTTAACCATTTACTGAATAGTAATTATAAAAAAAATTGAATACTTTTATTTCATAAAATTCGGGGTCTTACACAAAGGGTTTGAATTTGTGTAAAATTCAGTTTTAAACAAGATATAGCAGTGATGTTTTGTTAAAAGAGGTTTTTCAAACCCTGTGATTAATAGTAATTGGGGCCTTTGATACTTCCATTTTATTAAATGTTCGGCTTGATTGTTTTTATTTTCGAGATGCGAAGCATCTTCGAGAAAATAATGTACAAAACAGTGCCGAACTCCTCGTGGGCATGAAAACCATATGAGAAAATCCAAACACCGTGAATAAATTTACAAGCTGCTTACAGCTGAAAATGTCCATCACGGGAACCAAATCTAGATTCAGTAAACTGAATCTGTGATCACATGATTCCTAGGCTCACATGATGCCGCAATTGATATGAACACAGTAAGTAGTTATATATATAAAAGCTGTAAATATATATATACAAACATGATCAACCACCACAAAACACCTCCATGCGGGATCAAAAATGTAAATATATAAAAGCGGTATATATATATATATATATATATATATATATATATATATATATATATATATATATATATATATATATGGACATGATCAATTGCCACAAAGCACCTCCATGGGGGATCAAAAATATAAATAAAGCTGTAAAAGCCATCAACCGCCACGGAGTAAACTCCAGGCAGGACGAAATGTACAGAAATCAATAAAAATGGTCAACCGCCACGAAGTAAATTCCAGGCGGGACGAAATGTAAATATATATATATATATATATATATATATATATATATATATATATATATATATATATATATATATATATATATATATATACAAACTGAAATGAAACCACGGACCGAAGTCCGGGCATACACACGCAACACGACTCTTAACGTGAAGAACAGTGTGTGCAAAGATGAAGAGAAAGGCTTTAAAGTGTGTAAGAAGGCTTATAGTGTGCTGCCAAAGAAAAATTCTATAGCTTTGGATTAACACTCGGCTCTCGTTGGTAAAAAGTAGTTATATATAAGCTTACAAGTGTTTAAAATGAGAAAACACTCAGTTTAGGGTGTGTACAGAGCAAATTGGACAGAGCTTCCTTGCCTTTTTTCTCTTCAAAATGGCCACCCCAAGCCCTCTATTTATAGAAGGGGAGCCGCAGGTGTACCTGCGGCTGCCCGGGTTTCACGGGTCATGCCTTCTCGAAGTACGTGCACGCATGCAACGTGAGGTCCGCTCGAACTTTCAGAACTTCAATTCGGGCATCCGACTGAGGTGTGTAAGACCTATTTCGGACCGTCGTTGTCGAGAGTTACCCAATGACATGGGATTAGAGGTTATACGAAGTCAGGAAGATGGGACCATGCTCTCCGATCTTCAAGCTTCAAATTTTATCTGTTACCCTACATAATAGTCACTCGAGATTGGACTTCCTTGGTTTTTGTGGGACATTGCTGTGTAGAAATGTATGTATAAGATGTTGAGACGGTGCGATATGGCGTCAAGGTAGCAAGATGATGACTTTGCCCCTCACTGGGGTTATCTCCGGTTTGGGCTGATAAAGAAGACGTTGCTCAGGGTTATCTCTGAGATTGGACTGCTGCAAGTGTTGAAGGTCTTCAGTGCCATCTTTGAGGTGTGCCTGTCTTTCGGGGGTCATCTCTGGGTCTTGTACTGAGTGCCTCAGTGTAAGTGCCGAGTGTTCTGAAGCTGCTTGCATGGCTTTAAAATAAGCATTTTTGGGATTATCTTAGGAACTGCAACTGCATTCCTTGGGGTTATCTCCAAGGTTGGCGCTGCTATTCCCGGTGTCGAGACTGAGACTTAATATCTCGGGGTTATCTCTAGGATAAATCGGTCTTCTCCGGTGGAATTTGCGGTATTGGAACTGCAGGCCTTGGGGTTATCTCCGAGGTTAGAATTGATACTCCCGGTGTGTGTTCCGGGGTTGAGACTGAGCTTTCAGTAGTATTCAAACTGGATATGAGTTGTCTTCTAGGGTTATTTCTGAAAGACGAATGTGCCCTCCTGCAATGTCAGTAACACGTGTACAGAAAATTTCGAGTGTCTACAACATGTTTATGCATTATAGGATGTTTATGACTGTGGGTAGGTGTGCTACTGAATGGCCATCTAGTCATGCCTATGTGCATGTGGATAATCTTATTTACAAAGGAGACTCTGGCAAAATTTTCCAAAAGTCTAGGCATTGGGTTGACATGCATTTTTAACTCTACTATAGGTGTATGTTAAAGTAATACATGCATGCATGTAGTCATAAGATGCATTTAAAAAGCTCTAGGTTAGAATTTACCACACCCTTTCTGAGGTGACTTGGAGACTTGTGTTCAGATATATATTGATCTGGATCAACCGAGTAGTTCTCGCAGGACCACTTTAGTTGTTCGAAGAAGGGCTTTTGAAGTGCCTCGACCCTGTTCAGTTTGACAGTCTCGTCGTCTAGCGGAGGCGGTGATACATCATGTCAGGGTTGATGTTCTGGACGTTGAGGATAAGGAGGAGGATGTACCGGTTGCGGCTCCAGCTCCTGCTGCTTATGCTCCCCATAGGGATCTTCCAGGCATTCAGATGGCTATTCCAGATCTTCTAGGTGATTTGAGTCACCACCCTTTAGTTTACTTGCAGGAAAATGAGGTAAAAGCTGGGTTTAATCTTTCTTTTTCCTATTAAGGAGGAGCAAGGATTTTGACATTGATTTGCATTTGATGTAGGTTCCTGGCTTTACACAATCTCTAGGGAACTGGTTTAGCATACACTCCCTGTATTAGGCTCTACATCCAGATTACCGAGGTATTGTGCATGGTTGGGGCTTTGGGGTATTCTTTTCTATTCTTCCCAGTCGTTGTCCCTGGGGTTATCTCAGGGCATTGTCTAAGCGTTGGTTTCACCAGACTCAGTCTCTCCATTTATTAGATTGTGAGATGATGATGACGCCGATGGATTGGCGGTTTACCACCGGTATGGAGTTTGGAGGGGCGCCAGTGCCATGTACGGCGAATATTACCCTGACTACCATTAGATCCTTGCTAGGAGTTTCGGCTGAGGCGTTCAAGGGCAGGACCATTCATATAGGTCCTTTTAGCATAGATGCTATGAGTGGGCTGTTGAGTGAGCCCATGCCCGCTGATATGAGAGTAAGAGATCACATTCTTCTGTGATTATTCCTTGTTATTATCAGGAGTTGTTTCATAGCAGATAACTCTTCTATGGTGTCATTCACTTTGATTAGCGCCACTCGGGCGGTGGACCGTATTGGAGAGTATGATTGGGGCTCCTATACCTTTGCCTATTTCTTAGGGCATGCATTCCTAGGGGAATGCGCATGCATTCGTAGGGCTTGACAGAGGCTTGGCTAGGATTTTACCCGTTTATGCTGATGAGTATTTCTCTTTTGATTTCCCATGTACAGGTCAAGAGTGTTTATTGATAGCAGATATTTGCCCTTGTGTTGGCAATTTTGGGCCTATGAGAGGCTCACACGTTTGTATCTTGTTAGTGTGTTAGGTCTGTAGACCTATCCACGAGGACGGTGATGGCATCACTCCATTTTGGCAGAGGTTCCTGTAGCTGAGGGTTTCACCCATTGTCACTTATAGTTGGAGTTGTTGACAGCTAATTTCATCACTTGGGTTCCCTACTCTGGGGAACACTTGACCATTGAATTTGAGGATGGATTCTCGACTGGTGTCGAGCATATGATATCCACCCATAGGATTCCTCTCTTCACAGATGGAGGATGGGAGCTCTATTTAGGAGAGCGTGCTATTAAAAGCACCACATGAGAGATTCGTATACCGATCTTGCCTCATGCCAGGCGTTATTGGCCTGTGTTGCAGTCGCCTATTGATGATATCCTATTGATGGGCATTAACGGCTACACTTTGTCATAGGGTTCATTTACCCAGGAGGCATTATACCGCTGGTGGTCCCTTCGTATCATTGGAGCCCAGACCGGCGCCACTCAGTTCATGGGGTATATGGTTCCTAGATATGTGATGATGATAGATTGGCTGGCCTGTGTCCGAGATCCAACTCATTTATCATAGATTAACAGTTTGACCCTACAGTTGGACCGGACACATTTTTTTATCCGGCACTTAGGCAGAGATCCTTCAGAGGCATATACTTTTGATCCTTCTAGCTCAGGTGATGGCCCCTCAGGCGACCCATATGGCTTTGTCGGAGCAGATCCTCCACTATATAGGCTTGACATCCCTGTTAATGGAGATCCAGTGACTTAGGAGGAGTTACATCAAGTGGACAGGATTAATGAGGTAGATATTGACACCATTGTCTTCTTCTGATGTATATTCTCATTATATCTTTTGATAGGCCTCTATTAGATACTGGGTGTCTGTGTCCCATTCTCGCTATATATTTTGATAGGCCTCTGTTAGTAGTAGGGCGTCTGTGCCCCATTTCCCTATATTTTCAGTTGTACAGAGATGATGTATTAAGTGATGATGTACTTAGGAATGTATATACTGTTATTCCCTACATCATATTGCCATCTATTGTTTATCATACATGTATCATGTTATGCATATGTATGTATATCCAGAGATATTCAGCATTGACCCCTGGATGGTCTTATGGTACGGCCCACACAGATGTCTTCTTCGACAGTCAGCCGTATAGATCATACCCCACCAGTATTGGTGGCATCCTGTCTGAGATCTTGGTATGATAGTATGTCACCCCCAGATAGGGTGACTGTAGATCAGCTATTACAGCATTCCATGACCATCCTGATGTTTCAGGTTCCCTCGGGCTTTGTAGATGGCATGCTAGAGCATTGGGTATCGGAGAGGTAGGTTTTCTAATTTGGGACCCAAGAGTTGACTCTTACATTAGAGGAGTATGAGGGGTTGAAGGCTTTGCCCTTAGATATACCTTGCGCTCGGATGGCTGTCGGAGATATACATGACAGTTCATGACCCTCACCGGGTTGCGGCGTAGAGTAGTAGAGGATGAGATTACATCCGACCATGTATTATCCCAGCGTTTCCTGATAGACAGATTTGGCTCATTGGACAGCTACGCACGTCATTCCTGGGATTTTACCACACCAGAGGATCAGTGGCATGTGGCCAGAGTGGATGTACCCATGATATGTGTAGTGGCGTATGTATACATGCCGCTATATATAGATGAGCTGGACATCAGTATTATCATGGTAGTGAGAGCTCTCAGAGAGGGTCATACCATTATTCTGATGATTGTGGCAGAGACGTTGAAATCGCCATGTTTTGCCGCACCTATCATGTAGGTGTATTTATAGGCAACTCAGTCATGTTATATGTGTGGTTTATATCACACTTGAGACCGATTGCCACGTTTCGACGGCATGGGCATTATTTTCCCATGAGATAGCCATGTCCTACTCCTTTCAGCCAGCGGAGTGTACGAACGTTGCTTCTTGGTCGGTGTTCTTGGCAGGGATCTGGGATCCGGGATTCGTTTGGCATTCTACCGTATACAGGGCTTAGTTCACCCTAAATCTTTATTACTCACACTTCGGGCATAGATTATCTCCCTCTGGATGGTTTGAGGGGCATGACTACCTACCACCCACTGGTTGTGATGTCAAGGTTTGACCAGTTCCAGGACTTCCATCCTTTTGAAGGGCATTAGGTCAGCGTTTAGCTTCTCGCCATTTATCAGCAGAGGACAGGTCCTGAGTGTATGCCTGTTAGGATCAGCATGAGAGAGCTAATTTTTCTGTTAGCTATCCGGGCTGTTCGTCAGAGTATTCTATGTGGATGGGGATATAGACTTCATCGGCTGCGGTAGTATCCACAGTGCCAAGGATTGAGTATGTCAGCGAGGAGCCCACGGAGGCTGTTGATTTCCCCACCGAGGAGGAGCTGTTTACCAGTTCGACAGTAGCTCTTGCTAACTCTCCCAGTACTTCTGCAGCTGTGACTCCCCCTTCAGAGTATTTAGTGTAGAGTTTGCATTTGATGACCTTCAAGAGAGATCAAGCTAGGGCATTGATGTTGATAGCTCTTGATGGGAGAGATGCCACTCTATTAGAGAGAGATGATGCCTTAGCTCGTGTAGATACTACTATTGTTGAGTGGGATGAGGCCAGATCAGCCAGAGATGCAGTGATAGTTGAGTAGGATAGGGCCATATCTGCCCGGGATGTAGCCGTTACAGACAGTACCACAGTGACGTCCCTTACTACTGGCATTATTGTAGAGATGAGCACATTTATTAATGAGCACAGTGGCACTATACAGATGGCTGTAGATCTATTAGCTTGCGTGGAGACCCTTGTATAGGAGATCACAGCGTTACCTACTTCTTCTAAGAGGGATGTCATGTTGGACTTGATAGCTCGCATATACACTGATTTGTAGATGGGCTTATATTTTCCTGCACAGACTAGCTTAGCCATTTTGTCATGTACATTTCACATTGTATATATCAAACAACATTATATATAGCAGGGAAAATATATTTTGATCACTTCCCTTTTAGTTATGCCTTGTTGCTTGCTTGATATTTGTCTGCTTCTCTAGGTCTTATGATCTTGATGTACTCCTCCTTGATGGATGGACATTGAGTTGTCTCAAGATCTTTCAGAATGGATTGTTGATCTGTGTGTATTCCATACCATCTTTGGTGTCTTGGGACTGGTTTCTGTATATAGATGTGGAAAGGAATGTGGCTTTCTTCTCTAAGGTTGACCGCACCACAAATGGTCGCCAGTACTCCTTTGTATGGGGGATCCAAGTTAGTTCCATCTCTTATGGGAATCAACCGTAGCTTAGATGGTTGTCGATTCTCCCATTTATTTGAGGAGGTCGGGTAGTTCCATCCCTTTGGTCTGAAGCCAATGAAATGTGGTGGATTGAAGGATGATCTCAGTACCACTGATAAATGTTTTTGTTTTTTGGTAGAGGGTGAGACCGAACAATGAATGGTTGCCTACGTATTCCTATTATAGAGGAGATCAGGTCTGCGTAGTTCGAACTTGGTGTAAGAGGTCCAACGCTGTATGTGGCAAAGGGGTGTAGAGATGTTTCTTTTGTTTTTGTTTTTATTTTTGTTTTTGTAGTGAGAAGGGTGTGGAAATGTTTTTTTGTTTTTGTTTTATTGCGACTGGACCATATAAAATGGTTACCTACGTACTCCATGAATTGGGGAGATCAGGTCAGTGTAGTTCGCCCCATGTTCAGGACGATTTGCAGTCAATAAAAAGTTTGATCCCATGTCCAGGACAAACTGCGGGGGATAAAGTTTGATCCCATGAACAGGACAAACTGCAGGTGTGAAAAGTTTTAATCCTTTATGGGACAAAACTGCGGGTGTGAAAAGTTTTGAAGGAAAAGTTGTGTAAAGGATCTACTAATCTGGAACTAGGTTACTGGTTGAAAAAGTGTGTTTGTCCTTGATGGTGCAGATGAGTGTGAAGAAAAGTTGTATGTAGTGAAGGGTTAGAAAACCTGAAATGACTGGGGATCTGGTGATCCAAAACCAGGATGTTTGCTTGATGGTAACCTTAGACATAGTACCATTTCACGGTGTCTGAATTGATGAGCCGTGGAAATTCATCGCCATCTATTTCCTGTAATCTAAGAGCACCTCCTGTCAATACCTCCTTAACAACAAATGGGCCTTCCCAATTTGGGGTGAATTTTCCCTTCAACTAATCTTAGTTGTCAATGATCTTCTTCAAAACCAAGTCGTGTTGTTTAAACTGCCGTAACCAGACTTTTATGTTGTAGGATCTGGCGATCCTTTGTTCCATGGAAAATAGCATCACTTGCCTTTTGTCTATTAGAGACAATTGGTGATACCTATCTTGTACCCATTGGTCTTCATCCAGCTGAGCGTCTATCAACACTTTGAGGGATTCTATTTACACCTCTATGGGGAGTACTGCTTCCATCCCATAGGCTAATGAGTAGAGGGTTGCCCCAGTGGAAGTGCACATTGATGTTCTGTAGGTCAGAGGCAATAAGTCAAGCCATCCTTTATGATTGGCGGACATCTTTTGCATGATTTTCTTGATGTTTTTGTTAGCCGGTTCAACATCACCATTCATCTTTGAACGGTAGAAGACGGAGTTGAGATGTTTGATGTGGAATTTACTGCACAACTGCTCCATCATTTTGTTGTTGAAGTTCTTAGCATTGTCTGATACAATTACCTCTGGTTGTCCATATTGACAAATGACATTGTTTCTGATGAAAGCAATGATGACTTCTTTGGTAACCCTGGGGAAGGAGGCTGCTTCTACCCACTTGGTGAAGTAGTCGATCATGGTGAAGATAATCTGATGCCCATTACTGGCTTTAGGCTCGATGGGCCCGATCACGTCCATTCTCCACATTGAGAAGGGCCATGGTGAACTTATATTGTAGAGATCCCTTGGAGGGGCGTGGATAGCATTCCCATAAATTTGGTATTGATAACATCTCTTGACGTGATCATCATAGTCAGCTTTAAGAGAGAGCCAGTAATGCCCTGTTCTGAGGATTTTCTTTTCAAGTAGGGGGCCGCTCATATTTGGGCCACATACTTCACCATGGATTTCATCCATGAGCCTCTGAGCTTGGTCCTTGTCCAGACATCTGAGTAGAATTAGTCGTGCATCTCTTTTGTAGAGTGCATCTCCGCTCAGGTAAAATTTCATAGCCAGTTGATGGATCCGCCTTCTTTTCGTCGGGCTCACCTCAGCGGGTGTAGATCCATCTTGTAAGTACTCCTTGATATGCTGATATCAAGGGTGTTGGATGGGAGGTAGCTCATCCGATACTTCTCTAACATAATTCCCATAGGCTAGTGCCTTTTGTTAGGTAAATGCGATGGTTGGCATACTTTCCTTATCAAGTATGTTGATCAAGGAGGCCAAGGTTGCTAGCGCATCCGCAAAATCATTCCTATTCCCAGGAATGTAGAGGAAGGATATTTCTTCAAACTCCAAAACCATCTGTAGAACCTATCGATGGTAAGGCATCAAGTGTAGACCTTTGGTGTGATAGATTCTTGTGGTTTGTCTGATTATCAACTCGGAATCTCCAAAGACAGTTAACCATCTGATGGCCATTGATTGAGCAAGTTTTAGCCCAATGATACAGCCTTCATACTCAGCTGTGTTGTTGGTGTTACAAACTACAATTTGACGGCGACGGGATACTGCTCCCCCGTAACGGATACCAGAACTGCCCCAGCTCCAAAACCTTCCATATTTACAGCTCCATCAAAATACATCTTTCATGTTTGGTGTGCGTCGTACTGATGGTGTTGCTGAACTGTCATTACCCCTTCATCGGGGAAGTATGTTTCCAAGGGTTTTAAATCCCATAAAGGTGCGGCGGGTAGTTGATTCGCAATTCCTTGACCTTTAATGGACTTTTGCGTCACGTAGACGATGTCAAATTGTTGTAGGATCAACTGCCATCTGGACAGTCGGCAATTCAGCATAGGTTTACTGAACACGTACTTGAGAGGATCCACGCGGGATATGAGATGGGTTGTGTGACCATGGAGGTAATGCTATAACCTCATGGAAGTCCATGCTAAAGCACAACAAGTTGCTGTGAGTTGGGCACTCGTCATTCCATTTCTTGGAGGAATTCTTCCTTAACAACTTGAAAATAGGTTCACAAGTTGCTGTGAGTTGGGAGATGAATATGCTAATGAAGTTGATTCTTCCCAAAAATCCCCATATTTCCTTCTCTATCTGAGGAATGGGCATTTCCGTGATGGCCTAAATTTTGGTGGGATCTAGCTCAATCCCCTTGTGGCTGAATAGGAATCCTAGCAACTTGCCTGATTTAACGCCAAAGGCGCACTTGACTGGATTCAACTTCAAGTTGTCCTTACGCAACCTATTGAAGAGCTTTCTGAGATGGTCTAGGTGGTCTTCCTCCCTTCGGGACTTGACAATGATATCATCCACATAGATCTCTATCTCCTTATGCATTAAATCGTGGAAAAGAGCCATCATGGCTCGCTGGTAGGTAGCTCCGGCATTGATGAGACTGAATGACAACCGTCTTTAGCAAAAGGTTCCCTACGGAGTGATGAATACAGTTTTCTCATGATCCTCTTTGGCAACCATGATTTGATAGTATCCCGCGAAATAATCAGCAAATGAATACTTGTCGTATTGAGCAGTATTGTCAATGAGAATGTGCATAAATGGCACGGGAAAGCTATCTTTAAGGCAAGCTTTATTCAGATCCCGGTAATCCATGTAAACTCGTACCTTTCCTCCTGGTTTAGGCATGGGGACTATGTTGGATAGCCATTCAGGGTATGTAGACACCATGATGATGCCTACTTGAAATTATTTCACAATTTCTTCTTTCACTTTTAAACTCCATTCTGGCTTCAATCGCCTGAGCTTATTCCTGACTGGCTTGAATCCCTCTTTAATAGGAAGGTGATGAATAACTATGTCAGTGGAAAAAACCCACCATATCTTCATGAGACCACGCAAACACATCTTGGAATTAGGTTTATAGTGTAACCATATCATTCCTTTGATTTGAAGTGAGGTCCGTACCAATCTGGATTTGTTTAGGGCTTTCTAAGGTTCTAAGATTGAATGAGGTGGTTTGATCAAGGTTTGGTTTGGGTTTGTCTTTGACCCATTCTTTGATCTCCTGAGGTATCTCAATGTCCTCTTATATTTTCATCAAGTCTGAGCCCAACTTTTCATCAAAGTTACAGTCCTTGTGGAGAAAAGGCACCTTATCAGCAAGCACATGTACATCTAACTTTAGAGTCCTGAAATAAAATGCTTTCACTTAATATATATGAAATTGTTCAATCATACAAATTGTTAGCATGTAATGACAAAACAACTGCTAATACTGTACAGAAAGTAAGCATTTATTGTTATCTACAGGGGTAGAGGAAGTTTCTGCCCTTTTTACCCTCGTCGTAAATGCAAGGAGTGCTACTCCAATTGTCAAGGGTGAAGTCCTGATGGACGGCTGTGATGGAGGGGCTGCTGTCGTCGTCCTTCTCCTGAATGATAACCATAATATTTGGGAAATCATTGTCTGGGGTGATTCTGTTTATATTGTCCGTATGGACAATGATGCGTATGTTTGATAAGTTCCTGGAAATGTCCTACTTACGCCTCCAATCCTTTTCCTCCACCTCCGGATCCGATATCAATATTTCTTTTCCTTTGACTGATATCAGCTTTGGAAAAAACATGGTCATCACATGCGCAGGAGCCTTTACTGAAGTCTGTATAGATTCAGCTCCTGTAGGTGCAGGCAATCACTGTATGGCTGAAGATGAAGGAACCTGTTTGTGTTTGTGAGGATTCCTGTGACTGGAGCTAGCATAATAGCCTAGTCCAGCTATCCTTGTTTGAATGGGAACTTGAATTGGGCGCTTGATGCCCTGATGATCTTTGCCTAACCCTTGTCCAGGTTGATAACCCAAAGATAACATTTCTTGGCTGGCCGACATTACTTCAGCGGAAACTCTGGGTATCAAAGGTGGTGCCCCAATGGGATGGTAGTGAGTGTTGCTCACCTCCAGGGCATTGAAGCTGACAGGCTCAACTTCTGAATTGAAACTGATGAGCGGGATGTCACCTTCTTCAGGACATTCTGGCTCAGCATAAATAGTGACTAGGCTATTATTGATGATGTATTTAAGCTGCTGATGCAGGGTGGACGGGACGGCTCCAGCCATATGAATCCACGGTCTTCCCAAGATTAGGTTGTATCCTATATCTATTTTGAGCACATGGAATGATACGCTGAATGCATGTGGACCAATCTCCATAGGTAGTTCAATCTATTCGACAGAGTTTTGTCGGGATCCATCAAAAGCTTTGATAACTGTATGGCTGCTTCGGATTCTCTTGAGATTGATATTCATCTTCTCTAGAGTGGCATAAGGGCTGATATTCAAGGATGATCGTCCATCTATTAATACTTATATGACCACGTATCCGGAGGACATTACCGCTATGTTCAAAGGCTTGTAGTGGCTTGTCCCTTCAGGAGGTATATCATCGTCAATGAAAGGTATCACATTGTTATTAAAAATGTGATCCACCAGATGCTGAAAATTTTAAAATCTACTGACTTAGGAAGTTGGGCTTCTTCCAAAACCCTGAGCAAGACCTTCCTGTGATCTTCGAAAGAGAAAACCAAGTCTCGTATGGAAATTTGTTGTGGAGCTTCTTTTAAGCTTAGAACCACCTTGGTTTCATTATGACCCATAGTATAGAGGAATTCTTCGATTTTCTCCATGGAAATTTTCCCCTTTGACTTGATGGAAGGCTTTATCACCCGTTGGGGAAGATACAGTGGATTATCCTTCGACACTGCAGCAGTTATATAAGATGTGGATCCTTCAACCCCTCCATAATTCCATGGCACTCTTTATAGGCTTACAACAGGATATTATGGTCTGAATGGTAAGTTGGTTGGCTCTGGTGCAGCCACTTTCAAAGGAATCTCAATACCCTTGAGCTGAATAGGATAAATTGTATATGAGGGGGTAGTTGAATTTGTCTCAGAAGATATGATTGTTATGACTTCCTTCCACTTTGTAGGAAATGTGTCCCCACTCTCTAGTACTACAACATTATCGTCTGCCATTTGCAGGACACCACTGTTAATTAAATTCTGAATAAGGTGGCGGAGTGCCCAGCATTCTTCAATGCTGTGACCGCGAGAGTGGGAGTGATACTGACATACTCCATTAGAATTGAACCGTCTTGAACAAGGGTTGATTGGAGGTAACAGAGCTGCGATTCTTCCTTCATTGATCGACATCTGAAATATCTCTTCCATCGGTTGGCCTAGGTATGTAAATTCCCTTTGGTTGGCAAAATCCCGACGGGCTTTGGCATTTGCTCTTTTTTGAAATTTTATCCTCCAATAATTCACCTTATGATGTCAATGATGGAGTAAGTGTAACAAAAGGAAGGAGGCTAGCATGCTCCTGACTGAACAATTGGCGTGTGACTTGGTGCTGATGAACCACCATTTCTGCTAATTGGTCAACTTGCTCACAAAGACTCTTCATTTTCTGTTCCAATTAATCATGTTAACCTCTGTTGGGTTTCGGCACATAAAACGCAGTCAAAATAAACAATTGAAAGACAATTGCAAAACCCTAAAACAGGATCCATGCGAAAAATAATTAATTCAGTGGTTAGAAATTATACCGATTAATAAAGCTAGAATCGATGCGGTCGACTCTCCAACACAATTCAAACGAACTGCGTCTCTACGGTATCCACACGAATGCCCCACGAATCGTCGTACGATCTGCAGAAAAGGAACCGTGGTACTAGCCACCAAGGATAAGGATATTTTTTTCGAAACTGTTTTCTCTCTAGTCTCTCTCTAAGAGCGGCTAGGGTTTTAGGTTATGATTAACTTCCCAAAAACGCTGATATATATATATATATATATATATATATATATATATATATATATATATATATATATATATATATATACAAATCATCCTTTTTAATTTAATTTCGTGATTTAAATACTATCAATCATATTGACATATTTAAATATTTACAATTTAAATTAATTTCCTTTTAATTACGTTCTATGTGTGTGACCCTATAGGTTATTATTACGTTGGCAATAATTTTAAAATTATATTATAAAATTGTAAACCGTGAGCAGCATCTAGTAATGCATCACTGCTACCCAAGTAATAATAAGACCGATGATTCGATGCAACCTTTTTCGTGACCAATGTTTCAATGTAATTTAATCCTTTTAACCTTAATATCCTAGATTAAACTCGAGTCATGGAATGTGTCATACTCTTCATAATTTAATCTGAGTTTTTCTTGATCAATGAGTAGACTATATGAAACAAATCACTATTTGAGCATGGCCATGCATTTCATAGTCATACTCAATCAAGAGGCCTATGGATATCACCCCTAATACATAAGAGGGTTAAATTCCATCTAGATCACTCATATTCCTCACACGATTCATGATGTACCCAATAATCACCTTTATAGTCCACCCTATTAAAGGTGACATTTGATAATATCAAAGAACATAAATTCCCATGTAGTAATATAGTGATTTTAGGTCGGAGGATCATTACATCATTGTCACTATGAGAATCGCTAATGACACTTCGCATAATGCTCCACATAGAATTCTCATGGTGGGTCTGTCCAATATATCGTTCTCTAACACGTACCTATGAATTGACTTAATATCTCATATATTTATGACCAATGAGATTTGGTCATCAGTCAATCCACATACTAGTCTCAATGCATCATTGTTGTCCCATCAATAATGATACTCGACTAGGGACATTTAAGAACAATGATACTAATTGTAATTATATAATCTCATGTTCAAGTCACATACTTTAAACTATATAATTTGTATCACTATTCTAAGGAATTTTATTATGTTAACATTTATATAACACAGTAAATAAAACCATAATAAAATCGTTCATTTATTCAATCAAATATAATAACAAAATGTTAAGCAATTATATCAAATAATTGGCCTCTAGGGCACAAACTCTAACAACCTCCTCTTCTTATGTTGAGGAAGAGAGTTGTCTTGCACAAGGGGTTGGTCGGGTTTAGCTACCATGATCTCACTGTTATCATTCAAATCCTAGATCTTATGTTTCAAGGCCCAACAATCCTGAGTATTATGACCTGGAGCTCCAGTATGATAAGCGCATTTTTGGCTAGCATTGAAACCCTTCTCATTCGGGTTTACTAGTGGAAAAAGATGGGTAATTTTCTTCTAAGTTATCAGAAGATTGAGAATGTTCTCGAGTGAGTCCCCTAAGGGTGTGAACACTCGAGTGCGTCTGACTTCTCCACCTTTTGGCAATGGAGGGTTTGAAGACTGCACTTGAAAGGGGGAGTAATTTGTCCTCTGGATAGGCATGTTTTGATTTCCTATCTTGTGACACCCTAAATCTCGGTACTTCATTACCTCAAGATTTGGTGTTCACGTAATCAAAACATTCATTTCTAACTACCCAATCATAATAGAATTGAATAATAAAAGAAAACCTGCCCATACAGGATTAAACTTAAAAAAAAAAATCTCCCAGGTTATCTAACCTTTAACAACAATCATTCAAATGCGGAAAATTAAATAACTTCATTACAATCTTTAAATCAAATTCTGAAAGTAAACTATCAAAACTATTAGAAGTCTTCAGTATTTATTCATCTTTCCTTTTCCCTTACTGGTACTAGGTACGTCACCCGTTTCAACTTTAGCTGTAAGAAATTTTACAGGCAAGAGTGAGCAAACAAGGCCTACTTGACGTAACAATAAGTAAATTTTTAAACTTTCACATCAATTGCCAATATTAGGCTCAATAGAAATGAACAGTATATTCTATTAACTTTCTGAAAATTATAACATTCACTGAGGGTCTAATGACCACGAATCATGTCCACAGTTATAAGTAATCTTTCAACTTTAACTTTAACAGTCATAAGACTATAAGGACTCCACGTACTTAGGGGGATCAACCCTTCGTACAATGTATTGTGCACAACCATTTTAACGCTAAGCGTAAACCTCTATTAAAAGAGTTGTTCATCTCAGTATTTAGAATACAAGTTCGCACCAAAGCAAGTTTGGTTTGGATAAGTTTTCAAGGTAATAACACTATGTTATTGAATGATCATACTGAATAAACATTTCGTTCTAAGTTCATGCTTTAGGAATAATCTAATAGCATAACAATTGAATAACTTATCATACCTTGCTTTGAACAACGTTAAGCTAAGGTTACATCTTAGAATTTAATATCAAGCATGCACAACAAATAATAACTTGAACGATAAACTAAAGGTACTTGCATGCTAATATAACAAGTTTAGAGTTAAGAAAACTTGCACAATTATAAAAGTAGAGTTAGAGAACTTGCATAAGTGTAACATAACAGTGAAAAGTAACCTTGCTGAATAATAAAGTAGCAAAGGTTAGGGAACTTGCCTCGTGTGTAGGTTAAATAATTACTATTCACGTTCACTCCAAGTCCTACACATACCATATGCATTGACAATACACATTAGTTACACTAACATTACCTTTATGAGTTCCTTTATTACTCTTAGTATAGCTACTAACTAAGTTTAAGTTTAAACAACATCACATCTTTCATGAACATTACTTTTTAGCTTTATTATAACTACTTAAATGATCATGCCATTGCACCACATGTACATTAACAACTTGATACAACATCCTAATAAATGTCCAACATGTTATCATTAAGTTATACTAATACCCAAAGGGTTGCACTTGCATTCGTGCATCCCGACGCCCTCCGATTGGCTCCAAATACACAATAGTCCTAAAGATGACCATTTTTACTACTGTTACAGACCTCAAATTAAAAACCTTAAAGAATGAAAGTTGTAGGTCTACTCGTCCTCTTTCCGAATCATCTTGAATTACCTCAATCGGAGTTCGTATGAAAAAGTTATGGCCATTTTACTACAGGAGGTCAAAATTGCCCAACTAGGACACTTCCGGCGCCGGGGCGCGGAACAGTGGCGCTGGGGCGCGAGCTACGGCGCTGGGGCGCGAGCTACAGCGCTGGGCGCGAGCTACTGGCCCATTTTTGGCACTGGGGCGCGAAATTTGGCGCCAGGGCGCGAAATTTGGCGCTGGGGCGCGAATTTTGACGCTGGGGCGCCGAAACTCACAGAACCAACCCCGAAAGACAGAGCAAAGCTACTGTCTAATTTATTTTTAACCACCAATGTCATCTAACACATGTATAACTTCATGAAAATTACACATAAAAGTTAACAATCATCCATATACCAATTACCAACCACTAATTAACATTATCATAGACTAATTCTTTGAAAACACTGTGTTTTAAAAATTAAACTCCATTGACGAAATATAAATTTATAGTGGATGTAAATTTACATTGTTATCAACCAATTTTGATTCCTTTGAAATACAAGTATACCAATATATATCCCAATTACCATGTATAGTCCAATTTCTCAGTTAGTATACATACACACACACACACACACACACACACACACACACGCATATATATATATATATATATATATATATATATATATATATATATATATATATAACCTTTGATAAATTTTACACTCAAGTTCGTACTCACATGTTTTCACTGTAAAAAAAATAATTTCTTGAATACGTAATTTAGCATACCATCACATTTATATATTAAGCATACAATTATATACAAATATATATATGCTAGTATAACAATAACCAACACATAGATTACAAGAATTTTGTAAAAACTTATACAAAGTGAAGTTGAAGAACACCGACTATCAAATTCAAAGAGACAATATACCGTAAAATATATATTAAGGTTATAAACACGTACCTTTTGTTGTTAAGAAAACCTTGTTAACAAAATCTGTTTTGAAAAATCACGCACTTGACTTCTTCTCAAACTCTCTGAACTTTTCCTTTCTCTTTTCTTAATTCTCTCAGCAATAGACTGGGTATTAACACTGAGCGTAAAACTGATAATTCATACACGTAAAATAACTGTTATGGCAATAATAAGCCTATTTACTCTTATTAGTTACCAAACATATAACGTATAATCTTATAAATATAAATATATTTTATTTATATATTTGTTTTATTCTATTACTAATATAATTTAAAATTAACAAGAATTTCAAAAGCCATAAGGCCTTGTTTGGCAACCCATTTATAAAATAAAAGATTAATATACTTACACCTTGTTTGGCAACACTAAATTAAAATTACTTTAATTTAATTTAATAACTCTTTATAACATAGTTATTTGTCAAACTTTATGTAATAACAATTAAATAAATTACTTAATCACATAACTCAATCCACGTAACACATTAATTATTTAACAAATAAATAATTAACTAATTACATTAATTATTTAGCAAATAAATAATTAACTAAATAAACTCAATCAAATTGAACAATTACTTATTCAATAATAAACACATCCAATAAATATTTATACAAATCAATAAATATTTATAACTTACATTTTAACAAATAAATAATTAACTAATTACATTAATTATTTAGCAAATAAATAATTAACTAAATAAACTCAATCAAATTGAACAATTACTTATTCAATAATAAACACATTCAATAAATATTTATATAAATCAATAAATATTTATAACTTACATTTAAAAAAAATATGGAATGTTACATCATTCCCCTCTTAAAAGGATTCTGTCCCCAGAATCACAACTCAAACAACACATTCGTTACATTCTTCCCTACTTATAAAGATTCTGTCCCCAGAATCGAAGACACAGATTAAACAAATAACTCAGGGTACTCTTTCAACATTTTCTCTTTGAGTTCCCACGTAGCTTCTTCAGCATTGTGGTTTTTCCAAATCACCTTCACAGAAGGTATCACTTTATTCCTGAGCACTTGTTCTTTCCTGTCGACTATCTGGATAGGAACCTCTTCATAAGACAAATCTTTCTCGAACTGCAACGGTTCGTACTCGATCACGTGATTGTAATCGGGTTTATATGGTCGTAACACCGAAATATGAAAAACATTATGAATGTTTTCCAACTCTGGAGGTAAAGCTACCTCATAAGCTACCTCTCCAACTTTTCGCAGCACTTCAAAGGGTCCAATAAACCTCGGGCTTAGTTTTCCCTTCTTACCGAAATGAATTTTCCCCTTCCAAGGAGAAACTTTTAGGAATACAAAAGTTCCTACGTCGAATGCACGATCTTGTCTGTGTTGATCAGCATACTTTTTCTGTCTGTCTTGTGCTGCTACTAATCTTGTCCTAATGAGTTTAACAACGTCAGCAGTTTGTTGCACCAATTCTAGTCCTAACAGTTGACGTTCACCAACTTCATCCCATTATAGTAGAGTTCTGCACTTTCTGCCGTATAACGCTTCGTAAGGCGGCATGCCGATGCTCGCGTGATAACTATTATTGTAGACGATTTCCACCAACGGTAATTGCTCTTCCCAGCTTCCTTTGAAATCCATGACGCATGCTCTCAACATATCTTCCAATGTCTGGATCGTTCGTTCACTTTGGCCATCTGTTTGTGGATGATATGTCGTACTCATTCGCAACTGTGTTCCCATACATTCTTGTAGTCTCTTCCAGAAGTTTGATGTGAACCTCGGATCTCTGTCTGACACAATTGACACTGGAACTCCATGTCTTGCAACGATCTCTTTAATATATAGTTTTGCCAGCTGATCAAGATTGAATCTAATCTTTATTGGCAAAAAGTGTGCAGATTTTGTCAGTCTGTCTACTATTACCCAAATCGCATCGTATCCTTTCTGAGTAGTTGGAAGACCCGCCAAAAAATCCATCGTGATATGCTCCCATTTCCATTCCGGTATTTCCAACGGTTGAAGTAATCCGATGGGTCTTTGATGTTCGGCTTTTACTCTTTGACATGTCAAACATTTAGCCACGCATTCTGTAACATCCCTTTTCATATTCGGCCACCAAAAATGTGGGCGTAAATCTTAATACATCTTCGTGCTTCCTGGATGAATCGAATATCTTGAGCTATGAGCTTCGGTCAGGATTTCATTTTTCAGTTCTGGTGTTGCTGGAACCCAGATTCTTCCCTCGTACCGTAGTAATCCTTCGGTATCGACCTTGTATTTCGTATTGTTACCATCAACCATATTCTCTTTTATCTTTCCACATTCTTCATCTTGTAACTGAGCGTTTTTCACCTTGTCCAGTAAAGTTGGACATGCTTCTAGATGAAATAGTCGTTCGTCGGTTTCCTGTGGAAATTTGATTTCCAGTTCTAATTTTGTCATTGCTGAAATGAGCTCCTCCTGAGTTGTTATAAGCATTAATTTTTCCCGACCTTTCCTGCTTAAAGCATCTGCAACCACATTCGCTTTGCCCGGATGATAAAAGATCTCACAATCGTAATCCTTTATCAATTCCATCCATCTCCTCTGACGCATATTCAGGTCCTTCTGATTGAAAATATACATCAGACTTTTGTGGTCTGCGTAGATCTCACATTTCTCTCCATACAGATAATGTCTCCATATCTTGAGAGCAAATACCACTACAGCCAATTCTAAATCATGAGTCGGGTAACCTTTCTCGTAATCCTTCAGTTGTCTTGATGCATAGGCAATAACATTGCCGTTTTGCATAAGAACACAACCCAATCCTTTGTGTGAGGCATCACTATACACCACAAAATTTCCTGTATTATCCGGCAGGGTTAACACAGGTGCCATACTTAGCTTCTTCTTCAAATCTTGGAAGCTCTCTTCACACTTTTCCGTCCAAACGAATTTCACAGCTTTTCGTGTCAAATTTGTTAACGGAGTGGCTATCTTAGAAAAATCTTGTATAAATCTTCTATAATAACCGGCCAGCCCCAAGAAACTCCTCACCTCCGAAGGTGTTCTTGGTTGTTCCCAATGGATTACAGCTTCCACTTTCAATGGATCTACTGAAATCCCATCTTTGTCAATCACATGACCCAAAAATTGTACACGATCGAGCCAAAATTCACACTTAGAGAACTTCGCGTACAACTTTTCCTTTCTTAGTGTCTCCAATGTCAGACGTAAATGTTCCACGTGTTCTTCTTGAGTTTTGGAATACACCAGAATGTCATCGATAAACACCACTACGAACTTGTCTAAAAATGGTTTAAATACCCTGTTCATCAAATCCATGAACGCGGCAGGGCATTTGTTAAACCAAAAGACATCACCAGAAACTCGTAATGTCCGTACCGAGTTCTGAATGTCGTTCTAGGTATATCTGTGACGCCCCCAAAATAGGTATACAACACCCATTCTGAGTCACCAAATACATGGTACAGAAAGCAAACTACAACTTCAATAATATAATTGTCGTGCAAAATACGACAACACATAGTGTGAGTTTAAATACAAATATTATCTTCTGGACAATATCCACACTCAAATAAATCCTCATTACAATTATTCAAACACTATTTTACAGAAATAGTGAGGACTGCTAAAACATCTTTCTAGAACCATCACTCCATACCCCGACTAGATCCTACTATATTCTCACCTCCTGAGAAAAAAAAATTGAACAAAAAGGAAAAGGGTGAGCTCAACTAGCCCAGTAAAGAATATTATGACTAAGATAATATACAACAAATTATTGTTAGTCTTCAACAGGGAAAAATCTGATAGAATATAGTCGACAACAAGTTTTAGATCAACAACTGCAGCGGAAACAACAAACCATTAGAAGAGTCAAGTAGAGAATGAATTCTACAATCTTCTAAGATTTAAAAGTCCATCATCAATATTTTATCCCTGTAACATCAATTAATAATCATCTTTAACCAAATATTCATCTTTGCACTACAGGCCAAAGATATTCATTTGTATCACCAGTCGGTCATGTTCATCTCAACACCTGTTCATCTTTGCACTACAGGCCAAAGATATTCATCAAGTAATCATACATCTTTGCACTACAGGCCAAAGATATTCAGTAATATCATCATTTAGGACTGAGGATGATGAAAAATATCTTAAAGAGAACGAATCCAGTGAGACAGAATGACAAATAGTAGGGATTCGTATAACAGTTTATCCAAGATCAATAATACTTTATAATAATTAATTGTGAAGCAGAATTCAAAAATAAAGATCAAAACATGGATACAATCAAAGATTGTAACCATAATAGACATCTTGGATAAAAAGGGATTTTTTTTATTTTTCGGTGAATAGTGTCGTATTCGTGAATAGTACCGTATACGTGAATAGTACCGTATACGTGAATTGTAACCCCGACACAAAAAGTTCCAAATTTGATAAAAACTCATATCAATATTTCAGCATAATGATATTGAAGAAAATAATATCCCTTACTTCAAAATATCAGTACTTCTGGTCGGAATACCGGTATAAGGCTGAAAGAAACTTACTCTGATGAATAGAAACTCTCAAAGTATCTAAATACTCACAAAATACACTCAATAATCTAGAGAGAGAAAGAGAGAAAACTTGTTTCTGGTGTGATTTTCAATTCTAACTTAGCCCTCTATTTATAGGAAAATGTTAGCACGCCGAAGCAGACTTAACCTGCAACCTGATGGCTTTACCTGCTACTATTCTCACCCACCACATTTAAAAAAAATCTCAGCACATTTCTTCACCAACCTAGAGTGGGGCCCACCAATTCTAGAATTTTCTATCAAAATGATAAACTCCGAAAATTCAACAATTTCTGAACCAGTCATCTCGTAAAATTCATAATAAATCATACGTTCATTTTTAACGGTTCAAAATTTGTGGACATATACTCAACTTATATATGTATAACATATCCAAAAATTACCACGATCCAACGGTCGGATTAAAAATTATAACCCCCGTAAAATATCTCAAAAACCCTGATTTTTAATACCTCCATCCCGACAAAAATACTGATAAAAACCTCAACATTAACTCCTTCATTTTTAACCACAAAAATATATCCCTCATTTATATCCACATAAAATAAATATTTCCTTATAATATGAATCAATAATTAATTATTCACAAATAATATTACAGAATCACATTTATGACAATCAGGCCGTTCCCAGGAAAGAGGGGGCTTTCCAATAAGGATTTCTCCTTACTGGTGCGCAATTAGATGACCAAACCTCTCCTTAGACAGAACTTTCTAGACATTGCCAATAATGTTATTAAATAATATTATTCAAATAATATGAATTATTAATCTGATAATGGAAAATACTGTGCAGCAACAATTATTGAAACAACAATAATATAAAATATCAACGCAACAATTATTGAATCAATAAAATAAAATATTAAACAATAACTACTGTAACAATTATTGAGTAGTGCCTTCTTACGTAAGAATCAATAATTGGTGTAATACCGTGTGCTACTATATTTTAACCACCGGGTATTCCAACAGTACTAACGGTAACAACTACGCCGTTATTTATAAATAATTTATACTTGTCGTTTTCTTCATCCAATCACTTTCCGTTATGGGGCCCACACAAGGCTGCGCCGTCGTACGAATATTCCCCGACAGCAAGAATATTCCACGACCAAACGAATATTCCCCGATAAAATGAATATTTTATAACCACTTGCTTATTTTGCAAAATTTGTACATTTCACCCATAACCAAAGTATTATATCAAATTAACCCCTTATTATTCACAATAATATTTAGAAAAAATTTGATTTTATTCATTAATAAGTTGGGGTCTTACAATATCCTCCTTTCTTACCTTCAATTGGTGATACCCACTTCTCAAATCTATTTTCGAGAAGTATTTAGCACCCTTCAACTGATCAAACAAGTCATCTATTCTAGGTAACGGATACCTATTCTTAATAGTGACCTTGTTTAACTCCCTATAATCAATGCAAAGACGCATTGATCCGTCCTTCTTCTTCACAAATAATACCGGCGCTCCCCATGGTGACACGCTTGGTTGAATATACTTCTTGTCCAGTAGTTCTTGCAGTTGCACCATGAGTTCCTTCATTTCTACTGGAGCCATTCTGTACGGGACCTTCGATATCGGTGCTGTTCCAGGCACTAAATCGATTACGAACTCAATCTCTCTATCAGGCGGTAGTCCTGGCAAATCCTCCGGAAATACATCAACGAATTCTCTAACCACTGGTATCTCCTCCAGTTTTACACCCTTCTTCTGAGTATCGACTATGTAAGCTAAATAGGCCACACAACCTTGACCCAACAACTTCTTGGCCTGCATAATCGTCAGACATTTCATTTGTCTAGGCGATTTGCTACCATGGAAAACTACCTTTGACGGAGTCATAAGGTTTACACACTTCTTTTGGCAGTCAATTTTCACTCCGTATTTGAAGAACCAATCCATTCCCAAAATTACATCAAATTCCTCGAGTCTAATCGGAATCAAATCTACCAACAAGATATTCTCCTTAATGTTCACCCTACAGTTCTTGTATATGAATCTAACAGGGATTACTTCCTTATTCGCAATTTCTATGTTCAAAGGAAAATTCAGTTCTTCTCTAGGCAATTCTAACCTCTTGGCAAATTCATCAGATATAAACGAGCAAGTAGCACCCGAATCAAATAATACATATGCATTAATATTATTGATTGGGATAATACCTGACACCACATCTTTTGATTGCACAGCATCTTGCACAGTAATGTTGAAGGTTCTAGCTGTGGGTTTGTTTGATGCTACAGGTCCTGTAATGGCCCATGTACTTCCCTTGTTACCTCCATTGCTTCTGGTTGTCCCTCCCTCCTTCTTCTTAGGGCATTCACGAGCAAAATGATCCTTGGATCCACATGTGAAGCACACCTTCTTCTTCGGTTGAGTGCAGTTTGGGGCGATGTGACCCTCCTGGCCACAATTGTAGCAAACTCGTTTCCCCATCAAGCACGCACCCTTGTGAAATTTCTCGCATGTCGCGCATGCTTCAAACTTTTTGTTTTGCTGGTTACCCTGATGGTTTCCAGCACCCATGTTCCCATTCCACTTTCTCTTCAAGCTGTTGTTGCTATTGTTGTTGTTGTTGTTTCCACTGCTACCACCTCCATTCTTAATCTCATTCTCATTCTTTTTCTTCTTCTGTTCCTGATTGAACTTTGTCACTGCCTCACCTCCACCTTCAGTGAGTACTGCTTTCTCCATCACCGCAGCAAATGTCTTCAACTGGAACAGGGAAACCCTACTGTACAGCCAGGGCTTCAGTCCCTGTTCAAATCTCTTCGCCTTACGTTCGTCTGTGCTGACTTGATATGGCGCAAATCTTGCCAATTCGTTGAATTTCGCGGCATACTCAGATACCGTCATCGTTCCTTGTTTTAGTTCCAGAAACTGAACCTCTAACTGACTCTTAGAACTCTCTGGGAAGTAGGTCTCGAAGAATAACTCTTTAAACCTATCCCAAGTCATCACTCCTGGTCCTTCCCGGGTTTTATTGGCCTGCCACCAATAACTAGCTTCTGCTTTCAACAAGAATGTTGCAAAAGCAGTCTTCTGTTCATCCCTTACCCTAGCGACTTCAAATATCTTCTCAATCTCCATAATCCAGGTCTGTGCCTCGACCGGATTCATTGACCCACGAAATTCAGGTGGTCCGACTGCCTTAAACTCCTTAAACGTTGTGCCTTGGTTTTGAGGTTGATTCTGCAACGCTCCTGTTAGTAATGTCACTAGTTGTTGAACGGGATTATCCTCAACATCGTTATTGTTAGTTCTCGCATTGGTTCTCTAACGGGTTGGTTCACGTCTAGGAGGCATTTTCTGTTAAAAAAACATCTATTAGACTATTACCCAACTTCTTTAAGTATTTTCTAATTAACTTGCCTCCAAAAAAAAACCACATAACACTTTTGAATAAAATAATAGCTTTTTAT
Source organism: Panax notoginseng (assembly GCA_016801055.1). NCBI lineage: Eukaryota > Viridiplantae > Streptophyta > Magnoliopsida > Apiales > Araliaceae > Panax > Panax notoginseng. The sequence continues at coordinate 71,615,258 of CM029015.1, read as the reverse complement.
TTATTCATCATAACTTTGAAAAACATAACAATAATAGCATCACTGCCATTTACATTCCTTTCCTGAACTATAAAAGTTACAGGACAACATCATCATTCTCATATCCCATAGTTACTTAACACTAGGGATTTACACATTATTTAACACTTGTTACTTGCAAAACAGATAGATTTCCTACGATGATCTATTAAGATAATCAGTCACCTTTTGGCGCTCTTCTTCCATAACACGGAACATGGTTCGGCGATCTAACACGTATGATGGCAGAGTCTCGAACTGAATTGGATAACCCATGACCTGATCTTGAGCTCGATTGATCACGGTATTGAATACTTTATCCATCTCTTGCATCTTCATCCTCTTTGCTTGTGCGTCCCTTACTGCTCTTCTAGTTCGTTGATAAGCTTCCTCGTATGCGTCTTCAGCTCTCGCCCTCTTGGTTGCTTCTTCATTCAGCTTTTTCTTCAGTTCCACGACCGTCTCGATCAGTTGTTCCTTTTCTCCTTCAGTCTGCATCAGCTTCTCTTCAGCATTAGTTAGACGTTCATCTCGATCCCGGATGTCGTCGTCCTTCTGTGTCATTGCAGTCTGTTGTTCAGCTACTATCTCTTGAAACTCCTCAATTGTGTCCTGAAGTTCCATGTTACGGTCGTAGACCTCATCATACATACGAGCAGCCATCGAGGTTAGTGGAGTCTCCTCTTCCTCGTCCTCGTTATCTTCGTCCTCCTGTGGCAACTCCACGGGATCCTCCTCATCCGTCTCCACATCATCATCCTCATCTTCAACCACTGTGACCAACGGGGCTGACTCCCGTGGCAGTAGTTGTTCCCAAACTACCTGAATGTCGCGAGGCTCCTCCTCTATAGGCATTTGAGGTCCCTCCTCCCTAGTCTGACTAGATTCTCCGACATTTGTCATCCTGACAACAAAATTTTAAAGTTTTAGTTATTAATCATTCTACTCGACACTCGCGAGCACATAAGTTATAAACACATAAGCACATAAGTGTTTTATTACTTCTTCCTTGAAACTCGATAAGAGTTATCTTCACTATCTTTTCAAAGGATACTTCCTAAGGCTTTTTCCCCCACCTAAGGTTCATAACCTAAAACTCTGATACCAACCTGTGACACCCCCAAATCCCGGTACTTCATTACCTCAAGATTTGGTGTTCACGTAATCAAAACATTCATTTCTAACTACCCAATCATAATAGAATTGAATAATAAAAGAAAACCTGCCCATACAGGATTAAACTTAAAAAAAAATCTCCCAGGTTATCCAACCTTTAACAACAATCATTCAAATGCGGAAAATTAAATAACTTCATTACAATCTTTAAATCAAATTCTGAAAGTAAACTATCAAAACTATTACAAGTCTTCAGCATTTATTCATCTTTTCTTTTCCCTTACTGGTACTAGGTACGTCACCCGTTTCAACTTTAGCTGTAAGAAATTTTACATGCAAGAGTGAGCAAACAAGGCCCACTTGAAATAACAATAAGTAAATCTTTAAACTTTCACATCAATTGCCAATATTAGGCTCAATAGAAATGAACAGTATATTCTATTAACTTTCTAAAAATTATAACATTCACTGAGGGTCTAATAACCACGAATCATGTCTACAGTTATAAGTAATCTTTAAACTTTAACTTTAACAGTCACAAGACTATAAGGACTCCACGTACTTAGGGGGATCAACCCTTCGTACAATGTATTGAGCACAACCATTTTAACGCTAAGCGTAAACCTCTATTAAAACAGTTGTTCATCTCAGTATTTAGAATACAAGTCCGCACCAAAGTAAGTTCGGTTTGGATAAGTTTTCAAGGTAATTTGGAGTTCAACGGACATCAACTAAGGATTAATTGAATACAAGATAATAACACTATGTTATTGAATGATCATACTGAATAAACATTTCGTTCTAAGTTCATGCTTTAGGAATAATCTAATAGCATAACAATTGAATAACTTATCATACCTTGCTTTGAACAACGTTAAGCTAAGGTTACATCTTAGAATTTAATATCAAGCATGCACAACAAATAATAACTTGAACGATAAACTAAAGGTACTTGCATGCTAATATAACAAGTTTAGAGTTAAGAAAAATTTGCACAATTATAAAAGTAGAGTTAGAGAACTTGCATAAGTGTAACATAACAGTGAAAAGTAACCTTGCTGAATAATAAAGTAGCAAAGGTTAGGGAACTTGCCTCGTGTGTAGGTTAAACAATTACTATTCACGTTCACCCCAAGTCCTACACATACCATATGCATTGACATTACATATTAGTTACACTAACATTACCTTTATGAGTTCCTTTATTACTCTTAGTATAGCTACTAACTAAGTTTAAGTTTAAACAACATCACATCTTTCATGAACATTACTTTTTAGCTTTATTACAACTACTTAAATGATCATGCCATTGCACCACGTGTACATTAACAACTTGATACAACATCCTAATACATGTCCAACATGTTATCATTAAGTTATACTAATACCCAAAGGGTTGCACTTGCATTCGTGCATCCCGACGCCCTCCGATTGGCTCCAAATACACAACAGTCCTAAACATGACCATTTTTACTACTGTTACAGACCTCAAATTAAATAACTTAAAGAATGAAAGTTGTAGGTCTACTCGTCCTCTTTCCGAATCATCTTAAATTACCTCAATCGGAGTTCTTATGAAAAAGTTATGGCCATTTTACTACAGGAGGTCAAAACTGCCCAACTAGGACACTTCCGGCGCCGGGGCGCGGAACAGTGGCGCTGGGGCGCGAGCTACGATGCTGGGGCGCGAGCTACAGCGCTGGGCGCGAGCTACTGGCCCATTTTTGGCACTGGGGCGCGAAATTTGGCGCCAGGGCGCGAAATTTGGCGCTGGGGCGCGAATTTTGACGCTGGGGCGCCGAAACTCACAGAACCAACCCCGAAAGACAGAGCAAAGCTACTGTCTAATTTATTTTTAACCACCAATGGCATCTAACACATGTATAACTTCATGAAAATTACACATAAAAGTTAACAATCATCCATATACCAATTACCAACCACTAATTAACATTATCATAGACTAATTCTTTGAAAACACTGTGTTTTAAAAATTAAACTCCATTGACGAAATATAAATTTATAGTGGGTGTAAATTTACATTGTTATCAACCAATTTTGATTCCTTTGAAATACAAGTATACCAATATATATCCCAATTACCATGTATAGTCCAATTTCTCAGTTAGTATACATATATATATATATATATATATATATATATATATATATATATATATATATATATATATATATATATAATAACCTTTGATAAATTTTACACTCAAGTTCGTACTCACATGTTTTCACTGTAAAAAAAATAATTTCTTGAATACGTAATTTAGCATACCATCATATTTATATATTAAGCATACAATTATATACAAATATATATATGCTAGTATAACAATAACCAACACATAGATTACAAGAATTTTGTAAAAACTTATACAAAGTGAAGTTGAAGAACACCGACTATCAAATTCAAAGAGACAATATACCGTAAAATATATATTAAGGTTATAAACACGTACCTTTTGTTGTTAAGAAAACCTTGTTAACAAAATCTGTTTTGAAAAATCACGCACTTGACTTCTTCTCAAACTCTCTGAACTTTTCCTTTCTCTTTTCTTAATTCTCTCAGCAATAGACTGGGTATTAACACTGAGCGTAAAACTGATAATTCATACACGTAAAATAACTGTTATGGCAATAATAAGCCTATTTACTCTTATCAGTTACCAAACATATAACGTATAATCTTATAAATATAAATATATTTTATTTATATATTTGTTTTATTCTATTAGTAATATAATTTAAAATTAACAAGAATTTCAAAAGCCATAAGGCCTTGTTTGGCAACCCATTTATAAAATAAAAGATTAATATACTTACACCTTGTTTGGCAACACTAAATTAAAATTACTTTAATTTAATTTAATAACTCTTTATAACATAGTTATTTGTCAAACTTTATGTAATAACAATTAAATAAATTACTTAATCACATAACTCAATCCACGTAACACATTAATTATTTAACAAATAAATAATTAACTAATTACATTAATTATTTAGCAAATAAATAATTAACTAAATAAACTCAATCAATTTGAACAATTACTTATTCAATAATAAACACATCCAATAAATATTTATACAAATCAATAAATATTTATAACTTACATTTTAACAAATAAATAATTAACTAATTACATTAATTATTTAGCAAATAAATAATTAACTAAATAAACTCAATCAAATTGAACAATTACTTATTCAATAATAAACACATTCAATAAATATTTATATAAATCAATAAATATTTATAACTTACATTTTAAAAAAATATGGAATGTTACATATCTAACCTTGTAGTATCAAGGAAACATCCTCCTCTTTCTTCTTATAGACCCTTTAGGGGTTGTTTCCATAATTTCCAGACTAGATGTGCTCAACAATAGCTTTCAGAGCAGCTAGGTTTTGAATCTTTCCTGATTTTAAACCCATCTCAGCCATTTCCCTATGTTGGATTATTTCGGAGAATGGCTTGCCTATGCCAGCTAAAACTCTCTCATAGAAGGGAGCCTCTTGAATGTCTATGAAGGTCATCGCCATCTCAGACTTAGTCATAGAGGGAACGACTTTAGCTATAAGGCGCCCCCACCTTTGAGCATACTCTCTGAAAGATTCATTGGTTTGTTTCTTGACTTTAGTAATTTTGTACCGGTCAGGAGCCATCTGAGTTTGAAAACTATACTGGCTGAGAAAAGCATGTGCTAGCTCTTCCTAGCTATGAATCTTGGAGTTGTCCAATCTGGTATACCATGATCTAGCTTCACTAGTCAGACTCTTTTGAAACAGCTGCATTCTAAGCTTTTCATCCTCTGTATAAGATCCGAGTTCTCTAATAAAGACTTTCAAATGTGTGTAAGGATCTCCCAACCCATCGTACTTTTCAAAGTCGAGAGTCTTGAATTTCTCTAGATAATGCACACCAGGGAATATACAAAGGCCTGTATATGAAACACTCCCATGTGTTCCAATCCCTTTGATAGACCGAATGGTCTCTTCCATCTGTAGAACTTTTTTCGTGATATCACTGGTGTTTAGATCTTCTTTGAGATGGGTGGTGTCAGGAATTTTGTTGGTTGTATCCAACTTCGGTGTGGGAATTTCTTTATCTGGACGATGATTTCCTCCATGTGTAGAGGATTCTGTATTTACGGGCATTCGTGGACCCCGAGTAGACTCATGTAGTTCTTTCAGCAGAACAACTAACTCTGTAATTTGGTGGCTTAATCCTTCAAACTCCTCATGGGAGACATGAGTATGATTAGACTGGCCAGATGAAGCCATGCTTGGTTGTAGGCTTGTTACCTTTTTGAACTTTGATCATGTAATAGGTCCAATTATTTCCCTATAAAAAGATTTATGTAGTTTGGTCTTAGGGTATGTGGAAATGTTTACAAGTTATGTGATGTATCCGTTTTAGGAGTATTATCCTGCAAAACGGATGTTACCTGTTTGTATGACAATATAACATGGCATGTTTTGATATAAAAGAGAATGTATGTGTGACGTCCCCAAAACAGGTCCATTCCATCCAACCTATTCTGAGTCGCCAAATACATGGTACAGAAAACAACTACAACTTTATTACAACAATTGTCGTGCAAAATACAATAACACATATGCTGTGAGTTTGGATACAAATATATACCAAATGTGACTCATGTTCCAACCGTGGACATCACCTCACAATGACACCTTACATAAAGGTATAGTCAAAAACTGTTTTAGATATTAGAATCTTTGGGAAGTGCTCAAGGAAACCTTCGTACATGGGAGGCCATGCGTCTAGGTTATGATAGATATCATATGGCCACAGAATTATCCTTGGTTGACCCAATAGACCCCAAAGAAAAACGAGAAGATTACTATCATATTCTTCCCAATGGTGAGTCTTCTCTTGACTTATCATTATCTCCGCTGTCTTTAATCGTGAATTATACTTCAAACAAACACCAAGATTATATAGGTAGTGCCCATAGATATACTCAGCAAGTGGATGAGCACAACCCTGTCTTATGATGACACGAGGTTGTATGTCATTAGACATCTTGTATAATTATGACAAACCACCCTTCCAACGTTGGGTACACCTTATCCTATTGGATTCACCAAATAAAACTACTAAATGATGACCACCGTTCTATTCCCCTGTTACCCCCGCTCGACCCAGCTACACTCTTATTACCTGAAAGGAATTGTGAAACAGAAGGGTGAGCACAACTAGCCCAGTAAAGAATATCATGACTAAAGATAAATAAGTTATCAATAGCCTTCAACAGAATTAAATCAGAGATTTAGAACATATGGTAGATGATAAAACTTTTCAACCATAGTTGTAGCGGAACGAACAATCCATTAGAAGAGTCAAATAGACTATAAAGTCTATTATCTTCTCTATGTTAAAAGTCCACCAACAATGTTTTATCCCTGTAACATCAATCAACAATTCCTGTCCACAATCACATGTATAACTCATAATCATAATTGTAGTTCTAAATTCCTCTTCTCATCCAGAACAAAGATAATTTTCATCACTTGTCTTTACCTGAAACATCAAAGATCATGGTTATACCAAATCACAGTTCCTGTTCATAATCATACTAATAAATTCATCTTTGCACCACGGGCCAAAGATATTCATCAACAGTTCATCTTTACACTATATGCTAAAGATATTCAACAACAAGTCATCTTTGCACTACGGGCCAAAGATATTCATCAACAACTCATAGTGCAAATATCTTGAATTAAATAGTCATCTTTGTACTATGGGCCAAAGATATTCCTTAATAATTCATATTTGCACTACAGGCCAAATATATTATTATCTCAAAGAAATATATAATCATTTCAGAATTTATATAATCAATAATTATAACCATGTTGATCATTTCACATTTGCACTTAAGCTAAAGATATTCAATTATAAATTCAATGGTCATGATCATACCAGTCAAAAATTTAACTTTGCACTACTGGCCAAAGAGAACCCATAGTCTCGTACCAAAAATTTACCCATCTTTACACTCAAGTCAAAGAGAAATATAATCATTAGGGTTATAAAAATGTTATATATGATAATAAAAAAATAATATGATCAACATATAGTTTTAATCTCAAGAGTAATATTCATAAATCAACTATAATTTGGTTAGAAAAAGAAACCAATTTTATCATGAATAGTAACTCGTGAATAGTAACCCATGAATAGTAACTCGTGAATAGTAACTCATGAATAGTAACTAATGAATAGTAACTCATGAATAGTAACTCGTGAATACTAACTCATGAATAATAACTCGTGAATAGTAACTCATAAATAGTAACTCGTGAATAGTAACTCGTGAATAGTAACTCGTGAATAGTAACCCCGACATGAAAAGATAAGAATTTTATAAGAAAAATCTTACCAATATTCCGGTATAATGATATTGAAAGAAATAATATCATTGATAAAAAAAATAACATCCCTTACTATCCCTTACCTCAAAAGTGCAGTATTTCTGATTGGAATGCAAAGCCGAAGAAAACTTGCACTGAATAGCAACTCTCAAAGTATCTAAATACTCACAAAATATGCTTCATAATATAGAGAGAGAAAGAGAGAAAGCTTATGTTTCTGGTGTGATTTTTAATTCTAACCTAAGCACCCTATTTATAGGAAATTGCTTAGAACACCAAAGCAAAAAATTGAATATAATAATATTATATTTACAAAATTGTCAAGCCCACCTTACAAGATCTGAATTCAGCCCATTCTTATCACATGTTGAGCCCACTAATTTGCAAAAAAACGTTTTTCTTTAAAATAATAATTAAAACTTCCAAAAATCAATTATTTCAGAACTTCAGAACTTCAATAATTCATAATAAATAGCCCTTTTATCAGAAAATTCGAATCTCGCGATTATTTATAGGAAATTCAATTCTCTACAACTTTGCAGAAGAAAGTTTTTCCAAATTCCAAACAGAAATTGACCGAAATCCACAAACGGACGATTTTACAGTCTATAATAAATTTTCGGTCAAGAATTGTGTCCACCAACACACAAAACATGTGTTAATCATTTAATACCACAAAAATACTCTTCCTCCTCATATACTCGTATATCCCACATTCATTGTAAAAATATCACCATCAATATATTATTAAATGAATTATTTTATCAGAAAAAGATAAAATATTAATTGTCACATTAAAAATTTTCTCCATCTATATCCACATAAAATTAATATTTTCCTCATCATATAAATTAATAATTAATTATACACAAATAATATTATAGAATCACAGTACTAACAACCAGGCCGTTCCCAAGAAAGAGGGGGCTTTCCAATAAGGATCTCTTCCTTACTGGTGCGCAATTAGATGACCAAACCTCTCATTAGACAGAACTTTCTAGTCATTGCCAATAATGTTATCTAATAATATTATTCAGATAATATGAATTATTGCTCCGATAATATTAAATACTGTGTAGTGACAATTATTAAAACAACAGTAATATAAAATATCAACGCAGCAATTATTGAATCAATAAAATACTGAACAGTAATTACTGTAACAATTATTGAGTAATGTCTTCTTACGTAAAAATCAATAATTGGTGCAATACCGTGTGCTACTGTGCAACAACGCGTATTACTGTGTTTTAACCACCGGGTATTCCAACAGTGTTAATGGTAACAACTACGCCGTTATTTGTAAAAACTCAAATTTGTCGTTTTCTTCATTCGACAGTTATTCGTTATGGGACCCACAAATAGCTGCGCCGTCGTACGAATATTCCCCGACAGAAAGAATATTCCACGACCAAACGAATATTCCCCGACAACAATGATTATTTTATAACCACTTGCTTATTTTGAAAAAAAATTCACATTTCACCCATAACTTTAAACTTTTATCAATTTAACCATTTACTAAATAGTAATTATAAGAAAAATTGAATACTTTTATTTCATAAAATTCGGAGTCTTACAGTATGTGCACATGTTCCTTCATATTTTCCATTACATTGAGTTTGACATGGAAATGAAATTACAAGTAATTTGATTTTACAAGTAATTGAAATGGAAAGTATGAAGAGACTTTCCTCCGCATTTGGTTTATCAGAGGCTGGCCGACCTATCTTAGGCTACTCTCACGGATTTTTGGCATGAAGGTTCCCAGATCATCGCAATCTACATGACGGGAAGTTAATCCGATCTTTCAACTGGAGCGAATCTGGGTGGTGCCTTTCCTGAGCATCGTTGGAATTAGTCTCCCTACGATCCAGTAATCAAACACCGACAGGATAGCCTCCTGGTGGAGGAACCACACAACATACATTCACATACAACGTGTCTCACCGTTATGGAAATGATGACATGTGCGAAGTACTAATAACACAAGCAGATATGGTGCGAAGCACTAAGTGCAATAAGTAAATGAATTCGTACACATTCATTCAAATGTAAATGCAACATTCACACGTAAGCATATAACAGTTTTGAAAAGTTTGTAGTAGCGGCTTAAGCCCTCTTACTGGATGTCCCCAGCAGAGTCGCCACTTGTCGACGTCGGGAATTTATTTGTCCCTTTTCTGTTCATGTATTTTGGTGTTCTCATGTTAGGTGAGATTTGTTTAAAAAAACAAGTTGTGAAAAGATCCGATATGTACATGTCGACGATTGGACTATAAAAGTTGCCAGTTAGTATTTTTAAATGGTTGCACGAACTCAACCGAGAAAAGGTTTGCATATTAACCTAGTGATGTGACACTATTTAACTGGTCTGTGAAACCAAGATTCGTTAGGGTCCGGGAGCTTGATTATGCGGAGGAAAGGTTTTAGGCACCCCCCCTGACATCCGTGTTACCACGGTGGCCGCCACTTTTCAATTTATACTGTTATATGAATGCGTGTGTGTGTGTGGGTCAATGTGCAATTGCTTATTCATATTGATTATTGAGCATAAACTATTGTGTCAAACCAAATTGTTTGGTAATACATCCTGTGACGCCCCTAAATTCTGACCTCCACTTGGTCACTCGAATTCGGTTCATCACGTTCTCATGGTAAAACCATAATAACTAAAATAATGCATACACAACGGAAAATCTACTTTAGAATAGTATACAATGATTTATTATAATTATTCTCCCAAGTATCGCAACCTACAGTGCTTAATTGATTACATAATAATATCTAATAACTACTTATTACATGATCAAGCATAAGCTTAAACAGAGTCTTAATACGTCATATTAAACTTTAAACATAAAAAGGGATAAGCTAGTCGGTAGCCTTGCCCTTGTCCTTGTCTGCTCCAGAGACACCTCCATGTTCTCCCTTAACTAAAAGATTTAAATTAAGCAAGGATGAGCACAAATTGCCCAGCAAGTAATATACAACAAGGGGTAAAATATAATATAACAAGGTTTGAAATATCGAAGATCCATTTCTAGGATAGTTCAAAGTTTCAGAATATCATCACGGATAAGGAATATCAACAATTCTTGGAATAAGAATGACAATTCAATATAAATCAACAGATATATATATATGAATTCAACGACTAACAATGTATCCAACTGGATAAGCAATTTATACTGAGCAATCACAAAGGACTATTGAACTTTCACTAGAGTTACCAATATTAAACTGATAACCAAAAATATCAAGTATTATAGATGATCAATCTACAATACTATACGTTATGCATAACACCACAATAATATTTGTTCATGTGTTGGGGCTTCCAATAACATACACTCCCCTTACCAAAAGGTTTGTCCAACTCAGTTTTCAAGATTTTCGCACTAATCAATTGGTTTGGACAGTTTTTATAAACATGCATATAGTCTAGCCAAATCTAATGGAATCAACTCTTTCATAATATTCAAGGACAATACCAATTTTAACATGAATAATAGCTTTTCACAAGGGTTTAACATACTAACTCATTTGAACGAGAAAGTAATGTAACTTGTATTCAAAGGGGTAAGCTTACGGTATTTGTCGAATAAAAATAATGCAATAGTATTGCACAACAATAATAGTAGGGTTCGGATACTTGCCTTAAGCGTAGTTTATCCACGTTTAATAATTCAACACTTTCGAATCCCATTTACAGCGCATTATAAGTATACAATGTTCATTAGCTAACACAGTCTATAATCAAGCTCGACACAATTCAAGTATGCACATATAGTACAATATCAGTTCATAAGTCATCATGAATTAAATACTTAGTTATAAGCGAATCAAGAATGCTCAAGGTTAAGACTTTCTCTACTCATGGACTTCTAGTTTCAATACAACACCAACTTAACAACTAACCATCACACATATATATGTACGTTAGTAGGTTTTAGATCGCATTTAGCATCATAAGCACCATGCAAGTTACTGTCCAAAAGTCAGAACTCACCATCTGAGGTTCCAGACTGGCACTGTAACAACCCGATATTTTCTACATAAATAAATAAGAAATTTTGCATATAATTTTTTTATATATATTAAGGATGAGGATTTGTACAAGATAATGTGTATATGTATTTATGTGGTAAATAAAAATATATTTATTACATAAATATTTACAAATAATTTTATTTTAGAATTATTGATTAATATAAAGTACATTCATGTAATAATTAAATTATGGTAGAAATGTTTTATTAATTATTTTCCATGAAAATATAATCATATATTATTTAAATACTATATGAAGTAATTTTTTTTAGAATAATTATAATAATTATTTTATTATATGAATGTTAATACAGGCTATTAAGTTAATTAATTTACCATAATTATTAAGGTTAAATAGGAAGAATAAATCAGATATGGAATCCAAACCCTAATTTTGAGTTTTGATCAAGGAATTATAATATTTTGATTTTTCAGTGCTATAAATATGTACTGTATGTACGTACTGTTGACGGTTGGTCAATTATGATGTATATTGACTCAAACCCTAGCATTAATTTGTTTAACCCTATTTTTCAATTTAAATGGGAAATTTAAGACTGTTATATAACTGTGTTATATGATTTATGTTATATATCACTTCATGATATGCTAATTAGGAAACCCTAATTGTAAATTTAAAACCCTAGTTTAGATTTGAATTTTTAATAATTATAAAAACCCTAATTTGAAACCCAAATTAGAATACAAGATTGTTGTGTAATCGTGATATATAATTTTGGACATTTATTATAAATGTTAATTAGGAAAATCTTAATAAGTTTTGGGAAACCCTAATTCTAAAATTAGTAAACCTAATTTCTAATTTAGTAGCCCTAAATTGCTAAAATGAAAACTTAATTGATAAATTAGCAAGGTTACTAAAATTAGTAAATAATTAAATACTAATGTTCATATATTGCATAATTAGAATCTTAATCAAATTAAGAAAACCTTAATGGTAAAAAAAAATTAGAAACTAAAATTTTGATTTATTTTTTTTATTTTGTGCAAACCCTAATTGGTAAATCCTACAAATGCTATATACTAAATCTTAGGGTTAAACCCCAAGGGTCAAACCCTAAGGGTTTGCCAAGTTATATTTTTTCCATTAAATTGGAATGACAAATGACCATTATGCCCTTTTGCATTATTAAGCTACAAACTTAGGTTTTGACTCTAGGTGAAGTGGGTGAACAAACCAACAACTCCACATGCCCAATAATGCCAGCAATCAGCCATTTGTGCAACCAAATACATTGTATATGTGAAGTATATATAAATTAGAGAGAGAAATAATTCATTTGTTCACTAACATTTTTCACAACAATCAAACTATACTCTCTCAAGCTCTCACCTCCGAAATTCTAAGACATAATAGTTCCACAACCAAGCCCCACGAACATTACAACCAAATCAGAAGCCTAGAATCCAAGATTGTTCATAAGAAGGTATAAAACCTTAGCTTAAATTTTGCCCAAAATTCGGCTGTTAGATGTTAGATTTTTTTTGTTAAACATGTTATATAAGGTGTCTAATGATGATCTGGGTTGCTAGATGTTGGATCCATAACATCTAGAGGCTCGGATTTGAAGATTTGCAAAATCTGGAAATTTTATTTTTTTTGTGTCTGATAGTGAATGTCAGACCTTGTAGATCTCAATCTGTGTTTGATTTTTGTGTTTTAAGTGTTGGATATTATACTCTGATAAGTGGTCTGTAATCTTGAAGTGGAATCGTGGCTATTACGTGTCCAGATTTCATTTTATTGTTGGTCAAACCTAGTTGATCGAGCTTGACCAAACGATTTCTGGGTAACCCAGAAATCCTTAAGCAGCGTCTGACATGATTTAGTAACGCCCAGATCTTTCATGTTTTTGTTATTTGGATTCTGTTGTAGTAACAAGTTTGTTGTGTGTTGTTTAAACTATATTATTAGGCTTATATAACATCTAAATGATTAACATGATTCATGTAGTGTACGGTCAAACCATGTAAGACAATCACGATTTCCGTTTTCTGGGTAACCCAGAAAATGTATGATCGTGGTTTCTGACATGGGTTGACCGAATAATATCTAGCGACTTAGTTGTTGTTATGGTTATTATATGTGATACATCTCTTGTCCTACATGTTGGCTACACACTTCATGTTTTAAATCACAAAATCATTACAAGATCAACAAGTTGTGGAAGCCCAAAACGAGCCAGTCGACTGTTCTTCATTTCTGGGTAACCCAGAAAATGAAGAACAGCTCTGACAGCTTGTTCTAGGCTCCAAATCTCGCTTGTGTTGTACTTGTTGGTCGTTATTGTTGTTTTATCATGTAGTATTACATTAGTTCTACAACTTGTGATCAATAGCTTGCCCAGAAACATCTCGATCTGGCAATTATCACTGGTCAAAGTAGGGTGCTTGATCTCTGGCTATGAATGTTCTTGAGTGCTCAAGAACACCTAAGGCGACGCTGTCTGTCGCTAAAGACCTATAGCGATAGTTTTATTAATTTTAATTAATTAAATTTTCAAAAATCCTTTAAAAATAGTTTTTAATTTCCGAAAATTACAAAAATAATTTGAAAAATTATTTTAAGTTATAAAAATTAAATATTTATAATTTGGAATATTTTTAATAAATATTAGTATTTATATAAATATTATTGATAATTAATTTATTTATTAAATGCATTAAATAAATTAATTAAAAATGATTTTATTGTATTAAAAATCATTTTAAATGATAATACGTTATTTAAAAATATTTTAAGTTATAAGATATAACTTTTCATATTTTAAAGTAAATTTCATTAATTATTTAATATTAATGATATTAGATTTATTTAACACTTAAATTAAATAAATTAATTAAAAATGATTTTAATATTAATAAAATCATTTTAAATAAAAATAAATAGTTTAAAAATATTTTAAGTTATAAAATATAATTTTTAATATATAAAGGTAAATTTCATTAATTAATTAATTATTAATGATAGTAAAGTTATTTAATAATTATATTAAATAATTTAATTTAAAAATAATTTTATTATTTTAAAAATCATTTTAATTAAAAATAAAGTGTTTAAAGATATTTTAAGTTATAAAATATAACTTTTAATATTTAAAGAATAATTTCATTAATAAATAATATTAATGATTATTAATTTATTAATAATAATATTAGATTTATTTAATAATTATATTAAATAAATAGTTTCAAAATGGTTTTATTAATCATTTAAAGGATATATATGAATTAAAAATATTATTAAGTTATACTTAATGACTTTTAATATTTTGATCAGTAATATATTAATACTTTAATATTAATGGTGATTATTTAGAAATAATTTTAAATGTTTTAAAAATTATTTAAGGGTAATATTAATACTTTAAAAGTATTTCAAGTTATTATAAATAACTTTAATATTTTAGAAATGATTTCATTAATAGTTTAATACTAATTAAATATTAATGATAATAGAATTGATTAGTATTTAAATCATTTAAAAATGATTTTTGATGTTTGAAAATTCATGATAAATCTTTTAAAATTATATTAAGTCATCTAAAAATAATATGACTGATATTAAGTTACAGTAAAGAGTCTTAGACTCGATAATTACCCGATAAAGTTGTCGGTAGACCGACATGTTTCAGAAATTGATCTGAACTTAGATAATGTGATTAGATAAGTGATTATTTGTGATTCAATGGTTGTTAAACCTATGTGATAATGTGATTAGGAATGTGCTGACTGCAATAAGCAGTAATATATGATATGATATGCTATTCTAATCAGACCAATGATCTATTTAATGATAGAAATTGATAGAAAAGATAAATCTAAGTTGTGTAAGCAGCTGACAAGGCAAGTATCTAACCCTTTGCATTTACTTTATGCAATGGACATGCGTAAGATAATATCTGAATTGTTTATGTCAATTATTCAAATATTTCAACCTTTGTATATACTTATGCAATGATTCTGTATAAATAAGCTATTAAGCAATAATTGTTGTACAATTTCCTTTATCCTGTTAATATTGATCAAGTTATTTATTCTGTTCGTTAATTTCTATAACATGGTTATACAAGTGTCCCCACTTGGATAATCATTATATTTTATCACATGTTGATACATACTTATAGTTGCCTAGTATGCATACGTTGAAATAAAAGTCGTCTAAGCTATTTGATCCAGCTAGACATAAAATTTAAAGTTGTTGTTGAACAAGATAAAACTTATCCAACCGAATTGTTTTGGTGTGGATTCAAGACTGTCATGAACATCCCAATCATGGGAAAAAAATTTTGCGCTAAGGCGGACAAAGGATGAACGATAATATCGTTCTAGCAATGTAGTATTGATCAATACAGGGCATAATGGGCTGATCACCCCCGTGCCTGTAAGTTATGACGGTTTACAGATGAATTTCTGTTTAACCCTTTCGAAAATAGAAAACAATGTTCATAGCCTGTTAATTGATCCTCATTTATAGTCAATACGTAGTTTCTAAAAATTTGAAATAAAAATGATATGTTGTTATTTATTGGTTCAGCTTACTTCACAACTGTTGCTTCGTTGTAGAAGTATCCTTCCAAGAAAACATTTAATTCATTCAGTTAACTATTATTGTTGCTATTACTTGCTGGGCACTCAAATGCTCATACTTGCTTTAATTTAAATGTTTTCAGCTAAGGGTGAGCAACCCGAAGGATATGCCAAGAATAAAGGGAAAGGAAAAGTTGCTGAATGACTGCTTATGCTATCTTTTGTAATAATCAAACTTTATTAGGATATGGATGATAAATATTATTATTATCATGTAATGAATGTTGAAGGTTTTGTACTTGGGATTTGGGAAACTCTGATAATATGTAAATTAAATTTGATAAATCTATATTATTGTTATTATTATTAGTATTATTCCGCTCATAAAAATAGTAGCGTGAAGAACCGAGTTCGGGTTTCAAGTATCCGAATTTGGGGGCGTCACAAGCACAGCTACGCCATGGCTAAGCCTAGGACCAGCGCAGCTGCGCCATCCCCTGACCGAACCAAAACTCAGCTGCTGCCTTGTGGTCTCTGTTTGGCTTGAACACACAATCATATTTTGTCATGTTAAAGGCTTTCACATGCTCAGATCAATCTAGGTCCCTTCTTGCATAACATGGTTCTAAGTTCGATCATTTCAGTAATTTAAGGTCATTCAAGGTCGTGAAACCACAAAGTATAGCATGCTTACTTTCTAAACATACATGATAGTTATAAAACTCATATTAGTCATGCTTGTGTGTATTCATAATGCATATGTGAAACTAACACCGCTTTAGTTGAAAAATAGGCTTTGTTCATGCTTTTCTTGAAATATGCTACACAAGCATGGTATATATATGTTTATGCTATATGAGTGAGTCTAAGAGCGTCATTAAATATGCTCACAAATGTCAGATTCTAGTCTTCAAGATATCGTGACAATATTCATATTCTAAACTTACTAGTAAGTCTAACTTGTTCATGTTTCTTTGTTAATCTCATAAACATAAGCTAAATGTTTATTCATGCATTTACAAGTCATATTCACATGCTTTCAAAGTCAAAATATTCATCATGTAGAAATCATACAAGTTAGCATACTAGGCTAAGTCTTTCCTTGAAAACATTTCTATCACTAGGCTTAATAAGTTTGTTCATGCTCAAAAGGACTATGTACCCTACAACATGTTCATCTATCTGTAAAATCAGTCATGTATAGCTTACTAGGTTCACAATTTGTAGAACATGATCTTTAACATAGTTGGTTTTCAAAACTTAAGGTTCAAATCTCCATTTAAACCATATGTCTCCATTAATCATGCAAGTCTATAAAAACATGCTCACATTAGGTTAACATATCCATATATACATCATACACATGCTTACATGTTAGCTTGAGTCAAAACAAATAGCTAATCATGATCAGATTTGAAAACAGATTGCTCAACTGAGTTCAGCAACCGGCGCAGCTGCGCTGCGCCTCAATACAAATGTGGCGCAGCTGCGCCATGCCTGGTTTAGGCACAGAACAGTCTGCTTCGGCAACTGTCTAGCCCAATCACAAAATTTATTCACCAAATGGATTCTAGACAATCATAAACCAATTGCAACATACTTATATGATCAAATAACATCTATATAACCAATACCCAACCTTATTAACATCCAATTCCACCAAATCAATAATTTGATATTTCAAGAATTCAAAACTTAGTTTTACAGAGAATGAAATTGAAAATATAGAATGAAATTATACTTTACAATATGAATGAAACTTGCTACTACTTGAACTCCTAAGGTCTAAGAATGCTTGTAAGCTCTCACCCTCACGCTTGACAATTCTCAGATAATTCAAGCAACATAGATAATGAAGGGAAGTGTCCAATTTATAGAGAATTCCTTGACCATGCTAAGCCATTGACCAAGAAATCAAACCAAAGGATGGAAGAATTGCATGAAGGTTATCAAGGAGTTGGTAATTGGTAGTTGGTTTGCATCATTATTCCCACTCCCCCCCCCCATAATCATCACTTAGATTACTAGCTTGAGCTTGGAAGAAGGAAGAGATAATAGGCCTTAGCCTTTTTGAAACTCACGTGAATGAAGTTTGAGGCAAATGAGACACTCATTTTGGGAGAACTTAAATGCTCAACATTCTAGCAACACTTAGACTATATTATGCACAACCATTATTCTTATGTTATATTTTTAATACACATCTCACCCATATATTATAATTAAATGTCACATTTAATAATTAAGGTTTCAATGTAGTAGATGAAATATGGAAATGTAATATACATATAATCCATGTACGTTTTATCACACTAGTATACTTTAATAGTTCATGGTATATTATTTTAATACTTGCCCACATACATATTGTCACATAGATAATATATTTATAACATATAGTTCCAATATATTTAGTCACAATGCCCATACAATATAGTTTTATCGAACCAAAGATATATAGTCACACTACACTATATAATATAGTGGTATATGCACATAACCGTTTATATATTACTATTATAATATTAACTTATTTATGTTAAATAAATAAATCATGCACTTCCTTAATTAATTAACACCAATATTAATTAATCCAACCATTGGTTAATGCAGTTATGGATTTCCATAATCATTAATCATCTTTATAATATATTATAAATAATAGTAATCACGCATTATTAGTTAATTACTAAGAATTCAGTATTCTACCACAACCATCATCAATTAATTAATATAATCATTAGTTAATCCTTATTATTAAATAATTAATATACTACACATCAATTATCAACTAATTGTATATTACAACAACAATTAACAATTAATATTACTTAATTGTTCATCTTATAATTTCTTCTCCGATTACCATTACTATTAGTATTTCCCATCACCATGACACACAGGGCTTTCAACGAGTTTACCACAAACTCCACATATTCACAATTATTCAGTTATTAAGTTATCTCGTTTCATAACACGAAAATGTTCCTATTCCAATAAATATTTATTTCCATTAATATATTTATTTAAATAATACGCAGAAATTCTCGAGTATTATATCCTCCCCCCTTATAAAAATTCTGTCCCGAAATTGCTACAAGGTTACATAAATAGATGGGGATAATCCCACATCAACCTATCTTCTAACTCCCACGTTGCCTCCTCGATATTGTGGTTACGCCAAAGCACTTTTACAGAAGAAATAACTTTATTCCTTAAGGTTTGCTCTTTCCTATCTAGAATTTGGACAGGAATATCCTCGTACGCTAAGTTCTTCTCCACTTGAATGGGTTCATAAGAAATCACGCGTTTGTAGTCAGGCTTTTACGGACGCAACACGGATATATGAAACACGTTATGGACGTGCTCCAACTCAGATGGTAGTGTAACTTTGTATGCTACCTCACCTACTCGCTTCAGTATCTCGAACGGTCCTATGAATCTTGGACTCAGTTTCCCTTTCTTGCTGAAACGAATCTTTCCCTTCCATGGAGATACCTTCAGGAATACAAAATTGCCGATTTCAAAGTCTCGGTCTTGCCGATGCAAGTTTGCATACTTTTTCTGGCGATCTTGAGCTACTACTAGTCTAGCCCTTATTACTGTCACCACGTCCGCGGTTTGTTGTACTAACTCTGGTCCGAGTATTCGTCGTTCTCTGAATTCGTCCCAACATAATGGCGTCCTGCACTTCCTTCTATAAAGAGCTTCATACGGTGGCATGCCGATACTTGCATGGTAACTATTATTATATGCAAATTTGACTAAGGGTAGGTGGTCGTCCCAATTTCCCTTAAAGTCCATCACGCAAGTCCTCTAGCGTTCGTATTGTTCGATCACTTTGTCTGTCTGTCTGAGGATGATAAGAAGTACTCAACCTCAACTGTGTTCCCATCCTCTCTTGCAAACTTTTCTAGAATTTTGACGTGAAACGTGGGTCTCGGTCAGAAACAATCGACACCGGCACCCCATGTCATGAAACAATTTCCTTTATGTACAGACTCACTAATTGATTTAAACTGTATCGGATCTTGATAGGTAGAAAATGTGCGGTCTTCGTATGTTGATCCATGATGACCCAAATGGCATCCAAACCTTTCTGTGTGACTGGAAGTCCTACCACGAAATTCATCGTAATATGCTCCCATTTCCACTCTGGTATTTCCAACGGTTGTAGTAACCCACTCGGTCGCTGATGTTCTGCTTTGACTCGCTGGCATGTAAGACATCTACTAACGTACTCCGCAATTTTTTGTTTCAGATTTGGCCACCAAAAATGTTGCTTCAAGTCCCGGTACATATTTGTGCCTCCCAGATGAACGGAATATGCCGTATTGTGTGCCTCTTGCAAAATCTCCTCTCTCAACTCGGTTACCGCCGGTACCCACACTCTCCCTTCGAATCTTGAAATACCGTCTTTATCTATTCGAAATTTTCTACCTCATTTTCTGAAATCCTTCTCTTGATTTTCTCACATTCTCCATCTTTCTCCTGGGCTTCCTTTACTCTATCCAACAATGTTGGACACGCTTCTATTACAAATAACTTTTCTACATACCTCTCGAGTTCCTTCACTTCTATTTCCAATTTCTCTATATCTCTTACTAACTCCTCCTGAGTTGTCAGTCAAAACAATTTCTCCCTTCCTTTCCTGCTCAGAGCGTCGACAACTACTTTTGCCTTCCCCGGGTGATAAAGAATCTCACAGTCATAATCCTTGATTAATTCTAACCACCTTCTCTGACGCATATTCAACTCCTTCTGTGTGAAGGTATATTTCAGACTCTTATGGTCCGTGTATATCTCACATTTCTTTTCGTACAAATAATGTCTCCATATCTTTAACGTAAAAACTACTGCCGCTAACTCTAAGTCATGAGTAGGGTATCATTTTTCGTAATCCTTCAATTGTTGTGACGCATACGTAATGACTTTGCCATGTTGCATCAGCACACAACCCAGTCCTCTATGCGATGCATCACTATACACCACAAATCCTCCCGTATCATCTGGTAATGATAATACAGGAGCCTCGCTCAATCTTTTTTTTAACTCTTGAAAACTCTCTTTGCATTTGTCGGTTCATACAAATTTCACCGTCTTCCTCGTCAGATTAATCAACGGGGTCGCTATCTTAGAAAAATATTGGATGAATCTTCGATAGTACCCAGCTAACCCTAAGAAACTTCTCACCTCCGTCGGTGTCCTCGGTTGTTCCCAACTACTTACTGGTTTGACCTTTTCAGGGTCTACTGAGATTCCATTCTTATCCACCACGTGGCCTAAGAATTGAACCTTCTTCATCCAAAATTCACATTTTGAAAGCTTCGCATACATCTTCTCTTCTGCTTCGGCGTGTTCTTCCTCTATCTTCGAGTAGATCAAAATGTCGTCGATGAAAACTACTATGAATTTATCCAAATATGGCTTGAAAACTCGATTCATCAAGTCCATGAATGCTGCCGGAGCATTAGTCAAACCGAATGACATTACCAAGAACTCGTAATGTCCATAACGGGTTCGAAACGCAGTCTTTGGTATGTCCTCATCCCGTACTTTTAGTTGGTGATATCTCGTCCGTAGGTCAATTTTTGAGAAACACTTCGCTCCCTTCAATTGATCAAATAAGTCATCTATCCCCGGTAGCGGATACCTATTCTTGATCATTACTCTATTCAATTCGCGATAATCGATACAGAGCCTCATCGATCCGTCCTTTTTCTTCATGAATAACACTGGTGCTCCCCAAGGAGATACACTCAGTCGTATGTAACCTTTATCCAGTAACTCTTGAAGTTGTATCATCAATTTCTTCATTTCTACTGGCACCATACGATATGGAGTTTTTGAAATCGGTGCCGTTCCTGGTGTTAAGTCTATTACGAATTCGATTTCTCTGTCTGGCGGAAGGCCAGACAGATCGTCCGAAAATACATCCTGAAATTCACTCACTACGGGTATATCTTTAATTTCTACTCCCTTTTTCTGAGTATCCACAACGTAAGCTAAATAACCTACACATCCTATCTTTAATAATTTTTTGGCCTTCATCATCGTAACACAACACGATTGCTTAAGCGATGAGCTACCATAAAACACTACCTTAGACTTACTCAGAGTTTAAAGGTTCACACATTTGTTTTGATAGTCAATTACTGCTGCATGGTTATATAACCAACCCATCCCCAGTATTACATCGAATTCTCCTAGTCTAATAGGAATCAAGTCTATGCTCAGTTCATGTTCTCTAATGTTTGCGTGATAATTTCGATAGACGTATTCTACAGGGATTATTTCCTTATTCACAACTTCTATGTTTAAAGGATCTTCTAAACGTTCTCGGGGTGTACTAAGTTTACTAGCAAATTCTCCAGATACAAATGAACAGGTGGCACCCGAATCAAATAATACATAAGCATTTATATTATTGATTGGGATTATACCTGACACCACGTCCTTTGCAGCTACGGCGTCTTGGACGGTCATGTTAAAGGTTTGAGCGGTCGATCGGTTGGGTTGCGCAGGTCCACCAATCATCAACTTACTTCCTCCTCCTTGGCTTCCGCCAGCTCCACCACTTTCTTTCTTCGGGCAATCCTTTATCTGGTGCTCTTTTGACCCACAAGCAAAACATCCTTTGATTTTCTTCGGCTTCGGGTAGTTTGGCGATGTGTGCCCCTCTTGGCCGCAATTATAACAAGTGCTTTTCCTCTTTCAGCATTCTCCCTTATGGCTTCTTCCACATTTGTTGCGAGCTTCAGTCCTTTTCTTGAAGTTTCCCTGGTGATTCCCACCTTGATTATTGTTTCTGTTGTTGTTATTATTTTCCCATTTCCTCTTTTCAGAGTTACTTCCTCCGCTGCTGCTCCCTCAACGATGC
Source organism: Panax notoginseng (assembly GCA_016801055.1). Classification (NCBI taxonomy): domain Eukaryota; kingdom Viridiplantae; phylum Streptophyta; class Magnoliopsida; order Apiales; family Araliaceae; genus Panax; species Panax notoginseng. The sequence goes on along the minus strand of CM029015.1, from coordinate 71,592,220 downwards.
TCACTACCAGTGTTCTTGTTCTTTTTCTCCTTATGATACAGACTTAAGGCCTCACTTCCACCTTCCGTAATGATTGCCTTCTCCAACAACGCCGTAAAGGAATCAATCTGGAAGACCGATACTTTATTGTACAACCACGGCTTTAACCTCTGCTCAAAACGTCTCGCTTTCCTCTCCTCATCCACAACTTGGTGTTCTACAAATTGCGCTAGTTCATTGAACTTAGCTACGTACTGCGCCACCGTCATATCACCTTGTTTCAACTCTAAGAATTTTACTTCCATCCTACTCTTCATACTCTTCAAAAAATAATTCTCAAAAAATAGTGTCGTAAACCTCTCCCAAGTTATCATTCCTTCCCCCGCTCTCTGCTGATTAGTTTCCCACCAATAGTTTGCTTCGCCTCTCAGCATGTACGTGGCAAATATGGTCTTCTGGTCTTCACCCATGTGAGCTATAGTGAAGGCCTTCTCGATCTCCTTGATCAAGGTTTGCGCAACTATCGGGTCAGTAGTTCCTGTGAACTCTGGGGGTCCTGCACTCTTAAAGTCTTTGAAGGTTGTTACAGGGACGGCTTGGGGAATGGGTGGTACGGGTTCGTTTCTTCCCCTCAGAGCTTCTCCCAATAAATCTACCAGTCGCTGTATCGGATCTACTAGACCTCTCTCATCATTAACTGACTCTTCTGGGATAGTTATTCTACGTCTAGGTGGCATTTTCTGCATCACAAAATTTTCATTTTATTATCTAATTATAATAATTAGACATTTCTCAGTAGAAAAGAACTACCAGTTTATAACACGTTTCTGAAATAGGATCATTTATATTCATATGCCAAAGGATTACATTACACGTTCTTTTCTAGCATACTGCTATAAATGATAACACATATCCCCTAGTATCACAAAAGACTGGGACCACACTAACTTACTACCCCTCTAACATTTTTCAAAACTTTGGGGTTACCACTGTCTCACATCTTACACAAAAGACGGAGGTTACAACAACATATTAACAACACATAAATAAAACTACTACACTACTGAGATTTTCCCTCTAGACTCAATCTAACATCCCACGCTCCACGGCGCTCTGATACTCTTTCTGCGTAATGTGTGCTACCATATCCCGACTTATGGTATGCTGGGTCTGTCCTTGCTCAGCTGGGTAATGATTTACCCCATCGATCAATCTCTCCATGGCCGTGCGTAGAGCATATCCCATCTTGTTCATCTTTCTTCACGTGTATCGCACCTCGTCCTCTAGGTCATTCACCCTATCATTGGAATCCTCCCACTTCTCCTCAAAGTGAATCCTATCCATCACCTCCATCTCTAACTGAGTTTGGAGAGCTTCCTTCTCCGTCCTCTCACTCAAAATCCTCTGCTCCCTCTCTTCTAACTTACCTGCCAATTCAACGTTCCTTGCCACCGATCGGTGAAATAAGGCTCCCATCTGGATCCTTGCCTCCTTTCGGTGAGCAATCTATACTTCCATCTCCTGCATCACTAGTTGCCTCTGATGGTCCTCGTCCCTCAACTTCTGGAACGCGAACTCCCTCTGCCTAGCCTCAGCCTCTAGCTCCTCCACTCTACATCTCAACTCCAATATCTGCTCCTCATATTCTCCTAACATCTGATCCTCAAAAGTAGCCTCGTCAGAGTCCTCCATGGGCTCAGTTTCATCCTCCACAGGTTCCTCCTCCGGATCAGATTCCTCAGGTAAAGGCTCCATCTCCTCCTCCTCCTCGTCATCATCATCAATAGGGGAAACTACCGAAATCGGTTCTGCTATCAAGGGTACCTCATAGACTACGTGGATATCACGCGTCTCTTCCTCTACTACTCGGCTAGGTCCTCCCATGTCAGTCATCCTACAAACACCAACATAAGACAAGACAAACAACAACTCCATCAGAATGTTAAATAACATAAGTTCAATGTATAGAATGAAGTTACATTTCATAACACGCTAAGTCCCTCAAGGAAAACTCTACATGAGTTTTATCCCTTCCTAACTTCTAAGTTTTCCTAAGTTATAATCTAAGGACTCTCGTTCCTAAGGTTTATAACTATAGCTCTGATACCAACCTGTGACTCCCCCAAATTCTGACCTCCACTTGGTCACTCGAATTCAGTTCATCACGTTCTCATGGTAAAACAATAATAACTAAAATAACGCATACACAACGAAAAATCTACTTTAGAATAATATACCATGATTTATTATAATTATTTCCCCAAGTCTCGCAACCTACAGTGCTTAATAGATTACATAATAATATCTAATAACAACTTATTACATGATCAAACATAAGCTTAAGCATAGTCTTAATACGTCAAAATAAACTTTAAACATAAAAAGGGATAAGCTAGTCTGTAGTCTAGCCCTTGCCCATGTCTGCTCCAGAGACACCTCACTGTTCTTTTTTAACTGAAAGGTTTAAATTAAGTAAGGGTGAGCACAAATTGACCAGCAAGTAATATACAACAAGGGGTAAAATATAATATCACAAGGTTTGAAATATCGAAGTGCCATTTCTAGGATAGTTCGAAGTTTCAGAATATCATCACGGATAAGGAATATCAACAATTCTTGGAATAAGAATGACAATTCAATATAAATCAACAGATATATATGAATTCAACGACTAACAATGTATCCAACTGGATAAGTAATTTATACTGAGCAGTCACTAAGGACTATTGAACTTTCACTAGAGTTACCAATATTAAACTGATAACCAAAAATATCAAGTATTATAGATGATCAATCTACAATACTATACGTTATGCATAACACCACAATAATATTTATTCATCTGTTGGGGTTTCCAACAACATACACTCCCCTTACTAAAAGGGTTTTCCAACTCAGTTTTCAAGATTTTCGCACCAATCAATTGGTTTGGACAGTTTTTATAAACATGCATATAGTCTAGCCAAATCTAATGGCATCAACTCTTTCACAATATTCAAGGACAATACAATTTTTAACATGAATAATAGCTTTTCACAAGGGTACATATTAGCTCATTTGAATGAGTAAGTAATGTAACTTGTATTCAAAGGGGTAAGTTTACAGTATTTGTCGAATAAAAATAATGCAATGGTATTGCACAACAATAATAGTAGGGTTCGGATACTTGCCTTAAGCGTAGTTTATCCACGTTTATTAATTCAACACTTTCGAATCCTATTTATAGCGCATTATAAATATATAATGTTCATTAGCTAACACAGTCTTTAATCAAGCTCGACACAATTCAAGTATGCACATATAGTACAAAATCAGTTCATAAGTCATCATGAATTAAATACTTAGTTATAAGCGAATCAAGAATGCTCAAGGTTAAGACTTTCTCTACTCATGGACTTTCTATTTCAATACAACACCAACTTAACATCTAAGCATCACACATATATATGTACATCAGTAGGTCATATTTAGCATCATAAGCACCATGCAAGTTACTTTCCAAAAGTCAGAACTCACCATCTGAGGTTCCAGACTGGCGCAGCTGCGCCATGGCAAAGCCTAGGACCGGCGCAGCTGTGCCGTCCCCTGACCCAGTCAAAACTTAGCTGCTACCTTGTGGTCTCTGTTTGGTTTGAACACACAATCATATTTTGTCATGTTAAAGGCTTTCACATGCTTTTCAGATCAATCTAGGTCCCTTCTTGCATACATGGTTCTAAGTTCGATCATTTCAATAATTTAAGGTCATTCAAGGTCGTGAAACCACAAAGTCTAGCATGCTTGCTTTCTAAACATACATGATAGTTATAAAACTCATATTAGGCATGTTTGTGTGTATTCATAATTCATATGTAAAACTAACACCGCTTTAGTTGAAAAATAGGCTTTGTTCATGCTTTTCTTGAAATATTCTACACAAGCATGGTATATATATGTTTATGCTACATGAGTGAGTCTAAGAGCGTCATTAAATATGATCACAAATGTTAGATTCTAGTCTTCAAGATATAATGACAATATTTATATTCTAAACTTACTAGTAAGTCCAACTTGTTCATATTTCTTTGTTAATCACATAAAGATAAGCTAAATGTTTATTCATGCATTTACAAGTCATATTCACATGCTTTCAAAGTAAGAATATTCATCATGTAGAAATCATACAAGTTAGCATACTAAGCTAAGTCATTCCTTGAAAACATTTTTATCACTAGGCTTAATAAGTTTGTTCATGCTCAAAAGGACTATGTACACTACAACATGTTCATCTATGTGTAAAATCAGTCATGTATAATTTACTAGGTTCACAATGTGTAGAACATGATCTTTAACATAGTAGGTTTTCAAAACTTAAGGTTCAAATCTCCATTTAAACCATATGTCTCCATTAATCATGCAAGTCTATGAAAACATGCTCACATTAGGTTAATATACCCATATATACATCATACATATGCTTACATGTTAGCTTACATCAAAATAACTACCTAATCATGATCAGCTTTTAAAATAGATTGCTCAATTGAGTTCAGCAACCGGCGCAGCTGCGCTGCGCCTCAATACAAATGTGGCGCAGCTGCGCCGTGCCTGGTTCAGGCGCAAAACAGTCTTCTTCGGCAACTGTCTAGCCAAAATCTCAAAATTTATACACCAAATGGATTCTAGACACTCATAAACCAATTGCAACATTCTTATATGATCATATAACATCTATATAACCAATACCCAACCTTATTAACATCCAATTCCACCAAATCAATAATTTGATATTTCAAGAATTCAAAACTTAGTTTTACAGAGAATGAAATTGAAAATATAGAATGAAATTATACCTTTGCAATATGAATGAAACTTGCTGCTACTTGAACTCCTAAGCTCTAAGAATGCTTGTAAGCTCGCACCGTCATACTTGACAATTCTCAAACAATTCAAGCAACATAGATAATGAAGGGAAGTGTCCAATTTATAGAAAATTTCTTGACCATGCCAAGCCATTGACCAAGAAATCAAACCAAAGGATGGAAGAATTGCATGAAGGTTATCAAGGAGTTGGTTTGCATCATTATTCCCACTCCCCCCATAATCATCACTTAGATTTCTAGCTTGAGCTTGGAAGAAGGAAGAGATAATAGGCCTTAGCCTTTTTAAAACTCGCGTGAATGAAGTTTGAGGCAAATGGGACACTCATTTTGGGACAACTTAAATGCTCAACATTCTAGCAACACTTAGACGATACTTATGCACAACCCTTATTCTTATGTTATATTTTTAATACACATCTCAACCATATATTATAATTAAATGTCACACTTAATAATTAAGGTTTCAATGTAGTAGATGAAATATGGAAATGTAATATACATATAATCCATGTACATTTTATCACATTGGTATACTTTAATAATTCATGGTATATTATTTTATTACCTGTCCACATACATATTGTCACATAGATAATATATTTATAACATATAGTTCCAATATATTTAGTCACAATGCCCATACAATATAGTTTTATCCAACCTAAGATATATAGTCACACTGCACTATATAATATAGTGGTATATGCACATAACAGTTTATATATTACTATTATATTATTAACTTATTTATGTTAAATAAATAAATCATGCACTTCCTTCATTAATTAACACCAATTTTAATTAATCCAACCATTGATTAATGTTGTTATGGATTTCCATAATCATTAATCATCTTTATAATATATTGTAAATAATAGTAATCACGCATTATTAGTTAATTACTTAGAATTCAATATTCTACCACAACCATCATCAATTAATTAATATAATCATTAGTTAATCCTTATTATTAAATAATTAATATACCACACATCAATTATCAACAAATAGTATACTACAACAATAATTAACAATTAATATTACTTAATTGCTCATCTTATAATTTCTTCGTCGATTAACATTACTATTAGTATTTCCCATCAGCATGACACACAGGGCTTTCAACGAGTTTACCACAAACTCCACATATTCACAATTATTCAGTTATTGAGTTATCTCATTTCATAACACGAAATTGTTCCTATTCCAATAAATATTTATTTCCATTAATATATTTATTTAAATAATTCGCAAAAATTCTCGAGTATTACACATCCTATACTGAAGTTGGGTATCCCGTAAGGGATCAAGATTCGGTCGATAATATATTGACATTAATTTGGGTGCACTTGAGCACTGGTCGGATGAGATGCATACTCCTAGGATAATGAGTAGGCTGATCCCCTATCTCATATCTAAACAAAGTTTTTAAGTCTGTGTGACTGACATAAATAAAGATCCAGAAATGGTTGAAAAAGAAATCCAGAAAATGGTAACAACTATCAGTCAAACTTTGAATTGTTATATTTCTTCAATTCATATATTGTTATATATATAAAACCTGCTGAGCATGTCATAGCTCACCCTTGCAAATTATTTCCTTTGCAGTATTAGATGGTAACCCTGGAACATCTGAGTAGATAAAGGAAAGCGTCCCTGCTTAGATTAGGTTATATTCATGTCTAGTTGAATACTTTGTAATAAAAAACTCGTTATGAGAATCATGTAATCGAACCTTAATATTTATGATATATATAACATCTTTTATTTCCGCAATCGTGTTTTCTTACATATATAGATGTAATTTAGAATTCTTCAAATCTAGTTGAGATCCTTGGAAACTATTTATCTGAGTGAGGGTATTAATAGCATGGTCTGTTCATGTTGTTATTGATACTGTGACGCCCCCAAATCCAAGTACTTGAAACCCGTATTTGGTGCTCCACGATAACATTCATTCAACTACTTAATGTGTTAATTAAATAAAATTATTATATCATAGTTATCTACCTTCCCAGTCTCGAGAACCTTTAAGTCTTACATTACATGATAAATATTATATTATCCTACTACAATCAGTCATTACAAATAACATTTTGTAACCTAATCCTTCAGCTTCCCTTTCCCTTTGTCCTTGCCAGAACCTTCAGGTCGTGCTAGCTTAGCTGAAAACATTTAAATTTAAAGCAAGAATGAGCATTTGAGTGCCCAGCAGGTAATAGCAATGAATAAAGATTATCTGAAAGAATTTAAATATTTTCTTTAGATGACAGTTCTACAACAAAGCAATAGTTATGAAGTAAGCTGAAACAATACTGAACTACATATCAATTCTATTTCATTTTTGAAACTACGTATTAACTATAAATGGGGAACAGTTAACAAACTATGAACTTTATTTTAATTTTGAAAAGGTTAAATAGAACTTCATCTGAAAATCGTCCTGTCTTAAGGACACGGAGGGTGATTAGCCCTGTTATGCCCTATTTTGATTAATACTACATGTTCAAATGATATATCTGGTCCGCCTGTGGCGCATAAAAGTTTTCCATGTTCGGGATGTTCATAATTAGTCTAGAATTCGAACTAAAACAGTTCAATTGAATAACAATAATGTTCTATCATGGTCTACAATATTTTTAATTCTATGTCTAGCTGAGTTAAATAGCTTAGTCAGTTTTTAAAAAAAAACATATACATACCTGAAAACTAGTAGGTATGTGTCAATATACAATCATTATCCAAGTGAGGGCACTTGTATAATCTAACTTAATTATCTATATACAGGATATATCTTGATCATACAATAATATTGTTCTGGTAGACGAATAGAGTTCGAAAACTGGCATGAATATTATGGTTTAGATACATGAACAATAACAGTAGAGTTAAAAAGTCTATGTAATAGGAGTATAGCTCACTAACTTACTTACACAAGATTATTGCATAAGTAGATACAAAGAGTAAGGATTCTTGCCTGATCTGTTGCTTACACAACTTAGTTTTGTCTTTTAAACTTAGACCTATCATTCATAAGATTATTCTTTTAATTAGAATAATATATCATAACACATAACACTGCTATTTGCAGTTATCATATAGCTTAAACACATTGTCACATAGCTATAGCAGTCATTCTAACATAAATAATTAATTATCAGGCCAATCTATATAAGTCTAGGTCAACTTCGGATTTATTTTGGTGTACCAACGACTTTATCGGGTAATAATCGGGTTTATATTTACTTAAACTCTATTCTGTAACTTCAATAATTTATTAGATAATTAAAATATTAATCATATCATTTTCAAAGTATTATAATAATTTTTAAATAATTATTATAATTTATCATAATTTTTCAAACACTAGAATCATTTTTAAATGATTTAAATACAGAATAATTCTATTATCATTAATATTTAAATAATATAAAAAATATTAATGAAATACTTGACAAAATATTAAAGTTATTTAAAATAACTTAAAATATTTTTAAAATACTAATTTTCCCCATAAATGATTTTTAAAGCATTTAAAGTCATTTTTAAATAATTACCATTAATATTTAAATATTAATGTATTATTCATCAAAATATTAAAAGTCATTTATTATAAATTAAAATATTTTTAAATCATCTATATCATTTTTAAATGATTTTTAAATTATTAAAACTATTTTTAAACTATTTATTTAATATAATTATTTAATAAACCTATTATCATTAATATTAAATTATTAATGAAAATTACCTCAAAATATTAAAAGTTATGATTTATAATATAAAATATTTTAACATACCTTATTATCATTTAAAATAATTTTTATAATATAAAAATTATTTTTAACCCATTTATTTAATACATTTATTAAATAAATTTAATATCATTAATATTCAAATAAATAGTAATATTAATGAAAAATATGTCAATTTATCAAAAGTTAGTTTTTATAACTTCAAATAATTTTTAAAACTAATTTTGTAATCTTTAGAAATTTATTTCTATTTTTAATGATTTTTTTAGAAATTAAAAAATTAAAATAATTAAATCCATCGCTAAAGGCTATAGCGACGGTTTCTATCGTGGCAGGTGTTCTTAAGGCTGAAGAACACTGACAATCAGTTGCTAAGGTGCTTACTTTGACCGCTCATTACTCGTTGTAAAAGATGTTTCTGGGCAAGATTTTGTAATGATCATGTAGTATGGATGTAATACTACACGAATCATTAACTAATAGGGTCATATGGTAATATACATGCAAGATCTGGAGGTCCAAAGTGACTGTCAGGCCCTTCCTAGGTTTTCTGGGTTACCCAGAAACTCAGTCAGTGCTTGATAGCTACTTTGTGCCTTAATTATATTTAATCAAGTTTTGTGTGATGTTATGGTGTTCTAATGGTTCAGGATTGTAGTACACATGTCAGAGTACATAAATCAATCATCAGGTCAGTCAAACCACAACAGAATCATAAGATAGCATTCAGTCAAACCTTGTCAGAAGTGATGTTCTTAAGTTTTCTGGGTTTCCCAGAAAACCGTGTTCATGTTCGAGTAGGCTAGTTTGACCATCAATAATTTTCATTCTGTTAGTTATCTAAGTGATATAGGAGCACGAATCTGTAGTACATATACAAGAGTATAACATAAATACACTAACACAAGCAAAACAGCAAACACATGAAAGATCTGGGCCCATGAACTTGTTGTCAGACACTGATGAACAAGTTCTGGGTTACCCAGAAATTAGAAAGTTATGGTCGAGTAGGCTACTTTGACCATCCACTACTTAGAATTGGTTGATTGTTTGAGTGATATAAAGGCATTGATCTAGAGTCTATCTAACAGGTTGCATACTAGATACAATAACACATCCAAATCTCCTAACATCTGACAGATACTAGCCTTAGAAAATCTTGTCAGATCCTGATATTGAGTTTCTGGGTTACCTAGAAACTCTTGGTCATGCTCGGTCAACTGGGTTTGACCAAGAATATCTTGTATTCTGGACATGATCTAAGCATTTTTTTCAAGTCCAGATCAAAGTCCTTATAGAAAACTACAAGTCTAAAACAGAAAACACACAACATCATTCACAGAAAAGAATCTACAGCCTCTGACTTTTGCTTGTCAAACAAAATTTTAGAGTTCAAAGGTAGTTTTGAAAACTTTGATTTTAAAGTACTTTAAGGCTATAGATCTATGATATAACATTATAGATCATCATATAACATCTTCTAGCATGCATCTAAACATTTAAACACAAAATTTATCCTAACATGTAAGATCAAATAGGGCTAGGGTTTTATATCTCCTTCTTGAAAATGCTTTGATCTTGCTCTATAAAACTGATCTTGGTGTTCTAGGGGGTGGCTTAGAGACTGAATTACTTAGAAAATTCATAGCTTTTGGAGAGAGAAGAGTTGGTTGGGTGATAGCTAGCAAATGAGCCTTTTCTTTTGATTTTCTCTCTCTTTAAATCTATATACTTTGATGCAATGAACCTAATCTTGCAAGGTGGCATAAGAGATAAGGATTTGGCTGAGATTTATAATCATATGAGATATCTAACATGGTGAGTCATGCAATTCTTGATCAATCTCTTAACTTAAGTTTTAAGTAAAGGGTAATTTGGTCATTTTGCACACTAAAGGGTATTTTGGTCTTTTCCATCTAAAATTTAAGGGTAGTTTGGTAATTTCATATATTTCTCATAAATTTTAATCTTAAGATTTGCTAATTAACATTAGGGCTTGCTAATTTCTAATTAGGGTTTGAAAATTAGGGTTTAAGGTTTCTCGATAATGAAATTAGGGTTTAACACTTGACATTTAGGGTTTCTACATCATCGTTAGGGTTTTTCTTAATTAGATTCATATTCACTAACATATCTCCTTGATCATATATACCTGATTAATAATCAGTCTTAGTTTCCTATTTGAATTTCAAATTAGGGTTTATCGGTTTAAACTTAGGATTTTCTAATACTCTACTATTTCTGATCAACACTAAACAATACACACATGCAGTACATATATATCATATTAAAATATAATTATTATATACTAATATTCTCATTCCTTGTTCATAATCCATGAATTAGGGTTCTGGACCATATCTGACTTAACTTTCATTATCGGTCAACTTAAAAATTTAAATTGACTATTCTACTAAATCCATATCGCATATATTTAAAATATTATTACTGACAACTATAATCATATTAATTTATAAATTAAAATAAAAAAAAAATTCGTAAAAAAATATAGATATAATTATTCAAAAAATTTCGAGTCTTTACATTCTCCCCTCCTTATAAAGATTTCGTTCCCGGAATCACCATTACCTTACCCTTAATATTAATGTTTTATCCTTAGATTTTTATTATTATGAAAAATTGAATTACTATATTCTCCACTCCTTATAAGATTCGTGTGACGAATCCGGAACTCAAATTCCTCCTTCAAAAATTCTTTTATTAACGAATTTTTATATTGTTTTATCAAACTTATGATAAGAGAATAGGTTAAATCTGAATCAGGTGTATATATATTAATATCGTTGATCGGGTTCATACCTGGAACTCCATCTCTAGCTACGCCTGTATCTTGAACTGTCATATTGAAGGTCCTTGCAGCTGATTTAGTTGGTTTGTTTGGTGGATTTTGACCAGTTATTGTTAGCGTCCCACTACTTTTCCCCGTATTAACATTTCCCCTATCAGCTTTCCTTTTCGGACATTCCCTCACCTTATGTTCTATTGATCCACAAATAAAATAACCATTATTCATCCTTGGATTAGGACAGTTGGGAGAGATATGTCCCTCCTGCCCACACTTAAAACACACAGACTTTCCCTTCAAGCACTCTCCAGAATGGTTCTTCCCACAATTTCTACATTGTACAATCTGTTTCTTCACACCCTCCTGCTTAATTTTTATATTTCCTAAATTGTCCCCTTTTCTCTTTCCCATCTTACCTCCACTACTCCCTTCCATTTTGATAGCTCCCTCAATCTTAGCCTTATTCTTCTTCTCTTCGGCTATGATAACCTTGTCCAACAGTGCTGTAAAAGTACCAATCTGTAATACCACCACCTTGTTGTAGAGCCAGGGTTTTAAGCCCAGCTCAAACCTTCGTGCCTTCCTCGCTTCCGTGTCCACTTGATGTGGAGCGAACCTAGCTAATTCATTAAATTTTGCGGCATACTCCGCAACTGACATGTCCCTCTGCTTCAACTCCAGAAATTCCACCACCATCCTAGCCTGCTTACTAGTCAAAAAATAATTCTCTAAGAACAGTGTTTTGAACATAGTCCACGTCACCTCTCCTACTCCAGCTCTAGTTTGAGTAGCCTCCCACCAGAAATTTGCCTCCCCTTTCATCATATAAGTGGCAAAAGCTGTCTTTTGCCCTTCTGCTACCCTAGCGATCACAAAAGCCTTTTCTATCTCCTTTATCCAACTCTAAGCATCTACAGGGTCAGTTGTCCCTCTAAACTCTGGCGGTCCTACTACTTTGAAGTCTTTAAAATTTGCCAATCGATTGTCCGGCTGATTTCCCCCAGCTAGTACTGCATTCTGCATAGCTTGAGCTATCATGTTTGCAAAATTCTGTATTGGGTCTGGTTGTTTTTGTCCTCCTGCATTGTTGACAGATTTCTCTGCCCTTTGGTTTCGATTTTGTCTTCTTGGAAGCATTATCTGATAAAATCATAAATTATTCTTTTATTGACTTACACTTTATGTCTTATCATATATGTTTAATATATAACGTGTGATTTCAAACTCAAATAATCATATACTTAAAATATTAAATTTTGAAGCTGGATTTACTGTATTATACATAAAACTTATTTCATTATCCAAACATATATTCATATTCATTCAACTAATTCATATTACTTTACACATGATAACATATATTGTTATAAGCATCCGCTATCCCTTTATGACCACAAAAGTCGGGATTCGCTACTACAACTTATATAAAAGTTAGAAATATTATATTACACACACATACATATCATACCATCAAACATACATATTCAAATACTAATCCTACTTATTCCCTACACTTGCTCTTGATCCTGGACAATCTTTCACCCGATGACCTTCCATCCTACAATTAAAACATGCACCTTGCTTAAAATTGGGACACTGAGGAGAGAAATGTTCCTCATGCCCGCAACTGTAACATATCTTTTTCCCTGTCCGGCACATGCCATTATGTTTCCTTTTACAGTTTGTACACTTTTCTATTTTTTTAAAGTTTTCAGAATTTTCTAACTCATGGTCGTTCATCTTTCTTTTCCCCTTTTTGCCCGGAGCTGCACCTGATATTCTGCTTTTGGTTCCCATCTGATCAATTTGGATTTTAAGCTTATCTTGTTCTTCCATTATTTCGATCAACGCCTTCTGTAATTGACTATTAAATAGATTTTCTATTTCCAATAACTTTTCTAAAAAAGAAACCTGGTCCCTCAGATTCTACACTTTCGTTGATGCTTGATCAGCACCAACTTCGGTGTCTGAATCACTATCTGTTAGTTCCACCATTTCTGGGTCTGACACTATATTCTCCAAAATAATCACTTCATCAAGGTTACTTTCAACGTGAGCCTCTATTTCAGCTATTGGCTTCGATATTAGCTCGGGTGTTTTGATTTGATCCTTCTTCATGTTATAAGTGTATAATAATCCTTTTCCACTTGACATCTACACATAAATTAATTTGATTAGTACATATAGTATATTATATTCACACAACAAATAATAGTTTTATATAAGTTATCTTTTATTTTATTTTACGATGAATTTATTTAATTCATCTCCTTTAAACTCTATTTGAGTTATTTATATTTTCAATGTTTCCCTCTGTCCTAAGGTTATAGCCTAAGGTATACTCCCACCTAAGGTTTCTAACCCTAAAGCTTTGATACCATGTTGTGACGCCCCCAAATACGAGTACTTGAAACTCGTATTTGATGCTCCACAATAACATTCAATCAACTACTTAATGTGTTAATTAAACAAAATTATTATATCAAAGTTATCTACCTTCCCAGTCTCGAGAACCTTTAAGTCTTACATTACATGATAAATATTATATTATCCTACTATAATCGGTCATTACAAATAACATTTTAAAACCTAATCCTTCATTTTCCCTTTCCCTTTGTCCTTGTCGGAACCTTCAGGTCGTGCTAGCTTAGCTGAAAACATTTAAATTTAAAGCAAGAATAAACATTTCAGTGCCCAGCAAGTAATACCAATGAATAAAGATTATCTAAAAGAATTTAAATGTTTTCTTTGGACGACACTTCTTGTGACGCCCCCAAATCCGGGGTCCCTAACCTCGGGTTTGGTGCTCACGATCCATCATATATATCACATCTAACTACCCATTCATTAATGAAAAACATCATTCATAATATTCCTTAATACAACTTATAACAATATCCCAGGTTAACTAACCTTGACATAACTTACATACTCTTATATAGCCAAAAGATTTGCATAAATAATTACATAATAAAACATAACCATTAAAAGTTGACACTAACTACTCCTGAACCTTGCCTTTGCCTTTGTCCCTGTTAGAACCTTCTGCTACATCAGCAATAGCTTAAATGTTTTATTTAAGCAAGGGTGAGCAACGAGTTTGCCCAGCAAGTTAAAATATACAATAAATGATATATATCATGAATAGAAGAGTCTAGCTTCTACAGAACTTCAACAATAATCAAAAGATTTCGAAGTAGCTGAATAATAATACAATCTCAATAATAAAACTTTTTTCCCATTTCCTACTGAATAACATATCAGAGATGAAAGAGTAAAATTCTTTCAAAGATTCAATAATATTCAATTGAATAAGATAAATTAACAATACTGCAACAATATTCAATAAAGTGGGATATACCCAGATTTCATGCTGAGTAATCACAAAAGGATCATGAACTAATAGAGGAATCATTTAGTTATTAAAACTAAATTTCCATAAGAATATAAATTAGTTATAAAAACCAAACTATACTCTTCTGCAAGTACCTAGAGCGGCCAACTCCTTTGTACCCTATATTATGCATAATACTCAATAATAGCGCATAGGTCGATTTACGACAGTAAAATTTGTGCATCTCAGTCTTACATCACGAGTCTGTACCACAATAATATGGTTTGGATTACTTTCAAAGAAATACTATGATTTCAATAATTAATAACAATACTAATCTAGCCGAAACCAATGGCATAGATCTTTCAATAACAATTTAGTTCATAACTAATAGAACATTTCATGCTTTAACAAATATTAATCTTGCCAAAACAATTAGCTGAGACATGATTTATAAATAATTCAAATAATAGAACAAGAATCAATTGCACTACGTGCGAATTACAACAATCATTATAGATGTGAATAACTATCAATAATTATTCACTACCATGCTTGAAAAATAGTAACTTAAGTTGAGTTAGGAACTTGCCTGATTCGTTGACTACTGCTACACAATTAAGTTAACTTCTTTTGTAATACCTATCATTAATAATATTGGTCTTTTAATCAGCATATCATACTTTGTAGCATAGTACAATTACTTTATCAATCAATTATCTAACACTTAAATCACATAATTAAATATTAGATAACACCCTACAATATTAGTATTATTATCATCCTTTGCTAATTCTTTAATCTCTATATCATAGACATTGAGATTTAACACTCTAATCTTATATATTATAAGTTCTTATTTAACATCTCATAAGTCAAATACTAATCCAGCAACCTGGATTCCCAATCCAGCAACCTGGTTTTCAAATCCAGTAATCCAAACTGCATTCCAGCAAACTGGATTCCAAATCCAATAACTAGATTGCAATCCAGCAAGCTGGATTCCACATATTTTTGATTCAGTAAACTTCTTTTCAATTCAGAAAGCTGGATTCATCAGATTTTTCAATCCAGCAAGCTAGATTCCATATCTTTTTCATAAAAATACCAAATCTGCTTATTATTTTTCTATACTTTTTCCAAACACATATACATATATTTCATATACAAAAAGTATTTTTTTCATAATTTTCTAATTTCCTTTAGTATTTTTCAAAAATTATTTTTAGTGTGTAGCTTAAGAATTTAGCTCTATCATGCTCAACTCCAGAAATTCCCATCTCTTGACATAATCTTATACGTGTTAACGTGAGCCTCCAATTTAAATTTCGTGGCCATCGGAGTTATAGAACTCCGATTATAGCGATTTTCGTCCAAAAAACCCAAATATTGAATTGGTCATAACTTGGTCATTTTAACTCGGAATGAGCTCATTTTTGGACACAACCTACTTTACCCCATATATTTTCATCCCCCAAAAGGCCATATTTTATCTCATTAAATAAGTGGCCGAAACAGCCCTTGCAAAATATTGGGCAGAATACTTTTGTCATTTTTACGTTTTTGACTCCTTTGCTAAAATCAGTCCACACGACAATCGACAACACCTTTTCCAGTGATTCCACTTGAATATGTTAGAAAACTCATAAATCTAACTCTAGGACTTGACCACACTCAAAAATTCGAAATATAATAGGAGATATGGTCATTTGAATTTCATGTTTCGTTTTCACAAAAATCTGATTTTCCACCCTTTGTGGTTTCTAAGAAAACTTCTATGTTCTCACATAATAACCAACATACCTCATCATACTACCTACTCATACTTCATATACCCATGAATCTACCATAATACATGATCTATTTCAGCAATCAAGAATCAAACACAAAGTTAAACACCATCAAGGCTAATAAAAATTAGGTTTTCTACATTTTGAAAAATCTAGTTTCTATCTCATACTTTAGATTTAACTTTTGATCCTCAAAAGGGTTAGATCTAAACATGAAACACTTATATACACCTAGATTTAAGGTTTTAAACCTCAAGATCAAAATTTCAAATTAAAAAAAATCAAATCAAACTAAAATGGAAATTAGACTACATAAGTAGAAATTTGGTTATACCTTTGCTTACTCTTCTCTTTTCTCCTTCTTGCTAACTTTGATTAAGGAACTTTGAAGCTTTCAAAAACTCTCCCTCTCTCCTCTCTCTCTCTATAGCCGAATTCTCTAGGCTTTCTTTCTCCCTTAGTTGCTTTTGCTAACTTAGGAAGTGAGAGATATAAAAGATGAAAATGAAATAAAAAGATAAAAGAGAAAGGAATTAGATGTTTGTAAAGTTGTATAGATATAAGATATGTAAGTATATTATTTGCCCAATACTTCTCCCCTTCTCTCTCTTACTCATCTCCTAGAGGTTTCTTGTACTTAATGCTTAATGTGTTGGTCAAATAAAAATTGGACACTTATTAGAAGTTGTCCACCTACTAAAGTAAGCAATCATTACATTCTTCCCCCCTTTCTCTCCTCTCTAAATTTCGTCCAAGTTGCCTTTCTATTGCCCAAAATTGTTTTCATTTTATGCTTTAATTAACTTACTTAATGTCCAACATGTCCCCTCCCACTTGGGCTAAAGGTTGGGCCACTCCTTTAATTCTTTGGGCTAGTAATTTTAATTCTATGGACTTGCAAATCAGCATAGTTTTATACTTATTAATTTTATCCATTCCCCACTCTTTAATTAGGGTTCCATTACACACATTATCAAGTTAATTTCTTACTCATATATTTTTAATTTCATAACCCAATTAGACTTGTTATTCTTTAGGTTATAATATTAATTAATTGAGATGCATCAAATAAATCTCTTAGGATTAGTATATATTTTTAAATACTATCATTCTCTTAAATTATAACACATTAGGTTATTTAATTATCATACCTAATATATGTATTAGGTTACATAACTTTATTCTTCATCTCTTTACAAAATAAATGTATACACATTATATAATACATATTTACTTAATCACGTACATAATTCACATATGTCATAACATATCCCTCTAGTGTATTAACTTGATAGCCCTAATTGACTTAATAAGTTATAAACACTCACATAATCATCAATACAATTACTTAAGGATTGTAACTCCTTTTAATTTCATAATCAAGACTAACATTCAAGTCATGTTAATTTCTTACATAACTTTCATTACTCTTCCTTGAAAATGATTAAGTATACTTCTTAGTTAATAAATTAACTATCTAGCTTCATTATCATATACACTTATATGATTCAAGAACTTTCTTTATTCTTTTTCTAAAAAAAAATAAATTATTCGAAAATTTTGAATTATGTGAAATTCTGGGTTCTCATATTCTCCCCCTCCTTATAAGGATTTCGTCCTCGGAATCACCGCTTTTTTACTCTCTAATATCTTTTAAAGTTGTGTCATCAATTCATTTATATCAACACAATATTAATTCGTGTTTTAAATACTAACGTGTGACTTGAGATCTATAAAAGAAAACCATTCACAGCTATATCTATCTAATATTTCTCGCGTAATTCATTTACTTAACGAAATCATTACCTTTCACCACCTCCTGGGCAGCTACTGCATCTTGCAACATCATGTTGAACGTGCGCGCTGTCGGTCTTTCCGGCTGAGCGGGTCCTTTGATTGCCAGTGTTCCACTGATGTTTCCTCTATTGTTCCTTCCTCTTTCTGCATTCTTCTTTGGACAGTTACGAATTTGATGTTCTAGTGATCCACATGAAAAATAACCTGGTATCTTCTTTGGACATGGACAATTTGGAGAGATGTATCCCTCTTGTCCACAGTTAAAACACACTCCTTTTCCCTTCAAACATACTCCCAAATGCTTTTTACCGCAATTTGCACATGCCTCACCTTTCTTCCTATTATCTCCTGACTTGTCTCCAGATTCAGTATTGTCCTTCCACTTACGCTTATTAGAGTTACTTCATCCACTGCTACCTCCTTCATTCGTCTTTTTCTTCTTCTCTTGATGATACCTCGGCACAGCTTCACTTCCTCCTTCGGTGATGATTGCTTTTTCCAACAGGGTCGAAAATGTCTTAATTTGCAACACAGCTACCTTACTATATATCCCTGGCTTTAGTCCATTCTTAAACCTTCGCGCTTTTCGTACCTCAGTGTCCACCTAATGCGGAACAAATCTCGCTAGTTCATTAAATTTGGCGGCATATTCTGCAACCGACATATTCTCATGCTTCAACTCCAAAAAGTTTACTTCCATTCTTTATTGCATACTTTCTGAGAAATAATTTTCGAATAATAATTCCTTAAACCTTGTCCAGGTTACTACTTCTGTACCAGCTCTAGCTTTGTTTGTCTGTCACCAGTAATTCGCCTCACCCTTCATCAAATACAGGTAGCAAAATCTGTCTTTTGCTCCTCCGCTACTCTAGCAATAATAAAAGCTTTCTCCATCTCCTTTACCCATGTCTGGGCTTCTATAGGGTCAGTGGTTCCCTTGAATTCCGGCGGTCCTATTGCCTTAAAGTCTTTAAAGTTAGCCAATGGATTAGCTGGTCAATTTCTTGCTGCTGGGGCTCTAGTTTGCATAGCTTGAGCTATCATGTCTGCGAAGTTCTGCATTGGATCAGCTTGATTTCCTTCATTATTCACAGATCGCTCCTCCCTTTGGTTACAATTTTGTCGCCTTGGCGGAATTATCTGATGAAATAAATTCTTACATTAATACTTTGTCTTTATGCAACATCTTATTAGTAGTATACAAAATATTAAACTTAAACCAATTTCAGCTTTCTGGATTATCTAATTTAGCTTATTGAATTATCAAATTCATCAGATAATCATCTTAATAATTTAATTCTCGGAATTTAATTACTTATTCAAACACATAATCATATCATTGCATTTATATTTATGCAAATAGTACATAGTACATACAGCTACAAACGGTTAATATCCCTTTGTGACAAAAGTCGGGATTCATTACTACAACTTTACACAAAAAGTTGAGACAGACAAAAGTTATTTTAATATTCATACCAAAGAGAATATTATACTCCCAAAATATTATACTCCTCACACTTAATCTTTCTTACGTCCACTTCCTTCACATGTTTTCTTTTTAGGACAATTCTTAACCTTATGACACGTTCCACCACATGCAAAACATCCTCCTTTCTTTGGTTTAGGACAATTTGGTGATAGATGTCCTTCTTGACCACAATTGTAACACACATTCTTACCCCACATACATTCCCCCGAATGGTTCTTTCCACACTTGCCACATGCTTGTTTTTTCTTTGAATGCGAATTCTCTGAGTTGTTGTCACTGTCGTTGTTCTTTTTCCTTTTATTACCCTTCTTTTTCTCACTTACATCTTTAGATGATACATTACACTTAACCCTCATTCTATCGACTTGTGCCTTCAGATTATTTCGTTCTTCTGTCATCTCACGTAATGCTCTTTCTGTCTTACATAACTCCTCTAGGAGAAGTACTTTAGTCCTTAAATCTTGAACTTCTGCAGATGCTTGACCTTCTTCGATTGCTACTTTGCCTTCTTCCCCATCTTTGATCCTTATTTCTGGCTCCACCTTATTTTCTTTGGAATATACTTCTTCCTCTTCATCCAGCTCCATCTCGGGGTACTCGTCATGATCGCTTGCTAGATTTACCGCAGGTTTGTCTCTTAAAACTTCCTCAACTAACTCACTCTGAGCTGGCACCTCGGCTAATGGCATTGGTGCAGCTGCTAACATTTCCATAATCATCTTATCATCTCCTGACATCCTGTTACCAGTTTTAAATAACTTCATTAGTACATCGCTATCAAACATAATCCATAAACACTGAGTGTCCCCATATATTACTATTGATGAATTTTCCTAATCCATCACTTAGAACTCTAAACTAGTTTTCTCTATCCTGTTTATGATTATATTCCTAAGGCTTTTCCCACCACCTAAGGTTTATAACTTACAGCTTTGATACCAACTTGTGACGCCCCCAAATTCGGGTTCCCTAACCTCGGGTTTGGTGCTCACGATCCATCATATATATCACATCTAACTACCCATTCATTAATGAAAAACATCATTCATAATATTCCTTAATATAACTTATAACAATAACCCAGGTTAACTAACCTTGACATAACTTACATACCCTTATATAGCCAAAAGGTTTACATAATAAAACATAACCATTAAAAGTTGACACTAACTACTCCTGAACCTTGCCTTTGCCTTTGTCCCTGTTAGAACCTTCTGCTACATCAGCAATAGCTTAAATGTTTTATTTAAGCAAGGGTGAGCAACGAGTTTGCCCAGCAAGTTAAAATATATAATAAATGATATATATCATGAATAAAAGAGTCTAGCTTCTATAGAACTTCAACAATAATCAAAAGATTTCGAAGTAGCTGAATAATAATACAATCTCAATAATAAAACTTTTTTCCCATTTCTTACTGAATAACATATCAGAGATGAAAGAGTAAAATTCTTTCAAAGATTCAATAATATTCAATTGAATTAGAAGAATTAACAATACTGCAACAATATTCAATGAAGTGGGATATACCCAGATTTCATGCTGAGTGATCACAAAAGGATCATAAACTAATAGAGGAATCATTTAGTTATTAAAACTAAATTTCCATAAGAATATAAATTAGTTATGAAAACCAAACTATACTCTTCTGCAAGTACCTGGAGCGGTCAACTCCTTTGTACCCTATATTATGCATTATACTCAATAATAGCGCATAGGTCGATTTACGATAGTAAAATTTTTTCATCTCAGTCTTACATCACGAGTCCGTACCACAACAATATGGTTTGGAATACTTTCAAAGAAATACTATTATTTTAATAATTAATAACAATACTAAACTAGCCGAAACCAATGGCATAGATCTTCCAATAACAATTCAGTTCACAACTAATAGAACATTTCATGCTTTAACAAATATTAGTCTTGCCAAAACAATTAGCTGAGACATGATTTATAAATAATTCAAATAATAGAACAAGAATCAATTGCACTACGTGCAAATTACAACAATCATTATAGATGTGAATAACTATCAATAATTATTCACTACCATGCTTGAAAAATAGTAACTTAAGTTGAGTTAGGAACTTGCCTGATTCATTGACTACTGCTACACAATTAAGTTAACTTCTTTTGTAATACCTATCATTAATAATATTGGTCTTTTAATCAGCATATCATACTTTGTAGCATAGTACAATTACTTTATCAATCAATTATCTAACACTTAATCCCATAATTAAATATTAGATAACACCCTACAATATTAGTATTATTATCATCCTTTGCTAATTCTTTAATCTCTATATCATAGACATTGTGATTTAACACTCTAATCTTATATATTATAAGTTCTTATTTAACATCTCATAAGTCAAATACTAATCCAGCAACCTGGATTCCCAATCCAGCAACCTGGTTTTCAAATCCAGTAATCCAAACTGCATTCCAGCAAATTGGATTCCAAATTCAACAACTAGATTGTAATCCAGCAAGCTAGATTCTACATATTTTTAATTCAGTAAACTTCTTTTCAATTCAGCAAGCTGGATTCATCAGATTTTTCAATCCAGCAAGCTGGATTCCATATCCTTTTTTCACGAAAACACCAAATCAGCTTATTATTTTTCTATCATTTGTCATTTTTACGTTTTTGACTCCTTTGCTAAAATCAGTCCACACGACAATCGACAACACCTTTTCCAGTGATTCCACTTGAATATGTTAGAAAACTCATAAATCTAACTCTAGGACTTGACCACACTCAAAAATTCGAAATATAATAGGAGATATGGTCATTTGAATTTCATGTTTCGTTTTCACAAAAATCTGATTTTCCACCCTTTGTGGTTTCTAAGAAAACTTCTATGTTCTCACATAATAACCAACATACCTCATTATACTACCTACTCATACTTCATATACCCATGAATCTACCATAATACATGATCTATTTCATCAATCAAGCATCAAATACAAAGTTAAACACCACCAAGGCTAATAAAAATTAGGTTCTTTACATTTTGAAAAATCTAGTTTCTATCTCATACTTTAGATTTAACTTTTGATCCTCAAAAGGATCAACTTTTGATCCTCAAAAGGGTTAGATCTAAACATGAAACACTTATATATACCTAGATCTAAGGTTTTAAACCTCAAGATCAAAACTTCAAATTAAAAAAAATCAAATCAAACTAAAAAGGAAATTAGACTACATAAGTAGAAATTTGGTTATACCATTGCTTACTCTTCTCTTTTCTCCTTCTTGCTAACTTTGATTACGGAACTTTGAAGCTTTCAAAAACTCTCCCTCTCTCCTCTCTCTCTCTAGTCGAATTCTCTAGGCTTTCTCTCTCCCTTAGTTGCTTTTGCTAACTTAGGAAGTGAGAGATATAAAAGACGAAAATGAAATAAAAAGATAAAAGAGAAAGGAATTAGATGTTAGTAAAGTTGTATAGGTATATTATTTGCCCAATACTTCTCCCCTTCTCTCTCCTACTCATCTCCTAGAGGTTTCTTGCACTTAATACTTAATGTGTTGGTCAAATAAAAATTGGATACTTGTTGGAAGTTGTCCACCTACTAAAGTAAGCAATCATTACATTCTTCCCCCCTTTCTCTCCTCTCTAAATTTCGGCCAAGTGGCCTTTCTATTGCCCAAAATTATTTTCATTTTATGCTTTAATTAACTTACTTAATGTCCAACATGTCCCCTCCCACTTGGGCTAAAGGTTGGGCCACTCATTTAATTCTTTGGGCTAGTAATTTTAATTTTATGGACTTGCAAATCAACATAGTTTTATACTTGTTAATTTTATCCATTCCCCACTATTTAATTAGGGTTCCATTACACACATTATCAAGTTAATTTCTTACTCATATATTTTTAATTTCATAACCCAATTATACTTGCTATTCTTTAGGTTATGAGATTAATTAATTGAGATGCATCAAATAAATCTCTTAGGATTAGTATATATTTTTAAATACTATCATTCTCTTAAATTATAACATATTAGGTTATTTAATTATCACACCTAATATATGTATTAGGTTACATAACTTTATTCTTCATCTCTTTAAAAAGTAAATGTATGCACATTATATAATACATATTTACTTAATCACGTACATAATTCACATATGTCATAACATATCCCTCTAGTGTATTAACTTGATAGCCCTAATTGACTTAATAAGTTATAAACACTCGCATAATCATCAATACAATTACTTAAGGATTGTAACTCCTTTTAATTTCATAATCAAGGCTAACATTCAAGCCATGTTAATTTCTTACATAACTTTCATTACACTTCCTTGAAAATGATTAAGTATACTTCTTAGTTAATAAATTAACTATCTAGCTTCATTATCATATACACTTATGTGACACCCCCAAAAATAGGTATACATCACCCATCTTGGGTCGCCAGATACATGGTATAGAATACAAATACAACTTACTAATACAACTGTCGTGTACAATACGACAAAATATAAACTGTGAGTTTGAATACAAATATTGTCTTCTAGAGAGTATCCATACTCAAAAGGAGTTCTCATTACAATTATTATCACACTATTACATAGAATAGTGAGGACTACTAATACTATCATCTGGTCCATCACTCCGTTCCCCGACTCGTCCCAGCTATATTCTCATTTCCTGAAGAGAACAGTGAAAGAAAGGGTGAGCTCAACTAGCCCAGTAAGAAATATTATGACTAAGATAATGCAGAATAAATTATCATAAGCCTTCAACAGTGTTAAACTGATAAAATATAACGAACATCAAGTTTAACTACAGCAGAACAAGCAATCCATTAAAAGAGTCGAGTAGAAAATAAAAGCTACTATCTTCTATGATTTAAAAGGTTTTTCAACACTATTATCGCTGAGACTCAGCTTAATAAAATAATCCACATCATCGAATCACCCATGCACTACGGCCAAGGATATTTGTGTATTCATTAATGGTCATGATCATGCCAACAACTGTCCATCAATGCACTACGGGCCAATGAGAACTTTTTACCACATCATTTGTAACATTACGGTCATGATTATATCGAATAATCCTTGGTCATAATCATACCAAGTCTATCTATGCACTACAGGCCACAGATGACTTTCAATATTTTATAAACATGAGGATGATGACAATGATATAAGAATTCAATAAAATAAGTTCAAGAATTAATTTATCTAAGAATTAACAACGTCCAAATTGTCAACATGATACTGCTTTGTGGAGTAAAATTCAAGAATGCTTAGAAGAATATTTTCATGAAAAGATACTGGATGAAACGCAATTATCAAGGATATTTCATAAATTTCATGGAGTATAGAAGTCAAAACTTAACCAACTGAGTATAATAAAGAATGGAATAACAAAAGAAATCACCATGCATGCGATAGACCGCACAGACAGGTTATTCCAACAGAATAATAAATAATAGAACCAGGTCCGGCGTAAAACGCACAGACATGATATTCTAACAGAATAATAATAAGGATAGAACCAGGTCCGGTGTAAAACACACAGACAGGATGTTCCAACATAATAATAATAAAGACGGAACCAGGTCCGGTGTAAAACACACAGACATGATGTCCAACAGAATAATAATAAAAACGGAAGCAGGTCCGGTGTAAAACACACAGACAGGATGTTCCAACAGAATAACAGAAGAATGTCACCAAGTATAGGGTAGACCGCGTATACAGGTTATTCTAACATAATAATAAGAAATGGAACAACAACAATTCTCTTCATGAATAAGAAAGAATAACACCCCTTACCGTTTTAAAGAAGAACTGAAATAAGGAAGTAGTTAAGTAGTAGAATACTTTTCTTCTCTCTCTCTCTATAGTTTCTCTCTATAGTTTCTCTCTCTAGTGTTCAGTGAATTCGTAAGAAATAATGAAGGAATGAGCTACTATTTATAGAAAAATGAAATGCATAGTAACTAATCCATGAACGGTCCAGATTGATTACTTTAATCTGACGGTCCATATTTAAAGAAAAATCTTTTAAATAAAATATAATATGTTCTATTTATAGAATAACTTTAATAATGTATTATGTTTTATATAAAAAAATATTTATGTTTTATTACGTTAATAATACGAATAAAACAAAACGTCATTATCGCTAAATAATTCATATTATTAACTGACAATAATTGAATCAAACTGAGTGACTTCTCACATAAGCATTAATAATCAATATCGTGTGCTACTATTCAACCACACGTATTACTGTACTTTTACTACCGAGTAGTTCAACAGTATCAATGGTAAAACTTTCGTCGTTATTTTTAATAAAATATTTTTGTCATTTTCTCAATCCGACAATAATTCTGTTGTGGGGTCCACCAATGATTCTGCCATTGTACGAATATTCCCTGTTAAAATGAATATTTCCCGACCAATCGAATATTATATATCAACTTGCATAATTTGCAAAATTTATAAATATTACCCACAAC
Organism: Panax notoginseng; assembly: GCA_016801055.1. Taxonomy (NCBI): domain Eukaryota; kingdom Viridiplantae; phylum Streptophyta; class Magnoliopsida; order Apiales; family Araliaceae; genus Panax; species Panax notoginseng. The sequence continues at coordinate 71,565,908 of CM029015.1, read as the reverse complement.
TATAACATTATATCAAATTAACTCCATAATATTCAAAAATGATATTTATAGAAAATTCATCTTTATTTATAAAAGTTGGGGTCTTACGACTTATATGATTCAAGAACTTTCTTTATTCTTTTTCTAAAAAAAAATTTATTCGAAAAATTTGAATTATGTGAAATTCTGGGTTCTCACACTTCTACAACGAAGCAATAGTTGTGAAGTAAGCTGAAACAATACTGAACTACATATCAATTCTATATCATTTTTGAAACTACGTATTAACTATAAATGGGGAATAGTTGACAAACTATGAACCTTATTTTAATTTTGAAAAGGTTAAACAGAACTTCATCTGCAAACCGTCCTATCTTACGGACACGGAGGGTGATCAGCCCTGTTATGCCCTGTATTGATCAATACTACATGTTTAAACGACATATCTGGTCCGCCTTTGGCACATAAAAGTTTTCCATGTTCGGGATGTTCATAATTAGTCTAGAATTCAAACAAAAACAGTTCAATTGAATAACAATAATGTTCTATCATGGTCAACAATATTTTTAATTCTATGTCTAGCTGAGTTATGTCAACATACAATCATTATCCAAGTGAGGGCACTTGTATAATCTAACTTAATTATCTATACACAGGATATATCTTTATCATACAATAATATTGTTCTGGTAAACGAATAGAGTTCGAAAACTAGCATGAATATTATGGTTTAGATAATAACAATAGAGTTAAAAAGCCTATGTAACAGGATTATAGCTCACTAACTTACTTACACATGATTATTGCATAAGTATATACATAGAGTAAGGATACTTGCCTGATATGTTACTTACACAACTTAGTTTTATCTTTTATACTGATACCTATCATTCATAAGATTATTCTTTTGATCAAAATAATATATCATAACACATATCACTGCTATTTGTAGTCATCATATAGCTTAAACACACTGTCACATAGCTATAGCAGTCATTCTAACATAAATAATTAATTATCAGGTCAATCTATATAAGTCTGGGTCAACTTCAGACTCATTTTGGTGTACCGGCGGCTTTATCGGGTAATAATCGGGTTTATTTACTTAAACTCTATTCTGTAACTTCAATAATTTATTAGATAATTAAAATATTAATCATATCATTTTTCAAAGTATTATAATAATTTTTAAATAATTATTATAATTTATCATGATTTTTCAAACACTAGAATCATTTTTAAATGATTTAAATACAGAATAATTCCATTATCATTAATATTTAAATAATATAAAAAATATTAATGAAATACTTGATAAAATATTAAAGTTATTTATAATAACTTAAAATATTTTTAAAATACTAATTTTCCCTTTAAATAATTTTTAAAATCATTTTTAAATAATTAACATTAATATTTAAATATTAATGTATTATTCATCAAAATATTAAAAGTCATTTATTATAACTTAAAATATTTTTAAATCATTAAAACCATATTTAAACTATTTATTTAATATAATTTTTAAATAAACCTATTATCATTAATATTAAATTATTAATGAAAATTACCTCAAAATATTAAAAGTTATGATTTATAACATAAAATATTTTAAAATAGCTTATTATCATTTAAAATAATTTTTATAATATAAAAATCATTTTTAACCCATTTATTTAATTCATTTATTAAATAAATTTAATATCATTAATATTCAAATAAATAGTAATATTAATGAAAAATATGTCAATTTATCAAAAGTTAATTTTTATATCTTAAAATAATTTTTAAAACTAATTTTGTAATTTTTAGAAATTTATTTCTATTTTTAATGAATTTTTTGGAAATTAGAAAACAAAAATAATTAAATCTGTCGCTAAAGGCTAGAGCGATGGTTTCTGTCGCGGTAGGTGTTCTTGAGGCTCAAGAACACTGACAATCAGTTGCTAAGGTGCCTACTTTGATCGTTCATTACTCGTTGTAAAAGATGTTTCTGGGCAAGATTTTGTAATGATCTTGTAGTATGGATGTAATACTACACGAATCATCAACTAACAGGAACATATGGTAACATACATGCAAGATCTGGAGGTCCAAAGTGACTGCCAGGCCCTTCCTGTGTTTTCTGGGTTACCCAGAAACCCAGGCAGTGCTTGATAGCTACTTTGTGCCTTAATTTAATCAAGTTCTGTGTGATGCTATGGTGTTCTAACGGTTCAAGATTGTAGTATACATGTCAGAGTACATAAATCAATCATCAGGTCAGTCAAACCATAACAGAATCATAAGATAGCATTCGGTCAAACCTTGTCAAAAGTGATGCTCTTAAGTTTTCTGGGTTTCCCAGAAAACCGTGTTCATGTTCGAGTAGGCCCGTTTGACCATCAATAATTTTCATTCTGTTAGTTATCTAAGTGATATAGGAGCACGAATCTGTAGTACACATACAAGAGTATAACCTAAATACACTAACACAAGCAAAACAACAAACACATGCAAGATCTGGGCCCATGAACTTGTTGTCAGACACTAATGAACAAGTTTTGGGTTACCGAGAAATTAGAAAGTCATGGTCGAGTAGGCTACTTTGACCATCCACTACTTACAATTTGTTGATTGTTTGAGTGATATAAAGGAATGTATATAGAGTCTATCTAATAGGCTACATACTAGATACAATAACATCTCCAAATCTCCTAACATCTGACATATACTAGCCTTAGAAAATCTTGTTAGATCATGATATTGAGTTTCTGGGTTAACCAGAAACTCTTGGTCATGCTCGGTCAACTAGGTTTGACCAAGAATATCTTGTATTCTGGACATGATCTAAGCATTATTTCAAGTCCAGATCAAAGTCCTTATAGCAAACTACAAGTCAAACAGAAAACACACAAAATCATTCACAAAAAAAAATCTATAGCCTCTGACTTTTGCTTGTCAGACAAAATTTTAGAGTTCAAAGGCAGTTTTGAAAACTTTGATTTTAAAGCACTTTAAGGCTATAGATCTATGATATAACATTGTAGATCATCATATAACATCTTCTAGCATGCATCTAAACATTTAAACACAAAATTTATCCTAACATGTAAGATCAAATAGGGCTAGGGTTTTATACCTCCCACTTGAAGATGCTTTGATCTTGCTCTATACAACTGATCTTGGTGTTCTAGGGGGTGGTTTAGGGATTGAATTACTTAGAAAATTCGTAGCTTTGGGAGAGAGAAGAGTTGGTTGGGTGATAGCTAGCAAATGAGCCTTTTCTTTTGATTTTCTCTCTCTTTAAATCTATATACTTTGATGAAATGAACCTAATCTTGCAAGGTGGCATATGTTAGGTTTGTAATATTCATGAACGCAATTAAATTGCATAAAATAAGCAGAGAGAGTTTTAAAATTTTACAAACCATATACCCGGATCACCCATTATGCGCAATTATTAATTAAACAAAAATATGAAGAACAAGAATCATACCCTTGAAGATTCGAGCTTCCTCAGGTACAAGTTCACCTCCAATCTTTTTCGCGTTCAACTTGAATCTACCGGGTTTGGTTCCTTCCTTTGATCAACGTTAGCCACCCAAGTGTTTGGCGTCTAGAGGTGATCCACCAAGGAAGAAGAAATATTCAAGAAGAACGGTGTTTGGTAAAATCCTAGTTTTTCTATCTCTCATAGAAAAGGAGCGTACTCTCCAACAATTGAAATCACGTCTGTTGTCAAAAAGTCAACCACCCACAACACCCATAATAAGACTCCTCTTATTTATAGATGTGAACAACCCTCCTTAACAATTAAGGAATTGTATTTTATTTTAATTAATTAAATTCCTTTAATTAATTAGGGTCCCAATCTTATTAGGAATAATTAATTAATCTCTTTTAATTAATTAGCCTCCTAATCTTATTAGGATATATGAGAGTATTTTTATTAATTAATTCCTAAACTCCTTTAGGAATTAAATAATAATAATAATAGTAATAATAATAATAAGACTCCTCCTATTAATTTATATTTAATATTTCTAAAATATTAAATAATAAATATTAAATTATTTAATTTATTCTATCACCATAGATTAAATTAAATATACTTAACTTATTATTACGATTATGTCATTAACTTCTTAAATAACTATTCTTTCTTTTATGGTGTGACCCTTTAGGTTTTCCATATTAAACCAGTTGTGAATAAATCAATTAGAACAATTCTAATCTTATTTAAATAAATAAATTTAAATTAATAATTTATTTAAATAAATAATATTTATTTTACAATAGGGATAAGCCTCCCTAGCGATTAACGACTTTATAGATAATATAGATTTCAACATTAATCATAAAAGAACCTTTGAGTAAATAGTTACGGTACAATTCAATCCTTCCATCATACAATGTCCCAATTAAATATAAGACGTGGAATTACTGTCAAGTCTTATTTTAATTAATTATATGTATTTCGACTCTTAAATGCACAACTCCAAATAATGCAAATTAGAAACTCCTTTCTAATGTCATTCTGCCTTGGCCAAGAACTACTAGGTTGTCATTTATCGAATCACATAGAACATTTCTCTTCTTTTACTAGAAGTGGTAGATTTTTTATTGATCATATATTATCTCCATATACAACGTATTATACCCAAGCATACCCTTTGATATACCCTAAGGGTCTTAAGGAATAAGTCAAAGTATAACTCATCATACACAAGATTCTATGATGATCTAAAGTCCAAGGATCACTTGTACTACTATCACTACAGGAATTTCTATTGACAGGCAAGTAAAACTCCATTAGGTATTCCTTAGCGAGCCACATTCAGTGAACTTATTCCCTAATAAGCACCTACATACTTGCTTTAGTGTCTTCACACAAATGATCATGAGATCAATCATCCTCATCCAATGAGCAAGCAACGTATGTACCACTCTATCCAGATTCACTAATCCCCAATTTAGTAATCCAACGATTAGAAACTATTTAGTTTTAAGCTTTCAAAGAATTTAGATCTCATTAGAATGGTCATCATCATTATTCTAAAAGCATTGCTTAAAACTATGAGTTTATCACATATTATAAAATAGCATCATGTAGATAATTAAAAGCCTTTAATAAATTAATACTTTTTATTAATAAATGAATAAGATTGTTACAAAGTATATGTTTTATCATCAAACATGATTGACTTGTGTGCATACTGCTTTCAACAAAAGAGATAAGGATTTGGCTGAGATTTTTAATCACATGGGATATCTAACATGGTGAGTCATGCAATTCTACAACAATCTCTTAACGTAAGTTTTGAGTAAAGGGTAATTTGGTCATTTTGCACACTAAAGGGTATTTTGGTCTTTTTCATCTAAAATTTAAGGGTAGTTTGGTATTTTCATATATTTCTCATAAATTTTAATCTTAAGATTTGCTAATAAACATTTGGGCTTGCTAATTTCCAATTAAGGTTTAAAAATTAGGGTTTATGGCTTCTCGGTAATGAAATTAGGGTTTCATACTTAACAATTAGGGTTTCTACATCATCATTAGGGTTTTCCTTAATTAGATTCATATTCACTAACATATCTCCTTGATCATATATACCTTATTAATAATCAATCTTAGTTTCCTATTTGAATTTCAAATTAGGGTAGGTTTAAACTTAGGATTTTCTAATATTCTGCTATTTCTGATCAACACTAAACAATACACACATACAGTACATATATATCATATTGAAATATAATTATTATATACTAATATTCTCATTCCTTGTTCATAATCCATAAATTAGGGTTCTGGACCATATCTGACTTAACTTTCATTATCAGTCAACTTAAAAATTTAAATTGACTATTCTACTAAATCCATATCGAATATATTCAAAATATTATTACTGATAACTATAATCATAATAATTTATAAATTAAAATAAAAAAAATATTTGTAAAAAAATATAGATATAATTATTCGAAAATTTCCAGGTCTTTACAGATACTCTGGATTTCAGATAGATAGTTACTATCGATACGATAGTATAAATTTGCATAGCATAGACTATACATCTGGGTAAGGGTATTAGTAATATGGATTGTTCATGTTATTACTAGTACTCTAAAGTTTGGATAGATAGATTCTATTCACAGATATAGTTCATATATCTAAGTGAGGATATCCAAACACAGTAATAGTTCTCTTAAGAATTGTCATCTGTTATGGGATACTGTGAATCTTGGATCTATGAGAATTATATCTGATAGTCCCTCAATTTATTATAAGCTTATAATCAGATACCATTGGTGTTTAGATTTAAATGCATTATATTGATTCGTAGTAAGCACCATATCGGATACCATGGGAGAATAGATATGAGGGCGTTACAAGTTTGGTATCAAAGCCTCAAGGCTATAGATATAAGGAAGAGAAATCTTAGTATATAGTCTTCGAGTCCGTAAAAATTTTAAAGTACACATAAAATATAACATAAAAATATTATGTTGTGTAAATTTTTATACCGGTATTAAAGGAGTTTTCTTTTATAGATGGCCAACTCCAATGGTAAAGAAATGGTGATAGTAAACAATCCACCACAAATTGAGTCATTTATAGCTACTGATGCAGAGGATGAAGAATTGCTTCACGATCAACAATTGCTAGATGTTAAGGAAGAGGAAGATCCATTAGCGGGACAATTAATGAGAATTGATGAACATGATGAAGCAATGGCATCACTAATGAAGACAACAGAATATGAGAATAATAAAATGAAGTTTAGGGCAGATATAGTTGAGGGAATGCTACAACATGAGAGGTGAACTAGTCACCGACTAAAAGTACAACTGCACCATACACAAAGGGGCAGAAAGAAAATTCAGTCAAGAATCCTTAAAACATCTCTGGGTGTTCGAGATACTTTAAATGATTTGAAGCGCCGAGTAGTCCGATATCCGGTGGAGGAGAAGAAAACTGCCTATCTGATAGATCGGTCTGTGGTATGCCACATGATCCAGGATTCCTTTGATGATATCAATGAATTCTAGAGGGTAGGGTAGGTGTTTGAATGCTCTATATTAGTACGAATAAAGAAGCATTCAAAGTTTGTAATATAAACAGTGGTATGTAAGCTAGTAGTATGTGTAAACTACTAAGTTGTTTTGTACAACTCTTGTGATATATAAATAAACGATATGTTTGTGTTATTTAAATTCTTATGTGAATTTTTGTTTTTGTTTTATATAGAATCATGCCACCAACCAAAAGACCCTAAAGAGAAATGAATAATGATGATACTTCTACCCAGCAGTTAGTAGACCTTATGTTAGGAGCTATGAATAGACCTATGAACCAAAACACATCTTTTAAAGATTTTAAATTAGTTAGACCACCTAAATTTAAAGGTACATCAGAACCTGTCGATGCACAAATTTGGATTTCTGAAATAGAGAAATTTTTCCTAGTAACCAATGTCAATAATAATCAAAAGACAACTTTTGGAACCTTTTTCTTGAAAGGTGATGCTAATTACTAGTGGGAATCAACCAAGGGTCGTGTAAAAACTGAAACTGTTCCTTGGGATAGATTCAAAGAGTTGTTCTTTGAAAACTATTTTTCCCAATCCCTGAAAGATCGTATGGAAGTAAAAATTCTAGAATTAAAACAAAGAGACCTGACTGTAACTCAGTATACAGCCAAGTTCAACGAACTGTCTAGGTTTTCTCCTCATCAGGTAACCACTAAACTTAGAAAGACTCGTAGGTATCAGGAAGGTTTGAAACCTTAGATACAAAGTAAGTTGTCGGTACTCCAAATAAAGACTTTCTCAGAAATACTCGAGAAAGCTACTATAGCCGAAAGCGAAAATGAAAGTCTTGCTAAATTTCACCAGGAAAAGAAGAGTCAAAATGAGAAAGGGAAACTTAGGACCGAACCCAGCTCAAGTGGGTTTAATAACAAACGAAAATGGGATACTACTTTTTCCAATAACCCGAGGAAAAAGATGGGTAATACTAATAATAACTTTAGTAATAATAACATTAAAACTTGTTCTACTTGTGGAAAGAAACATAAAGGAATATGTTTTCATAGAAAATGTTATAATTGTGGACAATCAGAACATCTTTCTCCACAATGTCCTCTTCCAAATAAAAATAAATGTTTTAACTGTGGTTCGTCGGACCATTTCTCAAAGAATTGTCCCAAATCCAAGAACCAAGGAGGAAAGGGGAATAAAGTACCAGAGAATAATCAGTCAATAGTACCTGCAGTTGGAGTTCAGAATCGACCTACCGCGAGAACATTTAATATGTCGGTGAGGGATTTTGTTGCTTCATAGGACGTGGTGACAGGTATCATCCCTATCAACACTTTAAATGCATATATTTTATTCGATTTTGGTGCTACTTGTTCTTTTGTGTCTAAAAGTTTTTCCAAAAACTTGAATATACCTTGTGAAAATTTAGATGTCGACGTCGGAATTTTTAATTGTCCCTTTCCGTTACTTGTTCTTTGGTGTTCTCATTTTAGGTGAGATTTGTTTGAAAAAACAAGTGAAAAAAGTCTGACATGTATAATGTCGACGTTTGGACTATAAGAGTCGCCAGTTGGTTTTTTAAATGGTTGTACCAACACAACCGAGAAGAGGTTTGCACATTGACCCAATGATGTGTGTGAGACCCCAGATTTTATGAATAAAGATTTAAATTTCTCGAAATATTTTTTTTAATATTATGGTGTGGATTTGATATAATGTTATAGTTGTGGATAGTATTTATAATTTTACAAAGTATGCAAGTCGTTGTATTATATTCGATTAGTTGGGGAATATTCGTTTTAGCAGAGAATATTCGTACAACGGTGCAATCATTGGTGGACCCCACAGCGGAATTATTGTCGGATTGAGAAAACGACAAAAATATTTTTATTGAAAATAACGGTGGAAGTTTTACCATTAATACTGCTGAACTACTCGGTAGTAAAAGTACAGTAATACGCGTGGTTGCATAGTAGCACACGGTATTGATTATTGATGCTTACGTGATAAGTCACTCAGTTTTGTTTTATTGGTATTATTAATGTAATAAAACAGAAAAGCTTTTTATATAAAATAGAATACTTTTATAAAGTTATTCGTTTTATTAAGCTAATAGTAAAATCTTTTTATATAAAAAAGAATACTTTTATAAAGTTAACTGTTTTATTAGACAATAATTAGAATATATTATATTATATTATGCATAATGTTTGCATAGTGCCTGTATAGTGTTTTCATAGTAAAATATTTTATAAAGTTATTCATTTTATTAGATTATAAATAGAGTATATTATATTTTATTTAAAAGATTTTGCTTTAAATATGGACCGTCAGATTAAAGTAAATCAATCTAGACCGTTCATGAGTTAGTTACTATGCAGTCCATTTTTCTATAAATAGAAGTTCATTCCTTCATTATTTTCTTACGAATTCACTGAAACTCTAGAGAGAGAGAAGAAAAGTATTTTGCTACTTCACTACTCCGATATCAAGTTTCTTTTACGGTAAGGGATATTATTTGTTGTACTCATAAGGGGTATTATTTCTTTTGTATTCATGAAAAGAACTTCTGTTATTCCATTCTTTATTATTCTGTTGGAATAACCTGTATACGCGGGCTACCCTATACTTGGTCAAATTCTTCTGTTATTTCATTCTTTATTATTCTGGTGGAATATCATGTCTGTGCGTTTTACGCCGGACCTGGTTCCGTCTTTATTATTCTGTTGGAATATCATGTCTGTGCGTTTTACGCCGGACCTGGTTCCGTCTTTATTATTCCGTTGGAATATCCTGTTGGTGCGTATTACGCCTGACTTGGTTCTATTATTTAGTATTCTATTGGAATAACCTGTCTATGCGAAGTACCACATGCATGGTGATTTCTGTTGTTATTCCATTCTTTATTATTCTGTTGGAACATCCTGTCGGTGTAAATTTCGCCTGACCTGGCTCCGTTATTATTATTCTGTTGGAATAACCTGTCTATGCGAAGTACCGCATGCATGGTGATTTCTTTTGTTATTTCATTCTTTATTATACTCAGTTGGTTAAAGTTTTAACTTCTGTACTCCATGAAATTATTGAAATATCCTTGATATTTGCGCTTCATCCAGTATCTTTTCATGGAAATATTCTTCTGAGCATTCTTGAATTTTACTCTACAAAGAAGTATCATGTTGACAATTTGGACGTTATTAGTTCCTGGATAAATTAATTCATGAACTTATTTTATTGAATTCTTACATCATTGTCATCATCCTCATGTTTATATTTGTTGAAAGTCATATGTGGCCTGTAGTGTATAGATGGACTTGGTATGATTATGACCAGGGATTATTCGGTATAATCATGACCGTAATGTTACAAATGATGTGGTAAAAGTCCTCATTGGCCCGTAGTGCATTGATAGACAGTTGTTGGCATGATCATGACCATTAATAAATATACAAATATTCTTGGCCCGTAGTACATGGATAATTGTGGTCGTGATACTAAAGAATATCATTGGCCGTAGTGCAGGGGTAATTCGATGATGTGGATTATTTATTAAGCTGAGTCCCAGCGATAAAAGTGATGAAAAATCTTTTAAATCATAAAAGATAGCAGATTTTATTCTCTACTTGACTCTTTTAATGAATTGCTTGTTTCGCTGCAGTTAAACTTGATGTTTGTTATATTGTATCAGTTTAACACTGTTAAGGCTAACGATAATTTATTCTGCATTATCTTAGTCATAATATTTCTTACTGAGCTAGTTGAGCTCACCCTTTCTTTCACTGTTCTCTTCAGGAAATGAGAACGTAGCCGAGACTAATTGGGGAACGGAGTGACTGTCCAGATGATAGCATTAGTAGTCCTCACTATTCTGTTAGATAGTGTGATAATAAATGTATTGAGGACTTATTTTGAGTTTCAATACTGTCTAGAAGACAGTATTTGTATTAAAACTCACAGCTTATATTTTGTCGTATTTTACACGACAGTTGTATAATTAAGTTGTATTTGAATTTTGTACCATGTATCTGGCGACCCAAGATGGGTGATGTATACCTATATTTTGGGGGCGTCACAATGTGACACTGCTAAACGGGTCGGTGAAACCGAGATTCATTAGGGTCCGGGGACTTGGTTATGCGGAGGGAAGGTGTTAGGCACCCCCCGACATCCGTGTTACCACGGTGACCGCCTCTTTTCAAGAAACTGTTATCTGAATGTATGTGTGTGTGGGTCAATGTGCTGTTATTTGGAAGTAGTGCGAGGCCTCGTTCGCACCTATATACACAGGGTTTGAATTTTATGTAAAAATTCAATTTTAAGCAAGATATGGCAGTGATATTTTATAAAAGAGGTTTTTCAAACCCTGATGCTCAATAGTAATTGAGACCTTTTACACTCCCATTTTATTCCCTATTCGGCTGGATTGATTTTATTTGACAGATGCGAAGCATCCGTACGAAAATAATGTACAAAAAGGTACTTAATTCCTCGTGGGTATGAGAACCATCTGAGAAAATCCAAACATCACAGATATATTTACAAGCTGCTTACAGCTGAAAAGGTCCATCACAGGAACCGAATCTAGATTCAGGGGACTGAATCTGTGATCACATGATTCCTAGGCTCACATGATGCCGCAATTGATATAAACGCAATAAGCAGGTATATATATAAAAGCTGTAAATATATATATACATACATGATCACCAACCACGGAGCACCTCCATGGGGGATCAGAAATATAAATAAAGCTGTAAAAGCTATCAACCGCCACGGAGGAACTCCAAGCGGGATGAAATGTACAGAAAGCTGTAAAAACGGTCAACCACCACGAAGTAAACTCCAGGTGGAACGAAATGTACAGAAAGCTGTAAAAAGGTCAACCACCATGAAGTAAACTCTAGGTGGGACGAAATATAAATATAAATATATATATATATATATATATATATATATATATATATATATATATAAGCATATAAACGTACCGAATATAAAATCCAAGCCCATCGGACAAAGTCCAACAACAGTTAATATATATAAGTATATATATATATATATATATATATATATTAAAGTAGTAAACGCACCGGATGTGAAATCCAGACTCACCGAACAGAGTTCGATAGCAGTTCATATATATAATTATATATATAAGAAAGTCATTAAACGCACCAGACATGAGTCTAGGCTCATCGAACAGAGTTCGATACGCAGTTCATCTATATATATATATATATATATATATATATATATATATATATATATATATATATATATATGGACTAACATTATCAAGTTATGCCTCGATTGAGCCTAGACTTCGGTCTGGAGCGTCGATTGAGCCTAGACTTCGGTCTGGAGCGTTTAATTGCTTTTGTATATATATATATATATATATATATATATATATATATATATATATATATATATATATACAAACTAAAAATAAATCACGGACCGAAGTCCGGGCAAAAGTGTGCAACACGACTCTCAACGTGTAGAAGGGTGTGTGCAAAGATGAAGAGAAAAACTTTAAAGTGTGAAAGAAGGCTTACAGTGGGTTGCCAAAGAAGACTTCAATATCTTTAAAGTGGGTAAATACTGGCTTTTGTAGGTATAAAATAAGCTATATGTGAGCTCACAAGTGTTTAAAATGAGAAAGCACTCAGTCTGGGGTGAGTACAGAGCAAATTGGGCAGGGCTTCCTCGCCGTTTTCTCTTACAAAATGGCCACCCCAAGCTCTCTATTTATAGAGGGTGGAGCCCTAGGCGTACCTGCGGCTGAGCCGCAGGTGTACCAGAGGCAACCCGGGTTGGCCCGAGTTTTTCGGCTCGAGTCGTCTCGAAGTATGTGCACTCTGGCACTGTAATGTTCACTCAGACTTTCAGAAGTGCAATCTGGGCATCCGTTTGAGGTATACAGGACCTATTTCGGACCGCTGTTGTCGAGAGTTATACGATGGCATGGGATTAGAGTTTGTGCGAAGTCATTGAAGACGGGATGGTGCCCTCCGGTCTTCAAGCTTCAACTTTCATCCGTTACCCCGCACAATGGTCACTCGGGATTGATTAGTCTTGTGGGTCACTTTTATGTAGAGACGTTGAGACGACATGGCATGGCATCGTGTTGGTCAGATGACGATGTTGCCCCTCAACGGTGTTATCGCTGGATTGGGCTGATAAAGCAAACGTTGCTCAGCTTCGCTAGGATTGGACTGCTACAATTGGTTGAAGGTCCTCATTGTCATCTTTGAGGTGTGTCTGTCTTCCTGATATTATCGCCAGGCTGGTATGGTGTCTCTTGTTGTGAGCACCGAGGTTGAAGCTGGTTGCATTTGTAACAAGCATTTCCGGTTATTGCCGAAATTACATTCCTTGGGGTTATCACCAAGGTTGGTGGCTATTCCCATGGTTGGGACTGAGACTAGATACCTCGGGGTTATCTCTGAGATTAATCGGTCTTCTCCGATGTGTGTTCCAGTATTGATCTGCATGCCTCAAGGTTATCTCCGAGATTGGAATTGTTACTCTCAGATTGCGATTCGGGGTTGATGCTGAACTTTCGGAAGTATCCGGCATGGATATGGATCGTCTTTCAGGGTTCCCTCTTAAAAGACGAATTTGTTCTCCTATAATGTTAGTGACAGGTGTACAGAAAATTTCGAGTGTCTACATTAAACAAACCATTTTGTGTAGAAATTACGAATAATGAAAGAATTCAGGTTAAAACCATACACAGGAACTGTAATGTGGTAATAAAAGGACACAATTTTGTGGTAGATCTTATACCAATTCAGTTGGGAGAATTTGATATAATTTAAGGAATGGATTAGTTAGTTAACCATAACGCGATGATTGATTGTCATCAAAAACGTATAAACCTTCTGACTGCATTGAACTCAAAGGTAGTGTTCAATGGTAGTTATCTCGATGTTTAACTATAGTTCAGGCAAAAAGATTACTTAGAAAGGGTTGTTTAAGGTATTTGGCCTATATAGTTAATACTCGACAAGAAGGAGTAAAACTAGATCAAATACCAATAGTTAAGGATTTTTCCGATGTATTTCCGGATGACTTACCAGGTTTACCTCCAGATTGGGAAATTGAGTTCGTCATTAATCTTGCACTGGGAACGGCACTAGTTTCTAAGGCACCGTACAGAATGGCACCTATAGAACTGAAAGAGTTACTCATACAATTACAAGAACTCTTAGATAAAAAAGTATATACAACCTAGTGTTTCACCCCTGGGGAGCACCAGTATTGTTCGTAAAAAAGAAGGATGGAACTATGAGGTTATGTATAGATTATAGAGAACTAAATAAATTAACCATTAAGAATAAATATCCTTTACCAAGGATTGATGATTAGTTTGACCAATCAAATGGGGTCAAACACTTTTCAAAGATTGACCTTAGGACAGGTTATCATCAATTAAAGGTAAGAAAGGCGGATGTGCCGAAAATAGTGTTTAGGACACGCTATGGACATTATGAGTTTCTTGTAATGTCTTTTGAAATGACAAATGCACCGGCAGTATTTATGGATTTAATGAATCGAGTGTTTAAACCATGCTTGGACAAATTTGTTGTAGTGTTTATCAACGATATTCTGGTATACTCAAAAACACGGGAAGAGCATACTGAATACTTGAGGGTCGTTTTGGAGATATTGCGAAGGGAACAACTTTATGCAAAGTTTTCAAAGTCTGAATTCTGGTTAAAGAGAGTTCAATTTTTAGGTCATGTAATTGATAATAATGGAATATTAGTAGATCCAACATAGATCGAAACGGTTGTGAATTATGAATAACCAATAACTGTGAGACCCCGAATTTTATGAATAAAAATTTAATTTTCTCAAAATATTTTTTTTAATATTATGGTGTGAATTTGAGATAGTGTTATAGTTGTGGGTAGTATTTATAAATTTTACAAAGTATGCAAGTTGTTATATAATATTCGTTTGGTTGGGAAATATTCTTTTTGTCGGGAAATATCCGTACGACGGCATAATCATTGGTGAACCCCACAATGGAAGTATTGTCGTAGTAAGAAAATTACAGAATTATCTTTTATAAAAATAACGGCGAAAGTGTTACAGTTAAAACTGTTGAGCTACTCGGTAGGAAAAGTACAGTAATACGCGTGGTTGCATAGTAGCAAACGGTATTGATTATTGATGCTTACGTAAGAAGTCACTCAGTTATACTCAATTATTGCTATAGTAATTGATGCATCATATCTCTCATATTATTGATTCAATTATTGTCACAGTAGCATCTGTATAATATGTTATGTTATTAAATCAATAATTGAGACGCCAAAATTATTCATATTATTATTTACAATATTAACGATGTCTAGAAGTTCTGCCAAGGAGAGGTTTGGTCATCTAATTGCGCACCAATAGGGAGAAATCCTTATTGGAAAGCCCCCTCTTTCCTGGGAACGACCTGGTCGATTAATATTGTGAATTATAATAAAGGTGATAAGTTTTGTTTTATTATTATTATAAATGTAATAAAACAAAATACTTTTATAAAGTTATTTATTTTATTAGATTATAAATAGAATATATGATATTCTACTATGCATAGTGTCTACATAGTATTTGCATAGTAAAATCTTTTTATATAAAATATAATACTTTTATAAAGTTATTTATTTTATTAGACTATAAATAGAATATATAATATTCTATTATGCATAGTGTTTGCATAGTGCCTGCATAGTATTTGTATAGTAAAATCTTTTTATATAAAATAGAATACTTTTATAAAGTTCTTCGTTTTATTAGATTATAAATAGAATATATTATATTTTATTTAAAAGATTTTATTTTATTAGAATATTTTATTAATACTGCATAGTAAATCAATATGGACCGTCTGTTTAAAAGTAAATCAATCTGGACCGTTCATGAATTAGTTACTATTTAGTCCATTCTCCTATAAATAGAAGCTCATTCCTTCATTATTTCTTACGAATTCACTAAAACTCTAGAGAGAGGAACTATAGAGAGAAAGAAGTAAAGTATTCTACTACTTCACTACTCCTATATCCAGTTTCTTCTAAGGTAAGGGGTATTATTCTTTCATATTCATGAAGAGAATTATTTTCTTTCCAATACTCGTAAGAGCTGTTGTTCCATTCTTTATTATTATGTTGGAATAACATGTCTATGCGAAGTACCGCATACATGGTGAAATTCTGTTGTTATTCCATTCTTTATTATTCCGTCGGAATATCCTATTTGTGCATTTATGCATGACCTGGTTCCATTCTTTATTATTCTGTTGGAATATCATGTCTGTGCGTTTACACATGACCTGGTTCCAGTATTTATTATTTTGTTGGAATAACATGTTTGTGCGGTCTATCGCATGCATGGTGAATTCTTCTGTGATTCCATTCTTTATTATTCTGTTAAAATATCATGTTTGTCCGTATTACGCATGACCTGGTTCTATTATTTATTATTCTGTTGGAATAATCTGTATGTGCGGTCTATCGCATGCATGGTGAATTCTGTTGTTATTCCATTATTTATTATTCTGTTGGAATATCCTGTCTGTGCGTTTACGCATTACCTGGTTCCGTTATTTATTATTCTATTGGAATAACCTATCTGTGCGGTCTATCGCATGCCTGGTGATTTCTTTTGTTATTCCATTCTTTATTATACTCAGTTGGTTAAAGTTTTGGCTTTTATACTCTATGAAATTAGTAGAATATCCTTGATATTTACGCTTCATCCAGTATCTTTTCATGAAAATATTCTTCCGAGCATTCTTGAGTTTTACCCCATAAAGCAGTATCATTAATTCCGAGCATTCTTGGATAAATTAATTCTTGAACCTATTTTATTGAATTCTTATATCATTGTCATCATCCTCATGTTTATATTTTGTTGAAAGTCATTTGTGGCCCGTAGTGCATAGATGGACTTTGTATGATTATGACTAGGGATTATTCGGTGTAATCATGACCGTAATGTTACAAATGATGTGGTAAAAGTCCTCATTGGCCCGTAGTGCATTGATGGACAGTTGTTGGCATGATCATGACCATTGATGAATACATGAATATCCTTGGCCCGTAGTGCATGGATAATTTGTGGTTGTGATACTAATGAATATCCTTGGCCGTAGTGCAGGGATGGTGTGAATTATTTATTAAGCTGAGTCCCAGTGATAAAAGTGATGAAAAACCTTTTAAATCATAAAAGATAGTAGATTTTATTCTCTACTTGACTCTTTTAATGGATTGCTTGTTCCGCTGCAGTTAAACTTGATGTTTGTTATATTGTATCAGTTTAACACTGTTGAAGGCTAACGATAATTTATTCTGCATTATCTTAGTCATAATATTTCTTACTGGGCTAGTTGAGCTCACCCTTTTACTTTCATTGTTCTGTTCAAGAAATGAGAATGTAGCAGGGACTAGTCGGGGAACGGAGTGACGGTCCAGATGATAGTATTAGTAGTCCTCACTATTCTATGAAATAGTGTGATAATAAATATATTGAGGACTTATTTTGAGTTTGAATACTGTCTAGAAGATAATATTTGTATTAAAACTCACAGCTCATGTTGTATATTTAAGATTGTATTTGTATTCTGTACCACGTATGTGACGCCCCCAAAATTAGGTATACATCACCCATCTTGGGTCGCCAGATACACGGTACCGAATTCAAATACAACTTATTAATACAACTGTCGTGTACAATACGACAAAACATAACTGTGAGTTTGAATAAAAATATTGTCTTCTAGAGAGTATCCATAGCCAAGGAGTCCTCATTACATTTATTGTCACACTATTTAACAGAATAGTGAGGACTACTAATGCTATCTTCTGGACCATCACTCCTTTCCCTGACTCGTCCCAGCTATATTCTTATTTCCTGAAGAGAACATTGAAAGAAAGGGTGAGCTCAACTAGCCCAATAAGAAATATTATGACTAAGATAATGAAAAATAAATTATCAATAGTCTTCAACAATGTTAAACTGATAAAATACAATGGACATCAAGTTTAACTGCAGCGGAATAAGCAATCCATTAGAAGAGTCAAGTAGAGAATAAAACCTACTATCTTCTATGATTAAAAAATGTTTTTATCAACTTTTATCACTGAGACTCAGCTTAATAAATAAACCACATCTTCTAATCATCCTTGTATTACAGACCAAGAATATTCATTAAATCATTAATGGTCATGACTATACCGAAAAATCCCTGGTCATAATCATACCAAAAACTGTCTATCAATGCATTACAGGCCACTGAGGACTTTTACCACACCACTTATAACATCACAGTTCATGATTATACCGAATGATCCCTGGTCCTAATCATACTAAGTCCATCTATGCACGCCAAAGATGACTTTCAATATAAAATAAACATGAGGATGATGACAATGTTATAGGAATTCAATTAAACAAGTTCAAGAATTAGTTTATCCAGGAACTAATAATATCCAAATTGTCAACATGATACTTCTTTGTAAAGTAACAGTCAAGAATGCTCAGAAGAATATTTCCATGAAAAGATGTTGGATGAAGTGCAAATATCAAGGATATTCCACTAATTTCATGGAGTATAGAAATCAAAACTTTAACCAAATGAGTATAATAAAGAATATATGAAACTGCAAATAGATTTTCACCAGCCATGCAGTAATCCACGTATACAGATCATTTCCACAATTTAATAAGGAATGAATATAAAGGATCATTCACCATGCATGTGGCAATCCACATAGACAGGTTATTCCAACAGAATAATAAAGAATGGAATAACAGAAGGATTCACCATGCATGCGATAGAGACCGCACAGACAGGTTATTCCCAACAGAATAATAAATGCGGAATAATAAATATGGAACCAGGTCAGGTGAAATTCACACCGACAGGATATTCCGACAGAATAATAAATGCGGAATAATAAATGATGGAACCAGGTCAGGTGAAATTCACACCGACAGGATATTCCGACAGAATCGTAAAGAACGGAATAATAAAAGAGTTTCACCAAGTATGCGGTACTTCGCATAAACAGGTTATTCCAACATAATAATAAAGAATGGAATAACAGAAGAATATCACCAAGTATTGGGTAAACCACATATACAGGTCATTCCACCGAGTATAGGGAAAACCACGCATACAGGTTATTCCAACAGAATAATAAAGAATGGAATAACATAAGGATTTCGCCAAGTATAGGGTATGCCGCGTATACAGGTCATGTATAGGGTATGCCACTTTTACAGGTTATTCCAACAGAATAATAAAGAATGGAATAACAGAAGTGCTCTTCATGAATAAGAAAGAATAACACCCCTTACCGTTTTAAAGAAGAACTAAAATAAAGAAGTAGTTAAGTGACAGAATACTCTTCTTCTTTCTCTCTATAGTTTCTCTCTCAAGAGTTCAGTGAATTCGTAAGAAAATAATGAAGGAATGAGCTTCTATTTATAGAAAAATAGAATGCATAGTAACTAATCCATGAACGGTCCAGATTGATTTACTTTAATCTGACGGTCCATATTTAAAGCAAAATCTTTTAAATAAAATATAATATATTCTAATTATTGCCTAATAAAACAAACAACTTTAATAAAGTATTCTGTTTTATATAAAAAGATTTTACTATGCAAAATACTATGCACAATAGAATATAATATATTCTATTTATAGAATAACTTTAATAAAGTATTCTGTTTTATATAAAAAGATGTTTCTGTTTTATTACGTTAATAATACGAATAAAACAAAACTTCATTATCGCTTAATAATTCATATTATTAATTAACAATAATTAAATCAAACTGAGTGACTTCTCACATAAGTATTAATAATCAATACCGTGTGCTACTATGCAACCACACGTATTACTGTACTTTTACTACCGAGTAGTTCAACAGTATCAACGGTAAAACTTTCGCCGTTATTTTTAATAAAATATTTTTGTCATTTTCTCAATCCGACAATAATTCTGTTGTGGGGTCCACCAATGATTGTACCGTCGTACAAATATTCCCCGACTAATCGAATATTCTCCGTGAATAGTAGCTCGTGAATAGTACTCCGACACAAAAAGTGTCCCAAATACTCGAGTGAACAATACTAGAGTGAATAGTAACCGGGTATTTTATGACAACTTGTCTACTTTAAAAAATTTTCACATATCACCTTTAACTTTAACCTTTTATCAATTTAACCATTTACCAAAATAGAAAAATTGAATACTTTTATTTCATAAAATTCGGGGTCTCACAACGTATTTGGTGACTTAGAATAGGTGATGTATACCTATTTTGGGGGCGTCACAGTTGGTATCAAAACTTAAGGATATGATCCCTAGCTGAGATGTGAGATAAGAACTAAGAGGGGAGAGACGGGGAATTCTTTCGTTAGTATGACCTACCTAAAGTTTATTTGGTATTTAATTGGTCGGTCAGAGTATAGGGATAATATGTGATATGTTAATTAACCCTTATTTTGTGACAGTATTTGAAAATGACATTCGAGAATGTTGAGAACATCATTGGAGCACAAGAGACCGTTGAGTCTCCACAGATCAATAGTCAGGATAATGTGCATCAGGAAGGCGACAATCCTCAGGTAAACAACAACACTGACCAAATGATGAACGATGGGATGTTCAGAGGCTTTATACAATTCATGCAACATCAGGCGAGAGAGACTCTTGTTCATAATACTGGTGGAAACAATGGCAACCCATGGTCGGTCACCGCTGAGCAGTTCAAGAAGCTGGGACCACCGGATTTTTTGGGAAACCCAGAACCACTTAAGGCGGAGACGTGGTTAAAGCAGATCACCAAGATATTTGATGTTTGGGGATGCTTCGAGGAGCAAAAGGTTCCCTTTGCCACCTCTATGTTGCGTGAAAAAGTAGATTACTGGTGGGAATCTGTAAAACATACCCAGCCTGACGCACTCAAGATGTCTTGGGAGAAGTTCCAAGAGTTTTTCAACGACAAGTACTTTCCTGAAAGTATTCTTTACATGAAGGAGGTGGAATTCATCAAATTGGAGCAAAACAATATAACCGTGTCGCAAAACGAGGCTAAATTTGTGGAGTTGTCCCGGCTTGCATCCCATTTGGTCAATAATGAGGAGCGAAAGACGCGAATGTTTCTAAGAGGTTTGAAACCTGATATGTCAATACCTCATTTCTCATAAACTTTATTTATATTCAGATGTTGTGATTAGGGCTCAGTTATTGGAGCGCGATAATGAGTCAGCATAACCAAAAGGTAATGACCAGCAACACGATAATAATCATACCGGTGGCAACGGCCATTGGAACAATGATAACTATCGTGGGGGAAATTATAATGCCAAGAATGGTAACCACTTCAGTGGTAATCATGGCCAAGATAATAGGGGTGGAAATTTCAAGAAGAGAAGGTTCAACAATGATGGAAAGATAGCAGCACCAACACTCTTTTTAAAGGAAGGAAAACGACCACCAATTGTATGCTTCAAATGCGAAGGGAAGGGATATATCAGTCCAAGCTGCACGATGCAGTCCAAAGCATGTTACAATTATGGAAAAGAAGGTCACCTAACCTGAATTTGTCGTGCACCAAAGTCAAGTCCAGCTGGGACGGTGGCACCAAAGGCGGATACGGACAAAACAAAGTTGGTGGTTTCAGGAAGAGCGTTTTTCGTGACTTCTCAAAAAGCGAGTGACCCGAACGAAGTTAGCACGGGTTAGTTAATTATAAATTCTTACGAAGTCTATACCCTATTAGATACCGGTTCTACCCATTCTTTTATCTCTCTTGCTTGCGCTCAACGTTTAAATTTAACTCAGGAGAAGTTAGACTTTGACTTATTGGTTGAAACTTCGTTAGCAGAAGCCTTCGTTACCTCCACTATTTATAAATCTTGTTGATTCAAATCGACACTTTCACGTTACCTGTCGATCTTATCTCTTTGAAAATACTTACTTTTGATGTGATTTTAGGAATTGATTGGTTAACTACTCATCAAGCTTTTCGTAAGGTGGTTAGCTTTCATATCCCTAACCAACCTGTTATGCGAATTCAAGCAACCAACCCACTAAAGTCAATCATTGTCATATCAAGCCATAAGTAAAGAGCCCCAGTCCTTTCGTTGTTAACTTCCTTGTGTGGAATGCACAGAAGCCAGACTTTTCGTGTTGTGAATGACGATGGCAAGTTGATAAGTATCAATGTAACATACTATCCAAGTCTTGAATGAAATTCACAGTTTTGAATGATATTTCTATTGTTAATAAATTTCCTAACGTATTCTTGAAGACTTCTTAGCCTACCCCTAGAGCGTGAAATCAAATTTTGTATTGACCCTAGTACAAAACCCATTTCTAAAACCCTTAAATATTTCTTCAACCAAAATGAATGTATCATGTTCCAAGGACGTTGGCTCAAGCTGTTGAAGATTACGACTATACTATTCAATATCATCGTGGAAGAGCAAACGTGGTAGCTGACGCATTGAGTCGAAGGTCATATGCAGGTACGAGTGCGATATTGTCAATGTAAAGACCCATTTTGTATGACTTACAAAGGATGGAGATAGAGTTAAAGACTCCAAGGACCCATGTGATGATGGCGAATATACGAGTAGAATTGACTTTAATCGATAAAGTTAAAGCCACTCAAGCTACACACCCGAATCTGATGAATGTGAAGAAGAAGGTTCAAGAGGGCGTTATTCTAGAAGCAAGAACCAACGAAGAGAGGAAATCTCAACCATTGATTTAATTGGCCTGTTTGAAATCTTCGATCGAGTAGGAACTGTGGCCTATAGACTCGTTTTACCACCAAGTTTGTCGCGTGTTCATAACGTTCTTTTTCACGTATCGATGTTACGTAAATATATGGACAACCCAAACCAAATTATTGAATTGGAATTGGACGAGATAGTAGAAGATTTAACGTATGAGGAGATACGTGTTAAAATCTTGGATAAGAAGGATTATATTCGACACTCAAAGGTTATACCTCAAGAGTTAGAATTTAAAGTGAAGTCAAGGTATCCTCACCTATTCGGCATACCAGGTACGTACGTAAATTTCGAGGGCAAAATTTCAAAAGGAGGGGAGATTGTGAGACCCCAAATTTTATGAATAAAGATTTAATTTTCTTGAAATATTTTTTTTAATATTATGGTGTGGATTTGAGATAGTGTTATAGTTGTGGGTAGTATTTATAATTTTGCAAAGTATGCAAGTTGTTATATAATATTCGTTTGGTCGGGGAATATTATTTTTATCGAGAAATATCTGTACAACGACATAATTATTGGTAGACCCCACAACAGAAGTATTATCGAAGTAAGTAAATGACAGAATTATCTTTTTATAAAAATAACGACGAAAGTGTTACCGATAAAACTGTTGAACTACTCGGTAGTAAAAGTACAGTAATACGCGTGGTTGCAAAGTAGCACACGGTATTGATTATTGATGCTTACATAAGAAGTCACTCAGTTATACTCAATTATTGCTACAGTAATTGATGCATCATATCTCTCATATTATTGATTCAATTATTGTCATAGTAGCATCCGTATAATATGTTATGTTATTAAATCAATAATTGACACGGCAAAGTTATTCATATTATTATTTGTAATATTAACGATGTCTAGAAGTTCTGCCAAGGAGAGGCTTGGTCACCTAATTGGAAAGCCCCCTCTTTCCTTGGAACGACCTAGTCGATTAATATTGTGAATTATAATAAAGATGATAAGTTTTATTTTATTATTATTATAAATGTAATAAAACAGAATACTTTTATAAAGTTATTTATTTTATTAGACTATAAATAGAATATATGATATTCTATTATGCATAGTGTTTGTATAGTGTCTGCATAGTATATGCATAGTAAAATCTTTTTATATAAAACATAATACTTTTTTAAAGTTATTTATTTTATTATACTATAAATAGAATATATAATATTATATTATGCATAGTATTTGCATAGTGTCTGCATAGTATCTGCATAGTAAAATCTTTTTATATAAAACAGAATACTTTTATAAAGTTATTCATTTTATTAGATTATAAATAGAATATATTATATTTTATTTAAAAGATTTTGTTTTATTAGAATATTTTATTAATACTGCATAGTAAATCAATATGGACCGTCCGTTTAAAAGTAAATCAATCTAGACCGTTCATGAATTAGTTACTATTTAATCCATTCTCCTATAAATAGAAGCTCATTCCTTCATTGTTTCTTACGAATTCACTGAAACTCTAGAGAGAGAAACTATAGAGAGAAAGAAAAAAAGTATTCTGCTACTTTACTACTCCTATATCCAGTTTCTTCTAAGGTAAGGGGTATTATTCTTTCATATTCATGAAGAAAATTATTTTCTTTCCAATACTCGTAAGAGCTGTTGTTCCATTCTTTATTATTATGTTGGAATAACCTGTCAATGTGAAGTACCGCATACATGGTGAAATTCTGTTAGTATTCCATTCTTTATTATTCTATCGGAATATCATGTATGTGCGTTTACGCATGACCTGGTTCTATTATTTATTATTCTGTTGGAATAACCTGTCTATGCGGTCTATCGCATGCGTGGTGAATTCTTCTGTGATTTCATTCTTTATTATTCTGTTGGAATATCCTGTCTGTGCGTATTACGCATGACCTGGTTCCATTATTTATTATTCTGTTGGAATAACCTATCTATGCGGTCTATCGCATGCATTATGAATTCTGTTGTTATTCCATTCTTTATTATTCTGTTGGATTATCCTGTCTGCGCGTTTACGCATGACCTCGTTCCGTTATTTATTATTCTATTAGAATAACCTGTCTGTGCGGTCTATCACATGCCTGGTGATTTCTTTTGTTATTCCATTCTTTATTCTACTCAGTTGGTCAAAGTTTTGGGTTTTATACTCCATGAAATTAGTGGAATATCCTTGATATTTGCGCTTCATCCAGTATCTTTTCATAGAAATATTCTTCCTAGCATTCTTGAGTTTTACCCCACAAAACAGTATCATGTTGACAATTTGGACGTTATTGGTTCTTGGATAAATTAATTCTTGAACTTGTTTTATTAAATTCTTATATCATTGTCATCATCCTCATGTTTATATTTTGTTGAAAGTCATCTGTAGTCTGTAGTGCATAAATGAACTTGGTATGATTATGACCAGGGATTATTCTGTGTAATCATGACCGTAATGTTACAAATGATGTGGTAAAAGTCATCATTTGCCCGTAGTTCATTGATGGACATTAGTTAGCATGATCATGACCATTGATGAATACAGGAATATCCTTGGCCCGTAGTGCATGGATAATTTGTGGTTGTGATACTAATGAATATCCTTGGCCGTAGTGCAGGGATGATGTGGATTATTTATTAAGTTGAGTACCAGTGATAAAACTGATGAAAAACCTTTTAAATCATAAAAGATAGTAGATTTTATTCTCTACTTGACTCTTTTAATGGATTGCTTATTCCGCTGCAGTTAAACTTGATGTTTGTTATATTGTATCAGTTTAACACTGTTGAAGGCTAACGATAATTTATTCTGCATTGTCTTAGTCATAATATTTCTTACTGGGCTAGTTGAGCTCACCTTTTTACTTTCATTGTTCTCTTCAGGAAATGAGAACGTAGCAAGGACTAGTCGGGGAAAGGAGTAACGGTCCAGATGATAGCATTAGTAGTCTTCACTATTCTATGAAATAGTGTGATAATAAATGTATTGAGGACTTATTCTGAGTTTGAATATTGTCTAGAAGATAATATTTGTATTAAAACTCACAGCTCATGTTGTATATTTAAGATTGTATTTGTATTATGTACCATGTATTTGGCGACTCAAAATAGGTGATGTATACCTATTTTGGGGGCGTCACAAAAACTCTAACAGAAGTAAGAAGTTTTCTCGATTTAGCGGGTTATTATCGGCGGTTTATAAAAGATTTTTCAAAAATAGCAACCCCACTAACCAATTTAACTCGAAAGACGGTGAAATACGTCTGGACAGATAAATGTGAAGAGAGCTTCGAAGAGTTGAAGAAGCGACTGAGCATGGCTCTGGTATTGTCTTTACCATATGATACAAGAGGCCTTGTAGTATTTAGTGATGCATCACACAGAGGTTTAGGGTGTGTGTTGATGCAACATGGGAAAGTGATTGCTTATGCATCACGACAACTCAAAGATTATGAGAACATGTATCCTACTCATGACCTAGAGTTGGCTGCGGTAGTCTTTGCTATAAAAATTTGGAGACATTACTTGTACGGGGAGAAGTGCGAGATATATACAGATCATAAAAGTCTGAAATATATTTTTACACAAAAGGAACTAAATTTAAGGCAGAGAAGATGGTTAGAACTGATAAAGGATTTTGACTGTGAAATCTTATATCATCCCGGTAAAGCCAATGTCGTAGCTGACGCGTTGAGTAGAAAGAATCAGGAAAAGTTGAGCGCAATAACCACCAATGATAGGTTAATTAAAGATTTTGAAAATTTAAAAATTGAGGTGGAATATCCAAGTACCTCTACCCAAAAGTTATTTATTATAGAGGGAGTTTCGTCTCTACTTGATAGAATCAAAGAGATGCAGGAAAAGGATGAAGAATGTCAGAAGTATAAGTCTAATCTAACTCATGTTAAGTATAACAAATTTAGAATAGTTAAGGATGGAATAATAAGATATGAAGATAGAATCTGGGTTCCGTTAAATCAAGCCTTAAAAGATGAAATCTTAAACGATGCTCATAATTCTAAATTTGCCATACATCCTGGCAGTACTAAAATGTACAAAGATTTAAGTCGACACTTTTGGTGGTCGAATATGAAAAGAGAAATAGTTGAATGGGTAAGCAAATGTCTCACATGTCAAAGGGTTAAGGTTGAGCATCAAAAACTGAGTGGTTTACTTCAACCCTTACCGATTCGTAAGTGAAAGTGGGAACATATAATCATGGACTTTGTTGTAGGCCTTCCAGCTACACAAAAGGGCCATAATGCCATTTGGGTAATAGTTGACCGTTTAACCAAATCAGCTCACTTTTTACCTATTAAAGTAACTCATAACTTAGATCACCGTGCCAAGTTGTACATTAATGAAATTATCTCTAGGCATGGAGTGCATGTTTCTATAGTATTAGATTAAGATCCATATTTTACTTCAAATTTTTGGAAAAGCCTTCAGAAACACTTAGGAACACAATTAAGATTGAGTACAGCTTATCACCCTCAGACTGATGGACAGAGTGAGAGAACCATAAAAACATTAGAGGATATGCTGAGAACATGTATCATAGACTTCAAAGGAAGTTGGGAAGATCAGTTACCTTTGGTAGAATTTGCTTATAACAATAGTTATCATGCTAGCATAGGTATGCCACCCTATAAAGCCTTATATGGGAGAAAATATAGAACACCTTTGTGTTGAGATGAGGTCGGGGAAAGGCAAATGCTAGGACCTGAAATAATTTAACAAACTACTAAAACCATCAGAATTATACGTGAACGATTACAAGCATCTCAAGATCGACAAAGGAAATACGATGATCCACATCGTCAACAACGAAACTTTAATGTAGGAAGCCACGTATTCTTGAAAGTATCTCATTGGAAGGGCAAGATACATTTTGGCAAGAAAGGAAAACTAAGTCCGAGATTCATTGGACCTTTTGAAATTTTGAGGAGGATAGGTGAGGTTGCTTATGAAATAGCACTACCTCCTGAGTTGAACCATATTCATAATGTGTTTCATGTGTCTGTATTACGACCATACAAACTTGATTATAAACACGTTATAAATTATGAGTCAATCCAAATCGAAGAAGATCTTTCTTATGTAGAAGAACATATGTAGATCGTCAACCGTAAAGAGCAAGTCCTGAGAAATAAAGTGATAGCATCGGTCAAAGTGATCTGGAGGAATCAAAACATTGAAGAGGCTACATGGGAGCTCGAAGATAAAATCCGAGAGAACTATCCCCAATTGTTTACTTATCCTGTACTGTAATTTCGATGACGAAATTCTTATTAGTGAGGGTGAATGTAAAAACCCAAAACCCTAATAAGACTCGAATATGTAAAATTCAGTTATATTAATAAAATCTCTACGTTCTGAAAGTATTATGTGTTAATATATACCCTGTTTAACAAATTTGGTCAAATAAAATTTTGTCCGAAAATTGACGTGCTTGACACCTAGTGCTTTAAAAAAATTTCTTCCGAAAACGAACTTTTCGGTATATTTATTTGGACAAGCTGCTTTGTTGTGCTTACATTGACAAAACGTTTTGTTGTGCTTGTTAGTGTAACGGGTCGAAATTATTGAGTCGCGATTCTGGGGACAGAATCCTTTTAGGGGGGGAAGATGTGACGAACGAGAATTTTGTAATTTATTTTAATATTTATTGAATTAAATAAATATTTTCGATGATTTAATTATTAGATTTAATAATTAATTGATGCAATTGTGGTAGATTAATTTAATTATATGCGTTGCAATTATTAAATTAATGAAGAGAATAATTTTATCAAGGCATGAAATTATGTGAGCTTATTTAATTAAATAAATTATTTAATTAAGCATGATGTTATTTAATTAATCTAATTATTAATTAGAGAGTTAATAATTGAACATTATTTATTAATGAGAAAATTAATTATATGATTATGTGAAGTATGAGAAATTATTATATTTAATATTAAATAAGATATTGATTTATTTTATGAAGGAGTGTGACATTAATTAAACTATATGATAAAGCTCTATTAAATTAAATGATTTTTATACCTATTCTAACTAGCCAAACATGGCTCTATGGGGAGTTGAGGGCAGTTACCCATGACTGGGTAACTGACCACCAACGCGCGTTTGTCTTCTCTTTTTAACAATACGTTTTTTTTTCTCTGTCATTTTGCCTAAGTCTAGAATAGCATATCAGAGAGAGATTGAGAGCTTAGAGATTGTTAAGAGATTTTGAGAGTTAAGAAGAAATTGGAAAAGGTTTCAATCCTACTAATCTACGCTTGGGTAATCTCTTCAACCCAATTATTATTTTTACGTCTTTTAAAAGTTTCATGAATATGGTTTTTAAGTTTTTAGTTTAACCTCTGTAATTGGATTAAGAGTAATGATTATGAGTTGTATGTTATTTATCAAATCGTATTTTATTATATATATGTATCAGAGCCATAGGTTATGAACCTTAGGTGGGGGAAACAACCTTACGTAGTAGCCTTATAGAAGAAGATAGAAATTGAAAACTCTTATCGAGTTCTAAGAAATGAATTTTTGTAATTCATTGAAGATAATAAAATACATTATGTGTTTATGTGTTAAATATGCGTTAGATAGTATGACTTAGTAACTAAAACTTAAAATTTTGTTGTCAGGATGACGAATGATGGAGAAGCTAGTCAAGCTGAGGAGGGACCCCATTTACCTATAGTACCTACTAAAGAGGGATCTCGTGTACTTGTAGGACCGACTGAGGAGGAGCCCCGAGACATTCATGTCGTTAGGGAGCAGCTGGTGCAGAGGGTTTCATCTCCATTGATCACCGTTGTTGGTCAGGAGCATGAACCTGAGATTGATCCTGAGGAGGATCTTGAGGAGGAGTTTGATGAGGAGGAAGAACAAGAGGAGCTACCACGGTACACTGTTGATGCTGAGATGTATGACACACTATATGATCGTAACGTGGAGTTACAAGATGAGGTTCAGGAATTGACTGAGCGAGCGACTGTTCAGTAGTCTACTTTAGAGGAGAATGATAGAGAGATTGTGACCCTTCATACACGTTTAGGAAACGTGGAGTGGGATCTGGTTCATGAGAAGGGTCAAACCGAAGATAAGACCGAGGAGATAGAGAAGCTGAAGAAGGAACTGAAGGAAACCTCCGAAAGACTGAAAATAGCAGAGGAAGGATGGGTAAGAGAATCACATCGAGCAGATCGTGCAGAAAATGATAGTCGTGCAAAGAAGGCAAAGCTTGAAGACACATACGCCACACTTAATCATGCGATGGATGAGGTTCAAGAGCGAGTGTTAAGGTACCCCGTCCAGTTTGAAGGACTTCCATCGTATATGTTGGATCGCAGGACGATATCTCATATCATGAATGAGGAGCGTGGCAAGGCTATTGAGCACCTTGGAAGACAGGAATAGAATCTATTTATTTATGTGAAAGACTTATATAGTTTTATGTAAATTCCGATGTGTTTATGAACTAAGGAATATGTTAATATTTGAATGTTTTAAATCCTATGGATTCTTTATTCCAGGATAGATGATGTAAATAGCAGTATGCTATAGTTTAATGTTAAAATTTATATTTGAATGAAAAGATATCAAGTTGTTTGAGATGATGTGTTAAGTGATATGTTAAATTGTTGAGTAATGTCTTAACTATGTAGAGAAATAAATAAAGATCTAATAAACGTTTATTTAACAGAAAAATGCCGCCAAGGAGAAGACAACAACGTCAACCGGCTCAGGAAGGGTCAACCAATAATAACAATAATGCCAACGTTAATCCAGTTCAACAGTTAGTTAATTTACTAACTGGAGTCATGAATAACCAACCGCAAGCTCCACCTAGCACAACGTTTAAAGATTTTAAGGCGGTGGGACCGCCAGAGTTCAAAGGTTCCAGAAACCCGATCGAGGCTCAAACGTGGGTGATGGAAATGGAGAAGGTTTTCGACGTTGCTAGGGTTCGAGAAGATCAAAAGACCGTTTTTGTGACATTTATGCTGAAGTCTGAGGCTAGCTACTAGTGGCAGGCAAACAAGATGCGAGGAGGTGAAGGTGTAATTACGTGGGAGAGATTCAAAGAGATGTTTTTCGAAATGTATTTCCCAGCTAGTTCACAGAATCGGATGGAGGTGCAATTTTTGGAACTGAAACAGGGAAACATGAGCGTGCCTGAATACGCAGCTAAATTCGATAAGTTGACAAGGTTTGCTCCGTATCAAGTACACACTGACGAGAGGAAAGCCAGACGATTCGAACAAGGACTGAAGCCTTGGGTATACAGCAAGGTATCAATGTTTCAACTTAACACGTTTGCTGGAGTTTTGGAAAATGCCATTCTCGCGGAAGGAGGAAGTGATGCAGTGACTAAGTACAACCAAGAACATAAAAAGAAAAAGAGTGAGAATGAAGGTAATAACAAGACTGGTGGAAGTAATACTAGGAATAATAATAATCAAAAGAGGAAGTGGACGAATAACTCAACAGCTGGAAGTCAACACGGAGGGCAGAAAAAGAAGATAGAAGCATGTCCGACTTGCGGCAAGGCACATCTAGGAGTTTGTTTGAAGGAAAAGAGAGTGTGCTACAATTGTGGTCAGGAAGGCCACATAGCACCAAATTGTCCAAACCCAAAGAAGGGTGCTTGTTTCAACTGTGGTTCGAAAGATCATTTAGCAAGAGATTGTCCCAAGAAGGGATCGGGAGGATCAGGACAAGGAGGAAACCGGGGAAATAGCAGTGGAAATACCTTAACCATCACCGGACCACCTGTAATAAACCGACCAACCGCCAGAACTTTTAATATGACGGTGCAGGATGCAATCCAGTCTCGTGATGTGGTGTCAGGTATCATTCCGATCAATGAAATTAATGCTTACATTTTATTTGATTCGGGTGCTACTTGTTCCTTTATATCCGATGACTTTGCCAATAGTTTAGATTTGCTTAAGGATGAATTGGAATATCCCATGATTATAGAAATTGCGAATAGAGAGATAATTCCTGTTAAGCATGTGTATAAGAATTGTAGAGTGGATATTAAGGGTAATATCATGAACGTAGATCTTATCCCTATTCAATTGGGGGAATTCGACATTATATTAGGTATGGATTGGCTATCCAATTATGGGGCTGTAATTGACTGCCAAAAGAAGCGTATTAACCTTATGACTCCGTTAAAGGTTGTGTTTTATGGTAGCAAGTCGCCTAGACAAGCGAGTTGTCTGACGATGTTGCAGGCCAGGAAGTTATTAAGACATGGCTGTGTAGGATATTTAGCTTACATAGTCGACAGTCGAAAAGAGAACCCGAAGGTAGAGGAGATACCGATTGTGAGGGACTTTGTCGATGTATTTCCAGACGATTTGCCAGGACTTCCTCCAGATAGAGAAGTAGACTTTGTGATTGATTTGGCGCCCAGAACTGCTCCAATATCGAAGGCACCATACCGCATGGCGCCAGTAGAGATGAAGGAATTGATGGTACAACTACAAGAATTGTTGGACAAAAAGTACATTCAACCGAGCGTATCGCCGTGGGGAGCGCCGGTGTTATTCGTGAAAAAAAAGGACGGATCGATGAGGCTCTGCATTGACTACAGAGAATTAAATAAGGTCACGATTAAGAACAGATATCCATTACCGAGGATCGATGATCTGTTTGATCAATTGAAGGGAGCAAAATACTTTTCCAAGATTGACTTGAGGAGTAGTTATCACCAACTGAAGGTGAGGCCAGAGGATATACCAAAGACAGCGTTACGAACGCGATATGGTCATTATGAGTTTTTTGTAATGTCGTTTGGTCTTACGAATGCTCCTGCAGCATTTATGGGACTAATGAATGGTGTATTCAAGCCGTTTTTAGACAAATTCGTGGTGGTATTTATAGATGACATTTTGGTATATTCCAAAACCAAAGAGGAACATAAAGAACACTTGAGGTTAACGTTGGATGTATTGAGAAGGGAGAATTTGTATGCTAAATTTTCGAAATGCGAATTCTGGATCGAGAGAGTACAATTTCTTGGTCACGTAATCGATAAAGATGGAATTTCGGTAGATCCATCCAAAGTAGAAGCTGTGATTAACTGGGATCAGCCGAGAACGCCGTCAGAAGTAAGAAGTTTTCTTGGATTAGCAGGATATTATAGAAGATTCATACAAGATTTTTCTAAGATCGCAACTCCGTTAACGAATTTAACTCGAAAAGCTGTGAAATTTGTTTGGACGGAGAAGTGTGAGGAGAGTTTTCAAGAATTAAAGAAGAGGTTGAGTACAGCGCCTGTGTTATCTCTTCCGGATGATACGGGAAATTTTGTTGTTTTTAGCGATGCGTCGCATAAAGGACTTGGCTGTGTGCTGATGCAAAACGGCAAAGTCATTGCGTATGCATCACGGCAGTTGAAGGATTACGAGAAGGGTTACCCAACCCATGATTTGGAGTTAGCTGCAGTTGTTTTTGCTTTGAAAATTTGGAGGCACTATCTATACGGGGAGAAGTGTGAAATATATACGGACCACAAGAGTCTGAAATATATTTTTACACAGAAAGATTTGAATATGCGTCAAAGAAGATGGTTGCAATTAATCAAGGATTATGACTGTGAGATTTTATACCATCCGGGTAAGGCTAATGTGGTTGTCGACGCCTTAAGTAGAAAGGGTCGTGAGAAATTGATGATGTTAACTGATCAGCAGGAGCTAATTGCAGATATGGAGAAACTGGAGTTAGAAGTGAAGTATCCTATGGAGATTGATGAGAAGCTATTTCAGATGCAATCTGGTACAACTCTACTAGATAGAGTGAAGGAGGCTCAGCTTCAGGATGATGAATGCAAAAAGGTAACATCAAAGATATCTGAAGGAACCGAACCAAGATTTAAGATGGATAAGGAAGGAATATTGAGATTTGAAAGCAGAATTTGGGTTCCGCCAGTACAAGAAATTAAGGAAGAAATTTTGAGTGAGGCTCATAGTTCAAGATATTCAATTCACCCTGGTAGTACAAAAATGTATCAAAATCTTCGACAACATTTTTGGTGGCCGAATTTGAAATGCGATGTTACAGAATGTGTTGCAAAGTGTCTGACCTGTCAGAAAGTAAAAGCAGAACATCAGAGACCAAGTGGTTTACTTCAACCGTTAGAAATCCCAGAATGGAAATGGGAACATATTACGATGGACTTCGTGGTTGGCCTTCCGACGACTCAGAAAGGCTACGACGCAGTATGGGTTATCGTTGACCGACTGACGAAATCCGCGCACTTCCTTCCTATCAAAATAAGATTTAATTTAGATCAGTTGGCAAGATTATATGTGAAAGAGATTGTTTCGAGGCACGGAGTGTCGGTGTCTATTATTTCCGATAGGGATCCGTGCTTCACATCAAATTTCTGGAAACGTCTTCAGGAATGCATGGGTACACAACTACGAATGAGTACAGCTTACCACCCTCAAACAGACGGACAGAGCGAACGAACGATTCAAACACTGGAAGATATGTTACGAGCCTGTGTAATGGACTTCAAAGGAAATTAGGATGATCACCTACCGTTGGTAGAGTTCGGCTATAACAACAGTTACCACGCTAGTATTGGTATGCCGCCTTACGAAGTGTTATACGGCAGAAAGTGCAGAGCTCCGCTTTATTGAGATGAAGTTGGTGAAAGACAATTGCTAGGGCCAAAATTGGTACAGCAGACGGCAGAAATAGTCAAAGTGATCCGAGCACGACTGGTAGCAGCTCAAGATCGACAGAAGAAATACGCTGATCCACGTCGTAAAAATATCGAGTTTGAACCAGGTAGTTATGTTTTCTTGAAGGTCTCTCCCTGGAAGGGAAAGATCAGGTTCGGAAAGAAAGGAAAATTGAGCCCAAGATTTATTGGACCCTTTGAGGTACTGCGAAGAATTGGAGAAGTTACGTACGAGGTAGCCTTACCTCCAGCACTCGAGAATATCCACAACGTCTTCCATGTTTCTGTGTTACGACCTTACAAACCTGATTACAAGCATGTAATTGAATACGAACCCCTGTATTTTGAGAAAGACTTATCTTATGAAGAAATTCCTGTCCAAATTGTCGACCGAAAAGAACAAGTTCTGAGAAATAAAGTAATACATTCTGTTAAGGTAATTTGGAGGAACCACAATGCTGAAGAAGCTACGTGGGAACTCGAAGAGAATATGATAAAGAATTACCCTCATTTATTTACTTAATTATTTGTAAGCGATTCTGGGGACAGAATCTTTGTAAGGAGGGGAGAATGTAACGGGTCGAAATTATTGAGTCGTGATTCTGGGGACAGAATCCTTTTAAGGGGGGAAAGATGTGACGAACGAGAATTTTGTAATTTATTTTAATATTTATTGAATTAAATAAATATTTTCGATGATTTAATTATTAGATTTAATAATTAATTGATGCAGTTGTGGTAGATTAATTTAATTATATGCGTTGCAATTATTAAATTAATGAAGAGAATAATTTTATCAAGGTATGAAATTATGTGAGCTTATTTAATTAAATAAATTATTTAATTAAGCATGATGTTATTTAATTAATCTAATTATTAATTAGAGAGTTAATAATTGGACATTATTTATTAATGAGAAAATTAATTATATGATTATTTGAAGTATGAGAAATTATTATATTTAATATTAAATAAGATATTGATTTATTTTATGAAGGAGTGTGACATTAATTAAACTATATGATAAAGCTCTATTAAATTAAATGATTTTTATACCTATTCTAACTAGCCAAACATGGCTCTATGGGGAGTTGAGGGCAGTTACCCATGACTGGGTAACTGACCACCAACGCGCGTTTGTCTTCTCTTTTTAACAATACGTTTTTTTTTCTGTCATTTTGCCTAAGTCTAGAATAGCATATCAGAGAGAGAGATTGAGAGTTTAGAGATTGTTAAGAGATTTTGAGAGTTAAGAAGAAATTGGGAAAGGTTTCAATCCTACTAATCTACGCTTGGGTAATCTCTCCAACCCAATTATTATTTTTACGTCTTTTAAAAGTTTCATGAATATGGTTTTTAAGTTTTTAGTTTAACCTCTGTAATTGGATTAAGAGTAATGATTATGAGTTGTATGTGTGTTATGACATATCAAATTGTATTTTATTATATATATGTTGTAAACCATAACATCAGTGTCATGAAAACATGTCGTACATATGTTTTTCAAATTTACAGAGTATGAGTTATGGCCTCAAGGCCTTATACGTGATTTTAGTATGTCAAACATAAATGTTTTCATAAATTTTACACCCTTATATTATTGAGCATGTTAATATGAAGAGATCAAGCCTTAAATGAACGGATTCGGTGTTATAACGAATCCGTACGGCTAAATTATGTGTTTTGTTCAAAAACTTCAAGAACATCAAGAACAGTCCAATTTTACATGATTTAAATCTGTGATTATATGTTTTAATGGGTTAAAATCACTTTATAGATATTGTATTATGAATATACATGAACTATAACTTGTGGGTATGTCTAATTTTGAGTAGAAAATAAGAAATTGGGAGAAATTGGCATGTTCTGCGATTTTTCGCGAACAGCCATTTCTGTGTCTGGTATGCCGCGCCGCAGCGCCGGCTACCAGTTCATTTTCCCGCGCCGCAGCGCCACCGTGCCGTAGCGCCATGACTCGAGCCACAGCGCCACGGCGCCGCAGCTCCAAGTGTCCGGCCGCAGCGCGAAACCTTAGTTCAATAGTGGCGCCGCAGCGCCACTCCCCCGAAACTTCAGAAATGAGATATTAAAAATGTTTAAGTCTAACAATGTGTTAGTGAATTAATGTAATGAACATGTAAACATATTAGAGATATAATGTGATATTAAAATTGATGTTTAACATGTAAATAACATAATTATATGTGGATTTAATTGTTGAATACATAAATATATTGTCATTCATGAAGTATTAATTATGTGACAATGTGATAATTTGACTAAGTTTAGTCAATAATTAAAGTAGACAACGAGAATGAGTTTATATTGATTAGTTAATTTATAATTAACTGGTATTGTGTATATGAATGGTATGTAGGATTTAATTCAAAGAACGTGCTTAGTTAAAGTGTAATCTACGCACGAGGCAAGTATCATATCCCTAACTCCATTCTATTGAGCAAGTTTATTTAAACTTAAACGTTACTTTTATGTTGAGCAAGTTTCCCTAACCCTACTTGTCATTATTGTTCAAGTTTATTATTTACCTTGAATAAATTATCCTTGTTATTATTCAAGTTCAAGCATGATATTAAAGATTGATTATCTTTTCAAAGTATGATTCAGTTATACAATAATTGTCCTATTGTATACTTTTGAGATTTTTATTCAAATCAAACATCAATTATTGTTGAACCTTATTAGACTAGTGAACCTTATTGATTCAACTAGTCTATAGTTGATGAGCATTCTAAATTTCAGAACCCTTGATGAATTTATCCAAACCAAACTTCCTTTGGTGCGGACTCGAATGTCAAACTGAGATGAACAACCCTGTATAGGGGATTATTTACGCTTTAGCGCTAAGATATTGTGCACAGTATGGTACTAAGGGCTGATCCCCCTAAGTACGAGAAGAAGGTCCATAGTCTTATGACTGTTAAAGGTTTCAAGTATAATCCTTGATAACCTAGGACATAGTTCAAGGTCTTATGACCCTCAGAATTCTTTTGATTCTTGTTATTTATTCTTGATTCAAAAGTTAAGCTTTTATTCAGATATCTTTGATTATTTGCATGTTATTATCTTGTTGTTTCATTATTATACTTGTGGGCATTTGTGCTCACTCTTGCTATATAATAACATTGCAGTTAAGAATGAAAGAAGTGATGAACCTTCGACTAGTAAGGGCAAGGGCAAAGTTAGCAAGTGTTGAAGAACTGTTATTTATTAACTGATGTATTTGTTTAAGACTTGAGTTATGATGTTGTTAAGACTTAATTGTTTAGAATTCCGCACAGATGTTTTAAGGTTAGTTTAAACCTGGGATTGTATTATTATTATTATTCGAATGTTGTAATCCTTTTAAGGAGAAGTTTTATTCTATCTATTGCATGGTTTGCATTTATTATAGGTAGATAGATAGATGATATTTGTACAGTGAACACCAAATCCCGTGGAATTGAAGTACCCAGATTTGGGGGTGTCACAGTTAGGATTAGTGGGAAAGCTAGGTTAGTAACACTAGATTAATAAAACCTAACCCTAATTTATAAACCTAACCCTAATTAGCTAAATTAACCCTAATTAGGTTATCCTAGCATCTAATCATAATTACTAAACTTCAATTAGGTACTAATAAACATCATTAAACAACCCTAATCATTAAAAACAAAACCCTAATCAAGATTAGTGAAGATTAGGGCATAATTAAGCTACTAATTTGGTCAACAAGCTTACAAGTAGGTTATAAATCAGTCACACAAGTCCCAAAACATCACATGACATGCTTCCAAACTCCCAAGCACCAGAAGAAACATAGATCAGATCTTTTAGGAGGCAAGTAGGTGGAAAAATGACCAAAAAGCCAAGTTAAAGAATTCTATAAAAGGAGACCCAATCTCAGTGTAAACTCACGAATTCTATAAGCCTAGACAATCGTATAAACTTACCAAATCAAGCCTGGGTGATAGCAGCAACCAATTCAGAAGCTAGAATCCAAAATTAAGTAAGAAATGTGTAAACCCTAATTCATAGCTAGATCTTTAATGCTTTGATAAATTTATTATTTATATGTTTAGAATTATATATTAGTATGTTAAAAAGTATGTTAAGTTGATACAACATGTTTTCATAACATCTAGATGCCTTAATTAAGTGTTTTTAGTAATCTGGGAATTTTGAAAATCAAGCCTGACAGTGGAATGTCAGAGCTTGTAAATTCATATGTGTTTATGATTAGGTATGTTATTTGTAGCCTGATAGTAGGTCTTTAATCTGGAAAAGAAAACAGGTTCATTAGAACCATATATTGCAAGTTATAGGTGGTCAAAGATGGTTGACTGATCACGAGTTCTGTTTTCTAGGTTACTCAGAAAACTCAAGAACAGTTTGAGCCGGCTACTTTGACCAGCCTTTTGATCGCTTTCTAGTTGTTGTTTTTGTAACTTTTTGTAATAGATTAACACCTTGATATACATACTACATATCTATGATCTTAAATTACTTAAACAACTCATAGGATTACTGGAATTAATGGTCAAAAGTCGTTGACCGAGCTTGACCAAGTTTTCTGGGTTACCCAAAAAATTGATGAACACGAAGACCAGTTGTTGGATGTACTTTGACCAACATAGATCGAGACCTTATGTAGACATATATACTACATGTTACAATAAACACAACACAAATCTATTACATAGAAACAGAGTTATGAAAGCCACAAAACCGTTGACCCACCATGACCACTATTCTGGGTTACCGAGAAACTCAAGAACAACTCTGACAGTGACTTTGAGCCTCTATAACTTCTTGTTATATGTAGGTTAAAGCATGAATTTTTTCTGATATTGTACTACTGTATGAGTACTATAACACTATTACTTGTCCAAACCCAGAATCATAAGCAGTGGCTAGATAGATCGTGGTCAAAGTGATCCCTCGACCATGACCAACTGACTACCCAGAAGCTCAAGAACACCTATAGCGACACCTATTCCATAGCCTTTACTCATAACTTAAAAGTTACGTATTTAGAGTATAGACCACTGTTCATATACCTTTTGTGCCACTCAATTTGGGACGAGAAAAATCTCAGCAACTTGTTATTCTAAAGCTTGGTTTGGTTCTTTAAGTTTTCAAAATGTAATCTTAATGTACAATTGTTACCCTATTAGGAAATTAGGGATTAATTTTATACTCACATCATATAATGCATATACCTTAGTCTACATAATTTAATCTTTAAAACATGTATGGACTTAATTCCATTGATAACTAATAATTTAATATCTCATTTTTACTATTAATCACCCATTGGTATAGAAATCAATATTTTAATAATACATCTTTATTTACTCCTATACTTTAGAGTACACATTTAATTGTCTCATCACATAGGATGAGATAACAAAACTTATTTAAATCAACTTTATAATTTAATTACTTTTACCATATGATTTTTGTATATCATTGGTCCTAATTAAATGTCACACTTCATGTAGTCTTAAGCCATAGATATTATATATTACTAGTTCCCACATTTTCCATATTACACATAGTAATACTATTTAATGATAATGTCTACATTAATATTTTAATTGGCCTAAATATCATTCAGTTGGGTACTTCCAACCCGTTATCACATTTTAATATCACAATGATTAATTAATATTAATCATTTATTTTCTTATAATAACTAGTATGTACTACACCAACTAATATAATATTCTATAATATCTCGAAATTAACCATATTTATTCCTGGTTAATTAATTAACTCATATTCAAATCCATTCATGGATAATTTAATCATCATTTAAGATTTTTATTATCCTTATGAGTCCTTAATACCCATTTCTTAGATTTTAAATTCCAAAAATTGATCCTACAGACCGGCGTAGCTGCGCTGGTCATAAGCTTGGAAATGGCACAGCTGCGCCATACCAAGTTCAAAGGCAGACA
The DNA here is from genome assembly GCA_016801055.1 of Panax notoginseng. Taxonomy (NCBI): domain Eukaryota; kingdom Viridiplantae; phylum Streptophyta; class Magnoliopsida; order Apiales; family Araliaceae; genus Panax; species Panax notoginseng. The sequence goes on along the minus strand of CM029015.1, from coordinate 71,525,438 downwards.
AGTTTTGCATCAGTAGAAATGAAACCTACGCTTCTGAATACTTTACATATCCTCCTTAAGTGTTAACTCATCTAACATCAATCCCCTCTTTGATTTCACATCATCGGTTACTATTTTTCTTAGCAATTTAAGGATCACACTTCAAGTTTTAAAACTCTATTTCCCTTATTAGTTTAACCAACTATAAACTCTCCTTTATGGTTTCTTACCACCAATAACACAAAACTCCAATATAACATATACATACACTCCTTTAATCTTCATTTCTACCAATTTAAAGGTATATAAATTTCCTTCTCTCATCAACAACAGACACGCATCCAAGTCTAAACCTAGCACACATCGATTCTTTAATAGTATTCAATATAATACACTGAGTGGTTTTCCATAAACAACCAACAAATTAGTTTATGTCTCGTCTACACTATTTTTACAGTGAGTTAGATCGGTTACTAATTCGTATATACCTCCGCTCTCTGAATGAATCGTTTAGCCCAGCTCCTATACATCCACTAGTAAAGGTACGGTTGCATTGCCTTAGACTTGATACTTACTCGTATATATACTCAAGAAATTAGTAATTATCAAAGATATTTAATGTCACCAACTTACTATTATAAAATAATTTCACATAACTTATTTAATGTCGATAGATAAATCTTATCCATCTTCTTACTAATTCATCTCTACAATTTATAATAAATATATAATAACGATATATATTTATTAAAAACAACATCACTTATTACATAGCACATATTACCCTATGTAACACAATACCACATACCTCGTATCACATTTATATTCTTGTTCGAACTCATCTCATGCTTTAAGAATTTTATCTATTAAATTCTTATTTAATATTTTCTAAAAATTCGGGTTCTTACAAAGAAACTGAATTAAAGACAATAACGTATAACGTAAAGAAGCCGAGTTAGTAATGATAACTTGGAGGACGTTCCGAGTCGAATGAAGTGGATGTTGTAAGATATGAATAAGGCAACATAAAATGCTTAACGCTATGAATGCGTAGAATTAATATTGAATGATCATTCTAAGTATATAAAAGACTGTATGACTTTGACGATAAGAATGAATCTTGAGATATAACATTTAGTTGCCAAAAAGCCATAAGGAATCAGAAATTGACTTAACGAACATTATCGTTTAATGGTTCGAATAAGTTAAGATAAAATTTAGGTTGTAGTACAATCGTAATCTTTGATGGTTAACATATGGGAGCTGGGCTAAACAATTCCTTCATAGAGCGGAGATATATACGAAACTGGCAATCGATCTAACTCGGAGTGAAAGACAGTGTAGATGAGACGGGAACTTGTTTGTGGAAAACCACTCAGAGTACCATATGGACTACTAGCAGAGACGCGATGTGTACTGAGTCCTATAAGAGTTATAATAAGAAGATAAGAATGTAAATCATCAAAGATGATGATCGTATGAGTAAGACATATCCGTATGTCTTGAAGCCGTAAACCGGTAAAGAAAGTTGTCGCGTAAACTTGGATTGCAAGAACGCGAACCCTAAGAAGTAAAGTTAAGTAAACCAATGCGTAAGTCAAGTATATGACTAATTGGTGTATGTGTTACTTCCTTATGTGCTATATAGGAATTAGAATGAGCATGTCAGCGTACTTTAAGTTGTAGTTGTGCGTAAGGAAAGTTTTCTAACTTCATTCATATTCTAAATGAATGCTAGTTTCTTAAACTTTCTCAGATGTTGAACATGAGAAGTTTTACTTATGTGCAAATGTGTGATATTTGTACAATGTGATAGAATGTATGAGGCATTATGCCACAATTTTAACACTTCGGTGTTTCTATAAGATGAACTGTTCTGTGATTGAAGTGTTCAATATAAGAATGTTCTGTTTATACATGAACCACTATTTTTAAGTCTGTGCTAATGATTCTAGCCAGACATGATGTGTATGAAAAAGGTAAAAGAATGAAAATATTTTAAAGTGAATGTGACTAATATTTTAAGATGATAGGAATCGAGATTATTCCTATTATTCAAGTTGCTTCATAACCTTTGTTCGGTTATTGAAGTCTTAAAAGAATGTTTAAATTCTTAAAGTTATTTATTTAAATTCTATGACTTGCTGGGCAATTAAATGCTCACATTTGCTTTAAATGAAAAACATTTTCAGCGAACGATGTTAAAAAGAACTTAAGAATCCAGTAAAGATCAAGCTGACCGATATCCAGAGAAAGTGTTATTCAGTATGTGAATGAGCGTGAAGATCAAGCGAAGACTTGAAATGTAGAATAGTTTAATTAAACTAAAGACAAGTTTATTGAACTGTTATGTATCCTTGGTGGAGAATAAAAGTCACTCTTGTAAGATGTAAAGAATAATATAATTATCATTATTTGTAATGAATGAGGTTATAAGGTAATAAAACTTGGGATTTGAGAATGTATGTTGTTATATTTAACATATAATGATGTATGTTTGGAAGGAGATGTACTCGTGATGCACGGAATCCAGGTGTGAAGATATACCGGATCTCAGGGCGTTACATGCATAGAGAATTCTTTCACGGTTTTTTACTATGCAGCACTATGCAAAGACTATGCAAGCACTATGCAAACATTATGCATAATAAAATATAATATATTCTATTTTTCGTAAAAACAAAACTTATTATAATATATATATATATATATATATATATATATATATATATATATATATATATATATATATATAAAAAATGGGTAAGTGTGGGGTTTAAATAATAAGCAAAATTTACAAAAATTACTTCATAAAACTCCCCTCTATTTATCTCAATTCACTTGGCTTCTCAAAACACATTTTTAATAACATTCATCATTAGTATTATAACTCACAATATTTCGGATAAGGATTTATCCTTATTAGCGCGCAATTAGGTGACCAAACCCCTTTTCTCGACAGAACTTTCTAGACATTGTCAATAATATGAATAAATTTGTCGTCTCAATTAATGGTTTAATAATATAAAATATTGTGACAATAATTGAATAGATAATGTGAGATACTATGCAGCAATTACTGTGGCAATAATTGAATAAAACTGAGTGATTTTTCACGTAAGCATCAATAATCAAAGATATTATACAATACCGTGTACTACTATGCAACCACACGTATTACTGTACTTTTATCACCGGGTATTTCAAAAGTTAACGGTAAAACTTTTACCGTTATTTTTATAAAAAGTTTATTTTTGTCGCTTTCTAAATCTGACAGTTATTTCGTTGTGGGGTCCACCAATGATTGTGTCGTCGTACGGATAATCTCCGACAAAAAGAATATTCTCCGACCAAACGAATATTTTATGACAACTTGCTTACTTCATAAAATTTTCAAATATCACCCTTAACTTTAACCTTTTACCAATTTAACCATTGACTGAATAGAAAAATTGAATACTTTTATTTCATAAAATTTGGGGTCTTACACGCAAAATTGGCATGGGACCCCAATCGTTCAAAAACTGATGGCCCAAATCGGTCTTTGGTTGAACCCCTTGGTTGGGGAGGAGGGGGGTCCGCCGTCGACTGGTCACGTGCTGAAACCGTATTCCGGCTATTCACCATAATTTCACCAAAAACTTATTTGTGATTGAAAATTGTGTAGCACTAGAAACCCTCCTTCTAGCACCAATGTTAACGCCAAGATTCTTCCACGTGCCTCAATCACTAAAGCGCATCAAATCCTGCACAGAAACGAAGTCACACCAAAAGCTTAACGGCTTGGGCCACCGGAGGATAGCTCCGGTATGAGAATAAGTACAGGCTTAATAGGGTTTAACAATGAAGGCTTAATGCTCTAGTGCTGTAAATAATATGAATGTGTACATGATAATTATGGTATAGCCTTGTATTTATATTGATCACACATCCTTCCCCGTATAGAATTAGTTTTCCTCATTAGGTTAGATTTCTTAACGGGATTGAACAGAATCTCCACAAAAATAAGGAAGTCGGATTATATCCTGACACTTTCTTTGGGAATTAAAAATTAAATGTAATTAGGAATCTTAGATTTCTTAAAATATTCAACTGCCCAAACAGGTTCCTACGTAGGTGTGAGACCCCGAATTTTATGAAATAAAAGTATTCAATTTTTCTATTTTGGTAAATGGTTAAATTGATAAAAGGTTAAAGTTAAGGGTGATATGTGAATTTTTTTTAAAGTAAACAAGTTATCATAAAATACCTGGTCACTATTCATGAGTTACTATTCACGGGGAATATTCGTACGACGGTACAATCATTGGTGGACCCCACAACGGAATTATTGTCGGATTGAGAAAACGACAAAAATATTTTATTAAAAATAACGGCGGAAGTTTTACCGTTGATACTATTGAACTACTCGGTAGTAAAAGTACAGTAATACGTGTGGTTGCATAGTAGCACACGGTATTGATGCTTATGTGAGAAGTCACTCAGTTTGATTCAATTATTGTCAATTAATAATATGAATTATTTAGCGATAATGAAGTTTTGTTTTATTCGTATTATTAACGTAATAAAACAGAAACATCTTTTTATATAAAACAGAATACTTTATTAAAGTTATTCTATAAATAGAATATATTATATTTTATTTAAAAGATTTTTCTTTAAATATGGACCATCAGATTAAAGTAAATCAATCTGGACCGTTCATGGATTAGTTACTTTGCATTCCATTTTTCTATAAATAGAAGCTCATTCCTTCATTATTTTCTTACGAATTCACTGAACTCTAAAGAGAGAAACTATAGAGAGAAAGAAGAAGAGTATTCTGCCACTTAACTACTTCTTTATTTCAGTTCTTCTTTAAAACGGTAAGGGGTGTTATTCTTTCTTATTCATGAAGAGAACTTCTGTTATTTCATTCTTTATTATTCTGTTGGAATAACCTGTAAAAGTGGCATACCCTATACATGAACTGTATACGCGGCATACCCTATACTTGGTGAAATCCTTATGTTATTCCATTCTTTATTATTCTGTTGGAATAACCTGTATGCGTGGTTTACCCTATACTTGGTGGAATGACCTGTATATGCGGTTTACCCAATACTTGGTGATCTTCTTCTGTTATTTCATTTTTTATTATTATGTTGGAATAACCTGTTTATGCGAAGTATCGCATAATTGGTGAAACTCTTTTATTATTCCGTTCTTTACGATTCTGTCGGAATATCCTGTCGGTGTGAATTTCACCTGACCTGGTTCCATCATTTATTATTCCGCATTTATTATTCTGTCGGAATATCCTGTCGGTGTGAATTTCACCTGACCTGGTTCCATATTTATTATTCCGCATTTATTATTCTGTTGGGAATAACCTGTCTGTGCGGTTTCTATTGCATGCATGGTGAATCCTTCTGTTACTCCATTCTTTATTAATCTGTTGGAATAACCTGTCTATGTGGATTGCCACATGCATGGTGAATGATCCTTTATATTCATTCCTTATTAAATTGTGGAAATGATCTGTATACATGGATTACCGCATGGCTGGTGAAAATCCATTTGCAGTTTCATATATTCTTTATTATACTCATTTGGTTAAAGTTTTGATTTCTATACTCTATGAAATTAGTGGAATATCCTTGATATTTGCGCTTCATCCAGTATCTTTTCATGAAAATATTCTTCTGAGCATTCTTGACTGTTACTTTACAAAGAAGTATCATGTTGACAATTTGGATATTATTAGTTCCTGGATAAACTAATTCTTGAACTTGTTTAATTGAATTCCTATAACATTGTCATCATCCTCATGTTTATTTTATGTTAAAAGTCATCTTTGGCTTACGTACATAGATGGACTTAGTATGATTATGACCAGGGATCATTCGGTATAATCATGAACTGTGATGTTATAAGTGGTGTGGTAAAAGTCCTCAGTGGCTTGTAATGCATTGATATACAGTTTTTGGTATGATTATGACCAGAGATTTTTCGGTATAGTCATGATCATTGATGATTTAATGAATATCCTTGGCCCGTAATACAAGGATGATTAGAAAATGTGGTTTATTTATTAAGCTGAGTCTCAGTGATAAAAGTTGATGAAAACATTTTTAAATCATAGAAGATAATAGGTTTTATTCTCTACTTGACTCTTCTAATGGATTGCTTATTCCGCTGCAGTTAAACTTGATGTCTATTGTATTTTATCAGTTTAACATTGTTGAAGACTATTGATAATTTATTCTTCATTATCTTAGTCATAATATTTCTTACTGGGCTAGTTGAGCTAACCCTTTCTTTCAATGTTCTCTTCAGGAACTGAGAACGTAGCTGGGGCGAGTCGGGGAACGGAGTGATGGTCCGAATGATAGTATTAGTTAGTAGTCCTCACTATTCTATGTAATGGTGTGTTAATAAATGTAATGAGGACTCCTTTTGAGTGTGAATACTCTCTAGAAGATAATATTTGTATTCAAACTCACATTTTATGTTTTGTCGTATTGTACACGACAGTTGTATTAGTAAGTTATATTTGTATTTTGTACCATGTATCTGACGACCCAAGATGGGTGATGTATACCTAATTTTGGGGGCGTCACAGTTGGTATCAGAGCTTAGGGATATGATCCCTGGCTGAGATATGAGATAAGAACTAGGAGGGGAGAGACGGAAAATTTGTTCGCTAGTATGACCTACTTAAGTTTATTTGGTATTTAATTGGTCGGTCAGAGTATAGGGATAATATGTGATATGTTAATTAACCCTTGTTTGGTGGCAGTGTTTGAAAATGGCATCTAACAATGTTGAGATAAGCATTGGAGCAAAATAATATGACCATATCGCAATACGAGGCTAAGTTTGCGGAGTTATCCCGGTTTGCATCCAATTTGGTCGATAATGAGGAGCGAATGACGCGAATGTTTCTAAGAGGTTTGAAACCCTATATACGTCAATACCTTATCCTCATGTTTATGTTGAAAGTCATATGTGGCTTACGTGCATAGATGGACTTGGTATGATTATAACCAGGGATTGTTTGGTATAATCATTACCGTAATTGAAAACACGATTATCTTTGGCACGTAGTGCATGGATAATTCGTGGTCGTGATACTAAAGAATATCATTGGCCTGTAGTACGAAGATTAACTGTTGATTATTGGTTATACAGTTATAAATCTTTAGCCGTAGTGCAAAGATGAATTTATTAGTATGATTATGAGCAGGAATTGTGATTTGGTATAACCATGATTTTTGATGTTTCAGGTGAAGATAGGTGATGTAAATTTTCTTCTTCCTGGGTGCGAAAATGAATTCAGAATCACAATTATGATTATGAGTTATTCATATGATTGTAGACAGAAATTGTTGATTGATGTTACAGGGATATGGTCACTAACGGAGATATTAGTCTAGAAGACGAGTAATATACTTCGCTAAGGTGTGACTTACCTAAGCTGAAATTGTTTACTTAATAAGTGGATATATTGTGGTATGTCGATTAACCTTTGTTTTGAAGCTATATTCTAGAATGATATTCGAAATACAGGAGATGAGAAATGGAAAAATCATGATAGAGCGGAATTATCCGAAAGGTACAATCCAAAAAGAAAGCAAGGTATTCTCATCTCTTCGAATATCAGGTACGTACGTTAATTTCGAGGGCGAAATTCCATAAGGAGGGGAGATTGTGAGACCCCGAATTTTATGAAATAAAAGTATTCAATTTTTCTATTTTGGTAAATGGTTAAATTGATAAAAGGTTAAAGTTAAGGGTGATATGTGAATTTTTTTTAAAGTAAACAAGTTATCATAAAATACCTGGTCACTATTCATGAGTTACTATTCACGGGGAATATTCGTACGACGGTACAATCATTGGTGGACCCCACAACGGAATTATTGTCGGATTGAGAAAACGACAAAAATATTTTATTAAAAATAACGGCAGAAGTTTTACCGTTGATACTATTGAACTACTCGGTAGTAAAAGTACAGTAATACGTGTGGTTGCATAGTAGCACACGGTATTGATGCTTATGTGAGAAGTCACTCAGTTTGATTCAATTATTGTCAATTAATAATATGAATTATTTAGCGATAATGAAGTTTTGTTTTATTCGTATTATTAACGTAATAAAACAGAAACATCTTTTTATATAAAACAGAATACTTTATTAAAGTTATTCTATAAATAGAATATATTATATTTTATTTAAAAGATTTTTCTTTAAATATGGACCGTCAGATTAAAGTAAATCAATCTGGACCGTTCATGGATTAGTTGCTATGCATTCCATTTTTCTATAAATAGAAGATCATTCCTTCATTATTTTCTTACGAATTCACTGAACTCTAGAGAGAGAAACTATAGAGAGAAAGAAGAAGAGTATTCTGCCACTTAACTACTTCTTTATTTCAATTCTTCTTTAAAACGGTAAGGGGTGTTATTCTTTCTTATTCATGAAGAGAACTTCTGTTATTTCATTCTTTATTATTCTGTTGGAATAACCTGTAAAAGTGGCATACCCTATACATGAACTGTATACGCGGCATACCCTATACTTGGTGAAATCCTTATGTTATTCCATTCTTTATTATTCTGTTGGAATAACCTGTATGCGTGGTTTACCCTATACTTGGTGGAATGACCTGTATATGCGGTTTACCCAATACTTGGTGATCTTCTTCTGTTATTTCATTCTTTATTATTATGCTGGAATAACCTGTTTATGCGAAGTATCGCATACTTGGTGAAACTCTTTTATTATTCCGTTCTTTACGATTCTGTCGGAATATCCTGTCGGTGTGAATTTCACCTGACCTGGTTCCATCATTTATTATTCCGCATTTATTATTCTGTCGGAATATCCTGTCGGTGTGAATTTCACCTGACCTGGTTCCATATTTATTATTCCGCATTTATTATTCTGTTGGGAATAACCTGTCTGTGCGGTTTCTATTGCATGCATGGTGAATCCTTCTGTTACTCCATTCTTTATTATTCTGTTGGAATAACCTGTCTATGTGGATTGCCACATGCATGGTGAATGATCCTTTATATTCATTCCTTATTAAATTGTGGAAATGATCTGTATACATGGATTACCGCATGGCTGGTGAAAATCCATTTGCAGTTTCATATATTCTTTATTATACTCATTTGGTTAAAGTTTTGATTTCTATACTCTATGAAATTAGTGGAATATCCTTGATATTTGCGCTTCATCCAGTATCTTTTCATGAAAATATTCTTCTGAGCATTCTTGACTGTTACTTTACAAAGAAGTATCATGTTGACAATTTGGATATTATTAGTTCCTGGATAAACTAATTCTTGAACTTGTTTAATTGAATTCCTATAACATTGTCATCATCCTCATGTTTATTTTATGTTAAAAGTCATCTTTGGCTTACGTACATAGATGGACTTAGTATGATTATGACCAGGGATCATTCGGTATAATCATGAACTGTGATGTTATAAGTGGTGTGGTAAAAGTCCTCAGTGGCTTGTAATGCATTGATATACAGTTTTTGGTATGATTATGACCAGGGATTTTTCGGTATAGTCATGATCATTGATGATTTAATGAATATCCTTGGCCCGTAATACAAGGATGATTAGAAAATGTGGTTTATTTATTAAGCTGAGTCTCAGTGATAAAAGTTGATGAAAACATTTTTAAATCATAGAAGATAGTAGGTTTTATTCTCTACTTGACTCTTCTAATGGATTGCTTATTCCGCTGCAGTTAAACTTGATGTCTATTGTATTTTATCAGTTTAACATTGTTGAAGACTATTGATAATTTATTCTTCATTATCTTAGTCATAATATTTCTTACTGGGCTAGTTGAGCTAACCCTTTCTTTCAATGTTCTCTTCAGGAACTGAGAACGTAGCTGGGGCGAGTCGGGGAACGGAGTGATGGTCCGAATGATAGTATTAGTTAGTAGTCCTCACTATTTTATGTAATGGTGTGTTAATAAATGTAATGAGGACTCCTTTTGAGTGTGAATACTCTCTAGAAGATAATATTTGTATTCAAACTCACAGTTTATGTTTTGTCGTATTGTACACGACAGTTGTATTAGTAAGTTATATTTGTATTTTGTACCATGTATCTGACGACCCAAGATGGGTGATGTATACCTAATTTTGGGGGCGTCACAGTTGGTATCAGAGCTTAGGGATATGATCCCTGGCTGAGATATGAGATAAGAACTAGGAGGGGAGAGACGGAAAATTTGTTCGCTAGTATGACCTACTTAAGTTTATTTGGTATTTAATTGGTCGGTCAGAGTATAGGGATAATATGTGATATGTTAATTAACCCTTGTTTGGTGGCAGTGTTTGAAAATGGCATCTAACAATGTTGAGATAAGCATTGGAGCAAAATAATATGACCATATCGCAATACGAGGCTAAGTTTGCGGAGTTATCCCGGTTTGCATCCAATTTGGTCGATAATGAGGAGCGAATGACGCGAATGTTTCTAAGAGGTTTGAAACCCTATATACGTCAATACCTTATCCTCATGTTTATGTTGAAAGTCATATGTGGCTTACGTGCATAGATGGACTTGGTATGATTATAACCAGGGATTGTTTGGTATAATCATTACCGTAATTGAAAACACGATTATCTTTGGCACGTAGTGCATGGATAATTCGTGGTCGTGATACTAAAGAATATCATTGGCCTGTAGTACGAAGATTAACTGTTGATTATTGGTTATACAGTTATAAATCTTTAGCCGTAGTGCAAAGATGAATTTATTAGTATGATTATGAGCAGGAATTGTGATTTGGTATAACCATAATTTTTGATGTTTCAGGTGAAGATAGGTGATGTAAATTTTCTTCTTCCTGGGTGCGAAAATGAATTCAGAATCACAATTATGATTATGAGTTATTCATATGATTGTAGACAGAAATTGTTGATTGATGTTACAGGGATATGGTCACTAACGGAGATATTAGTCTAGAAGACGAGTAATATACTTCGCTAAGGTGTGACTTACCTAAGCTGAAATTGTTTACTTAATAAGTGGATATATTGTGGTATGTCGATTAACCTTTGTTTTGAAGCTATATTCTAGAATGATATTCGAAATACAGGAGATGAGAAATGGAAAAATCATGATAGAGCGGAATTATCCGGAAAGGTACAATCCAAAAAGAAAGCAAGGTATTCTCATCTCTTCGAATATCAGGTACGTACGTTAATTTCGAGGGCGAAATTCCATAAGGAGGGGAGATTGTGAGACCCCGAATTTTATGAAATAAAAGTATTCAATTTTTCTATTTTGGTAAATGGTTAAATTGATAAAAGGTTAAAGTTAAGGGTGATATGTGAATTTTTTTTAAAGTAAACAAGTTATCATAAAATACCTGGTCACTATTCATGAGTTACTATTCACGGGGAATATTCGTACGACGGTACAATCATTGGTGGACCCCACAACGGAATTATTGTCGGATTGAGAAAACGACAAAAATATTTTATTAAAAATAACGGCAGAAGTTTTACCGTTGATACTATTGAACTACTCGGTAGTAAAAGTACAGTAATACGTGTGGTTGCATAGTAGCACACGGTATTGATGCTTATGTGAGAAGTCACTCAGTTTGATTCAATTATTGTCAATTAATAATATGAATTATTTAGCGATAATGAAGTTTTGTTTTATTCGTATTATTAACGTAATAAAACAGAAACATCTTTTTATATAAAACAGAATACTTTATTAAAGTTATTCTATAAATAGAATATATTATATTTTATTTAAAAGATTTTTCTTTAAATATGGACCGTCAGATTAAAGTAAATCAATCTGGACCGTTCATGGATTAGTTACTATGCATTCCATTTTTCTATAAATAGAAGATCATTCCTTCATTATTTTCTTACGAATTCACTGAACTCTAGAGAGAGAAACTATAGAGAGAAAGAAGAAGAGTATTCTGCCACTTAACTACTTCTTTATTTCAATTCTTCTTTAAAACGGTAAGGGGTGTTATTCTTTCTTATTCATGAAGAGAACTTCTGTTATTTCATTCTTTATTATTCTGTTGGAATAACCTGTAAAAGTGGCATACCCTATACATGAACTGTATACGCGGCATACCCTATACTTGGTGAAATCCTTATGTTATTCCATTCTTTATTATTCTGTTGGAATAACCTGTATGCGTGGTTTACCCTATACTTGGTGGAATGACCTGTATATGCGGTTTACCCAATACTTGGTGATCTTCTTCTGTTATTTCATTCTTTATTATTATGCTGGAATAACCTGTTTATGCGAAGTATCGCATACTTGGTGAAACTCTTTTATTATTCCGTTCTTTACGATTCTGTCGGAATATCCTGTCGGTGTGAATTTCACCTGACCTGGTTCCATCATTTATTATTCCGCATTTATTATTCTGTCGGAATATCCTGTCGGTGTGAATTTCACCTGACCTGGTTCCATATTTATTATTCCGCATTTATTATTCTGTTGGGAATAACCTGTCTGTGCGGTTTCTATTGCATGCATGGTGAATCCTTCTGTTACTCCATTCTTTATTATTCTGTTGGAATAACCTGTCTATGTGGATTGCCACATGCATGGTGAATGATCCTTTATATTCATTCCTTATTAAATTGTGGAAATGATCTGTATACATGGATTACCGCATGGCTGGTGAAAATCCATTTGCAGTTTCATATATTCTTTATTATACTCATTTGGTTAAAGTTTTGATTTCTATACTCTATGAAATTAGTGGAATATCCTTGATATTTGCGCTTCATCCAGTATCTTTTCATGAAAATATTCTTCTGAGCATTCTTGACTGTTACTTTACAAAGAAGTATCATGTTGACAATTTGGATATTATTAGTTCCTGGATAAACTAATTCTTGAACTTGTTTAATTGAATTCCTATAACATTGTCATCATCCTCATGTTTATTTTATGTTAAAAGTCATCTTTGGCTTACGTACATAGATGGACTTAGTATGATTATGACCAGGGATCATTCGGTATAATCATGAACTGTGATGTTATAAGTGGTGTGGTAAAAGTCCTCAGTGGCTTGTAATGCATTGATATACAGTTTTTGGTATGATTATGACCAAGGATTTTTCGGTATAGTCATGATCATTGATGATTTAATGAATATCCTTGGCCCGTAATACAAGGATGATTAGAAAATGTGGTTTATTTATTAAGCTGAGTCTCAGTGATAAAAGTTGATGAAAACTTTTTTAAATCATAGAAGATAGTAGGTTTTATTCTCTACTTGACTCTTCTAATGGATTGCTTATTCCGCTGCAGTTAAACTTGATGTCTATTGTATTTTATCAGTTTAACATTGTTGAAGACTATTGATAATTTATTCTTCATTATCTTAGTCATAATATTTCTTACTGGGCTAGTTGAGCTAACCCTTTCTTTCAATGTTCTCTTCAGGAACTGAGAACGTAGCTGGGGCGAGTCGAGAAACGGAGTGATGGTCCGAATGATAGTATTAGTTAGTAGTCCTCACTATTCTATGTAATGGTGTGTTAATAAATGTAATGAGGACTCCTTTTGAGTGTGAATACTCTCTAGAAGATAATATTTGTATTCAAACTCACAGTTTATGTTTTGTCGTATTGTACACGACAGTTGTATTAGTAAGTTATATTTGTATTTTGTACCATGTATCTGACGACCCAAGATGGGTGATGTATACCTAATTTTGGGGGCATCACAGTAGGGTTAAATACCTCCACGTGAATTTTGGTCCACCATATAATTCGGGCCCAAGTAATTACGTCCCAACACCAACGATTAGAAACTATTTTAGTTTTAAGCTATCTAAGAATTTAGATCTCATTAGCATGATCATTATCATGATTCTAAAAACATTGCTTAAAACTATAGGTTTATCACATTTAATATAACAACACCATGTATATAAAGTAAAGCATTTTATAAATTAACTTTTATTATTAATAAATGAATAAGATCGTTACAAAAGTATATGCTTCATCATATCAAATATGATTGGATTTTATGCATACTACTTTTACTTTAAAGCTATAATCAACAAGCTCTACGATCTTCAGGATTATGATAAGTAGGCTCTACGATCTCCAACTACTTGTTTTACGATCGACTATAAACTTTAGATATATACGTTAGATTCACTCTACAAAATAGATTAATCCAACAAGTTTGATCGATAAGCCAAGTCATTTTATTTAAAAAATTGTACAAAAATTATTATTTACAAATATTCATTAATTATATATATCATCATCAAATCTAAAAATATGCATTGTATTAACAAATATTATTTATCTTGCACGAAATAATTTTATTTTTTTATAAAAAAAAAGTGAGATGAAAAGGTATAAAGAAAGTAATCTAGTTGCTTTGTTAGTAGCCACAACTTTTTGATAATTTGCTCAATTCCAACTAATTTTAAGCACATAGAACAATAATTTATTGATGAATGATTCAAGTCAATTATAGGAAAGGTCACTTTCCTGCAATTTACAAAGTGGGGTGTGAGAAAGTTATGAAGCCAAGTCACACAGATGTCTTACTGCTCTCCACTTCTCAAAGTTGAGAAGGGGCATAAAGGTGTGATTTTGAAATCCCCATTTTGTTTGGTCCCCTCGGTTTCACTTCTACTATTTACATTATTAATAAAATAAATCATTGTTAATCGTATCTTACTGCAAAATCTTATAATTATCCAACAGAATCCAATGAAAGTACAAATAATATCTTATTAAAAAATTATATATATAATTTGTTTTTTAAAGTCAAATGATAATATATTAAATTTTAAAATTAATATGACTCATAAAAATTTAGAATGAAATAAATTTTCTAATTAATAATTTGTGTTATATAATATACAATTATAATAATTGTATCGGTTAAAATTAAATAAATTCATATCAATTTGAAATTTAATGTCAGTTTTTGACCTTAAAATTCAAATTATATTTATAATTTTGAAACAGCTGGAGTATATTAAAATTGAAAATTTGTGAAAAACAAATATTTTTATAAAATAATAATAATAATTCTTTCAAATAAATTAACATATATAATTAGTAAGAGTGTCAATCGTAGCAACAATTGATAGATAATAAATATCACGAAAATCCTAAAAAACAATAAAATTTTAAAATTAATAATAGAATATACAAATGAAACACTTTTCAACACAATTAATAGAAGAATGAGCCATCAAGATCGGCCACGAAGCCATAGATTTTTTTGAGGGGGGGCAAGCATAATAATGCAATATCATGAATAACTTGTTGAGTTTTGAGGGTGTCATCCCGGTCCAAATTTTATAGTTAATTTAATATTTATTGGTTGAAATAAGAATATTATATATATATATATATATATATATATATATATATATATATATATATATATATATATATGTTCGACATATTCACTCTTTATAGTACACAAAGTAGAGTGAAGAGAAATCGTAAAATTTGATATTTGTATTGTGATAACCAAAAAATGAGAAGAGTGATAAATTTATGAATTTAATTATATTTCAAATTAACTTAAATGAATAAAAATAACTCTTATAATTGAATAGAAATACATTCTTATAATTTTTGAAAAAAATATCAATATATGTTCTCTTGGTCTGTTCCATCTAAAATTTAAGGGTAGTTTGGTAATTTCATATATTTCTCATAAATTTTAATCTTAAGATTTGCTAATTAACATTAGGGCTTGCTAATTTCCAATTAGGGTTTGAAAATTAGGGTTTAAGGTTTCTTAGTAGTAAAATTAGGGTTTAACACTTAACAATTAGGGTTTCTACATCATCGTTAGGGTTTTCCTTAATTGGATTCATATTCACTAACATATCTCCTTGATCATATATACCTGATTAATAATCAGTATTAGTTTCCTATTTGAATTTCAAATTAGGGTTTATCGGTTTAAACTTAGGATTTTATAATACTCTACTATTTCTGATCAACACTAAACAATACACACATGCAGTACATATATATCATATTGAAATATAATTATTATATACTAATATTCTCATTTCTTGTTCATAATCCATAAATTAGGGTTCTTGACCATATTTGACTTAACTTTCATTATCGGTCAACTTAAAAATTTAAATTGACTATTCTACTAAATCCATATCGCATATATTTAAAATATTATTACTGATAACTATAATCATAATAATTTATAAATTAAAATAAAAAAATATATATTCTCCCCTCCTTAGATTTTTATTATTATGAAAAATTGAATTACTATATTCTCCCCTCCTTATAAGATTCGTGTTACGAATCCGGAACTCAAATTCCTCCTTCAAAAATTCTTTTATTAACGAATTTTTATATTATTTTATCAAACTTATGATAAGAGAATAGGTTAAATCTGAATCAGGTGTATATATTAATATCGTTGATCGGGTTCATACCTGGAACTCCATCTCCGGCTGCGACCGTATCTTGAACTGTCATATTGAAGGTCCTTGCAGTTGATTTGGTTGGTTTGTTTGGTGGATTTTGACCAGTTATTGTTAGCGTCCCACTGCTTTTCTGTTGGGGTTTCGATACAGAAACGCACAGCGGAAATTAAAATTTAAAGCAATTTTGAAACCCTAAAACAGGATCTATGCAAAAAAACCAATTAATTCAGTGGTAAGAAATTATACTGATTGTAAAAGCTAGAATCGATGCGGTCGAATCTCCAACGCAATTCAAACGGACTGCGTCTCTACGGTATCCACACGAACGCTCCACACGAATCGTCCTACGATCTGCAGAAGAAGGAAACCGGTACTAGCCACCAAGGATGAGAATTTTTAAACTGTTTTTCTCTAGTCTCTCTCTAAGAGCGGCTAGGGTTTTTTTTTTGACGTAAAACCTAAAGTCTGATATACATCATATATATAGCAGTTAGGAGAAATTAATCAAAACCTAATGTTATTAAAATCCGAATTTATATATATCTTAATTAAGTCTTACTTAATTAATATACCTATATATAAATTATCCTATTAATTTAAATTCGTAATTTAAAATTATATCAATCATATTGACATATTTAAATCTTTACAATTTAAATTAATTTCCTTTTAATTGCGTTCTTTGTGTGTGACCCTATAGGTTATTATTACGTTGGCAATAACCTTAAAATCATATTATAAAGTTATAAACGGTGAGCGGCATCTAGTAATGCATCACTGCTACCCAAGTAATAATAAGATCGATGATTCGATGCAACCTTTTCGTGATCAATGTTTCAATGTAATTTAATCCTTTTAACCTTAATATCCTAGACTAAACTCGAGTCATGGAATATGCCATACTCTTCATAATTTAATCTGAGTTTTCTTGATCAATGAGTAGACTATATGAAACAAATCACTATTTGAGCATGGCCATGCATTTCATAGTCCTACTCAATCAGGAGGCCTATGGATATCACCTATAAAATATAGGATGGTTAAATTCCATCTAGATCACTCATATTACTCACACGATTCATAATAAACCCAATAATCACCTTTATAGTCCACCCTATTAAAGGTGACATTTAATGATATCAAAGTACATAAATTTTCGTGTAGTAATTTAGCAGTTTCAGGTCGGAGGACCATTACATCATTGTCACTATGAGAATTGCTAATGACACTTCGCATAATGCTCCATATAGAATTCTCATGGTGGGTCTGTCCAGTACATTGTTCTCTAACATGTACCTATGCATTGACTTAATATCTCATATATTTATGACCAATGAGATTTGGTCATCAGTCAATCCACATACTAGTCTCAATGCATCATTGTTGTCCCATCAACAATGATACTCGACTAGGGACATTTAAGAACAATGATACTAATTGTAATTATATAATCTCATGTTCAAGTCACATACTTGAAACTATATAATTTGTATCACTATTCTAAGGAATTTTATTATGTTAACAATTATATTACGCAGTAAATAAAACCATAATAAAATCATTTATTTATTCAATCAACAATAATATCAAATGTTAAGCAATTATATCAAATAATTGGCCTCTAGGGCATAAACTCTAACATTTTCCCCGTATTAACATTTCCCCTATCAGCTTTCCTTTTCGGACATTCCCTCACCTTATGTTCTACTGATGCACAAATAAAATAACCACTATTCATCCTTGGATTAGGACAGTTGGGAGAGATATGTCCCTCCTGCCCACACTTAAAACACACAGACTTTCCCTTCAAGCACTCTCCAGAATGGTTCTTCCCACAGTTTCCACATTGTATAATCTGCTTCTTCACACCCTACTGCTTAATTTTTATATTTCCTAAATTGTCCCCTTTTCTCTTTCCCATCTTACTTCCACTACTCCCTTCCATTTTGATAGCTCCCTCAATCTTAGCCTTATTCTTTTTCTCCTTATTGTAAAAAGTCATGGCTACTCTTCGGCTATGATAACCTTGTCCAACAGTGCTGTAAAAGTATCAATCTGCAATACCACCACCTTGTTGTAGAGCCAGGGTTTTAAGCCCAGCTCAAACCTTCGTGCCTTCCTCGCTTCCGTGTCCACTTGATGTGGAGCGAACCTAGCTAATTCATTAAATTTTGCGGCATACTCCGCAACTGACATGTCCCTCTGCTTCAACTCCAGAAATTCCACCTCCATCCTAGCCTGCATACTAGTCAAAAAATAATTCTCTAATAACAGTGTTTTGAACCTAGTTCACGTCACCTCTCCTACTCCAGCTCTAGTTTGAGTAGCCTCCCACCAGAAATTTACCTCCATTTTCATCATATAAGTGGCAAAAGTTGTCTTTTGCCCTTCTGCTACCCTAGCGATCACAAAAGCCTTTTCTATCTCCTTTATCCAAGTCTGAGCTTCTACAGGGTCAGTTGTCCCTCTAAACTCTGGCGGTCCTACTACTTTGAAGTCTTTAAAATTTGCAAATCGATTGTCCGGCTAATTTGCCCCAGCTAGTACTGCATTCTGCATAGCTTAAGCTGTCATGTTTGCAAAATTCTGTATTGGATCTGGTTGTTGTTGTCCTCCTACATTGTTGACAGATTCCCCTGCCCTTTAGTTTCGATTTTGTCTTCTTGGCAGCATTATCTGATAAAATCATAAATTATTCTTTTATTGACTTACACTCTATGTCTTATCGTATATGTTTAATATATAACGTGTGATTTCAAACTCAAATAATCATATACTTAAAATATTAAATTTTGAAGCTTGATTTACTGTATTATACATAAAACTTATTTCATTATCCAAACATATATTCACATTCATTCAACTAATTCATAGTACTTTACACATGATAACATATATTGTTATAAGCATCCGTTATCCCTTTATGACCACAAAAGTCGGGATTCGCTACTACAACTTATACAAAAGTTAGAAATATTATATTACACACACATACATATCATACCATCAAACATACATATTCAAATACTAATCCTACTTATTCCCTACACCTTCTCTTGATCCTGGACAATCTTTCACCCGATGACCTTCCATCCTACAATTAAAACATGCACCTTGCTTAAAATTGGGACACTGAGGAGAGAAATGTTCCTCATGCCCGCAACTGTAACATATCTTTTTCCCTATCTGGCACATGCCCTTATGTTTCCTTTTACAGTTTGCACACTTTCCTAATTTTTTAAAGTTTTCAGAATTTTCTAACTCATGGTCGTTCATCTTTCTTTTCCCCTTTTTGCCCGGAGCTGCACCTAATATTCTGCTTTTGGTTCCCATCTGATCAATTTGAATTTTAAGCTTATCTTATTCTTCCATTATTTCGATCAACGCCTTCTGTAATTGACTATTAAATAGATTTTCTATTTCCAACAACTTTTCTAAAGAAGAAACCTGGTCCCTCAAATTCTACACTTTCGTTGATGCTTGATCAGCTCCAACTTCGGTGTCTGAATCACTATCTGTTAGTTTCACCATTTCTGGGTCTGATACTATATTCTCCAAAATAATCACTTCATCAAGGTTACTTTCAACGTGAGCCTCTATTTCAGCTATTTGCTTCAATATTAGCTCGGGTGTTTTGATTTGATCCTTCTTCATGTTATAAGTGTATAATAATCCTTTTCCGCCTGACATCTATACATAAATTAATTTGATTAGTACATATAGTATATTATATTCACACAACAAATAATAGTTTTATATAAGTTATCTTTTATTTTGTTTTATGATGAATTTATTTAATTCATCTCCTTTAAACTCTATTTGAGTTATTTATATTTTTAACGTTTCCCTCTGTCCTAAGGTTATAGCCTAAGGTCTACTCCCACATAAGGTTTCTAACCCTAAAACTTTGATACCATGTTGTGACGCCCCCAAATCCGAGTATTTGAAACCTTTGATGCTCCACAATAACATTCAATCAACTACTTAATGTGTTAATTAAACAAAATTATTATATCGAAGTTATCTACCTTCCCAGTCTCGAGAACCTTTAAGTCTTACATTACATGATAAATATTGTATTATCCTACTACGATCAGTCATTACAAATAACATTTTGTAACCTAATCCTTCATTTTCCCTTTCCCTTTGTCCTTGTCGGAACCTTCAAGTCGTGCTAGCTTAGCTGAAAACATTTAAATTTAAAGCAAGAATAAGCATTTGAGTGCCCAGCAAGTAATAGCAATGAATAAATATTATCTGAAAGAATTTAAATATTTTCTTTGGACGACACTTCTACAACGAAGCAATAGTTGTGAAGTAAGCTGAAACAATACTGAACTACATATCAATTCTATTTCATTTTTGAAACTACATATTAACTATAAATGGGGAACAGTTGACAAACTATGAACTTTATTTTAATTTTGAAAAGGTTAGACAGAACTTCATCTGTAAACCGTCATATCTTACAGACACGGCGGGTGATCAGCCCTGTTATGCCCTGTATTGATCGATACTACATGTTCAAACGATATATCTGGTCCACCTTTGGCGCATAAAAGTTTTCCATGTTCGGGATGTTCATAATTAGTTTGGAATTCAAACTAAAATAGTTCAATTGAATAACAATAATGTTCTATCATGGTCAACAATATTTTTAATTCTATGTCTAGCTGAGTTAAATAACTTAGACAGTTTTAAAAAAAATATAAACATACCTGAAAACTAGTAGGTATATGTCTACATACAATTATTATCCAAGTGAGGGCACTTGTATAATCTAACTTAATTATCTATACACAGGATATATCTTGATCATACAATAATATTGTTCTGGTAAACGAATAGAGTTCGAAAACTGGCATGAATATTATGGTTTAGATACATGAACAATAACAGTAGAGTTAAAAAGCCTATGTAACAGGAGTATAGCTCACTAACTTACTTACACATGATTATTGCATAAGTATATACAAAGAGTAAGGATACTTGCCTAATATGTTACTTACACAACTTAGTTTTATCTTTTATACTGAAACCTATCATTCATAAGCTTATTCTTTTGATCAGAATAATATATATTTTAACATAAATAATTAATTATCAGGTCAATCTATATAAGTCTGGGTCAACTTCAGATTCATTTTGGTGTACCGACGGCTTTATCGGGTAATAATCGGGTTTATATTTACTTAAACTCTATTCTGTAACTTCAATAATTTATTAGATAATTAAAATATTAATCATATCATTTTTCAAAGTATTATAATAATTTTTAAATAATTATTATAATTTATCATGATTTTTCAAACACTAGAATCATTTTTAAATGATTTAAATACAGAATAATTCCATTATCATTAATATTTAAATAATATAAAAAATATTAATGAAATACTTGACAAAATATTAAAGTTATTTATAATAACTTAAAATATTTTTAAAATACTAATTTTTCCCTTAAATTTTTAAAATTATTTTTAAATAATTAACATTAATATTTAAATATTAATGAATTATTCATCAAAATATTAAAAGTCATTTATTATAACTTAAAATATTTTAAAATCATTAAAACCATATTTAAACTATTTATTTAATATAATTTTTAAATAAACCTATTATCATTAATATTAAATTATTAATGAAAATTAACTCAAAATATTAAAAGTTATGATTTATAACATAAAATATTTTAAAATACCTTATTATCATTTAAAATAATTTTTATAATATAAAAATCATTTTAACCCATTTATTTAATTCATTTATTAAACAAATTTAATATCATTAATATTCAAATAAATAGTAATATTAATGAAAAATATGTCAATTTATCAAAAGTTAGTTTTTATAACTTCAAATAATTTTTAAAACTAATTTTGTAATCTTTAGAAATTTATTTCTATTTTTAATGATTTTTTTAGAAATTAAAAAATTAAAATAATTAAATCCATCGCTAAAGGCTATAGCGACGGTTTCTATCGTGGCAGGTGTTCTTAAGGCTGAAGAACACTGACAATCAGTTGCTAAGGTGCTTACTTTGACCGCTCATTACTCGTTGTAAAAGATGTTTCTGGGCAAGATTTTGTAATGATCATGTAGTATGGATGTAATACTACACGAATCATTAACTAATAGGGTCATATGGTAATATACATGCAAGATCTGGAGGTCCAAAGTGACTGTCAGGCCCTTCCTAGGTTTTCTGGGTTACCCAGAAACCCAGGCAGTGCTTGATAGCTACTTTGTGCCTTAATTTAATCAAGTTCTGTGTGATGTTATGGTATTCTAACGGTTCAGGATTGTAGTATACATGTCAGAGTACATAAATCAATCATCAGGTCAGTAAAACAATAATAGAATCATAAGATAGCATTCGGTCAAACCTTGTCAGAAGTGACATTCTTAAGTTTTCTGGGTTTCCCAGAAAACCGTGTTCATGTTCGAGTAGGCCAGTTTGACCATCAATAATTTTCATTCTGTTAGTTATCTAAGTGATATAAGAGCACGAATCTGTAGTACACATACAAGAGTATAACCTAAATACACTAACACAAGGAAAACAACAAACACATGCAAGATCTGGGCCTATGAACTTGTTGTCAAACAATGATGAACAAGTTCTGGGTTACCGAGAAATTAGAAAGTCATGGTTGAGTAGGCTACTTTGACCATCCACTACTTACAATTTGTTGATTGTTTGAGTGATATAAAGGAATGGATATAGAGTCTATCTAACAAGCTACATACTAGATACAATAACATCTCCAAATCTCCTAACATCTGACAGATACTAGCCTTATAAAATCTTGTTAGATCATGATATTGAGTTTCTGGGTTAACTAGAAACTCTTGGTCATGCTCGGTCAACTGGGTTTGACCAAGAATATCTTGTATACTGAACATGATCTAAGCATTATTTCAAGTCCAGATCAAAGTCCTTATAGCAAACTATAAGTTTAAAACAGAAAACACACAAAATCATTCACATAAAAGAATCTACAGCCTTTGACTTTTGCTTGTCAGACAAAATTTTAGAGTTCAAAGGCAGTTTTGAAAACTTTGATTTTAAAGCACTTTAAGGCTATAGATCTATGATATAACATTATAGATCATCATATAACATCTTCTAACATGCATCTAAATATTTAAACACAAAATTTATCCTAACATGTAAGATCAAATAGGGCTAGGGTTTTATACTTCCCACTTGAAGATGCTTTGATCTTGCTCTATATGTAACGACCCCAAAATAGGTCCATTCCATCCAACCTATTCTGAGTCGCCAAATACATGGTACAGAAAACAACTACAACTTTATTACAACAATTGTCGTATAAAATACAACAACACATATGCTGTGAGTTTGGATACAAATATATACCAAATGTGACTCATGTCCCAACCGTGGACAGCACCTCACAATGACACCTTACATAAAGGTATAGTCAAAAAGTATTTTAGAAATTAGAATCTTTGGGAAGTACTCAAGGAAACCTTCGTACATGGGAGGCCATGCGTCTAGGTTATGATAGATATCATATGGCCACAGAATTATCCTTGGTTGACCCAATAGACCCCAAAGAAAAACGAGAAGATTACTATCATATTCTTCCCAATGGTGAGTCTTCTCTTGACATATCATTATCTCTACTGTCTCTAATTGAGAATTATACTTCAAACAAACACCAAGATTGAATAGGTAGTGCTCGTATATATACTCAGCAAGTGGATGAGCACATCCCTGTCTTATGATGACACGAGGTTGTATGTCGTGAGACATCTTGTATGATAGTGGCAAACCACCCTTCCAACGTTGGGTACACCTTACCCTATTGGATTCACCAAATAAAACTACTAAATGAACTTTTCTATACTACTTCGGGAGAACATCCACAGCTAGAGACCACCGTTCTATTTCTCCGTTACCCTCGCTCGACCCAGCTACACTCTTATTACCTGAAAGGAATTGTGAAGCAAAAGGGTGAGCACAACTAGCTCAGTAAAGTATATCATGACTAAAGATAATTAAATTATCAATAGCCTTCATCAATAATAAATCAGAGATTTAGAACATATGGTAAATGATAAAAATTTCAACCATAGTTGCAGCGGAACGAGCAATCCATTAGAAGAGTCAAATATACTATAAAGTCTATTATCTTCTCCATGTTAAAAATCCACCAATAATGTTTTATCCCTGTAACATCAATCAACAATTCTGGTCTATAATCATATGAATAACTCATAATCATAACTGTAGTTCTAAATTCCTCTTCTCATCCAGGACGAAGATAATTTTCATCACCTATCTTTAACTGAAACATCAAAGATCATGGTTACACCAAATCACATTTCCTGTTCATAATCATACTAATAACTTCATCTTTGCACTACGGCCAAAGATATTCATTTGTATCACCAGTTGGTCATGTTCATCTCAACATCTGTTCATCTTTGCACTACTGGCCAAAGATATTCAACAACATGTCATCTTTGCACTACGGGCCAAAGATATTCATCAACAGTTTATCTTTGCATTACGAGCCAAAGATATTCATCAACAACTCATCTTTGCACTACAGGCCAAAGATATTCATCAACAATTCATCTTTGCACTACAGGCCAAAGATATTCCTCAACAGTTCATATTTGCACTACGGCCAAATATATTCATCAACAATTCATATTTGCACTACAGGCCAAATATATTAATATCTCAAAGAAATATATAATCATTTCAGAATTTATATAAACAATAATTATAACCATGTTAATCAATTCACCTTTGCACTTAAGCTAAAGATATTCAATTATAAATTCAATGGTCATGATCACACTAGTTAACAATTCATCTTTGCACTACAGGCCAAAGATATTCCTCAGTCACGATTATACCAATAATTTACCCATCTTTACACTCAAGTGAAAGAGAAATTCAACATCAGGGTTATAAAAATGTTATATATAATAATAAAAATAATATGATCAAAACATGGATTTAATTTCAAGAGCAATATTCATAAATCAACTATAATTTGGTTAGAAAAAGAAACCAATTTTATCGTGAATAGTAACTCGTGAATAGTAACTCATGAATAGTAACTCATGAATAGTAACCTCGACATGAAAAAGGTAGAAATTCCGTAATAATATACATACCAATATTTCGGTATAATGATATTGAAAGAATAATATTCTTAAGCTTATAAACAATTTATTTAAATTGATTACACTTTACTAATTAATACATTTAATCATCATAAAATGCCAACTCTTAAGATTTCATCATCAATAACCAAAACCCTCATCAAAAATCTGCATATACCTCATATATAGGATTCTCAAGCCATAAAATCCTATTTTCTAATTTTCTTACTTCACATAACATATTTAATTCATTTTCTCATAACTAGACTATTTTTATGAAAAATACCAAATCAGTTCCAAAAATATTTCTTTTCTGGGATTTAGCATAATATAGTCCCATAGTGAACATATATATTTCTCAGAATTTTTAAAAGTCATTTACTATTTTTCATATGGCCAAAATAGCCGAATATTTAGACATTTATCAAAAATTATACTTTTGTCTAAAAATTCTGAAATTTACAGAGTATACTTCTATCATATACATGTACCCCCAATAAAAATTTCATCAATTTTGGAGTTAACCACAAGGAATTATAAGCGGTTATTTTTAAAATAGTCTTTTCTCATAAAATTCATAACTCTCAATCTATACATCCAAAAATCACCATTTTTGGACACAATCAAGAAAACTCATCAAAATATCATTTCAAATTTTTCCAGAATTTTTGAAGGTCAGAAAAATTACAAAACTGAAAAACATAACAACCCTTAAAATTCCTTACTATCCCTTACTATCCCTTACCTCAAAAGTGCAGTATTTCTGACTGGAATGCAAAGCCGAAGGAAACTTGCACTGAATAGCAACTCTCAAAGTATCTAAATACTCACAAAATATGCTTCATAATATATAGAGAGAAAGAGAGAAAACTTGTTTCTGGTGTGATTTTCAATTCTAACTTAGCCCTCTATTTATAGGAAAATTTTAGTAGGCTTGACCTGCAACCTGATGGCTTTACCTGCTACTATTCCCACCCACCACATTTAAAATATAATTCAGCTCATTTCTTCACCAACCACAAGTGGTGTAAGACCCCGAATTTTATGAAATAAAAGTATTCAATTTTTCTTATAATTACTATTCAGTAAATGGTTAAATTGATAAAAGTTTAAAGATATGGGTGGAATGTGAAAATTTTTCAAAATAAACAAGTGATTATAAAATAATCATTGTTGTCGGAGAATATTCGTTGGTCGTGGAATATTCTTTCTGTCGGAGAATATTCGTACGACGGCACAGCTATTTGTGGGCCCCATAACAGAATAACTGTCGGGTGAAGAAAATGATAAATTTGAGTTTTTATAAATAACGGCGTAGTTGTTACCGTTAACACTGTTGGAATACCCGGTGGTTAAAATACAATAATACGCGTTATTGCACAGTAGCACACGGTATTGCATAGTATTTTTGAAATTATTGATTCTTACGTAAGAAGGCACTACTCAATAATTGTTACAGTAGTTACTGTTCAATAATTTATTTTATTGAATCAATAATTGTTGCGTTGATATTTTATATTATTGTTGTTTCAATAATTGTCACTGCACAGTATCTCTATTATCAGATCAATAATTCATATTATTTGAATAATATTATTAGATAACATTATTGGCAATGTCTAGAAAGTTCTATCCAAGGAGAGGTTTGGTCATCTAATTGCGCGCTAGTAAGGAGAAATTCTTATTGGAAAGCCCCCTCTTTCTTGGGAACGGCCTGGTTGTCATAAATGTGATTCTGTAATATTATCTGTGAATAATTAATTATTGATTCATATGATAAGGAAATATTTATTTTATGTGGGTATAAACGAGGGATATATTTTTGTGGTTAAAAATGAAGGAGTTAATGTTGAGGTTTTTATCAGTATTTTTGTCGGAATGGAGGTATTAAAAATCAGGGTTTTTGAGATATTTTGCGGGGGTTATAATTTTTAATCCGACCGTTGGATCGTGGTAATTTTTGGATATGTTATACATATATAAGTTGAGTATATGTCCACAAATTTTGAACCGTTAAAAATGAACGTATAATTTGTTATGAATTTTACGAGATGACTGGTTCAGAAATTGTTGAATTTTCAGAGTTTATCATTTTGATGGAAAATTCTAGAATTGGTGGGCCCCACTTGTGGTTGGTGAAGAAATGTGCTGAATTATATTTCAAATGTGGTGGGTAGGAATAGTAGCAGGTAAAGCCATCAGGTTGCAGGTCAAGCCTACTAAAATTTTCCTATAAATAGAGGGCTAAGTTAGAATTAAAAATCACACCAGAAACAAGTTTTCTCTCTTTCTCTCTCTATATTATGAAGCATATTTTGTGAGTATTTAGATACTTTGAGAGTTGCTATTCAGTGCAAGTTTCCTTCGGCTTTGCATACCGATCAGAAGTACTGCTCTTTTGAGGTAAGGGATTGTAAGGGATAGTAAGGGATTTTAAGGGTTGTTATGATTTTTAGTTTCGTAATTTTTCTACTCTTCAAAAATTTTGGAAAAATTTGAAATGATATTTTGATGAGTTTTCTTGATTGTGTCCAAAAATGGTGATTTTTGGATGTATAGATTAAGAGTTATGAATTTTACGGGAAAAGACTATTTTAAAAGTAACCGCTTATAATTCCTTGTGGTTAACTCCAAAATTGATGAAATTTTTATTGAGAGTACATGTATATGATAGAAGTATACTCTGTAAATTTTAGAATTTTTGGACAAAAGTATAATTTTTGATAAATGTCTAAATATTCGGCTGTTTTGGCCATATGAAAAATAGTAAATGACTTTTAAAATTTCTGAGAAAAATATATGTTCACTATGGGACTATATTATGCCAAATCCCAGAAAAGAAATATTTTTGGAACTGATTTGGTATTTTTCATTAAAATAGTCTAGTTATGAGTAAATGAATTAAATATGTTATGTGAAGTAAGAAAATTGAAAAATAGGATTTTATGTGTTGAGAATCCTATATGAGGTATATGCAGATTTTTGATGAGGGTTTTGATTATTGGTGATAAAATCTTATGAGTTTGGTATTTTAGAATGATTAAATGCATTATTTAGTAAAGTGTAAACAATTTAAATAAATTGTTTATAAGCTTAAGAAATATTATTATTTCAATATCATTATACCGAAATATTGGTATGTATTTTATTGTGGAATTTCTACCTTTTTGTGTCGGGGTTACTATTCATGAGTTACTATTTACGAGTTACTATTCATGAGTTACTATTCACGAGTTACTATTCACGATAAAATTGGTTTCTTTTTCTAACCAAATTATAGTTGATTTATGAATATTACTCTTGAGATTAAATCTAGATGTTGATCATATTATTATTATTATATATAACATTTTTATAACCCTAATGATGATATTTCTCTTTGACTTGAGTGTAAAGATGGCTAAATTTTTGGTATGATCATGACTATGGGTTATCTTTGGTCAGTAGTGCAAAGTTGAATCGTTGATTGGTATGATCATGACCATTGAATTTATAAGTGAATATCTTTAGCTTAAGTGCAAAGGTGAATTGATCAACATGGTTATAATTATTGTTTATATAAATTCTGAAATGATTATATATTTCTTTGAGATATTAATATCTTTGGCCTGTAGTGCAAAGATGAAATATTGATGAATATCTTTGGCCTGTAGTGCAAAGATGAATTGTTGATGAATATCTTTGGCCCGTAGTGCAAAGATAACATGTTGTTGAATATCTTTGGCCAGTAGTGCAAAGATGAACAGATGTTGAGATAAACATGACCAACTGGTGATACAAATGAATATCTTTGGCCGTAGTGCAAAGATGAAGTTATTAGTATGATTATGAACAGGAAATGTGATTTGGTGTAACTATGATCTTTGATGTTTCAGGTAAAGATAGGTGATGAAAATTATCTTTGTCCTGGATGAGAAGAGGAATTTAGAACTACAATTATGATTATGAGTTATTCATATGATTGTGGACCAGAATTGTTGATTGATGTTACAGGGATAAAACATTGTTGATGGATTTTTAACATGGAGAAGATAATAGACTTTATAGTCTATTTGACTCTTCTAATGGATTGCTCGTTCCGCTGCAACTATGGTTGAAATTTTTATCATTTACCATATGTTCTAAATCTCTAATTTATTATTGATGAAGGCTATTGATAATTTAATTATCTTTAGTCATGATATTCTTTACTGAGCTAGTTGTGCTCACCCTTTTGCTTCACAATTCCTTTCAGGTAATAAGAGTGTAGCTGGGTCGAGCGAGGGTAACGGGGAAATAGAACGGTGGTCTCTAGCTGTGGATGTTCTCCCGAAGCAGTATAGAAAAGTTCATTTAGTAGTTTTATTTGGTGAATCCAATAGGGTAAGGTGTACCCAACGTTGGAAGGGTGGTTTGCCACTATCATACAAGATGTCTAACGACATACAACATCGTGTCATCATAAGACAGGGATGTGCTCATCCACTTGCTGAGTATATATACGAGCACTACCTATATAATCTTGGTGTTTGTTTGAAGTATAATTCTCAATTAGAGACAGTGGAGATAATGATAAGTCAAGAGAAGACTCACCATTGGGAAGAATATGATAGTAATCTTCTCGTTTTTCTTTGGGGTCTATTGGGTCAACCAAGAATAATTCTGTGGCCATATGATATCTATCATAACCTAGACGCATGGCCTCCCATGTACGAAGGTTTCCTTGAGCACTTCCCAAAGATTCTAATTTCTAAAACAGTTTTTGACTATACCTTTATGTAAGGTGTCATTGTGAGGTGATGTCCACGGTTGGAACATGAGTTACATTTGGTATATATTTGTATCCAAACTCACAGCATATGTGTTGTTGTATTTTGCACGACAATTGTTGTAATAAAGTTGTAGTTGTTTTCTGTACCATGTATTTGGCGACTCAGAATGGGTTGGATGGAATGGACCTATTTTGGGGTTGTCACAGGTGGTATCAGAGCTTAGGGATATGATCTTTGGCGGAGATCGGGGAATAAAAACTAGGAGGGGAGAGATGAGTAAATCCTTCGCTAGTATGTCCTACCTAAGCTTATTTGTTGGTCAGTCATAATATTGGGATATTATGTGATATGTTAATTTCTTCAATTAACCCTTGTTTTGAAGCTGTATTCTAGAATGATATTTGAAATACAGGAGATGAGCAATGGAGAAATTATGATGATAGGGAAGATGGAATCTGAAATGAAAGGAAGGTATTCTCAACTCTTCGAAATACCAGGTACGTAAATTTCGGGGACGAAATTTCATAAGGAGGGGAGATTGTAAGACCCCGAATTTTATGAAATAAAAGTATTCAATTTTTCTTATAATTACTATTCAGTAAATGGTTAAATTGATAAAAGTTTAAAGATATGGGTGGAATGTGAAAATTTTTCAAAATAAACAAGTGGTTATAAAATAATCATTGTTATCGGAGAATATTCGTTGGTCGTGGAATATTCTTTCTGTCGGAGAATATTCGTACGACGGCACAGCTATTTGTGGGTCCCATAACAGAATAACTGTCGGGTGAAGAAAATGACAAATTTGAATTTTTATAAATAACGGCGTAGTTGTTACCGTTAACACTGTTGGAATACCCGGTGGTTAAAATACAGTAATACGCGTTATTGCACAGTAGCACACGGTATTGCATAGTATTTTTGAAATTATTGATTCTTACGTAAGAAGGCACTACTCAATAATTGTTACAGTAGTTACTGTTCAATAATTTATTTTATTGAATCAATAATTGTTGCGTTGATATTTTATATTATTGTTGTTTCAATAATTGTCACTGCACAGTATCTCCATTATCAGATCAATAATTCATATTATTTGAATAATATTATTAGATAACATTATTGGCAATGTCTAGAAAGTTCTGTCTAATGAGAGGTTTGGTCATCTAATTACGCGCCAGTAAAGAGAAATTCTTATTGGAAAGCCCCCCCTTTCCTGGGAACGGCCTGGTTGTCATAAATGTGATTCTGTAATATTATCTGTGAATAATTAATTATTGATTCATATGATAAGGAAATATTTATTTTATGTGGATATAAACGAGGGATATATTTTTGTGGTTAAAAATGAAGGAGTTAATGTTGAGGTTTTTATCAGTATTTTTGTCGGAATGGAGGTATTAAAAATCAGGATTTTTGAGATATTTTGCGGGGGTTATAATTTTTAATCCGACCGTTGGATCGTGGTAATTTTTGGATATGTTATACATATATAAGTTGAGTATATGTCCACAAATTTTGAACCGTTAAAAATGAACGTATAATTTGTTATGAATTTTACGAGATGGCTGGTTCAGAAATTGTTGAATTTTCAGAGTTTATCATTTTGATGGAAAATTCTAGAATTGGTGGGCCCCACTTGTGGTTGGTGAAGAAATGTGCTGAATTATATTTCAAATGTGGTGGGTGGGAATAGTAGCAGATAAAGCCATCAGGTTGCAGGTCAAGCCTACTAAAATTTTCCTATAAATAGAGGGCTAAGTTAGAATTGAAAATCACACCAGAAATAAGTTTTCTCTCTTTCTCTCTCTATATTATGAAGCATATTTTATGAGTATTTAGATACTTTAAGAGTTGTTATTCAGTGCAAGTTTCCTTCGGCTTTGCATACCGATCAGAAGTACTGCTCTTTTGAGGTAAGGGATTGTAAGGGATTTTAAGGGTTGTTATGATTTTCAGTTTCGTAATTTTTCTACTCTTCAAAAATTTTGGAAAAATTTGAAATGATATTTTGATGAGTTTTCTTGATTGTGTCCAAAAATGGTGATTTTTGGATGTATAGATTAAGAGTTATGAATTTTACGGAAAAAGACTATTTTAAAAGTAACCGCTAATAATTCCTTGTGGTTAACTCCAAAATTGATAAAATTTTTATTGGGAGTACATGTATATGATAGAAGTATACTCTGTAAATTTTAGAATTTTTGGACAAAAGTATAATTTTTGATAAATGTCTAAATATTCGGCTGTTTTGGCCATATGAAAAATAGTAAATGACTTTTAAAATTTCTGAGAAAAATATATGTTCACTATGGGACTATATTATGCAAAATCCCAGAAAAGAAATATTTTTGGAACTGATTTGGTATTTTTCATGAAAATAGTCTAGTTATGAGTAAATGAATTAAATATGTTATGTGAAGTAAGAAAATTGAAAAATAGGATTTTATGTGTTGAGAATCCTATATGAGGTATATGCAGATTTTTGATGAGGGTTTTGATTATTGGTGATAAAATCTTATGAGTTTGGTATTTTAGAATGATTAAATGCATTATTTAGTAAAGTGTAAACAATTTAAATAAATTGTTTATAAGCTTAAGAAATATTATTCTTTCAATATCATTATACCGAAATATTGGTATGTATTTTATTGTGGAATTTCTACCTTTTTGTGTCGGGGTTACTATTCATGAGTTACTATTTACGAGTTACTATTCATGAGTTACTATTCACGAGTTACTATTCACGATAAAATTGGTTTCTTTTTCTAACCAAATTATAGTTGATTTATGAATATTACTCTTGAGATTAAATCTAGATGTTGATCATATTATTTTTATTATTATATATAACATTTTTATAACCCTAATGATGATATTTCTCTTTGACTTGAGTGTAAAGATGGCTAAATTTTTGGTATGATCATGACTATGGGTTATCTTTGGTCAGTAGTGCAAAGTTGAATCGTTGATTGGTATGATCATGACCATTGAATTTATAAGTGAATATCTTTAGCTTAAGTGCAAAGGTGAATTGATCAACATGGTTATAATTATTGTTTATATAAATTCTGAAATGATTATATATTTTTTTGAGATATTAATATCTTTGGCCTGTAGTGCAAAGATGAAATATTGATGAATATCTTTGGCCTGTAGTGAAAAGATGAATTGTTGATGAATATCTTTGGCCCGTAGTGCAAAGATAACATGTTGTTGAATATCTTTGGCCAGTAGTGCAAAGATGAACAGATGTTGAGATAAACATGACCAACTGGTGATACAAATGAATATCTTTGGCCGTAGTGCAAAGATGAAATTATTAGTATGATTATGAACAGGAAATGTGATTTGGTGTAACTATGATCTTTGATGTTTCAGGTAAAGATAGGTGATGAAAATTATCTTTGTCTTGGATGAGAAGAGGAATTTAGAACTACAATTATGATTATGAGTTATTCATATGATTGTGGACCAGAATTGTTGATTGATGTTACAGGGATAAAACATTGTTGATGGATTTTTAACATGGAGAAGATAATAGACTTTATAGTCTATTTGACTCTTCTAATGGATTGCTTGTTCCGCTGCAACTATGGTTGAAATTTTTATCATTTACCATATGTTCTAAATCTCTAATTTATTATTGATGAAGGCTATTGATAATTTAATTATCTTCAGTCATGATATACTTTACTGAGCTAGTTGTGCTCACCCTTTTGCTTCACAATTCCTTTCAGGTAATAAGAGTGTAGCTGGGTCGAGCGAGGGTAACGGGAAAATAGAACGGTGGTCTCTAGCTGTGGATGTTCTCCCGAAGCAGTATAGAAAAGTTCATTTAGTAGTTTTATTTGGTGAATCCAATAGGGTAAGGTGTACCCAACGTTGGAAGGGTGGTTTGCCACTATCGTACAAGATGTCTAACGACATAAAATATCGTGTCATCATAAGACAGGGATGTGCTCATCCACCTGCTGAGTATATATACGAGCACTACCTATATAATCTTGGTGTTTGTTTGAAGTATAATTCTCAATTAGAGACAGTGGAAATAATGATAAGTCAAGAGAAGACTCACCATTGGGAAGAATATGATAGTAAACTTCTCGTTTTTCTTTGGGGTCTATTGGGTCAACCAAGAATAATTCTGTGGCCATATGATATCTATCATAACCTAGACGCATGACCTCCCATGTACGAAGGTTTCCTTGAGCACTTCCCAAAGATTCTAATTTCTAAAATAGTTTTTGACTATACCTTTATGTAAGGTGTCATTGTGAGGTGATGTCCACGGTTGGAACATGAGTTACATTTGGTATATATTTGTATCCAAACTCACAGCATATGTGTTGTTGTATTTTGCACGACAATTGTTGTAATAAAGTTGTAATTGTTTTCTGTACCATGTATTTGGCGACTCAGAATGGGTTGGATGAAATGGACCTATTTTGGGGTTGTCACAGGTGGTATCAGAGCTTAGGGATATGATCTTTGGCGGAGATCGGGGAATAAAACTAGGAGGGGAGAGATGAGTAAATCCTTCGCTAGTATGTCCTACCTAAGCTTATTTGTTGGTCAGTCATAATATTGGGATATTATGTGATATGTTAATTTCTTCAATTAACCCTTGTTTTGAAGTTGTATTCTAGAATGATATTTGAAATACAGGAGATGAGCAATGGAGAAATTATGATGATAGGGAAGATGGAATCTGAAATGAAAGGAAGGTATTCTCAACTCTTCGAAATACCAGGTACGTAAATTTCGGGGACGAAATTTCATAAGGAGGGGAGATTGTAAGACCCCGAATTTTATGAAATAAAAGTATTCAATTTTTCTTATAATTACTATTCAGTAAATGGTTAAATTGATAAAAGTTTAAAGATATGGGTGGAATGTGAAATTTTTTCAAAATAAACAAGTGGTTATAAAATAATCATTGTTGTCGGAGAATATTCGTTGGTCGTGGAATATTCTTTCTGTCGGAGAATATTCGTACGACGGCACAGCTATTTGTGGGCCCCATAACAGAATAACTGTCGGGTGAAGAAAATGACAAATTTGAGTTTTTATAAATAACGGCGTAGTTGTTACCGTTAACACTGTTGGAATACCCGGTGGTTAAAATACAGTAATACGCGTTATTGCACAGTAGCACACGGTATTGCATAGTATTTTTGAAATTATTGATTCTTACGTAAGAAGGCACTACTCAATAATTGTTACAGTAGTTACTGTTCAATAATTTATTTTATTGAATCAATAATTGTTGCGTTGATATTTTATATTATTGTTGTTTCAATAATTGTCACTGCACAGTATCTCCATTATCAGATCAATAATTCATATTATTTGAATAATATTATTAGATAACATTATTGGCAATGTCTAGAAAGTTCTGTCTAATGAGAGGTATGGTCATCTAATTACGCGCCAGTAAAGAGAAATTCTTATTGGAAAGCCCCCCCTTTCCTGGGAACGGCCTGGTTGTCATAAATGTGATTCTGTAATATTATCTGTGAATAATTAATTATTGATTCATATGATAAGGAAATATTTATTTTATGTGGGTATAAACGAGGGATATATTTTTGTGGTTAAAAATGAAGGAGTTAATGTTGAGGTTTTTATCAGTATTTTTGTCGGAATGGAGGTATTAAAAATCAGGGTTTTTGAGATATTTTGCGGGGGTTATAATTTTTAATCCGACCGTTGGATCGTGGTAATTTTTGGATATGTTATACATATATAAGTTGAGTATATGTCCACAAATTTTGAACCGTTAAAAATGAACGTATAATTTGTTATGAATTTTACGAGATGGCTGGTTCAGAAATTGTTGAATTTTCAGAGTTTATCATTTTGATGGAAAATTCTAGAATTGGTGGGCCCCACTTGTGGTTGGTGAAGAAATGTGCTGAATTATATTTCAAATGTGGTGGGTGGGAATAGTAGCAGATAAAGCCATCAGGTTGCAGGTCAAGCCTACTAAAATTTTCCTATAAATAGAGGGCTAAGTTAGAATTGAAAATCACACCAGAAATAAGTTTTCTCTCTTTCTCTCTCTATATTATGAAGCATATTTTATGAGTATTTAGATACTTTAAGAGTTGTTATTCAGTGCAAGTTTCCTTCGGCTTTGCATACCGATCAGAAGTACTGCTCTTTTGAGGTAAGGGATTGTAAGGGATTTTAAGGGTTGTTATGATTTTCAGTTTCGTAATTTTTCTACTCTTCAAAAATTTTGGAAAAATTTGAAATGATATTTTGATGAGTTTTCTTGATTGTGTCCAAAAATGGTGATTTTTGGATGTATAGATTAAGAGTTATGAATTTTACGGGAAAAGACTATTTTAAAAGTAACCGCTTATAATTCCTTGTGGTTAACTCCAAAATTGATAAAATTTTTATTGGGAGTACATGTATATGATAGAAGTATACTCTGTAAATTTCAGAATTTTTGGACAAAAGTAAAAGTTTTGATAAATGTCTAAATATTCGGCTGTTTTGGCCATATGAAAAATAGTAAATGACTTTTAAAAATTCTGAGAAAAATATATGTTCACTATGGGACTATATTATGCCAAATCCCAGAAAAGAAATATTTTTGGAACTGATTTGGTATTTTTCATGAAAATAGTCTAGTTATGAGTAAATGAATTAAATATGTTATGTGAAGTAAGAAAATTGAAAAATAGGATTTTATGAGTTGAGAATCCTATATGAGGTATATGCAGTTTTTTATGAGGATTTTAATTATTGGTGATAAAATCTTATGAGTTTGGTATTTTAGAATGATTAAATGCATTATTTAGTAAAGTGTAAACAATTTAAATAAATTGTTTATAAGCTTAAGAAATATTATTCTTTCAATATCATTATACCGAAATATTGGTATGTATTTTATTGTGGAATTTCTACCTTTTTGTGTCGGAGTTACTATTCATGAGTTACTATTCACGAGTTACTATTCATGAGTTACTATTCACGAGTTACTATTCACGATAAAATTGATTTCTTTTTCTAACCAAATTATAGTTGATTTATGAATATTACTCTTGAGATTAAATCTAGATGTTGATCATATTATTTTTATTACTATATATAACATTTTTATAACCCTAATGATGATATTTCTCTTTGACTTGAGTGTAAAGATGGGTAGATTTTTGGTATGATCATGACTATGGGTTATCTTTGGTCAGTAGTGCAAAGTTGAATCGTTGATTGGTATGATCATGACCATTGAATTTATAAGTGAATATCTTTAGCTTAAGTGCAAAGGTGAATTGATCAATATGGTTATAATTATTGTTTATATAAATTCTGAAATGATTATATATTTCTTTGAGATATTAATATCTTTGGCCTGTAGTGCAAAGATGAAATATTGATGAATATCTTTGGCCTGTAGTGCAAAGATGAAATATTGATGAATATCTTTGGCCTGTAGTGCAAAGATGAATTGTTGATGAATATCTTTGGCCCGTAGTGCAAAGATAACATGTTGAATATCTTTGGCCAGCAGTGCAAATATGAACAGATGTTGAGATAAACATGACCAACTGGTGATACAAATGAATATCTTTGGCCGTAGTGCAAAGATGAAGTTATTAGTATGATTATGAACAGGAAATGTGATTTGGTGTAACTATGATCTTTGATGTTTCAGGTAAAGATAGGTGATGAAAATTATCTTTGTCTTGGATGAGAAGAGGAATTTAGAACTACAATTATGATTATGAGTTATTCATATGATTGTGGACCAGAATTGTTGATTGATGTTACAGGGATAAAACATTGTTGATGGATTTTTAACATGGAGAAGATAATAGACTTTGTAGTCTATTTGACTCTTCTAATGGATTGCTCGTTCCGCTGCAACTATGGTTGAAATTTTTATCATTTACCATATGTTCTAAATCTCTGATTTATTATTGATGAAGGCTATTGATAATTTAATTATCTTTAGTCATGATATACTTTACTGAGCTAGTTGTGCTCACCCTTTTGCTTCACAATTCCTTTCAGGTAATAAGAGTGTAGCTGGGTCGAGCGAGGGCAACGGGGAAATAGAACGGTGGTCTCTAGCTGTGGATGTTCTCCCGAAGCAGTATAGAAAAGTTCATTTAGTAATTTTATTTGGTGAATCCAATAGGGTAAGGTGTACCCAACGTTGGAAGGGTGGTTTGCCACTATCGTACAAGATGTCTAACGACATACAACCTCGTGTCATCATAAGACAGGATGTGCTCATCCACTTGCTGAGTATATATACGAGCACCACCTATATAATCTTGGTGTTTGTTTGAAGTATAATTCTCAATTAGAGACAGTGAAAATAATGATAAGTCAAGAGAAGACTCACCATTGGGAAGAATAGGATAGTAAACTTCTCGTTTTTCTTTAGGGTCTATTGGGTCAACCAAGAATAATTCTGTGGCCATATGATATCTATCATAACCTAGACGCATGACCTCCCATGTACGAAGGTTTCCTTGAGCACTTTCCAAAGATTCTAATTTCTAAAATAGTTTTTGACTATACCTTTATGTAAGGTGTCATTGTGAGGTGATGTCCACGGTTGGAACATGAGTTACATTTGGTATATATTTGTATCCAAACTCACAGCATATGTGTTGTTGTATTTTGCACGACAATTGTTGTAATAAAGTTGTAATTGTTTTCTGTACCATGTATTTGGCGACTCAGAATGGGTTGGATGAAATGGACCTATTTTGGGGTTGTCACAGGTGGTATCAGAGCTTAGGGATATGATCTTTGGCGGAGATCGGGGAATAAAACTAGGAGGGGAGAGATGAGTAAATCCTTCGCTAGTATGTCCTACCTAAGCTTATTTGTTGGTCAGTCATAATATTGGGATATTATGTGATATGTTAATTTCTTCAATTAACCCTTGTTTTGAAGTTGTATTCTAGAATGATATTTGAAATACAGGAGATGAGCAATGGAGAAATTATGATGATAGGGAAGATGGAATCTGAAATGAAAGGAAGGTATTCTCAACTCTTCGAAATACCAGGTACGTAAATTTCGGGGACGAAATTTCATAAGGAGGGGAGATTGTAAGACCCCGAATTTTATGAAATAAAAGTATTCAATTTTTCTTATAATTACTATTCAGTAAATGGTTAAATTGATAAAAGTTTAAAGATATGGGTGGAATGTGAAATTTTTTCAAAATAAACAAGTGGTTATAAAATAATCATTGTTGTCGGAGAATATTCGTTGGTCGTGGAATATTCTTTCTGTCGGAGAATATTCGTACGACGGCACAGCTATTTGTGGGCCCCATAACAGAATAACTGTCGGGTGAAGAAAATGACAAATTTGAGTTTTTATAAATAACGGCGTAGTTGTTACCGTTAACACTGTTGGAATACCCGGTGTTTAAAATACAGTAATACGCGTTATTGCACAGTAGCACACGGTATTGCATAGTATTTTTGAAATTATTGATTCTTACGTAAGAAGGCACTACTCAATAATTGTTACAGTAGTTACTGTTCAATAATTTATTTTATTGAATCAATAATTGTTGCTTTGATATTTTATATTATTGTTGTTTCAATAATTGTCACTGCACAGTATCTCCATTATCAGATCAATAATTCATATTATTTGAATAATATTATTAGATAACATTATTGGCAATGTCTAGAAAGTTCTGTCTAATGAGAGGTTTGGTCATCTAATTACGCGCCAGTAAAGAGAAATTCTTATTGGAAAGCCCCCCCTTTCCTGGGAACGGCCTGGTTGTCATAAATGTGATTCTGTAATATTATATGTGAATAATTAATTATTGATTCATATTATAAGGAAATATTTATTTTATGTGGATATAAACGAGGGATATATTTTTGTGGTTAAAAATGAAGGAGTTAATGTTGAGGTTTTTATCAGTATTTTTGTCGGAATGGAGGTATTAAAAATCAGGATTTTTGAGATATTTTGCGGGGGTTATAATTTTTAATCCGACCGTTGGATCGTGGTAATTTTTGGATATGTTATACATATATAAGTTGAGTATATGTCCACAAATTTTGAACCGTTAAAAATGAACGTATAATTTGTTATGAATTTTACGAGATGACTGGTTCAGAAATTATTGAATTTTCAGAGTTTATCATTTTGATAGAAAATTCTAGAATTGGTGGGCCCCACTTGTGGTTGGTGAAGAAATGTGCTGAATTATATTTCAAATTGGTGGGTGGGAATAGTAGCAGGTAAAGCCATCAGGTTGCAGATCAAGCCTACTAAAATTTTCCTATAAATAGAGGGCTAAGTTAGAATTGAAAATCACACCAGAAACAAATTTTCTCTCTTTCTCTCTCTATATTATGAAGCATATTTTGTGAGTATTTAGATACTTTAAGAGTTGCTATTCAGTGCAAGTTTCCTTCGGCTTTGCATACCGATCAGAAGTACTGCTCTTTTGAGGTAAGGGATTTTAAGGGTTGTTATGATTTTCAGTTTCGTAATTTTTCTACTCTTCAAAAATTTTGGAAAAATTTGAAATGATATTTTGATGAGTTTTCTTGATTGTGTCCAAAAATGGTGATTTTTGGATGTATAGATTAAGAGTTATGAATTTTACGGGAAAAGACTATTTTAAAAGTAACCGCTTATAATTCCTTGTGGTTAACTCCAAAATTGATGAAATTTTTATTGGGAGTACATGTATATGATAGAAGTATACTCTGTAAATTTCAGAATTTTTGGACAAAAGTATAATTTTTGATAAATGTCTAAATATTCGGCTGTTTTGGCCATATGAAAAATAGTAAATGACTTTTAAAAATTCTGAGAAAAATATATGTCCACTGTGGGACTATATTATGCCAAATCCCAGAAAAGAAATATTTTTGGAACTGATTTGGTATTTTTCATGAAAATGGTCTAGTTATGAGTAAATGAATTAAATATGTTATGTGAAGTAAGAAAATTGAAAAATAGGATTTTATGAGTTGAGAATCCTATATGAGGTATATGCAGATTTTTTATGAGGGTTTTGATTATTGGTGATAAAATCTTATGAGTTTGGTATTTTAGAATGATTAAATGTATTATTTAGTAAAGTGTAAACAATTTAAATAAATTGTTTATAAGCTTAAGAAATATTATTCTTTCAATATCATTATACCGAAATATTGGTATGTATTTTATTGTGGAATTTCTACCTTTTTGTGTCGGAGTTACTATTCATGAATTACTATTCACGAGTTACTATTCATGAGTTACTATTCACGATAAAATTGGTTTCTTTTTCTAACCAAATTATAGTTGATTTATGAATATTACTCTTGAGATTAAATCTAGATGTTGATCATATTATTTTTATTATTATATATAACATTTTTATAACCCTAATGATGATATTTCTCTTTGACTTGAGTGTAAAGATGGGTAGATTTTTGGTATGATCATGACTATGGGTTATCTTTGGTCAGTAGTGCAAAGTTGAATCGTTGATTGGTATGATCATGACCATTAAATTTATAAGTGAATATCTTTAGCTTAAGTGCAAAGGTGAATTGATCAACATGGTTATAATTATTGTTTATATAAATTCTGAAATGATTATATATTTCTTTGAGATATTAATATCTTTGGCCTGTAGTGCA
This sequence comes from Panax notoginseng, assembly GCA_016801055.1. Lineage (NCBI taxonomy): Eukaryota > Viridiplantae > Streptophyta > Magnoliopsida > Apiales > Araliaceae > Panax > Panax notoginseng. Next base: position 71,483,445 of record CM029015.1, on the reverse strand, counting down.
AAGATGAAATATTGATGAATATCTTTGGTCTATAGTGCAAAGATGAATTGTTGATGAATATCTTTGGCCCGTAGTGCAAAGATAACATGTTGTTGAATATCTTTGGCCAGCAGTGCAAATATGAACAGATGTTGAGATAAACATGACCAACTGGTGATACAAATGAATATCTTTGGCCGTAGTGCAAAGATGAAGTTATTAGTATGATTATGAACAGGAAATGTGATTTGGTGTAACTATGATCTTTGATGTTTCAGGTAAAGATAGGTGATAAAAATTATCTTTGTCTTGGATGAGAAGAGAAATTTAGAACTACAATTATGATTATGAGTTATTCATATGATTGTGGACCAGAATTGTTGATTGATGTTACAGGGATAAAACATTGTTGATGGATTTTTAACATGGAGAAGATAATAGACTTTATAGTCTATTTGACTCTTCTAATGGATTGCTCGTTCCGCTGCAACTATGGTTGAAATTTTTATCATTTACCATATGTTCTAAATGTCTAATTTATTATTGATGAAGGCTATTGATAATTTAATTATCTTTAGTCATGATATACTTTACTGAGCTAGTTGTGCTCACCCTTTTGCTTCACAATTCCTTTCAGGTAATAAGAGTGTAGCTGGGTCGAGCGAGGGTAACGGAGAAATAGAACGGTGGTCTCTAGCTGCGGATGTTCTCCCGAAGCAGTATAGAAAAGTTCATTTAGTAGTTTTATTTGGTGAATCCAATAGGGTAAGGTGTACCCAACGTTGGAAAGGTGGTTTGCCACTATCGTACAAGATGTCTAACGACATACAACCTCGTGTCATCATAAGACAGGGATGTGCTCATCCACTTGCTGAGTATATATACGAGCACCACCTATATAATCTTGGTGTTTGTTTGAAGTATAATTCTCAATTAGAGACAGTGGAAATAATGATAAGTCAAGAGAAGACTCACCATTGGGAAGAATATGATAGTAAACTTCTCGTTTTTCTTTGGGGTCTATTGGGTCAACCAAGAATAATTCTGTGGCCATATGATATCTATCATAACCTAGACGTATGACCTCCCATGTACGAAGGTTTCCTTGAGCACTTCCCAAAGATTCTAATTTCTAAAATAGTTTTTGACTATACCTTTATGTAAGGTGTCATTGTGAGGTGATGTCCACGGTTGGAACATGAGTTACATTTGGTATATATTTGTATCCAAACTCACAGCATATGTGTTGTTGTATTTTGCACGACAATTGTTGTAATAAAGTTGTAATTATTTTCTGTACCATGTATTTGGTGACTCAGAATGGGTTGGATGGAATGGACCTATTTTGGGGTTGTCACAGGTGGTATCAGAGCTTAGGGATATGATCTTTGGCGGAGATCGGGGAATAAAACTAGGAGGGGAGAGATGAGTAAATCCTTTGCTAGTATGTCCTACCTAAGCTTATTTGTTGGTCAGTCATAATATTGGGATATTATGTGATATGTTAATTTCTTCAATTAACCCTTGTTTTGAAGCTGTATTCTAGAATGATATTTGAAATACAGGAGATGAGCAATGGAGAAATTATGATGATAGGGAAGATGGAATCTGAAATGAAAGGAAGGTATTCTCAGCTCTTCGAAATACCAGGTACGTAAATTTCGGGGACGAAATTTCATAAGGAGGAGAGATTGTAAGACCCCGAATTTTATGAAATAAAAGTATTCAATTTTTCTTATAATTACTATTCAGTAAATGGTTAAATTGATAAAAGTTTAAATATATGGGTGGAATGTGAAAATTTTTCAAAATAAACAAGTGGTTATAAAAAAATCATTGTTGTCGGAGAATATTCGTTGGTCGTGGAATATTTTTTCTGTCGGAGAATATTCGTACGACGGCACAGCTATTTGTGGGCCCCATAACAGAATAATTGTCGGGTGAAGAAAATGACAAATTTGGATTTTTATAAATAACGGCGTAGTTGTTACCGTTAACACTGTTGGAATACCCGGTGGTTAAAATATAGTAATACGCGTTATTGCACAGTAGCACACGGTATTGCATAGTATTTTTGAAATTATTGATTCTTACGTAAGAATGCACTACTCAATAATTGTTACAGTAGTTACTGTTCAATAATTTATTTTATTGAATCAATAATTGTTGCGTTGATATTTTATATTATTGTTGTTTCAATAATTGTCACTGCACAGTATCTCCATTATCAGATCAATAATTCATATTATTTGAATAATATTATTAGATAACATTATTGGCAATGTCTAGAAAGTTCTGTCTAATGAGAGGTTTGGTCATCTAATTACGCGCCAGTAAAGAGAAATTCTTATTGGAAAGCCCCCCCTTTCCTGGGAACGGCCTGGTTGTCGTAAATGTGATTCTGTAATATTATCTGTGAATAATTAATTATTGATTCATATGATAAGGAAATATTTATTTTATGTGGATATAAACGAGGGATATATTTTTGTGGTTAAAAATGAAGGAGTTAATGTTGAGGTTTTTATCAGTATTTTTGTCGGAATGGAGGTATTAAAAATCAGGATTTTTGAGATATTTTGCGGGGGTTATAATTTTTAATCCGACCGTTGGATCGTGGTAATTTTTGGATATGTTATACATATATAAGTTGAGTATATGTCCACAAAATTTGAACCGTTAAAAAGGAACGTATAATTTGTTATGAATTTTACGAGATGACTGGTTCAGAAATTATTGAATTTTCAGAGTTTATCATTTTGATGGAAAATTCTAGAATTGGTGGGCCCCACTTGTGGTTGGTGAAGAAATGTGCTGAATTATATTTCAAATGTGGTGGGTGGGAATAGTAGCAGGTAAAGCCATCAGGTTGCAGGTCAAGCCTACTAAAATTTTCCTATAAATAGAGGGCTAAGTTAGAATTGAAAATCACACCAGAAACAAGTTTTCTCTCTTTCTCTCTCTATATTATGAAGCATATTTTGTGAGTATTTAGATACTTTAAGAGTTGCTATTCAGTGCAAGTTTCCTTCGGCTTTGCATACCGATCAGAAGTACTGCTCTTTTGAGGTAAGGGATTGTAAGGGATTTTAAGGGTTGTTATGATTTTCAGTTTCGTAATTTTTCTACTCTTCAAAAATTTTGGAAAAATTTGAAATGATATTTTGATGAGTTTTCTTGATTGTGTCCAAAAATGGTGATTTTTGGAAGTATAGATTAAGAGTTATGAATTTTACGGGAAAAGACTATTTTAAAAGTAACCGCTTATAATTCCTTGTGGTTAACTCCAAAATTGATGAAATTTTTATTGGGAGTACATGTATATGATAGAAGTATACTCTGTAAATTTCAGAATTTTTGGACAAAAGTATAATTTTTGATAAATGTCTAAATATTCGGCTGTTTTGGCCATATGAAAAATAGTAAATGACTTTTAAAAATTCTGAGAAAAATATATGTTCACTGTGGGACTATATTATGCCAAATCCCAGAAAAGAAATATTTTTGGAACTGATTTGGTATTTTTCATGAAAATGGTCTAGTTATGAGTAAATGAATTAAATATGTTATGTGAAGTAAGAAAATTGAAAAATAGGATTTTATGAGTTGAGAATCCTATATGAGGTATATGCAGATTTTTTATGAGGGTTTTGATTATTGGTGATAAAATCTTATGAGTTTGGTATTTTAGAATGATTAAATGTATTATTTAGTAAAGTGTAAACAATTTAAATAAATTGTTTATAAGCTTAAGAAATATTATTCTTTCAATATCATTATACCGAAATATTGGTATGTATTTTATTGTGGAATTTCTACATTTTTGTGTCGGAGTTACTATTCATGAATTACTATTCACGAGTTACTATTCATGAGTTACTATTCACGATAAAATTGGTTTCTTTTCTAACCAAATTATATTTGATTTATGAATATTACTCTTGAGATTAAATCTAGATGTTGATCATATTATTTTTATTATTATATATAACATTTTTATAACCCTAATGATGATATTTCTCTTTGACTTGAGTGTAAAGATGGGTAAATTTTTGGTATGATCATGACTATGGGTTATCTTTGGTCAGTAGTGCAAAGTTGAATCGTTGATTGGTATGATCATGACCATTAAATTTATAAGTGAATATCTTTAGCTTAAGTGCAAAGGTGAATTGATCAACATGGTTATAATTATTGTTTATATAAATTCTGAAATGATTATATATTTCTTTGAGATATTAATATCTTTGGCCTGTAGTGCAAAGATGAAATATTGATGAATATCTTTGGCCTATAGTGCAAAGATGAATTGTTGATGAATATCTTTGGCCCGTAGTGCAAAGATAACATGTTGTTGAATATCTTTGGCCAGCAGTGCAAATATGAACAGATGTTGAGATAAACATGACCAACTGGTGATACAAATGAATATCTTTGGCCGTAGTGCAAAGATGAAGTTATTAGTATGATTATGAACAGGAAATGTGATTTGGTGTAACTATGATCTTTGATGTTTCAGGTAAAGATAGGTGATAAAAATTATCTTTGTCTTGGATGAGAAGAGAAATTTAGAACTACAATTATGATTATGAGTTATTCATATGATTGTGGACCAGAATTGTTGAGTGATGTTACAGGGATAAAATATTGTTGATGGATTTTTAACATGGAGAAGATAATAGACTTTATAGTCTATTTGACTCTTCTAATGGATTGCTCGTTCCGCTGCAACTATGGTTGAAATTTTTATCATTTACCATATGTTCTAAATCTCTAATTTATTATTGATGAAGGCTATTGATAATTTAATTATCTTTAGTCATGATATACTTTACTGAGCTAGTTGTGCTCACCCTTTTGCTTCACAATTCCTTTCAGGTAATAAGAGTGTAGCTGGGTCGAGCGAGGGTAACGGAGAAATAGAACGGTGGTCTCTAGCTGCGGATGTTCTCCCGAAGCAGTATAGAAAAGTTCATTTAGTAGTTTTATTTGGTGAATCCAATAGGGTAAGGTGTACCCAACGTTGGAAAGGTGGTTTGCCACTATCGTACAAGATGTCTAACGACATACAACCTCGTGTCATCATAAGACAGGGATGTGCTCATCCACTTGCTGAGTATATATACGAGCACCACCTATATAATCTTGGTGTTTGTTTGAAGTATAATTCTCAATTAGAGACAGTGAAAATAATGATAAGTCAAGAGAAGACTCACCATTGGGAAGAATATGATAGTAAACTTCTCGTTTTTCTTTGGGGTCTATTGGGTCAACCAAGAATAATTCTGTGGCCATATGATATCTATCATAACCTAGACGTATGACCTCCCATGTACGAAGGTTTCCTTGAGCACTTCCCAAAGATTCTAATTTCTAAAATAGTTTTTGACTATACCTTTATGTAAGGTGTCATTGTGAGGTGATGTCCACGGTTGGAACATGAGTTACATTTGGTATATATTTGTATCCAAACTCACAGCATATGTGTTGTTGTATTTTGCACGACAATTGTTGTAATAAAGTTGTAATTGTTTTCTGTACCATGTATTTGGCGACTCAGAATGGGTTTGATGGAATGGACCTATTTTGGGGTTGTCACAGGTGGTATCAGAGCTTAGGGATATGATCTTTGGCGGAGATCGGGGAATAAAACTAGGAGGGGAGAGATGAGTAAATCCTTCGCTAGTATGTCCTACCTAAGCTTATTTGTTGGTCAGTCATAATATTGGGATATTATGTGATATGTTAATTTGTTCAATTAACCCTTGTTTTGAAGCTGTATTCTAGAATGATATTTGAAATACAGGAGATGAGCAATGGAGAAATTATGATGATAGGGAAGATGGAATCTGAAATGAAAGGAAGGTATTCTCAGCTCTTCGAAATACCAGGTACGTAAATTTCGGGGACGAAATTTCATAAGGAGGGGAGATTGTAAGACCCCGAATTTTATGAAATAAAAGTATTCAATTTTTCTTATAATTACTATTCAGTAAATGGTTAAATTGATAAAAGTTTAAATATATGGGTGGAATGTGAAAATTTTTCAAAATAAACAAGTGGTTATAAAATAATCATTGTTGTCGGAGAATATTCGTTGGTCGTGGAATATTCTTTCTGTCGGAGAATATTCGTACGACGGCACAGCTATTTATGGGCCCCATAACAGAATAACTGTCGGGTGAAGAAAATGACAAATTTGAGTTTTTATAAATAACGGCGTAGTTGTTACCGTTAACATTGTTGGAATACCCGGTGGTTAAAATACAGTAATACGCGTTATTGCACAGTAGCACACGGTATTGCATAGTATTTTTGAAATTATTGATTCTTACGTAAGAATGCACTACTCAATAATTGTTACAGTAGTTACTGTTCAATAATTTATTTTATTGAATCAATAATTGTTGCGTTGATATTTTATATTATTGTTGTTTCAATAATTGTCACTGCACAGTATCTCCATTATCAGATCAATAATTCATATTATTTGAATAATATTATTAGATAACATTATTGGCAATGTCTAGAAAGTTCTGTCTAATGAGAGGTTTGGTCATCTAATTACGCGCCAGTAAAGAGAAATTCTTATTGGAAAGCCCCCCCTTTCCTGGGAACGGCCTGGTTGTCGTAAATGTGATTCTGTAATATTATCTGTGAATAATTAATTATTGATTCATATGATAAGGAAATATTTATTTTATGTGGATATAAACGAGGGATATATTTTTGTGGTTAAAAATGAAGGAGTTAATGTTGAGGTTTTTATCAGTATTTTTGTCGGAATGGAGGTATTAAAAATCAGGATTTTTGAGATATTTTGCGGGGGTTATAATTTTTAATCCGACCGTTGGATCGTGGTAATTTTTGGATATGTTATACATATATAAGTTGAGTATATGTCCACAAAATTTGAACCGTTAAAAATGAACGTATAATTTGTTATGAATTTTACGAGATGACTGGTTCAGAAATTATTGAATTTTCAGAGTTTATCATTTTGATGGAAAATTCTAGAATTGGTGGGCCCCACTTGTGGTTGGTGAAGAAATGTGCTGAATTATATTTCAAATGTGGTGGGTGGGAATAGTAGCAGGTAAAGCCATCAGGTTGCAGGTCAAGCCTACTAAAATTTTCCTATAAATAGAGGGCTAAGTTAGAATTAAAAATCACACCAGAAACAAGTTTTCTCTCTTTCTCTCTCTATATTATGAAGCATATTTTGTGAGTATTTAGATACTTTGAGAGTTGCTATTCAGTGCAAGTTTCCTTCGGCTTTGCATACCGATCAGAAGTACTGCTCTTTTGAGGTAAGGGATTGTAAGGGATTTTAAGGGTTGTTATGATTTTCAGTTTCGTAATTTTTCTACTCTTCAAAAATTTTGGAAAAATTTGAAATGATATTTTGATGAGTTTTCTTGATTGTGTCCAAAAATGGTGATTTTTGGAAGTATAGATTAAGAGTTATGAATTTTACGGGAAAAGACTATTTTAAAAGTAACCGCTTATAATTCCTTGTGGTTAACTCCAAAATTGATGAAATTTTTATTGGGAGTACATGTATATGATAGAAGTATACTCTGTAAATTTCAGAATTTTTGGACAAAAGTATAATTTTTGATAAATGTCTAAATATTCGGCTGTTTTGGCCATATGAAAAATAGTAAATGACTTTTAAAAATTCTGAGAAAAATATATGTTCACTGTGGGACTATATTATGCCAAATCCCAGAAAAGAAATATTTTTGGAACTGATTTGGTATTTTTCATGAAAATGGTCTAGTTATGAGTAAATGAATTAAATATGTTATGTGAAGTAAGAAAATTGAAAAATAGGATTTTATGAGTTGAGAATCCTATATGAGGTATATGCAGATTTTTTATGAGGGTTTTGATTATTGGTGATAAAATCTTATGAGTTTGGTATTTTAGAATGATTAAATGTATTATTTAGTAAAGTGTAAACAATTTAAATAAATTGTTTATAAGCTTAAGAAATATTATTCTTTCAATATCATTATACCGAAATATTGGTATGTATTTTATTGTGGAATTTCTACATTTTTGTGTCGGAGTTACTATTCATGAGTTACTATTCACGAGTTACTATTCATGAGTTACTATTCACGATAAAATTGGTTTCTTTTTCTAACCAAATTATATTTGATTTATGAATATTACTCTTGAGATTAAATCTAGATGTTGATCATATTATTTTTATTATTATATATAACATTTTTATAACCCTAATGATGATATTTTTCTTTGACTTGAGTGTAAAGATGGGTAGATTTTTTGTATGATCATGACTATGGGTTATCTTTGGTCAGTAGTGCAAAGTTGAATCGTTGATTGGTATGATCATGACCATTGAATTTATAAGTGAATATCTTTAGCTTAAGTGCAAAGGTGAATTGATCAACATGGTTATAATTATTGTTTATATAAATTCTGAAATGATTATATATTTCTTTGAGATATTAATATCTTTGGCCTGTAGTGCAAAGATGAAATATTGATGAATATCTTTGGCCTGTAGTGCAAAGATGAAATATTGATGAATATCTTTGGCCTGTAGTGCAAAGATGAATTGTTGATGAATATCTTTGGCCCGTAGTGCAAAGATAACATGTTGTTGAATATCTTTGGCCAGTAGTGCAAGGATGAACAGATGTTGAGATGAACATGACCAACTGGTGATACAAATGAATATCTTTGGCCGTAGTGCAAAGATGAAGTTATTAGTATGATTATGAACAGGAAATATGATTTGGTGTAACCATGATCTTTGATGTTTCAGGTAAAGATAGGTGATGAAAATTATCTTCGTCCTGGATGAGAAGAGGAATTTAGAACTACAGTTATGATTATGAGTTATTCATATGATTGTGGACCAGAATTGTTGATTGATGTTACAGGGATAAAACATTATTGGTGGATTTTTAACATGGAGAAGATAATAGACATTATAGTCTATTTGACTCTTCTAATGGATTGCTCGTTCCGCTGCAACTATGGTTGAAATTTTTATCATTTACCATATGTTCTAAATCTCTGATTTATTATTGATGAAGGCTATTGATAATTTAATTATCTTTAGTCATGATATACTTTACTGAGCTAGTTGTGCTCACCCTTTTGCTTCACAATTCCTTTCAGGTAATAAGAGTGTAGCTGGGTCGAGCGAGGGCAACGGGGAAATAGAACGGTGGTCTCTAGCTGTGGATGTTCTCCCGAAGCAGTATAGAAAAGTTCATTTAGTAATTTTATTTGGTGAATCCAATAGGGTAAGGTGTACCCAACGTTGGAAGGGTGGTTTGCCACTATCGTACAAGATGTCTAACGACATACAACCTCGTGTCATCATAAGACAGGGATGTGCTCATCCACTTGCTGAGTATATATACGAGCACCACCTATATAATCTTGGTGTTTGTTTGAAGTATAATTCTCAATTAGAGACAGTGAAAATAATGATAAGTCAAGAGAAGACTCACCATTGGGAAGAATAGGATAGTAAACTTCTCGTTTTTCTTTAGGGTCTATTGGGTCAACCAAGAATAATTCTGTGGCCATATGATATCTATCATAACCTAGACGCATGACCTCCCATGTACGAAGGTTTCCTTGAGCACTTTCCAAAGATTCTAATTTCTAAAATAGTTTTTGACTATACCTTTATGTAAGGTGTCATTGTGAGGTGATGTCCACGGTTGGAACATGAGTTACATTTGGTATATATTTGTATCCAAACTCACAGCATATGTGTTGTTGTATTTTGCACGACAATTGTTGTAATAAAGTTATAATTGTTTTCTGCACCATATATTTGGCGACTCAGAATGGGTTGGATGGAATGGACCTATTTTGGAGTTGTCACAAGTGGGGCCCACCAATTCTAGAATTTTCCATCAAAATGATAAACTCCTAAAATTCAACAATTTCTGAACCAGTCATCTCGTAAAATTCATAATAAATTATACGTTCATTTTTAACGGTTCAAAATTTGTGGACATATACTCAACTTATATATGTATAACATATCCAAAAATTACCACGATCCAACGGTCGGATTAAAAATTATAACCCCCGCAAAATATCTCAAAACCCTGATTTTTAATACCTCCATTCCGACAAAAATACTGATAAAACACCTCAACATTAACTCCTTCATTTTTAACCACAAAAATATATCCCTCATTTATATCCACATAAAATAAATATTTCCTTATCATATGAATCAATAATTAATTATTCACAAATAATATTACAGAATCACATTTATGACAACCAGGCCGTTCCCAGGAAAGAGGGGGCTTTCCAATAAGAAATTTTCCTTACTGGCGCGCAATTAGGTGACCAAACCTCTCCTTAGACAGAACTTTCTAGATATTGCCAATAATGTTATCTAATAATATTATTCAAATAATATGAATTATTGATCTGATAATAGAAAATACTGTGCAGTGACAATTATTGATCAACAATAATATAAAATTTCAACGTAGCAATTATTGAATCAATAAAATAAAATATTAAACAGTAATTACTGTAACAATTATTGAGTAGTGCCTTCTTACGTAAGAATCAATAATTTCAAAAATATTATGCAATATCGTGTGCTACTATGCAATAACGCGTATTACTGTATTTTAACCACCGGGTATTCTAACAGTGCTAACGGTAACAACTACACCGTTATTTGTAAAAACTCAAATTTGTTATTTTCTTCATCCGACAGTTATTCGTTATGGGACCCACAAATAGCTGCGCCGTCGTACGAATATTCTCCGACAAAGAATATTCCACGACCAAACGAATATTTCCCGACAACAATGATTATTTATAACCACTTGCTTATTTTGAAAAAAATTCATATTTCACCCATAACTTTAAACTTTTATCAATTTAACCATTTACGGAATAGTAATTATAAGAAAAATTGAATACTTTTATTTCATAAAATTCGGGGTCTTACAATCTCCCCTCCTTATGAAATTTCGTCCCCGAAATTTACGTACCTGGTATTTCGAAGAGTTGAGAATACCTTGCTTCCATTTCAAATTCTATCTCTCAGATCATCATGATTTCTCCATTGCTCATCTCCCATGATAACTTCATTTGGGTTCCTCATTTGTTGGGAAGTCATGACAACCGCCATCCCTCGAACTACTCGGCTTTGACTTGTCTGGAGCAGCATTTGGCGTCATCATTACCGTTGGAATATACCTTTCTATAGGACATATTCCTCCCTCAACTGCCTCTTCGTACTCCTCATTCATGATCTGAATCATCAATCTTCGATCCATTTCGGATTCAGGTTGACCGCTATGTACAGGATAATTCAAAACTCGATGTTGGGTTCTCCTAATTGCTTTCCAAAAAGAGAAATTCATATCATCTATTTTAGCCTTCTTAGATCGAACATCTCTTTCCACAATATCCACGTGTCGTGCGGCTTTTGCCCATGCATCACTTATTCTCACTCGTTCAGTTTTTTCTTCTCTCAGCTCAGATTCTATTTTTATCATCTTATACTCTGCCAAAGAATGCTTCTGTTCAAGCATCACATATCGGGTAACACAAGCTTGAATTGTTGCATCCTTTTGTTCCACGACCGCCTGTCGTTCTTCTGCCTGCTCTTCTAACTCATGAATACGATTTTGAAATTCTACATTTTGATCATATAATACCTCTAATAAACTCTCCTCTGGTACTTCTTCTTCCTCTTCTTCCTCAGTCTCAGCTGTTACCTCTGCGACTATCTCGGGTGTAACTATCAATTCTTCACTCACCACATGGATATCTCTAATTCCTTCTTCGTCTGACATCACATTATCACGATTAGTGATTAGAGGTATCCCCACAGTCTCATTCACTCCATTGTTAGCATTCTCAGCTGTCATTCTCAAATACTGCCATAAAACAAGGGTTAATTAAACAAATTAACATATCACATAATATCCCAATATTATGACTGACCAACAAATAAGCTTAGGTAGGACACACTAGCGAAGGATTTACTCATCTCTCCCCTCCTAGTTATATTCCCCGATCTCCGCCAGAGACCATATCCCTAAGCTCTGATACCAAATGTAACGACCCCAAAATAGGTCCATTCCATCCAACCTATTCTGAGTCGCCAAATACATGGTACAGAAAACAACTACAACTTTATTACAACAAATGTCGTGCAAAATACAACAACACATATGCTGTGAGTTTGGATACAAATATATACCAAATGTGACTCATGTCCCAACCGTGGACAGCACCTCACAATGACACCTTACATAAAGGTATAGTCAAAAAGTGTTTTAGAAATTAGAATCTTTGGAAAGTACTCAAGGAAACCTTCGTACATGGGAGGCCATGCGTCTAGGTTATGATAGATATCATATGGCCACAGAATTATCCTTGTTGACCCAATAGACCCCAAAGAAAAACGAGAAGATTACTATCATATTCTTCCCAATGGTGAGTCTTCTCTTGACATATCATTATCTCTACCATCTCTAATTGAGAATTATACTTCAAACAAACACCAAGATTGTATAGGTAGTGCTCGTATATATACTCAGTAAGTGGATGAGCACATCCCTGTCTTATGATGACACGAAGTTGTATGTCGTTAGACATCTTGTATGATAGTGGCAAACCACCCTTCCAACGTTGGGTACACCTTACCCTATTGGATTCACCAAATAAAACTACTAAATGAACTTTTCTATACTGCTTCGGGAGAACATCCACAGCTAGAGACCACCGTTCTATTTCCCCGTTACCCTCGCTCGACCCAGCTACACTCTTATTACCTGAAAGGAATTATGAAGCAAAAGGGTGAGCACAACTAGCTCAGTAAAGTATATCATGACTAAAGATAATTAAATTATCAATAGCCTTCATCAATAATAAATCAGAGATTTAGAACATATGGTAAATGATAAAAATTTCAACCATAGTTGCAGCGGAACGAGCAATCCATTAGAAGAGTCAAATAGACTATAAAGTCTATTATCTTCTCCATGTTAAAAATCCACCAATAATGTTTTATCCCTGTAACATCAATCAACAATTCTGGTCCACAATCATATGAATAACTCATAATCATAACTGTAGTTCAAAATTCCTCTTCTCATCCAGGACGAAGATAATTTTCATCACCTATCTTTACCTGAAACATCAAAGATCATGGTTACACCAAATCATATTTCCTGTTCATAATCATACTAATAACTTCATCTTTGCACTACGGCCAAAGATATTCATTTGTATCACCAGTTGGTCATGTTCATCTCAACATCTGTTCATCTTTGCACTACTGGCCAAAGATATTCAACAACATGTCATCTTTGCACTACGGGCCAAAGATATTCATCAACAGTTTATCTTTGCATTACGAGCCAAAGATATTCATCAACAACTCATCTTTGCACTACAGGCCAAAGATATTCAACAACAAGTCATCTTTGCATTACTAGCCAAAGATATTCATCAATTATTCATCTTTGCACTACAGGCCAAAGATATTCATCAACAGTTCATATTTGCATTACAGGCCAAATATATTCATATCTCAAAGAAATATATAATCATTTCAGAATTTATATAAACAATAATTATAACCATGTTAATCAATTCACCTTTACACTTAAGCTAAAGATATTCAATTATAAATTCAATGGTCATGATCACACTAGTTAACAATTCATCTTTGCACTACAGGCCAAAGATATTCCTCAATCACGATTATACCAATAATTTACCCATCTTTACACTCAAGTGAAAGAGAAATTCAACATCAGGGTTATAAAAATGTTATATATAATAATAAAAATAATATGATCAAAACATGGATTTAATTTCAAGAGCAATATTCATAAATCAACTATAATTTGGTTAGAAAAAAAAACCAATTTTGTCGTGAATAGTAACTCGTGAATAGTAACTCATGAATAGTAACCTCGACATGAAAAAGGTAGAAATTCCGCAATAATATACATACCAATATTTCGGTATAATGATATTGAAAGAATAATATTCTTAAGCTTATAAACAATTTATTTAAATTATTTACACTTTACTAATTAATACATTTAATCATCATAAAATGCCAACTCTTAAGATTTCATCATCAATAACCAAAACCCTCATCAAAAATCTGCATATACCTCATATATAGGATTCTCAAGCCATAAAATCCTATTTTTTAATTTTCTTACTTCACATAACATATTTAATTCATTTTCTCATAACTAGACTATTTTTATGAAAAATACCAAATCCATTCCAAAAATATTTCTTTTCTGGGATTTAGCATAATATAGTCCCATAGTGAACATATATTTTTCTCAGAATTTTTAAAAGTCATTTACTATTTTTCATATGGCCAAAATAGCCGAATATTTAGACATTTATCAAAAATTATACTTTTGTCTAAAAATTCTGAAATTTACAGAGTATACTTCTATCATATACATGTACCCCCAATAAAAATTTCATCAATTTTGGAGTTAACCACAAGGAATTATAAGCGATTATTTTTAAAATAGTTTTTTCTCATAAAATTCATAACTCTCAATCTATACATCCAAAAATCACTATTTTTGGACACAATCAAGAAAACTCATCAAAATATCATTTCAAATTTTTCCAAAATTTTTGAAGGTCAGAAAAATTACGAAACTGAAAAACATAACAACCCTTAAAATTCCTTACTATCCCTTACCTCAAAAGTGCAGTATTTCTGACTGGAATGCAAAGCCGAAGGAAACTTGCACTGAATAGCAACTCTCAAAGTATCTAAATACTCACAAAATATGCTTCATAATATAGAGAGAGAAAGAGAGAAAACTTGTTTCTGGTGTGATTTTTAATTCTAACTTAGCCCTCTATTTATAGGAAAATTTTAGTAGGCTTGACCTGCAACCTGATGGCTTTACCTGCTACTATTCCCACCCACCACATTTGAAATATAATTCAGCACATTTCTTCACCAACCACAAGTGGGGCCCACCAATTCTAGAATTTTCCATCAAAATGATAAACTCTGAAAATTCAACAATTTCTGAACCAGTTATCTCGTAAAATTCATAATAAATTATACGTTCATTTTTAACGGTTCAAAATTTGTGGACATATACTCAACTTATATATGTATAACATATCCAAAAATTACCACGATCCAACGGTCGGATTAAAAATTATAACCCTCGCAAAATATCTCAAAAACCCTGATTTTTAATACCTCCATTCCGACAAAAATACTGATAAAACACCTCAACATTAACTCCTTCATTTTTAACCACAAAAATATATCCCTCATTTATATCCACATAAAATAAATATTTCCTTATCATATGAATCAATAATTAATTATTCACAAATAATATTACAGAATCACATTTATGACAACCAGACCGTTCCCAGGAAAGAGGGGGCTTTCCAATAAGAAATTTTCCTTACTGGCGCGCAATTAGGTGACCAAACCTCTCCTTAGACAGAACTTTTTAGATATTGCCAATAATGTTATCTAATAATATTATTCAAATAATATGAATTATTGATCTGATAATGAAAAATACTGTGCAGTGACAATTATTGATCAACAATAATATAAAATTTCAACGTAGCAATTATTGAATCAATAAAATAAAATATTAAACAGTAATTACTGTAACAATTATTGAGTAGTGCCTTCTTACGTAAGAATCAATAATTTCAAAAATATTATGCAATACCGTGTGCTACTCTGCAATAACGCGTATTACTGTATTTTAACCACCGGGTATTCCAACAGTGTTAACAGTAACAACTACACCGTTATTTGTAAAAACTCAAATTTGTCATTTTCTTCATCTGACAGTGATTCGTTATGGGACCCACAAATAGCTGCGCCGTCGTACGAATATTCTCCGACAGAAAGAATATTCCACGACCAAACGAATATTCTCCGACAACAATGATTATTTATAACCACTTGCTTATTTTGAAAAAAATTCATATTTCACCCATAACTTTAAACTTTTATCAATTTAACCATTTACTGAATAGTAATTATAAGAAAAATTGAATACTTTTATTTCATAAAATTTGGGGTTTTACACTATACATCTGATCTTGGTGTTCTAGGGGGTGGTTTAGGGATTGAACTACTTAGAAAATTCGTAGCTTTGGGAGAGAGAAGAGTTGGTTGGGTGATAACTAGCAAATGAGCCTTTTCTTTTGATTTTCTCTCTCTTTAAATCTATATACTTTGATGCAATGAACCTAATCTTGCAAGGTGGCATATGTTAGGTTTGTAATATTCATAAACGCAATCAAATTACATAAAATAAGCGGAAGCATGAAAATTAAAGTTTTAAAATTTTACAAACCATATACCCGGATCATCCATTATGCTCAATTATTAATTAAACAAAAATATGAAGAACAAGAATCATACCCTTGAATATTCGAGCTTCCTCAGGTACAAGTTCACCTCCAATCCTTTTCGCGTTCAACTTGAATCCACCGGGTTTGGTTCCTTCCTTTGATTAACGTTAGCCACCCAAGTGTTTGGCATCTAGAGGTGATCCACCAAGGAAGAAGAAATATTCAAGAAGAAGGGTGTTTGACAAAACCCTAGTTTTTCTATCTCTCATAGAAAATGAGAGTACTCTCCAACAATTGGAATCACGTCTGTTGTCAAAAAGTCAACCACCCACAACACCCATAATAAGACTCCTCTTATTTATAGATGTGGGCAACCCTCCTTAACAATTAAGGAATTGTATTTTATTTTAATTAATTAAATTCCTCTAATTAATTAGGCTCCCAATCTTATTAGGAATAATTAACTAAATTCTTTTAATTAATTAGCCTCCTAATCTTATTAGGATATATGAGAGTACTTTTATTAATTAATTCCCAAACTCCTTTAGGACTTAAATAATAATAATAGTAATAATAATAATAAAACTCTTATTAATTTATATTTAATATTTCCAAAATATTAAATAATAAATATTAAACTATTTAATTTATTCTATCACCATAGATTAAATTAAATATACTTAACTTATTATTACGATTATATCATTAACTTCTTAAATAACTATTCTTCCTTTTATGGTGTGACCTTTTAGGTTCTCCATATTAAACCGGTTGTGAATAAATCAATTAGAACAATTCTAATCTTATTTAAATAAATAAATTTAAATTAATAATTTATTTAAATAAATAATATTTATTCTACAATAGGGATAAACCTTCCTAGCGATTAACGACTTTATAGATAATATAGATTTCAACATTAATCATAAAAGAACCTTTGAGTAAATAGTTACCGTACAATTCAATTCTTCCACCATACAATGTCCCAATTAAATATAAGATATGAAATTACTGTCAAGTCTTATTTTAATTAATTATATGTATTTCAACTCTTAAATGCACAAGTCCAAATAATGCAAATTAGAAACTCCTTTCTAATTTCATTCTGCCTTGGTCAAGAACTATTGGGTTGTCATTTATCGAATCACATAGAACATTTCTCTTCTTTTACTAGAAGTGGTAGATTTTTTATTGATCATACATTATCTCCATATACAACTTATTATACCCAAGCATACCTTTTGATATACCCTAAAGGTCTTAAGGAATAAGTCAAAGTATAACTCATCATACACAAGAGACTATGATGATCTAAAGTTCAAGGATCACTTATACTACTATCACTACAGGAATTTTTATTGACAGGCAAGTAAAACTCCATTAGGTATTCCTTAGCGAGCCACGTTCAGTGAACTTATTCTCTAATAAGCACCTACATACTTGCTTTAGTGTCTTCACACAAATGATCATGAGATCAATCATCTTCATTCAATGAGCAAGCAACGTATGTACCAATCTATCCGGATTCACTAATCCCCAATTTAGTAATCCAAAGATTGGGAACTATTTTAGTTTTAAGCTTTCTACGAATTTAGATCTCTTTAGAATGATCATCATCATTATTCTAAAATCATTACTTAAAACTATAGATTTATCACATATTATAAAACAACATCATGTATATAATTAAAAGCCTTTAATAAATTAATATTTTTTATTAATAAATGAATAAGATTGTTACAAAGTATATGCTTTATCATCAAACATGATTGGTTTGTGTGCATACTACTTCCAATCTCCCACTTGCACTAAAGCCAATCGCCATGGTATCTCATACCCTTCTTCTCCAAGTGACGATTATCCTGCTGTTGGATAAGCTTTAGTTAATGGATATATAATGTTGTTCTTGAGAGTTCACTATCTCTATAGTAATTTCCCATCTTTCAATGATTCTTATAATCAAATGAAAGTGCCACCACACATGTTTAGATCCAAGATGAGACTTAGAAACTATTCCTAGTTCTGTAATGAACTTTTATCCAAACAATCAACTTGTAGCTTCATTTATAGCTATATACTTTGTCTTTATCACTAAACCAGCAACTCTTTGTTGTTTGAAACTTTTTCAAATTCACTACACCACCGTTTAAGGGAACGCTTTACCTTAAAGTGGATTTTCTGTCGTCTTGGTATGTCGGAAAAACTTGAGTTTGTTCTAGTTTTAATTTAGACCCACTATGAATATGATCACATCCGTAGTGTCAGTTAAGTACTTTAAGGTGTTTTTCACTAACTCATAGTGAACTTCTCCAGAATATGACTGATCAACATCAGGTCTCTTACATTTCATTGCATACATGATAGTTACTCATGTGATCTCTCTTTTATGAGTCTATGGGGACTATTAAGAGAGATACACTCTATGGCTCATCAACATGAGACATCTCTTGGAGTTTGCTATGCTAAATGACTTTAGCATCAAATGAATATACGTTCCTTGGGTTATGTCGAGCATCCTCTCAAATCTATCTATATAGATTTGTATCCCCAGTTAAGATAATCTTCCCAAATCATTCATAGAGGAATATTTAGACAACTTTATCTTTACTGATTGTAGCATTAGTCTGTCATTCCTTATCCATAGTATATCAACATATAATATTAGGAATGTCACGGCGCTCCCACTGACCCTTTTGTGCACACTAGAACTCTTACCTCATCGTATGTACTGGATCATCATCTTCTATGATGTGTACCTCATCATCATCATCTATGATGAATCCATACCTCCTAGGTATCTTCGGTACTATTCCAGATTTACGATTCGGTTGTGGTACAATAGGTCTATCTACAGGTTTCTCTTATTTAACTTATAGTGTTTTGTGGTTCTTGAACTCTTCAAGATCTATTATCCTCCCACTAGCCCCTTCAATGATAAACACCTTTATCTTAGAAGGCAACGTGTTTCACAACAAACACCTTTTGCTAAGTAGGATTATAGAACATACACCCTAAACTTACTTTAGGATGTCCCACAAATCTGTAATTGTCAAATCTTGTCTCAAGCTTATCTTTTGAAACCTTTTCACATAAGTTGGATAACCCCTTATCTTAACATACTTAAGATTAGGATCCTCCATGTCCATAACTTTTATGGAGTCTTAGGGCCGAATTTTGAGGTTACCTTTTGTAGATATACAACCATTTCTAGGACATTACCCTAGAAGGATACTGGAATGTCGGTAAAATCATTATAGACCGCACCATGTCCAACAAGGTACGATTTTTTATTTTAGATACATCAATCAATTATTACGTATCAGGAGGCGTCCGTTGTGAGAAAACCATTTGAGATGATTTAGAAACTCATTACACAAGTATTCCTTCCTTGATCCGATCAAAGAATCCTAATATTTTGCCAATTTGTTTCACTTCTGAATTCTTTAAACCTTTCAAATAATTCATACTTGTATTTCATCAAATACAAACATTCAACTCTTTGAATGATCATCCCCTTTCCTTATACTAGTTTGTTCAATTTGCAAAATAATTTTTCACGTAAGTCAAGTATACAAAATTCATTAAGTAATATTTCAGTTCTATACAAAACATTGTTATTATAAATAGAACAATAATTGTTCTTAAATATAATACCAAAGATTTCATTGTCCAACAACAAAATGGAAATAATGTTTCTAATGAGAACTAGAATATAATAACAACTTATTGACTTAATAGACTTGCCCGTAAGCAATGCTAAACAATAAGTTCCTATGGCTAATGTAGCAACCTTTGCTTCATTTCCTACATAGGACTACTTATCTTTGTTTAGCTTTCTACTTCTGCTTGGTCCCTTCATAAATCTATATTTATGATAACCAAAGTCGGTATCCAATACCCAAGTAGAACCTTGACTTAAAGAAAAATTTATTTTAAATCATGAACAAAATTGTATTTGTAACCGAAACTTCACTAAGCTTCTTCTGGTTAGCCTCTGCAAGATGCTTCTTGCAGTTTCTTTTCCAGTGTCCAGGCTTATTGCAGTGGAAGCAAACTCCTTTGCTATTCGTATCAATTTTGTTTTTATTATCCTTTATTTTTGCCTTTTCTATTTACCTTCTTAGAATCACCGTTCTTCTTTTTAAAAGATCATTTGGCCCCTACCAGTAAGACATGGTCTTTCTTGGTTGAAAAGTGACTCTCAACATTTTTTAACATGTTAAGCAAATCAGCGAGGCTGATATCTAACTTGTTCATATGAAAAATTCACAACAATATTTATCACATTTTAATATCACAATGATTAATTAATATTAATCATTTATTTTCTTATAATAACTAGTATGTACTACACCAACTAATATAATATTCTATAATATCTCAAAATTAACCATATTTATTCATGGTTAATTAATTAACTCATATTCAAATCCATTCATGGATAATTTAATCATCATTTAAGATTTTTATTATCCTTATGAGTCCTTAATACCCATTTCTTAGATTTTAAATTCCAAAAATTGATCCTACAGACCGGCGTAGCTGCGCTGGTCATAAGCTTGGAAATGGCACAGCTGCGCCATACTAAGTTCAAAGGCAGACAAGTTTTGCATCAGTAGAAATGAAACCTACGCTTCTGAATACTTTACACATCCTCCTTAAGTGTTAACTCATCTAACATCAATCCCCTCTTTAATTTCATATCATCGATTACTATTTTCCTTAACAATTTAAGGATCACACTTCAAGTTTTAAAACTCTATTTCCCTTATTAGTTTAACCAACTATAACCTCTCCTTTACGGTTTCTTACCACCAATAACACAAAACTCCAATATAACACATACATACATTCCTTTAATCTTCACTTCTACCAATTTAAAGGTATATAAATTTTCTTCTCTCATCAACAACAGACACGCATCCAAGTATAAACCTAGCACACATCGAGTCTTTAATAGTGTAACGACCCCAAAATAGGTTCATTCCACCCAACCCATTCTGAGTCGTCAAATACATGGTACAGAAAATAACTACAACTTTATTACAACAATTGTCGTGCAAAAT
Source organism: Panax notoginseng (assembly GCA_016801055.1). Classification (NCBI taxonomy): domain Eukaryota; kingdom Viridiplantae; phylum Streptophyta; class Magnoliopsida; order Apiales; family Araliaceae; genus Panax; species Panax notoginseng. The sequence goes on along the minus strand of CM029015.1, from coordinate 71,462,026 downwards.
ACAACAACACATATGCTGTGAGTTTGGATACAAATATATACCAAATGTGACTCATGTTCCAACCGTGGACATCACCTCACAATAACACCTTACATAAAGGTATAGTCAAAAACTGTTTTTAGAAATTAGAATCTTTGGGAAGTGCTCAAGGAAACCTTCGTACATGGGAGGCCACGCGTCTAGGTTATGATAGATATCATATGGCCACAGAATTATCCTTGGTTGACCCAATAGACCCCAAAGAAAAACGAGAAGATTACTATCATATTCTTTCCAATGGTGAGTCTTCTCTTGACTTATCATTATCTCCACTGTCTCTAATTGAGAATTATACTTCAAACAAACACCAAGATTATATAGGTAGTGCCCATAGATATACTCAGCAAGTGGATGAGCACAACCCTGTCTTATGATGACACGAGGTTGTATGTCATTAGACATCTTGTATGATAATGACAAAACACCCTTCCAACGTTGGGTTCGCCTCACCCTATTTTCTTCACCAAATATAACTACTAAATGATGACCACCGTTTTATTCCCTTGTTACCCCCGCTCGACCCAGCTACACTCTTATTACCTGAAAGGAATTGTGAAGCAAAAGGGTGAGCACAACTAGCTCAGTAAAGAATATCGTGACTAAAGATAATTCAATTATCAATAGCCTTCATCAACAATAAATCAGAGATTTAGAACATATGGTAAATGATAAAAATTTCAACCATAGTTGCAGCGGAACGAGCAATCCATTAGAAGAGTCAAATAGACTATAAAGTCTATTATCTTCTCCATGTTAAAAATCCACCAACAATATTTTATCCATGTAACATCACTCAACAGTTCCTTTCCACAATCATATGAATAACTCATAATCATAATTGTGACTATAAATTTTTCTTCGCACCCAGGACGAAGAATATTTTCATCACCTGTCTTTACCTGAAACATCAAAGATCATGGTTATACCAAATCACAATTCCTGTTCATAATCATACTAATAAATCCATCTTTGTACTACGGCCAAAGATATTCAACAACAGTTCATCTTTGCACTACAGGCCAAAGATATTCATCAACATACCATCTTTGAACTACAGGCCAAAGATATTCAACAACAGTCCATCTTTGCACTACGGGCCAAAGATATTCATCAACAATTCATATTTGTACTACAGGCCAAATATATTCATATCTCAAAGAAATATATAATCATTTCAGAATTTATATAAACAATAATTATAACAATGTTGATCAATTCACCTTTGCACTTAAGCTTAAGATATTCAATTATAAATTCAATGGTCATGATCATACCAGTCACAATTCAACTTTGCACTACAGGCCAAAGAGAACCCTAGTCATGATCATACCAATAATCTACCCATCTTTACACTCTAGTGAAAGAGAATTTCAACATCAGGGTTATAAAAATGTTATATATGATGATAAAAATAATATGATCAACATATAGTTTTAATCTCAAGAGTAATATTCGTAACTCATGAATAGTAACCCCGACACAAAAGATAGAAATTCTACAATAAAATTCATACCAATATTTTTGTATAATGATATTGAAAGAATAAGATTACTTAAATTTATAAACAATTTATTTTAATTGTTTACACTTTACTAATTAATGCATTTAATCATCATAAAATGCCAACTCTTACAATTTTATCATCAATAACCAAAACCCTCATCAAAAATCTGCATATACCTCATATAGGATTCTCAAGCCATAAAATCCTATTTTCCAATTTTCTTTCTTCACAAAACATATTTAATTCATTTACTCATAACTAGACCATTTTTATGAAAAATACCAAATCAGTTCCAAAAATATTTCTTTTCTGAGATTTAGCATAATATAGTCCCATAGTGAACATATATTTTTCTCAGAATTTTTAAAAGTCATTTACTATTTTTCATATGGCCAAAATAGCCGAATATTTAGACATTTATCAAAAATTGTACTTTTGTCTAAAAATTCTGAAATTTACAGAGTATACTTCTATCATATACATGTACTCCCAATAAAAATTTCATCAATTTTGGAGTTAACCACAAGGAATTATAAGCAGTTACTTTTAAAATAGTCTTTTCTCATAAAATTCATAACTCTCAATCTATACATTCAAAAATCACCATTTTTGGACACAATCAATAAAACTCATCAAAATATCATTTCAAATTTTTCCAGAATTTTTGAAGTTCAGAAAAATTACGAAACTGAAAATCATAACAACCCTTAAAATCCCTTAATATCCCTTACTATCCCTTACTATCCCTTACCTCAAAAGAGCAGTACTTCTGATCGGTATGCAAAGCCGAAGGAAACTTGCACTGAATAGCAACTCTCAAAGTATCTAAATACTCACAAAATATGCTTCATAATATAGAGAGAGAAAGAGAGAAAGCTTATGTTTCTGGTGTGATTTTCAATTCTAACTTAGCCCTCTATTTATAGGAAAATTTTGGTAGGTTTGACCTGCAACCTGATGGCTTTACCTGCTACTATTCCCACCCACCACATTTAAAATATAATTCAGCATATTTCTTCACCAACCACAAGTGGGGCCCACCAATTCTAGAATTTTCCACCAAAAATGATTTATAACCTGATTTCTGAATCAGCCACCTCTTAAAATTCATAACAAATCATACGTTCATTTTTAACGGTTCAAAATTTGTGGACATATACTCAACTTATATATGTATAACATATCCAAAAATTACCACGATCCAACGGTCGAATTAAAAATTATAACCCCCGCAAAATATCTCAAAAACCCTGATTTTTAATACCTTCATTCCGACAAAAATACTGATAAAAACCTCAACATTAACTCCTTCATTTTTAACCACAAAAATATATCCCTCATTTATATCCACATAAAATAAATATTTTCTTATCATATGAATCAATAATTAATTATTCACAAATAATATTACAGAATCACATTTATGACAACCAGGCCGTTCCTAGGAAAGAGGGGGCTTTCCAATAAAGATTTCTCCTTACTGGCGCGCAATTAGATGACCAAACCTCTCCTTAGACAGAACTTTCTAGACATTACCAATAATGCTATCTAATAATACTATTCAAATAATATGAATTATTGATCTGATAATGGAAAATACTGTGCAGCAACAATTATTGAACAACAATAATATAAAATTTCAACGTAGCAATTATTGAATCAATAAAATAAAATATTGAACAGTAATTACTGTAACAATTATTGAGTAGTGCCTTCTTACGTAAGAATCAATAATTTCAAAAATACTATGCAATACCGTGTGCTACTGTGCAATAACGCGTATTACTGTATTTTAACCACCGGGTATTCCAACAGTGTTAACGGTAACAACTACGCCGTTATTTGTAAAAACTTAAATTTTTGTCGTTATCGTCATCCGACAGTTATTCATTATGGGGCCCACAAATAGCTGCGCCGTCGTACGAATATTCCCCGACAGAAAGAATATTCTACGACCAAACGAATATTCCCCGACAACAATGATTATTTTATAACCACTTGCTTATTTTGAAAAAAATATTCACATTTCACCCATAACTTTAAACTTTTATCAATTTAACCATTTACTGAATAGTAATTATAAGAAAAATTGAATACTTTTATTTCATAAAATTCGGGGTCTTACAAATAGTATTCAATATAATACACTGAGTGGTTCCCATAAACAACCAACAAATTAGTTTCTGTCTCGTCTACACTATTTTCACAGTGAGTTAGATCGGTTACTAATTCGTATATACCTCCACTCTCTGAAGGAATCATTTAGCCCAGCTCCTATACATCCACTAGTAAAGGTACGGTTGCATTGCCTTAGACTTGATACTTACTCGTACATATACTCAAGAAATTAGTGATTATCAAAGATATTTAATGTCACCAACTTACTATGATAAAATAATTTCACATAACTTATTTAATGCCGATAGATAAATCTTATCCATCTTCTTACTAATTCATCTCTACAATTTATAATAAATATATAATAACGATATATATTTATTAAAAACAACATCACTTATTACATAGCTCATATTACCCTATGTAACACAATACCACATACCTCGTATCATATTTATATTCTTGTTCGAACCCATCTCATGCTTTAAAAATTTTATCTACTAAATTCTTATTTAATATTTTCTAAAAATTCGGGTTCTTACAAAGAAACTGAATTAAAGACAATAACGTATAACGTAAAGAAGCCGAGTTAGTAATGATAACATGGAGGACGTTCCGAGTCGAATAAAGTGGATGTTGTAAGATATGAATAAGGTAACATAAAATGCTTAACGCTATGAATGCTTAGAATTAATATTGAATGATCATTCTAAGTATACAAAAGACTGTATGACTTAGACGATAAGAATGAATCTTGAGATATGGCTTAACGAACATTATAGTTTAATGGTTCGAATAAGTTAAGATAAAGTTTAGGTTGTAGTACAATCGTAATCTTTGATGGTTAACATATGGGAGCTGGGTTAAATAATTCCTTCAGAGAGTGGAGGTATATACGAAACTGGCAACCGATCTAACTCACTGTGAAAGACAGTGTAGATGAGACGGGAACTTGTTTGTGGGAAACCACTCAAAGTACCATATGGACTACTAGCAGAGACGCGATGTGTACTGAGTCCTATAAGAGTTATAAGAAGAAGATAAGAATGTAAATCATCAAAGATGATGATCGTATGAGTAAGGTATATCCGTATGTCTTGAAGCCGTAAACCGATAAAGAAAGTTGTCGCATAAACTTGGATTGCAAGAACGCGAACCCTAAGAAGTAAAGTTAAGTAAACCAATGCGTAAGTCAAGTATATGACTAATTGGTGTATGTGTTACTTCCTTATGTGCTATATAGGAATTGGAATGAGCAGTTCAGCGTACTTTAAGTTGTAGTTGTGCGTAAAGAAAGTTTCCTAACTTCATTCATATTCTAAATGAATGCTAGTTTCTTAAACTTTCTCAGATGTTGAACATGAGAAGTTTTACTTATGTTCAAATGTGTGATATTTGTACAATGTGGTAGAATGTATGAGGCATTATGCCACAATTTTAACACTTTGGTGTTTCTATGAGATGAACTGTTCTGTGATTGAACTGTTCAATATGAGAATGTTCTGTTTATACATGAACCGTTATTTTTAAGTCTGTGCTAATGATTCTAGCCAGACAGGATGCGTGTGGAAAAGGTAAAAGAATGAAAATATTTTAAAGTAAATGTGACTAATATTTTAAGATGATAGGAATCGAGATTATTCCTATTATTCAAGCTGCTTCATAACCTTTGTTCGGTCATTGAAGTCTTAAAAGAATGTTTAAATTCTTAAAGCTATTTATTTAAATGCTATGACTTGCTGGGCAATTAAATGCTCACATTTGCTTTAAATGAAAAATATTTTCAGCGAACGATGTTAAAAAGAACTTAAGAATCCAGTAAATATCAAGTTAACCGATATCCAGATGAAGTGTTATTCAGTATGTGAATGAGCGTGAAGATCAAGCGAAGACTTGTAATGTAGAATAGTTTAATTAAACTAAAGACTAGTTTATTGAACTGTTATGTATCCTTGGTGGAGAATAAAAGTCACTCTTGTAAAATGTAAAGAATAATATAATTATCATTATATATAATGAATGAGGTTATAAGGTAATAGAACTTGGGATTTGAGAATGTATGTTGTTATATTTAACATATAATGATGTATGTTTGGAAGGAGATGTACTCGTGATGCACGGAATCCGGGTGTGAAGATAGACCGGATCTCGGGTCATTACATGCACAGAGAATTCTTTCACGGGCGAATTCTGATTTTCTGATGCATAATAAAATATAATATATTCTATTTTTCATAAAAAAACAAAACTTATTATAATATATATATATATATATATATATATATATATATATATATACTAAAAAAGAACAAAACTGAGATAACTTTTTCCCGACAATTTTGAAAAATGGGCAAGTGTGGGGTTTAAATAATAAGCAAAAATTACTTCATAAAAATCCTCTCTATTTATCTCAATTCACTTGGCTTCTCAAAACACATTTTTAATAACATTCATCATTAGTATTATAACTCACAATATTTTGGATAAGGATTTATCCCTATTAGCGCGCAATTAGGTGACCAAATACCTTTACTCGACAGAACTTTCTAGACATTGTCAATAATATGAATAAATTTATCGTCTCAATTATTGGTTTAATAATATAAAATATTGTGACAATAATTGAATAGATAATGTGAGATACTATGCAGCAATTACTGTGGCAATAATTGAATAAGACTGAGTGATTTCTCACGTAAGTATCAATAATCAAAGATATTGTACAATACAGTGCGCTACTATGCAACCACGCGTATTACTGTACTTTTATCACCGGGTATTTCAACAGTTAACGGTAAAACTTTTATCGTTATTTTTATAAAAAGTTTATTTTTGTCGCTTTCTAAATCCGACAGTTATTTCATTGTGGGGTCCACCAATGATTGTGTCGCCGTACGGATATTCTCCGACAAAAAGAATATTCCCCGACCAAACGAATATTTTATGACAACTTGCTTACTTTATAAAATTTTCAAATATCACCCTTAACTTTAACCTTTTATCAATTTAACCATTGACTGAATAGAAAAATTGAATACTTTTATTTCATAAAATTTGGGATCTTACACGCAAAATTGGCATGGGACCCCAATCGTTCAAAAACTGATGGCCCAAATCGGTCTTTGGTTGAACCCCTTGGTTGGTGAGGAGGGGGGTCCGCCGTCAACTGGTCACGTGCTGAAACTGTTTTCCTGCTATTCACCATAATTCCACCAAAAACTCATTTGTAATTGAAAATTGTGTAGCACTAGAAACCCTCCTTCTAGCGCCAATGTTAACGCTAAGATTCGTCCACGTGCCTCAATCACTAAAGCGCATCAAATCCTGCACAGAAACGAAGTCACGCCAAAAGCTTAACGGCTTGGGCCGCGCGGAGGATAGCTCCGGTATGTGAATAAGTACAAGCTGAAAAGGGTTTAACAATGAAGGCTTAATGCTCTAGTGATGTAAATAATATGAATGTGTACATGATAATTAAGGTATAGCCTTGTATTTATATTGATCACACATCCTTCCCCGTATAGAATTAGTTTTCCTCATTAGGTTAGATTTCTTAATGGGATTGAACAGAATCTCCTCAAAAATAAGAGAGTCGGATTATATCCTGACACTTTCTTTGGGAATTAAAAATTAAATGTAATTAGGAATCTTAGATTTCTTAAAATATTCAACTGCCCAAACAGGTTCCTACGTAGGGTTAAATACCTCCACGTGGATTTTAGCCCACCATATAATTCGGGCCCAAGTAATTACGTCCTAACACCAACGATTGGGAACTATTTTAGTTTTAAGCTATCTAAGAATTTAGATCTCATTAACATGATCATTATCATGATTCTAAAAACATTGCTTAAAACTATAGGTTTATCACATTTAATATAACAACACCATGTAGATAAAGTAAAGCCTTTTATAAATTAACTTTTATTATTAATAAATGAATAAGATCGTTACAAAAGTATATGCTTCATCATATCAAATATGATTGAATTTTATGCATACTACTTTTACTTCAAAGCTATAATCAACAAGCTCTACGATCTTCAGGATTATGATAAGTAGGCTCTACGATTATTAACAGACACTACGATCTTCAGGATTATGATTAGTAGGCTATACGATCTCCAACTACTTGCTTTACGATCGACTTTAAACTTTAGATATATACATTAGATTCACTCTACAAAATAGATTAATCCAACAAGTTTGATCGATAAGCCAAGTCATTTTACACAAATTTAATTTAAAAAATTGTACAAAAATTATTATTTACAAATATTCATTAATTATATATATCATCATCAAATCTAAATATATGCATTGTATTAACAAATATTATTTATCTTGCACGAAATAATTTTATTTTTTTATAAAAAAAAGTGATATGAAAAAGTATAAAGAAAGCAATCTAGTTGCTTTGTTAGTAGCCACAACTTTTTGATAATTTGTTCAATTCCAACTAATTTTAAGCACATAGAACAATAATTTATTGATGAATGATCCAAGTCAATTATAGGAAAGGTCACTTTCCTGCAATTTACGAAGTGGGGTGTGAGAAAGTTTATGAAGCCAAGTCACACAGATGTCCTACTGCTCTCCACTTCTCAAAGTTGAGAAGCGGCATAAAGGTGTGATTTTGACATCCCCATTTTGTTTGGTCCCCTCGGTTTCACTTCTACTATTTACATTATTAATAAAATAAATCATTGTTAATCGTATCTTACTGCAAAATCTTATAATTATCCAACAGAATCCAATGAAAGTACAAATAATATCCTATTAAAAAGTTATATATATAATTTATTTTTTAAAATCAAATGATAATATATTAAATTTTAAAATTAATATGACTCATAAAAATTTAGAATGAAATAAATTTTCTAATTAATAATTTGTGTTATATACTATACAATTATAATAATTGTATCGATTAAAATTAAATAAATTCATATCAATTTAAAATTTAATGTCAGTTTTTGACCTTAAAATTCAAATTATATCTATAATTTTGAAACAGCTGGAGTATATTAAAATTGAAAATTTGTGAAAAACAAATATTTTAATAAAATAATAATAATAATTCTTTCAAATAAATAAACATATATAATTAGTAAGAGTGTCAATCGTAGCAACAATTGATGGATAATAAATATCACGAAAATCCTAAAAAACAATAAAATTTTAAAATTAATAATAGAATATACAAATGAAACACTTTTCAACACAATTAATAGAAGAATGAGCCATCAAGATCGGGCACGAAGCCATAGATTTTTTTGAGGGGGGCAAGCATAATAATGCAATATCATGAATAACTTATTGAGTTTTGAGGGTGTCATCCCGGTCCAAATTTTATAGTTAATTTAATATTTATTGGTTGAATATATAATAACTTATTGAGTTTTGAGGGTGTCATCCCGGTCCAAATTTTATAGTTAATTTAATATTTATTGGTTGAAATAAGAATATATATAGAATTATATATATATATATATATATATATATATATATGTTCGACATATTCACTCTTTACAGTACACAAAGTAGAGCGAAGAGAAATCGTAAAATTTGATATTTGTATTGTGATAACCAAAAAATGAGAAGAGTGATAAATTTATGAATTTAATTATATTTCAAATTAACTTAAATGAATAAAAATAACTCTTATATTTGAATAGAAATACATTCTTATAATTTTTGAAAAAAATATCAATATATGTTCTCTTGGGGGCCTAAAGTTAAACAATAAGTCTAGCCGGACAGGATTATTGGACAGGCGAATTTTTCTATTTTTTTATTTTTTTTTGCTTGTGACTCCAAAAAATGTATAGTATTTATTTCAACAGGAATTTTTATAAAATATAGTGTTTTAGGTATAATTTGGATACACATACAAATACAGGGTTATACAGTCTGTATAACCCTGTATTTGTATGTGTATCCAAATTATACCTAAAACACTATATTTTATAAAAATTCCTGTTAAAATAAATACTATACATTTTTTTAGAGTCACAGTAAAAAAAAAATTAAATAAATTGCAGTCGGTCCAATTTTCCTGTCCCATTTTTCTGTCTGCGTAGCAATGCTCAAAGTTAAAATATCAAAATTTTATAGAATGTTAAGAAAAATCCAAAATCTCATGGTAGATTGAGCCTCTTGGGCCTATAATCCTCCGTACTGATCATGATAACGCTGCACCAAAAATCTGATTTATTTAAATATGTTAAAATAAGTGTATGCTTTTATATAATATACTTTGTTCGTTTATCAGAGTTTTAAGGTTCCAAACAAAGTGTAAATGTTGTTCGTGTACAAGTAGTTTATTTTAAATATAACTTATTTAATTAACAAATGCTGTGTTTGGACCTTCATATACACCAAACGGTGTTGTTCCAAACGTTCTAAACACCGGTAACCAAACATACTCATGTGTGTCATCTAAAAATGATGTATGATTATATTGGGAAAAAACATAATTAATAATTTGTTTAATTAATTAAATTACGTATGCAATATTTATTTTTAGATGGTTAATAATTTTTATACATTTTAAACTAAAGAAATATATAGTACATAAAAATATGTTGAGAGTAACACTATCTCCATTTCTAATTATAAGATTATTGTTGACTTTTTAAAATCTATTTGAGATATTTTCAAATTTAAATTAAGGTAATTTGTTAAAAACCATGAAACAACAAATTTTATAATGAATAATATTTTTTTTAATTATTTAAAATATTTATTATTGTATTGAGTATTTTTTTTAAAAATAAAATATAAATACATGCCAATTTAAAATAAAAAATATCGCTAAGTTGGTTTCAAAAAGTTAATAATTGCCTTATACTTTGAAATATTGTTTGTACTGTAATCATACAAACGTATAGGGAGAATAATAGTTATAATTCAAAAATATTTACTTTTATGGAATTTACAAGACCATATAATCGCATCATTCCACTCTAATATGATGTTGATATGGATGGCTAAGGATTATCAGGACCAAAGTCACATAGCTATCAATTGTGTTTACCTTCTCATGGGGTGAAAGGGCCACCGTATGCACTCTTAGTGGCGGAATCAGAACGTTTTTAAAGGAAGGTCAAAATATATCAGTAAAAAAAAATTTTATTGACATTTGGAATGGTTCTTTCGGCTGTACGACTAAGAGGAAGTAACTGTATCCTACGACTCTGCATAGTTTAAAAACGTCTCAAAATTTTGGTCAATATTAAAATTTATGTAGAAATATTATTTTTTTATTTCATGTAGAAATATTATTTTTATATGAAAATATCAATTTTCTATATAGAACAAAGAAAATTAATCCAGAAAAAAATCAACAAATGAAAGAGTTTCTTAAGTAAATTACTGATGTTTAAAAATATAATTTTTTTGTAAAAAATAATTTGGTAAATAAAGAACTTGTTTTTGTGATCATTCTTCAACCTCAAGTAGCGACCTAGATTTGATTGTATTTAAAATTCTTTCATTTGAATTTTATTGTAAAATAAATTTATTCTATTTTTTAATTTATAGAGCGTATGTAGAAAATTTTGGACTGTTAATATAAATTACTACTTATTATTATTATTATTATATATATATATATATATGTGTGTGTGTGTGTGTGTGTGTGTATGCTATTAACTATTATTATAAATTACTACTTATTCTTTCGACTGTACGACTAAGAGGAGGTAACTGTATCCTACGACTCTGCATAGTTTAAAAATATCTCAAAATTTTGGTCAATATCAAAATTTATATAGAAATATTATTTTTTTATTTCATGTAGAAATATTATTTTTTATATGAAAATATCAATTTTCTATATAGAACAAAGAAAATTAATCCAGAAAAAAAATCAACAAATGGAAGAGTTTTTGAAGTAAATTACTGATGTTTAAAAATAAAAAAATTTTGTAAAAAATAATTTGGTAAATAAAGAACTTGTTTTTGTGATCATTCTTCAACCTCAAGTAGCGACCTAGATTTGATTGTGTTTTAAATTCTTTCATTTGAATTTTATTGTAAAATAAAATTTATTCTATTTTTTAATTTATGGAGCGCATGTAGAAAATTTTGGACTGCTATTATAAATTACTACTACTTATTATTATTATTATTATTATTATTATTATTATTATTATTATATATATATTGACTATTAATATGTGTATCCTATTAACAATTATTATATTACTTGTGCAGAATTTTGGAGGGGGTCATATGCCGCCCCCACCCCCCCCCCCCCCCGGCCCGCCGGTTTCGCCAGTGTGCACTCTCCCCCCAAAAGCTAATAACGTGTGACACATAACTTTGGATACAATAATCCATTTGCGGCAAAAAGCAAGAACCAACAGTGATAAGTGCAAATGTACTATTCCTTATCTGTTACCAAAAACACACCCGTTTGATTGGGAAACTGCTTGTGTCCAACAATTAATGCCCACTTTGGTTCAAATTCTGTTTAGTTGAAGATATATAGAGGGAATAAGATTTGACAAAGTTGCGACAATGAACCATTTTCTATCTTTTTCTACAAAAAGATGCCTTTGCTTGAATGAGAAACATTTGGAATTAATATTTTCCAATTATTCTCTCCCTTGTACTAACACTACAAGAAAAGTATACACAATTCATTCTAAATTGTCAAACATATAGTATAAAATTTAAATACAAACTTTATTTATACAATACGACAAAATATAGCTGAGAGTTTTAACACAAATATTATCTCGTAGACAATATCCAAACTCAAATGGAGTCTTCATTACATTTATTATTACATTATCGCATAGAATAGTGAGGACTACTACAACCACCATCTCGGACTGTCACTCCATTCTCCGACTAGTCCCGACTATGTTCTCATTTCCTGAAGAAAACAATGAAAGCAAAGGGTGAGCTCAACTAACCCAGTAAGAAATATTATGACTAAGATATTGTAAATTATCTTTAGCTTTCAACAGTGTTAAACTGATAGAATACAATAAATAACAAGTTTAACTGTAGCGGAACAAACAACTCATTAGAAGAGTCAAGTAGAGCATGATATTTACTATCTTCTATGATTTAAAAGTTCATCATCAATATTTTATCACTGTAACACAGCTCAATAATCCACATTATCAAATTATCCATTCACTACAGGCCAAGGATATTCGTTAGTATCACCAATGGTTATGATCATGCCAACAATTGTCCATCAATGCACTACGGGCCAATGAGGACTTTTACCACATCATTTGTAATATTACGGATCATGATTATACTGATACATAGTCATAATCATATCAATCAACAGTCCATCTATGCACTATGGGTCAAAGATGACTTTCATCACAATATAAACATGAGGATGATGACAATGATATAAGAATTCAATTAAATGAGAGCAAGGATAAATTTTAAAGATTTATAATTTAATTTATCTAGAATTCAATAATGTCCAAATTATCAACATAATACTACTTTATGGAGTAAAATTCGAGAATAATATTGCATCAAAAATAATTTAGACAAAAAAAAAATCAATTTTTGTCATGAATAGTACCTCGGGTGAATAGTACCCGAGTGAATAGTACCTCGGGTGAATAGTACCCGAGTGAATAGTATAGCGTTAATAGTACTTCAGGAATAGTACCCCGTGAATAGTACTCCAGTATGAAAAGGTTAAAACTTAACAAGAATGTTCAGAAAAATATTTTCGTTAAAAGATACTCGATGAAACGCAAATTTCAAGGATATTCTACTAATTTCAAGGAGTATAGAAGCAATACTTAACAAAATAAGTGTAGAATTCAGAATCTGAAACGAAATAATATTACTTACATACTACAGAGTATGGAAGAAAATATTATTTCTTACGAATATTAAACAAAAATAATATCCCTTACCTTAAAAGGAGAGTATTTCTGACTAGTATGGCGGGGATATTCTTGAAGAAAACTTGCACTGTTTTCTACACTCAAAGCTTCCTTAAACTCTAAAGAAATACGCTCAATATTATAGAAGAAGAATTCTCTGATTCTGGTGTGATTTTCATTTCTAAACTAAGCATCCTATTTATAGAAGAATGGAATGATACTATTTAGAAAATAAAATTACGGACGCACAGTAAGAAAAAATCACGAGCGACGTTCGGCTGAATTCGTTGAATTTTTTTTTATTTTATTATGTTGCACTATTAATCGATTTCACAATCAACTATTTGTGCAAGCATACACAGTCAGCAAGTAATAAAGTGGTAAAATAAAGTGTCGTGCCCACAAAGAATTCCAATTAATAAACTCCAACTACTAGTACTATATCAATTCAATTTTATTTAAACAGTTGCAATTCGTGATTTTCTAATTAAGAAATCTAAAATTAACTAATTAAAACTGTCTTACTCTAGAAATTGATTCAAATAAATAAAAGTTAAGACCACAATATCCCCAATTATATAATGCAAACCAATTATTCAATTACTATAGTTATCACGTCACCTGAATTGTTAACATGAATTCTAGTTGTTAAAAGTCTTTTTCCCAAGTGGTCAGATAACATTTATTTAATTCAATTAATTATGCGATATCCCTATGCAAAGTATTAAAATTAAACTCATTAAGTTCTAATTCCCAACTGTTACATGTAGTGAAAAGAGATATTCCTATTCATTTCATAACCCTAATTATTTATCTCATGCAAATAATTAAGCATACATGTTATCACATCCAATTATAACCCTAGATTTCATCTCCCGAATCTATCTAGTGTAACACAGTAATTATTGGCCAAATAATTAATCAATAAACACAAAACATGATAAACAATTCAATTTGACATAAATAGCTGGATTAAACTGAATAATCAATTCGTAAACATAAAAGGTTCAATTTGTAGTCTTAATTAAAAAGTTAGTTCATACTAAAAAATAAAACCAAAAATCCCATGAAAATCATCTCAACAGAATTACAAAACTGAAATAGAGAAGAAGAAGAAAACTCTAAAAGTAATTCTCCAAGCTTCAATCTTCAACTTGAATTCTATTTCTCCAATTCTATGTTGCTCTTTGATTAGTCTCCAGCTTTTGTTAATTCTCTTTTTGCCACCTCCTCCTTCCTTAAATACCTCTTCACTTTTTAATTCCTTTTTCTCCTCAACTTCTCTCCACGCACGCACCTTGCCAGCCCATTCTGAGCCCCAACGCCCCGGCGCTGGGTGTAGTGCCAAGTATAGCGCCCCGGCGTTGTGCCCTTCCTCAGCCATTTAAGCTTTTGCCTTTAATGATGCATAAATTCTTGTCTTATCCCTGCTCAGCCTCAAACTGCAAAATAACGAATAAACACATAAAAACTATTCTAAAAAACTTGAAAACAACAATAAATCAAGCCCGAATATATCCAATTTATGGGTATATCACCCACTCATCATGCACTATGTAGTGCTATGCACACACTATGTAGTACTATTCAGTACTATAGAAACAATAAAATATAACATATTTTATTTTACATAAAAAAACAAAACTTATATATATATATATATATATATATATATATATATATATATATATAGGATATGTCGGAGGGGTTTTTATTGATGTCTTTCTACCGATAATTTTAAAAAATGGGTAAGTAGAGGGGGGCTCCATATAATAAGCCAAATCTACAACAAATACATCAATAAAAATCCCTCTACTTATCTCAACTTATTTGGCTTAACATAACACATTTTTAACAATATTTATTCATTATTAATATTATAACTCGCAATATTAACAACCAGATCATTCCCAGGAATTAGAGAGAAATTTTCGATAAGGACTTCTTCTTATTGGCGCGCAATTAGGTAACCAAACTCCTTTCCTCGACAGAACTTTCTAGACATTGTCAATAATGTAAATAATAATATGAATAACTTTGTCATTTCAATTATTAATTTAATAATATGAAATATTGTGACAATAACTTAATCAATAATGTGAAATACTATGCAGCAATTACTGTGGCAATAATTGAGTATAACTGAATGACTTCTCACGTAAGCATCAATAATCAAAGATACTGTGCAATACCATGTGCTACTATGCAACCACGCGTATTACTGTACTTTTATCACTTGGTATTTCAACAGTTACTGGTAAAACTTTCACCGTTATTTTTATAAAAAGTTATTTCTGTCGTTTTCTAACTCTGACAGTAATTTCGTTGTGGGGTCCATCAATGATTGTGCCGTCGTACGAATATTCTCTGATAAAATGAATATTCTCCGACCAAATAAATATTTTATAACAACTTGCTTACTTTACAAAATTTATAAATATTACGCACAACTATAACATTTTATCAAATCCACACCTTAATATTCAAAAAGATATTTCAAGAAAATTAAATCTTTATTCATAAAAGTTGGGGTCTTACAACCTCCCTTACTTATGAAATTTCAAAATTGGTGTATGTACCTGGTATGTCGAAGACGTGAGGATACCTTGATTTCATTTCAGATTCTAACTCCCAGGTCATTTCCTCAATATTGTAGTTTCTCCACAAAACTTTGACTTGAGGTATAACCTTGGAGCGTAGAATATGTTCCTTATCAAAGATTTTAATAGGTGCCTCTTCATACGTTAAATCTTCCGTTATCTCGTCTGGTTCTAATTCAATAATGTGGTTCAGGTCTTCAACATATTTACGTAACATAGATATGTGAAAAGCGTTATAAACATGAGACATACTTGACGGTAAGGCAAGTCTATATGCCACCGTTCCTACTTGATCGAGGAATTCAAATGGGCTAATGAATCGAGGATTGAGCTTTCCTCTTTTTTCAAATCTTATAACTCCTTTCCACGGAGCAACAACAAGTGTGTGAACACATTTAAGTACAAAGGGTGCTATGGAAATCACTCCATACTCTTATGAGATACTACTCGAATCATATACATGTAGTAATGGAATGACAAAAATGCAATTAATTTTAGTGGTAGTCATGCCTTTGGTTGAAATTAGCAAAGAAAATTCATATAGGCAATATATTGAACACCTTGTGGGCAATCTGTAATTCTCTTTTGGCACAACTTTATGATATATCATGCAAAACCTTAGAATAATGCACATTGTTGTGACAACCGAACCTCAATTGTATGATAAGCGTCACATCAGACATAATTGAAGTTAACTATATTGTAGGACGTACCTTGGCAGGAGAAGAAAACTACTAAGATATGTGAATTGCGAAAGCGAGTAAGGTGCCAAGGAGAATCAGCTAGTATGGACAATGAGGAATAGTGGAGTAGTTTAAAGAGAATGGGAAGTTATATGGGTTATTAATATCGTGCCAGATATGGAAGAGGGGTAGTGGGGGTGTCTACCTTAAAAGGCGTTCAAACCCTTTATTTTTCAAACCTGTAATTATTGAGCCGGAGTGTTGAGAATTGCACTTGAGTGGGCGCCGGGGCTCTGTGCTTCAGCTTCGAGAAAAGTCCTTATCGCCGGGGCACTGTAACTAAACTGTTTTGGAGCGCTGGGGCACTGTACTTGTCTTGTGGCTACTGATGGATAGCGTCGGGGCGTTGAAGTACTTCTTTGTTGGAGCGTCGGGGCGCTAAGGCTGCCTTGGGTTTTTGTTGGCTAGGGCCAGGGTGCTGGTTGCACTTACTGGTTGGGCGCCGGGGCGCTGTGCTTCAGCTTGGTGCCATCTGACTTCCCTTCCTAACACATTAAGCAAATGTATACTTAGCAGTAAACAAATAAAAATTCTATTATTATTATGCTAAAATATTATACTACTAAATTGAAAGAATTCAAATAATGAATACAATCTTGGGGTTGCCTCCCCATAGCACTTGGTTTATAGTCGTCAGCCCGACTTTGCTGTTATGCTCAATTGACTGCTGGATCAGTGAGATGCATTTCCTTTGGTTGTCGATCGGTGGGCCCACTCTAATAATGCTTAAGCCTTTGGTCGTTTATCTTGAATGTTCGCTTCACATTTGGTTCTTCTACTTCAACAGCTCCATGTGGAGCGACAGATACAACCAAGAAAGGGCCTGACCAGCGGGATTTCAATTTATCGGGAAATAACCTCATTCTAGAGTTAAATAACAATTTTTTTTGTCCCGGTTTGAATTTTCGATAGAGGATTTTCTTATCATGCCATGTTTTGACTTTCTCTTTATACAATTTGGTGTTCTCATAAGCGATGTGCCAGAATTCGTCCATCTCGTTTAGCTGTAGCAATCGTTTCTCACCAGATGCTTGTAAGTCAAAATTTAGCTTACGAATTGCCCAGTATGCGTTATTTTCTAACTCTACCGGAAGATGACATATTTTTCTATAGACCATCCTGTAAGGTGACATGCCGATAGGGTTCTTGTAAGTTGTTCGATAGGCCCATAAGGCATCATCCAATCGCATTGCCCAATCTTTTTATGACAGATTTACAACTTTCTCCAAAATTCGCTTAACTACCCGATTTGAGACTTCTGCTTGGCCATTTGTTTGGGGATGATACACTGCAGCAATGTTATGCTAGACCCCATACTTGGTGAGCAATTTGGTAAATTTCTTGTTACAAAAATGAGTTCCCTCATCACTAATTATCGCTCTCGGTGTACCAAATCGTGTGAAAATATTCTTTCTAAGGAATCGTAGTACCACCTTGGCATCGTTAGTGGGTAATGCAATTGCTTCTACCTATTTTGAAACATAATCTATCGCCAATAGTATGTACTGATTATTGAAGGATGATGGAAAAGGTCCCATGAAGTCAATTCCCCATACATCAAATAACTCAACCTCAAGAATCGTAGTAAGTGGTATTTCATTGCGTTTTGAGATATTACCAACTCGTTGGCATCGATCACACTTCAACACGTAGAGATATGCGTCTTTAAATAAGGTAGGCCAGAAAAATCCTGACTGCAACACTTTGGCTGCTGTCCTATCACCTGCGTAGTGACCTCCGTAATCTGATGAGTGGCAATGACTTAGAATGCTACCCATCTCCTCATGTGGCACACATCGTCGAATCATTTGATCTGCACAAGTGTTGAACATAAAAGGTTCCTCCCAGAAATATTGTCGGACATCGTGGAGGAACTTTTTCCGTTGTTGCGAACTCAAATATGGAGGTAACACATTACTAACCAAATAATTCACGTAATCCGCATACCATGGCACTGTTATTATAACTTGAAGAAGTTGTTCATCAGGAAACATCTCATTAATCATGACTTCATCTTTTTTCTGAATCTCTGCATTTTCCAATCGCGAAAGATGATCCGCCACCTAGTTTTCGGTACCTTTTCTATCCCGAATCTCCAATTCGAACTCTTGAAGTAAAAGCACCCACTGAATTAACCTTGGTTTGGAATCCTTGTTCTCAATCAAATACTTTATTACACAATGATCACTATAGACAATAACCTTGGTCCCTATAAGATATACTCTAAATTTTTTGAAAGCAAACACTACCGCAAGTAATTATTTTTCAGTGGTAGTGTTGTTCAACTGCGCATCCGTCAACGTCTTGCTGGAGTAGTATATAGTATGAAAAATTTTCTCTCATCGTTGTCCCAATAATGCTCCAACCGTGTAGTCACTGGCGTCACACATAAGCTCAAATGGTAAAGTCCAGTCGGGAGCCACTATGATTAGAGATGTGACCAATTTCTTTTTTAATACTTCAAAAGCGTGTAAGCATAATTGGTCCATCTTAAATGGCACATCTTTCTCCAAGAGTGAACATAAAGGTTTCAAAATTCTGGAGAAATCTTTAATGAATCGTCTATAAAACCCACATGTCCCAAGAAACTCCTTATTCCCTTTACAGATGTTGATGGAGGTAGCTTCTCAATGGTTTCGATTTTAGCTTTATCGACCTCTATCCCTGCTACCGAAACCTTATGCCCCAGGATTATCCCTTCTTGCACTATGAAGTGACACTTTTCCCAGTTGAGAACTAGATTTGTCTCCACACAACGCTTCAACACTAAGACCAGATTCTTCAGGCATAAATCAAAACTATCACCAAATACGAAAAAATCATCCATAAAAACTTCCAAGTTCTGTTCTACCACATCTGAGAAGATAGCCATCATACACCGTTGAAAAGTTGTCGGAGCATTACACAAACAAAAAGACATGCTGTAACGACCCCAAAATAGGTTCATTCCACCCAACCCATTCTGAGTCGTCAAATACATGGTACAGAAAATAACTACAACTTTATTACAACAATTGTCGTGCAAAATACAACAACACATATGCTGTGAGTTTGGATACAAATATATACCAAATGTGACTCATGTTCCAACCGTGGACATCACCTCACAATAACACCTTACATAAAGGTATAGTCAAAAACTGTTTTTAGAAATTAGAATCTTTGGGAAGTGCTCAAGGAAACCTTCGTACATGGGAGGCCACGCGTCTAGGTTATGATAGATATCATATGGCCACAGAATTATCCTTGGTTGACCCAATAGACCCCAAAGAAAAACGAGAAGATTACTATCATATTCTTTTCAATGGTGAGTCTTCTCTTGACTTATCATTATCTCCACTGTCTCTAATTGAGAATTATACTTCAAACAAACACCAAGATTATATAGGTAGTGCCCATAGATATACTCAGCAAGTGGATGAGCACAACCCTGTCTTATGATGACACGAGGTTGTATGTCATTAGACATCTTGTATGATAATGACAAAACACCCTTCCAACGTTGGGTTCGCCTCACCCTATTTTCTTCACCAAATATAACTACTAAATGATGACCACCGTTTTATTCCCTTGTTACCCCCGCTCGACCCAGCTACACTCTTATTACCTGAAAGGAATTGTGAAGCAAAAGGGTGAGCACAACTAGCTCAGTAAAGAATATCGTGACTAAAGATAATTCAATTATCAATAGCCTTCATCAACAATAAATCAGAGATTTAGAACATATGGTAAATGATAAAAATTTCAACCATAGTTGCAGCGGAACGAGCAATCCATTAGAAGAGTCAAATAGACTATAAAGTCTATTATCTTCTCCATGTTAAAAATCCACCAACAATATTTTATCCATGTAACATCACTCAACAGTTCCTTTCCACAATCATATGAATAACTCATAATCATAATTGTGACTATAAATTTTTCTTCGCACCTAGGACGAAGAATATTTTCATCACCTGTCTTTACCTGAAACATCAAACATCATGGTTATACCAAATCACAGTTCCTGTTCATAATCATACTAATAACTTCATCTTTGCACTACGTCCAAAGATATTCATTTGTATCACCAGTTGGCCATGTTTATCTCAACATCTGTTCATCTTTGCACTACTGGCCAAAGATATTCAACAACATGTCATCTTTGCACTACGGGCCAAAGATATTCATCAACAATTCATCTTTGCACTACAGGCCAAAGATATTCCTCAACAGTTCATATTTGCACTACGGCCAAATATATTCATCAACAATTCATATTTGCACTACAGGCCAAATATATTAATATCTCAAAGAAATATATAATCATTTCAGAATTTATATAAACAATAATTATAACCATGTTAATCAATTCACCTTTGCACTTAAGCTAAAGATATTCACTTATAAATTCAATGGTCATGATCATACCAGTTAACAATTCAACTTTGCACTACTGGCCAAAGAGAACCCATAGTCATGATCATACCAATAATTTACCCATCTTTACACTCAAGCGAAAGAGAATTTCAACATCAAAGTTATAAAAATGTTATATATGATAATAAAAATAATATGATCAACATATAGATTTAATCTCAAGAGTAATATTCATAAATCAACTATAATTTGGTTAGAAAAAGAAACCAATTTTATCGTGAATAGTAACTCGTGAATAGTAACCCGTGAATAGTAATCCCGACACAAAAAGGTAGAAATTCCACAATAAAATTCATACCAATATTTCGGTATAATGATATTGAAAGAATAACATTTCTTAAGCTTATAAACAATTTATTTAAATTGTTTACACTTACTAAATAATGCATTTAATCATTCAAAAATACCAAACTCTTACAATTTCATCATCAATAACCAAAACCCTCATCAAAAATCTGCATATACCTCATATAGGATTCTCAAGCCATAAAATCCTATTTTCCAATTTTCTTTCTTCACAAAACATATTTAATTCATTTACTCATAACTAGACCATTTTTATGAAAAATACCAAATCAGTTCCAAAAATATTTCTTTTCTGAGATTTAGCATAATATAGTCCCATAGTGAACATATATTTTTCTCAGAATTTTTAAAAGTCATTTACTATTTTTCATATGGCCAAAATAGCCGAATATTTAGACATTTATCAAAAATTGTACTTTTGTCTAAAAATTCTGAAATTTACAGAGTATACTTCTATCATATACATGTACTCCCAATAAAAATTTCATCAATTTTGGAGTTAACCACAAGGAATTATAAGCAGTTACTTTTAAAATAGTCTTTTCTCATAAAATTCATAACTCTCAATCTATACATTCAAAAATCACCATTTTTGGACACAATCAATAAAACTCATCAAAATATCATTTCAAATTTTTCCAGAATTTTTGAAGTTCAGAAAAATTACGAAACTGAAAATCATAACAACCCTTAAAATCCCTTAATATCCCTTACTATCCCTTACCTCAAAAGAGCAGTACTTCTGATCGGTATGCAAAGCCGAAGGAAACTTGCACTGAATAGCAACTCTCAAAGTATCTAAATACTCACAAAATACACTCAATAATCTAGAGAGAGAAAGAGAGAAAGCTTATGTTTCTGGTGTGATTTTCAATTCTAACTTAGCCCTCTATTTATAGGAAAATTTTGGTAGGTTTGACCTGCAACCTGATGGCTTTACCTGCTACTATTCCCACCCACCACATTTAAAATATAATTCAGCATATTTCTTCACCAACCACAAGTGGGGCCCACCAATTCTAGAATTTTCCACCAAAAATGATTTATAACCTGATTTCTGAATCAGCCACCTCTTAAAATTCATAACAAATCATACGTTCATTTTTAACGGTTCAAAATTTGTGGACATATACTCAACTTATATATGTATAACATATCCAAAAATTACCACGATCCAACGGTCGGATTAAAAATTATAACCCCCGCAAAATATCTCAAAAACCCTGATTTTTAATACCTCCATTCCGACAAAAATACTGATAAAAACCTCAACATTAACTCCTTCATTTTTAACCACAAAAATATATCCCTCATTTATATCCACATAAAATAAATATTTTCTTATCATATGAATCAATAATTAATTATTCACAAATAATATTACAGAATCACATTTATGACAACCAGGCCGTTCCTAGGAAAGAGGGGGCTTTCCAATAAAGATTTCTCCTTACTGGCGCGCAATTAGATGACCAAACCTCTCCTTAGACAGAACTTTCTAGACATTGCCAATAATGCTATCTAATAATACTATTCAAATAATATGAATTATTGATCTGATAATGGAAAATACTGTGCAGCAACAATTATTGAACAACAATAATATAAAATTTCAACGTAGCAATTATTGAATCAATAAAATAAAATATTGAACAGTAATTACTGTAACAATTATTGAGTAGTGCCTTCTTACGTAAGAATCAATAATTTCAAAAATACTATGCAATACCGTGTGCTACTGTGCAATAACGCGTATTACTGTATTTTAACCACCGGGTATTCCAACAGTGTTAACGGTAACAACTACGCCGTTATTTGTAAAAACTTAAATTTTTGTCGTTATCGTCATCCGACAGTTATTCATTATGGGGCCCACAAATAGCTGCGCCGTCGTACGAATATTCCCCGACAGAAAGAATATTCTACGACCAAACGAATATTCCCCGACAACAATGATTATTTTATAACCACTTGCTTATTTTGAAAAAAATATTCACATTTCACCCATAACTTTAAACTTTTATCAATTTAACCATTTACTGAATAGTAATTATAAGAAAAATTGAATACTTTTATTTCATAAAATTCGGGGTCTTACACATGCGCCAAAATGCAAACGTACCATAAGGGCACGTGAATGTGGTTTTTTCTTGATCCTCCGGCGCTATGACAATCTGATTGAAATCAGAATATCTATCTAATAGACAATAAAACTGACGTCCCAACAACCTATCCAACATCTGATCAATAAATGAAAAGGGAAAGTGATCCTTGCGTGTGGCTTTATTCAGTTTGCGGTAATCCATACATACTCTCCATCCTGTAACTGTTCTAGTGGGGATGAGCTCATTAGTTTCATTTTTAATCACAGTCATTCATCCTTTTTTCGGTACACACTGTACAGGACTCACCCAAGAACTGTCTGAGATTGGATAGATAATACCTGCATCTAACCATTTTATGATCTCTTTCTTAACAACTTCCTTCATAATGGGATTCAACCGTCTTTGTTGCTCAATGGTTGGTTTTGTTCCTTCTTCCAGTAAAATTTTGTGCATACAAAATGATGGACTAATTCCCCGAATATCTGCTATAGTCCATCCAATTACTTTTTTATACTCTCGCAATACCCTTAACAGTTTTTTTTTGAGTATCAGTCAAATCCGCCGATACAATAACTGGTAACCTGTTTGATTCTCCCAAATAGGCATACTTTAGATGAGATGGTAAAGGTTTTAACTCCAGCACTGGTGGCTCTTCTATTAATGGCTTAAACTTTTTCTCTTTCGCTTCGGGCCGGTCAAGGGTGTCAAACGGTTGTCGGAACTTTTTGGAAACTAGTAATGCATCTAACAATATGACATACCCTATTTCTTCCTCATTATCGTAGTCGTTCATCCCGATCAAAACAGATTCTAGTGGATCATCAAAATGGCTTCCGCTGAGTTTGTGATTTACTATTTCTTCCATGACGTCTACATGCAGATATTCACTTTCTTCTTTCGGGAATCACATTAACTTGAATACATTAAAGGTTACCTCTTGGTCTTCAACTCGCATTGTTTATTCACCTTTTTGTACGTCTATCAAAGTTCTCCCCGTTGCTAAGAATCGTCGCCCGAGGATGATGGGAATTTCCTTGTCTACTTCATAATCCAAGAAAATAAAATCTGCCGGGAAGATAAATTTATCAACCTTTACCAAAACGTCTTCAACAATACCTCTTGGATATGTAATTGATCTATCTACCAACTGCAAGCTGATATTTGTTGGTTTTGGTGCCTTAAGTCCGAATTGGGTGTAGAAGGATAGCGGCATCAAGTTTATGCTGGCCCCTAAATCACACAATGCACTTCCCAAAAATTGGTTACCAATCTCGCATGGAATAGTAAAACTACCTGGATCTTTTAACTTCGGTGGTAATTTATTTTGAATAATGGTGTTGTATTCTTCGATTAACGCCACTGTCTCAAACTCACCCAATTTCCTTTTCTTCGACTAAACCTCTTTCATAAACTTGGCGTAACTAGGCATCTGTTCCAGGGCTTCTGCAAAAGGTATGTTGATATGCAGCTTTTTGAAAATATTCAGGAATCATGAAAACTGCTTATCTAACTTTGATTTCTGAAATCTTTGCGGATATGGTATGGGGGCAGTGTAAAACTTTGTTCAGGTGCTTTCTTCTCTACATCCACATCTTGTCGGTTTTCCATTTCTGAGACTTACTCTTTTTCCAAAACTTCTTTGTCTATCTTGTCCTTATCCTTCAGTGTCTCTTGCAACATCTTTCCAGTTCGTAAATTCACAGCTTTACAATGTTCATCTCTACCTGGATTAATCTCAGTATCACTAGGGAGTGCTCCTTGTGGATGGCTATTCAAAGCATGTGCTATCTGACCCATCTAATTTTCCAAATTCTTGATTAAAACGGCTTGACTTTTCACATTCATATCTACCTGAATTAACAATTTATCTTGCTTGCTCATCCTCTTGTCAATAGCTACAATGAATTTGGCCAATGCTTCTTCTAAATTTGTTTTCCTCTCTGGCTGTTGTTGAGTCTGATTCTGAAATTTGGGTGGATTTTGAGGTCTAAGAGTTTGAGCTTGATTATTACTCCATGAAAATCCTGGATGATTTCTCCATCCCGGATTATATGCATTCTGAGTTGGATAAGGCTGTGCCGGTCTATTATAACTTCCCACGAACTGAACCGATTTAGTATTGATGGCACATTGATATGTAGCATGACTCCCCGCACACAACTCATAAACCAATGCTACTTGTGGTACTGATGGTGGGCCCCATGTTTCAATCTTCTTAGTTAACGCTGAAACCTGTGATGTCAATGTTGTCACTGCATCTAATTTGAGCTTTCCTAGTGTTTTCGGGGGATTAGACTTTGTCATTGGTCACTAATAATTGTTGTTGGCCATTGTATCTAACAATTGATAAGCCTCATCAAATCCTTTTCCATGATCGCTCCGCCTGCTGCTGCATTAATACTGGCTCGTGTGGACCCATGCAATCCGTCACAAAATATTCCCACCTGCATCCACTGCGGAATTATGTGATGTGGACATTTGCGGAGCATATCCTTAAATCTTTCCCATGCCTCATATAATGTTTCTGAGTTGAATTGCGCGAAAGTGTGAATATCATTATGTAGTTTTGACGACTTTGCTCGTGGGAAAAACTTAGCTAAGAATTTTTGAGCTAAATCATCCCAGGCTGTGATTGAACCTAGCGGCAATGAGTGTAACCAACTTCGAGCTTTATCCCGCAATGTGAACAAAAACAGACTCAACCTTATTGCATCTTCCGAAACAATATTGAATTTAAAGGTGTCGCATATTTCCAAGAAACTTAAGATATGCGTGTTTGGATCATCAGTCGAACTACCCCCAAACTGAATTGCATTTTGTAACATCTGTATCGTACCCAGTTTGATATCGAAACATTTGAATTAATCGATGGCCTCCGAATACTGGACTGTATGTCTGTCACTGTCGGCATGGCATAATCCCTGAGTGATTTTTGTTCTTCCTCTGCCATGACTTCTGGAATTTCTTGTGCTGCCAGTTCTTCTTCTAATGGTATACTCTCACTAATCAACCGTACTTTCCGAAACTTTCTCTCAATATCGTATGCATAAGGTAAAAGTTCCTTTTTACCCTTTGATCTAGTGTGCATACACTAACAAAGAATTTCTGCAAGCACAAGAATGAAAATAAGTAAGTCACGTTTAAATTAAGACCGAATTGATTATAACTAATATTAAATTAATATTAATAAAGAATTCCTCGGCAATGGTGCCAAAAACTTGTTAATCGATTTCACAATAAACTATTTGTGCAAGCATACACAGTCAACAAGTAATAAAGTGGTAAAATAAAGTGTCGTACCCACAAGGAATTCCAATTAATAAACTCCAACTACTAGTACTATATCAATCCAATTTTATTTAAACAACTGCAATTCGTGATTTTCTAATTAAGAAAACTAAAATTAACTAATTAAAATTGTCTTACTCTAGAAATTGATTCATATAAATAAATGTTAAGACTACAATATCCCCAATTATGTAATACAAACCAATTATTTAATTACTCCAGTTATCACGTCACCTGAATTGTTAACAGAAATTCTAGTTAAAAGGGTCAAATAACATTTATTTAATTTAATTAATTCTGCGATATCCCTATGCAAAGTAATAAAATTAAACTCATTAAGTTCCAATTCCCAACTGTTACATGTAGTGAGAAGAGATATTCATATTCAATTCACAACCCTAATTATTTATCTCATGCAAATAATTAAGCATACATGTTATCACATCCAGTTCTAATAGATTTCATATCCCGAATCTATCTAGTGTAACACAGTAATTATTAGCCAAATAATTAATCAATAAACACAAAGCATGATAAACAATTCAATTTGACATAAATAACTGGATTAAACTGAATAATCAATTCATAAACATAAAAGGTTCAATTTGTAGTCTTAATTAAAAAGTTAGTTCATACTAAAAAATAAAACCAAAAATCCCATGAAAATCATCTCAACAGAATTACAAAACTGAAACAGAGAAGAAGAAGAAAACTCTAAAAGCAATTCTCCAAGCTTCAATCTCCAATTCTATGTTGCTCTTTGATTAGTCTCCAGCTTTTGTTAATTCTCTTTTTGCCACCTCCTCCTTCCTTAAATACCTCTTCACTTTTTAATTCCTTTTTCTCCTCAACTTCTCTCCACGCACGCGCCTTACCAGCCCATTCTGAGCACTAGCACCCCGGCGCTGGGTGTAGTGTCATGTATAGCGCCCCGACGATGTACCCTTCCTCAATTATTTACGCTTTTGCCCTTAATGATGCAAAAATTCCTGTCTTGTCCATGCTCAGCCTCAAACTACAAAATAACGAATAAACACATAAAAACTATTCTAAAAAACTTGAAAACAACAATAAATCAAGCCCGAATATATCCAATTCATGGGTATATCACCCACTCATCATGCACTATGTAGTACTATGCAAATAATAAAATATAATATATTCTATTTTACATAAAAAAATAAAACTTATATTATATATATATATATATATATATATATATATATATATATATATAATAGTAATGCCCCGTCCCCCCGACATATCTTATATATATATATATATATATATATATATATATATATATATATATATATATATATATAAAACAAAAACTGAGATAACTTTCTACCGATAATTTTGAATAATGGGTAAGTGGGGGGGTTCATATAATAAGTCAAATTTATAACAAATACATCAATAAACCCCCCTCTATTTATCTCAACTCACTTGGCTTCACAAAACACATTTTTAACAACATTTATTCATCATTAATATTATAACTCGCAATATTAACAACCAGATTATTCCCATGAAAGAGGGGCTTTCCGATAAAGATTTCTTCTTATTGGCGCACAATTAGGTGACCAAACCCCTTTCCTCGACAGATCTTTCTAGACATTGTCAATAATACAAATAATAATTTGAATAACTTTGTCGTTTCAATTATTGATTTAATAATATAAAATATTGTGACAATAATTGAATCAATAATATTAGATACTATGTAGCAATTACTATGGCAATAATTGAGTATAACTGAATGACTTCTCACGTAAGCATCAATAATTAAAGAGACTATACAATTCCGTGTGCTACTATGCAACCACGCGTATTACTGTACTTTTATCACCGGGTATTTCAACAGTTAACGGTAAAACTTTCGCCATTATTTTTATAAAAAGTTATTTCTGTCGTTTTCTAATTTCATTGTGGGGTCCACCAATGATTGTGCTGTCGTACGAATATTCCCTGATAAAACGAATATTCTCCGACTAAACGAATATTTTATAACAACTTGCTTACTTTGCAAAATTTGTAAATATAACCCACAACTATAACATTTTATCAAATCCACATCTTAATATTCAAAAAGATATTTCGAGAAAATTAAATCTTTATTCATAAAAGTTAGGGTCTTACAACCTCCCCTTCTTATAAAATTTCGAAATTGGTGTACGTACATGGTATGCCAAAGTGGTAAGGATACCCTGATTTTATTTTAGATTTTAACTCCCAGGTCATTTCCTCAACATCGTGGTTTCTCCACAAAACATTGACTTGAGGTATAACCTTGGAGCGTAGAATATGTTCCTTCTTATCCAAGATTTTAACATGTACCTCTTCATACGTTAAATCTTCCGCTATCTCGTCTAGTTCTAATTTAATAATGTGGTTCGGGTCTTCAACATATTTACGTAACATTGATATGTGAAAAACGTTACGAACACGAGACATACTTGGTGGTAAGGTGAGTTTATATGCCACCATTCCTATTCGATCGAGGATTTCAAATGGACCAATAAATTGAGGATTGAGCTTTCCTCTCTTTTCAAATCTTGTAACTCCTTTCCATGGAGTAACAACAAGTGTGTGAACACAGTTAAGTACGAAGGGTGCTATGGAAATCACTCCATACTCTTATAAGATACTACTCGAATCATATACATGTAATAATGGAATGACAAACATGCAATTAAATTTAGTGGTAGTCATGCCTTTGGTTGAAATTAGCAAAGAAAATTCACATAGGCAGTATATCGAACACCTTGTGGGCAATCTATAATTCTCTTTTGGCACAACTTTATGATATATCATGCAAAACCTTAGAATAATACACATTGTTGTGACAACCGAATCGCGATTGTTTGTCAAGCATAACATAAGAAATAATTAAAGTTAACTATACTGTAGGACGTACCTTGGCAGGAGAAGAAAACCACTAAGATATATGAATCTCGAAAGAGAGTACGGTGCCAAGGAGAATCAGCTTGTCTGGACAATGAGGAATAGTGGAGTAGTTTTAAGAGAATAGGAAGTTATATGGGTTATTAATATCATGCCAGAAACGGAAGAGGGTTAGTGGAGGTGAGTACCTTAAAAGGCGTTCAAGCCCTTTATTTTTCAAACATGTAATTATAGCGTCGGGGCGCTGTAACGCCTCTATATCAATACTCCCACGGTATTCGATATGATACTTACTACGAATCAATGTATTTAATGCATTTAAATCTATACACCCATGGTATCTGATTATATGCTTATATTTAATTAAGTGACTATATAATTTATAACTAGATATAATTCACATAGATCCAAGATTCACAGTATCCCATAATAGTTGGCAATTCTTAAGAGAATTATTACTGTATTTGGATACCCTCACTTAGATGTATGAACTGTATCTGTGAATAGAATCTATTTATCCAAAATTCAGAGTACCAGTAATAACATGAACAGTCCATATTACCAATACTCTTACCCAGATGTATAGTCTATGTCATGCGAATATATACTATCGTATCGATAGTAACTATCTATCCAAAATCCAGAGTATTAATAACAACATGAGCAGTCCATGCTATCAATACCCTCACTCAGATAAATAGTTCCCAAGTATCTCAAACTAAATTTGAAGAATTACATCTATATATGTAAGAAAACACGGTTGCGGAAATAAACGATGTTTTATATATATAATAAATATTAAGGTTCAATTACATGATTCTCATAAAGAGTTTCTTATTACAAAGTATTTAACTAGACATGAATATGAACAACTAATCGAAGTAGGGACGCTTCCCTTTATTTACTCCAGATGTTCCAGGGTTACCATCTAAAACTGTAAAAGGAATAATTTGCAAGGGTGAGCTATGACATGCTCAGCAGGTTTTATATGTATAATAATATATGATTTGAAGAAATATAACAATTCAAAATTCGACTGATAGTTGTTACCATTTTTTGGATTTTTATTTTTGTCAGTCACACAAACTTAGAAATTTTGTTTAGATATGAGATATGGAATCAACCTATTCAATATACTAGGAGTATGCATCTCATCCTACCAGTGCTCAAATGCACCCAAATTAATGTCAATTTATTATTGACCAAACAATGATCCCTTACGGGATACCCAACATCAGTATAAGATGTCTTACCGAAACAATTTGATTTGACACAATAGTTTATGCTCAATAAACAATATTATATGAATAAGAAATTTATTTTTTAGTTATGCTGAAGCTATAGCAATAGCCTTACAATAAGAGGTAATTCAAGTGTAGGTATAATATATCATATCAACAGCATTTCAAGACAAAAATATCTTGTTCAACGTATAAACAAGGTTTAGTAAACTTGTGAAAGTAATTAGGATATAAGAAACTTTCTCGATAAGAGATTTTGTGACACCCCCAAATCCGGGTATCTTCCAACCTGACAATTGGTGCTACACGGTACTCATAACTGTACATTTATTCTACTGAAACGATATCAAAATATGTGTTCCAACGACATTCTTATTACATTAATAATAATAAATCTCGTTCCCAGGTTCTTAAACCATAACATTCTTTGTTCATCATAATATAATACATATATTTACTAGTCTATTACAAGAGAAACTAATCATTCATCTTTGCCTTGCCTTTATCTCTGCTGGAAACCTCGATTCGCTCATCCTTAGCTGCATTCATATGGTTTAAGTAAGAGTGAGCATAACAAGCTCAGCAAGTACAACAATTTCATTTAAACAACATGCTTGAAACATAGGAATCGTATATCTTCAATAACTGGATAATTGTTACGAAATACTATCGATAATTCAAAATAGCACTTCTTTTCCTTCAAAACATTTTACAATGACCATATTCAGTAAAACATTAATTCTGGTTCAAGACCATGAGCGTTTCATAATTTCTTTGAAAAGGACAACCCGGCACTAAGTCCGTAAGTCCGACATAGCTTACGAGCACTTCTAGGTGATCAGCTTATAATACTCTATGTTGATCAACACTACATCCATTAAACATATGTACATTTAAGTTTTGGCAACCTCACGTGTCCATCGAATAATCGATAAAAATACATTTGTTTGTTAATAGACTGTGACAACCCCAAAATAGGTCCACTCCATCCAACCTATTCCGAGTCGCCAAATACATGGTACAGAAAATAACTACAACTTTTTTACAACAATTGTCGTGCAAAATACAACAACACATATGCTATGAGTTTGGATACAAATATATACCAAATGTGACTCATGTTCCAACCGTGGACATCACCTCACAATGACACCTTACATAAAGGTATAGTCAAAAACTGTTTTAGAAATTAGAATATTTGGGAAGTGCTCAAGGAAACCTTTGTACATGGGAGGCCATGCGTCTAGGTTATGATAGATATCATATGGCCACAGAATTATTCTTGGTTGACCCAATAGACCCCAAAGAAAAACGAGAAGATTACTATCATATTCTTCCCAATGGTGAGTCTTCTCTTGACATATCATTATCTCTACTGTCTCTAATTGAGAATTATACTTCAAACAAACACCAAGATTATATAGGTAGTGCTCGTATATATACTCAACAAGTGGATGAGCACATCCCTGTCTTATGATGACACGAGGTTGTATGTCGTTAGACATCTTGTATGATAGTGGCAAACCACCCTTCCAACGTTGGGTACACCTTACCCTATTGGATTCACCAAATAAAACTACTAAATGAACTTTTCTATACTGCTTCGGGAGAACATCCACAGCTAGAGACCACCGTTCTATTTCCCCGTTACCCTCGCTTGACCCAGCTACACTCTTATTACCTGAAACATCAAAGATCATAGTTACACCAAATCACATTTCCTGTTCATAATCATACTAATAACTTCATCTTTGCACTACGGCCAAAGATATTCATTTGTATCACCAGTTGGTCATGTTCATTTCAACACCTACTCATCTTTGCACTACTGGCCAAAGATATTCAACAACATGTCATCTTTGCACTACGGGCCAAAGATATTCATCAATATTTCATCTTTGCACTACAGGCCAAAGATATTCCTCAACAGTTCATATTTGCACTACGACCAAATATATTCATCAACAGTTCATATTTGCACTACAGGCCAAATATATTAATATCTCAAAAAAATATATAATCATTTATATAAACAATAATTATAACCATGTTGATCATTTCACCTTTGCACTTAAGCTGAAGATATTCAATTATAAATTCAATGGTCATGATCATACTAGTCAATAATTCAACTTTGCACTACTGGCCAAGGAGAACCCAAAGTCATGATCATACCAATAATCTACCCATCTTTACACTCAAGTGAAAGAGAATTTCAACATCAGGGTTATAAAAATGTTATATATGATAATAAAAACAATATGATCAACATATAGATTTAATTTCAAGAGTAATATTCATAAATCAACTATAATTTGGTTAGAAAAAGAAACCAATTTTATCGTGAATAGTAACTCGTGAATAGTAACTCGTGAATAGTAACTCATGAATAGTAACCCCGACACAAAAAGGTAGAAATTCTACAATAAAATACATACCAATATTTCGGTATAATGATATTGAAAGAATAATATTTCTTAAGCTTATAAATAATTTATTTTAATTGTTTACACTTTACTAAATAATGCATTTAATCATTCTAAAATGCCAAACTCATAAGATTTCATCGCCAATAACCAAAACTCTCATCAAAAATCTGCATATATCTCATATAGGATTCTCAAGTCATAAAATCCTATTTTCTAATTTTTTTACTTCACAAAACATATTTAATTCATTTACTCATAACTAGACCATTTTCATGAAAAATACCAAATCAGTTCCAAAAATATTTCTTTTTTGGGATTTAGCATAATATAGTCCCATAGTAAATATATATTTTTCTCAGAATTTTTAAAAGTCATTTACTATTTTTCATATGGCCAAAACAGCCGAATATTTAGACATTTATCAAAAATTGTACTTTTGTCCAAAAATTCTGAAATTTACAGAGTATACTTCTATCATATACATGTACTCCCAATAAAAATTTTATCAATTTTGGAGTTAACCATAAGGAATTATAAGCGATTACTTTTAAAATAGTCTTTTCTCATAAAATTCATAACTCTCAATCTATACATCCAAAAAACACTATTTTTGGACACAATCAACAAAACTCATCAAAATATCATTTCAATTTTTTCCAGAATTTTTGAAGGTCAGAAAAATTACGAAACTGGAAAATATAACAACCCTTAAAATTCCTTACTATCCCTTACTACCCCTTACCTCAAAAGTGCAGTATTTCTGACTGGAATGCAAAGTCGAAGGAAACTTACACTGAATAGCAACCCTCACAGTATCTAAATACTCACAAAATATGCTTCATAATATAGAGAGAGAAAGAGAGAAAGTTTATGTTTCTGGTGTGATTTTCAATTCTAACTTAGCCCTCTATTTATAGGAAAACGTTAGCACGCCGAATCAGACTTAACCTGCAACCTGGTGGCTTTACCTGCTACATTTTCCATCCACCATATTTGAATAAAAATCTCAGCACATTTCTTCACCAACTAAGAGTGGGGCCCACCAATTCTAGAATTTTTCACCAAAATGATTAACTCCGAAAATTCAACAATTTTTAACCAGTCATCTCGTAAAATTCATAACAAATCATACGTTCATTTTTAATGGTTCAAAATTTGTGGACATATACTCAACTTATATATGTATAACATATCCAGATATTACCACGATCCAACGGTCGGATTAAAAATTATAACCCTCGCAAAATATCTTAAAAACCCTAATTTGATTTTCAATACCTCCGTTCTGACAAAAATACAGATAAAACACCTCAACATTAACTCCTTCATTTTTAACCACAAAAATATATCCCTCATTTATATCCACATAAAATAAATATTTTCTTATCATATGAATCAGTAATTAATTATTCACAAATAATATTACAGAATCACATTTATGACAACCAGGCCGTTCCCAGGAAAGAGGAGGCTTTCCAATAAGAATTTTTCCTTACTGGCGCACAATTAGGTGACCAAACCTCTCCTTAGACAGAACTTTCTAGACATTGCCAATAATGTTATCTAATAATATTATTCAAATAATATGAATTATTGATCTGATAATGGAAAATACTGTGCAGTGACAATTATTGAACAACAATAATATAAAATTTCAACGTAGCAATTATTGAATCAATAAAATAAAATATTGAACAGTAATTACTGTAACAATTATTGAGTAGTGTCTTCTTACGTAATAATCAATAATTTCAAAAATACTGTGCAATACCGCGTGCTACTGTGTAATAACGCGTATTACTGTATTTTAACCACCGAGAATTCTAACAGTGTTAACGGTAACAACTACGCCGTTATTTGTAAAAACTCAAATTTGTCATTTTTTTCACCCGACAGTTATTCTGTTATGGGGCCCACAAATGGCTGCGCCGTCGCACGAATATTCCCCGATAGAAAGAATATTCCACGACCAAACGAATATTCCCCGACAACAATGAATATTTTATAACCACTTGTGTATTTTGAAAAAAAAATTCATATATCACCCTTAACTTTAACATTTATCAATTTAACCATTTACTGAATAGTAATTATAAGAAAAATTGAATACTTTTATTTCATAAAATTCGGGGTCTTACAATCTCCCCTCCTTATGAAATTTCGTCCCCGAAATTTACGTACCTGGTATTTCGAAGAGTTGAGAATACCTTGCTTCCATTTCAGATTCTATCTCTTAGATCATCATGATTTCTCCATTGCTCATCTCCCATGATAACTTCATTTGGGTTCCTCATTTGTTGGGAAGTCATGACAACCGCCATCCCTCGAACTACTCGGCTTTGACTTGTCTGGAGCAGCATTTGGCGTCATCATTACCGTTGGAATATACCTTTCTATAGGACATATTACTCCCTCAACTGCCTCTTCGTACTCTTCATTCATGATCTGAATCATCAATCTTCGATCCATATCAGATTCAGGTTGACCACTATGTACAGGGTAATTCAAAACTCGATGTTGGGTTCTCCCAATTGCTTTCCAAAAAGAGAAATTCATATCATCTATTTTAGCCTTCTTAGATCGAACATCTCTTTCCACAATATCCACGTGTCGTGCGGCTTTTGCCCATGCATCACTTATTCTCACTCGTTCAGTTTTTTCTTCTTTCAGCTCAAATTCCATTTTTATCATCTTATACTCTGCCAAAGAATGCTTCTGTTCAAGCATCACATATCGGGTAACACAAGCTTGAATTGTTGCATCCTTTTGTTCCACGACCGTCTGTCGTTCTTCTGCCTGCTCTTCTAACTCATGAATACGATTCTGAAATTCTACATTTTGATCATATAATACCTCTAATAAACTCTCCGCTGGTACTTCTTCCTCCTCTTCTTTCTCAGTCTCAGTTGTTACCTCTGCGACTATCTCGGGTGCAACTATCAATTCTTCACTCACCACATGGATATCTCTAATCACATTATCACGGTTAGTGATTAGAGGTATCCCCACAGTCTCATTCACTCCATTGTTAGCATTCTCAGCTGCCATTCTCAAATACTGCCATAAAACAAGGGTTAATTAAACAAATTAACATATCACATAATATCCCAATATTATAACTAACCAACGAATAAGCTTAGGTAGGACACACTAGCGAAGGATTTACTCATCTCTCCCCTCATAATTGTATTCCCCGATCTCCGCCAGAGATCATATCCCTAAGCTCTGATACCAAATGTGACAACCCCAAAATAGGTCCATTCCATCCAACCTATTCTGAGTCGCCAAATACATGGTACAGAAAACAACTACAACTTTATTACAACAATTGTCGTGCAAAATACAACAACACATATGCTGTGAGTTTGGATACAAATATATACCAAATGTGACTCATGTTCCAACCGTGGACATCACCTCACAATGACACCTTACATAAAGGTATAGTCAAAAACTGTTTTAGAAATTAGAATCTTTGGGAAGTGCTCAAGGAAACCTTTGTACATGGGAGGCCATGCGTCTAGGTTATGATAGATATCATATGGCCACAGAATTATTCTTGGTTGACCCAATAGACCCCAAAGAAAAACGAGAAAATTACTATCATATTCTTCCCAATGGTGAGTCTTCTCTTGACATATCATTATCTCTACTGTCTCTAATTGAGAATTATACTTCAAACAAACACCAAGATTATATAGGTAGTGCTCGTATATATACTCAGCAAGTAGATGAGCACATCCCTGTCTTATGATGACACGAGGTTGTATGTCGTTAGACATCTTGTATGATAGTGGCAAACCACCCTTCCAACGTTGGGTACACCTTGCCCTATTGGATTCACCAAATAAAACTACTAAATGAACTTTTCTATACTGCTTCGGGAGAACATCCACAGATAGAGACCACCGTTCTATTTCTCCGTTACCCTCGCTTGACCCAGCTACACTCTTATTACCTGAAACATCAAAGATCATAGTTACACCAAATCACATTTCCTGTTCATAATCATACTAATAACTTCATCTTTGCACTACGGCCAAAGATATTCATTTGTATCACCAGTTGGTCATGTTCATTTCAACACCTACTCATCTTTGCACTACTGGCCAAAGATATTCAACAACATGTCATCTTTGCACTACGGGCCAAAGATATTCATCAATATTTCATCTTTGCACTACAGGCCAAAGATATTCCTCAACAGTTCATATTTGCACTACGACCAAATATATTCATCAACAGTTCATATTTGCACTACAGGCCAAATATATTAATATCTCAAAAAAAAATATAATCATTTATATAAACAATAATTATAACCATGTTGATCATTTCACCTTTGCACTTAAGCTGAAGATATTCAATTATAAATTCAATGGTCATGATCATACTAGTCAATAATTCAACTTTGCACTACTGGCCAAGGAGAACCCAAAGTCATGATCATACCAATAATCTACCCATCTTTACACTCAAGTGAAAGAGAATTTCAACATCAGGGTTATAAAAATGTTATATATGATAATAAAAACAATATGATCAACATATAGATTTAATCTCAAGAGTAATATTCATAAATCAACTATAATTTGGTTAGAAAAAGAAACCAATTTTATCGTGAATTGTAACTCGTGAATAGTAACTCCTGAATAGTACCTCGTGAATAGTAACTCGTGAATAGTAACCCCGACACAAAAAGGTAGAAATTCCACAATAAAATACATACCAATATTTCGGTATAATAATATTGAAAGAATAATATTTCTTAAGCTTATAAACAATTTATTTTAATTGTTTACACTTTACTAAATAATGCATTTAATCATTCTAAAATGCCAAACTCATAAGATTTCATCGCCAATAACCAAAACCCTCATCAAAAATCTGCATATATCTCATATAGGATTCTCAAGTCATAAAATCCTATTTTCCAATTTTCTTACTTCACAAAACATATTTAATTCATTTACTCATAACTAGACTATTTTCATGAAAAATACCAAATCAGTTCCAAAAATATTTCTTTTCTGGGATTTAGCATAATATAGTCCCATAGTGAACATATATTTTTCTCAGAATTTTTAAAAGTCATTTACTATTTTTCATATGGCCAAAACAACCGAATATTTAGACATTTATCAAAAATTGTACCTTTGTCCAAAAATTCTGAAATTTACAGAGTAAACTTCTATCATATACATGTACTCCCAATAAAAATTTCATCAATTTTGGAGTTAACCACAAGGAATTATAAGCGATTACTTTTAGAATAGTCTTTTCTCATAAAATTCATAACTCTCAATCTATACATCCAAAAATCACAATTTTTGGACACAATCAAGAAAACTCATCAAAATATCATTTTAATTTTTTCCAGAATTTTTGAAGGTCAGAAAAATTATGAAACTGGAAAATATAACAACCCTTAAAATCCCTTACTATCCCTTACCTCAAAAGTGTAGTATTTCTGACTGGAATGCAAAGCCGAAGGAAACTTGCACTGAATAGCAACCCTCACAGTATCTAAATACTCACAAAATATGCTTCATAATATAGAGAGAGAAAGAGAGAAAGCTTATGTTTCTGGTGCGATTTTTAATTCTAACTTAGCCCTCTATTTATAGGAAAATGTTAGCACGCCGAAGCAGACTTAACCTGCAACCTGGTGGCTTTACCTGCTACTATTCCCATCCACCACATTTGAATAAAAATCTCAGCACATTTCTTCACCAACCAAGAGTGGGGCCCACCAATTCTAGAATTTTTCACCAAAATGATTAACTCCGAAAATTCAACAATTTTAAACCAGTCATCTCGTAAAATTCATAACAAATCATACGTTCATTTTTAACGGTTCAAAATTTGTGGACATATACTCAACTTATATATGTATAACATATCCAAATATTACCACGATCCAACGGTCGGATTAAAAATTATAACCCTCGCAAAATATCTTAAAAACCCTAATTTGGTTTTCAATACCTCCGTTATGACAAAAATACAGATAAAACACCTCAACATTAACTCATTCATTTTTAACCACAAAAATATATCCCTCATTTATATCCACATAAAATAAATATTTTCTTATCATATGAATCAGTAATTAATTATTCACAAATAATATTACAGAATCACATTTATGACAACCAGGCCGTTCCCAGGAAAGAGGAGGCTTTCCAATAAGAATTTTTCCTTACTGGCGCGCAATTAGGTGACCAAACCTCTCCTTAGACAGAACTTTCTAGACATTGCCAATAATGTTATCTAATAATATTATTCAAATAATATGAATTATTGATCTGATAATGGGAAATACTGTGCAGTGACAATTATTGAACAACAATAATATAAAATTTTAACGTAGCAATTATTGAATCAATAAAATAAAATATTGAACAGTAATTACTGTAACAATTATTGAGTAGTGTCTTCTTACGTAATAATCAATAATTTCAAAAATACTATGTAATACCGCGTGCTACTGTGCAATAACGCGTATTACTGTATTTTAACCACCGGAAATTCCAACAGTGTTAACGGTAACAACTACGCCGTTATTTGTAAAAACTCAAATTTGTCGTTTTCTTCACCCGACAATTATTCTGTTATGGGGCCCACAAATGGCTGCGCCTTCGTACGAATATTCCCCGACAGAAAGAATATTCCACGACCAAACGAATATTCCCCGACAACAATGAATATTTTATAACCACATGTGTATTTTGAAAAAAAAATTCATATATCACCCTTAACTTTAACATTTATCAATTTAACCATTTACTGAATAGTAATTATAAGAAAAATTGAATACTTTTATTTCATAAAATTCGGGGTCTTACATAGACAAACTTGCCTTTGAATCCGTACCAAATACTTGTCATAGGATAGCGTTAATAGTTCTATATTGAAAGACTTGTAAATAAATCAATCAATCTTTAAGATTAGTCTAGCTGAGTTAAAACTGGCATCGACACTTTCTTTAAAACCATTCATGCATCTCATAACATGAATCATTGAAAATCTTTGCAACAAATATTTAAAACAGATTATCATCAAGTTCACATAACAAATAGGAACTGAAAGACTTGCCTTGATCGTTGTTTATCAATAACAGTTTAACAACTTACAGTTATCTGCACTTCACGGGCCCTACACAATTATATAATCATACACATCAACTATTAGTCACATAACAACACATAGTAATTGTAATGTAAACTCTACTCCACATCTCATAATATTTTCTATTAATTAGCACACAATGTTCAATTAGATTGTGTTAACTTTTTGACTTATGTAATATTCGAAATTCATTCAAGTGTTTAAATCTTGCTAGGAATAATTATTGGTTTTATATTAAACCCATTTCATATTTTATAATATTTATTTCATTTGACTTAAAACACTTTTTACGTTCATTAACGCTTATCACGGCGTTTTGACGTTTATTCGTCACACGCCCGATTTGCCTCTCTTGTGTATACTTACTATGCTTCTATAACTTATCTAATACATTTTTTAATAATGTTAAGCATCATTATGTTTACTAACATTTATGTTTTATAACTTAGAACAATATTTTTTATCATCAGAAGTACTATACATGCATACGTGCATGCCCGACGCCCTCCGATTGCCTTTGAAAACATAATAGTCTTAAAAATGACAATTTTGACCCCTGTTAACGACCTCAAATTGAAAAACTAAAAGCATAAAAGTTGTAGGTCTACTCGTCCTCGTTCCGTATCATCTTGAATCGTCTCAATCGAAGTTCGTATGAAAAGGTTATGCTCATTTTAGTAAAATATGTCCGGTTAGTTTTTTTTCTCCAAAATTTGGCTAGACAGACTACCCCCCCGTTGGGGCAGGGGTTTTTGTACTGGGGGGGCCCGCTGGGGCAGGGGTCCCTTCTACGTTTTTGTAATTTTTGATCCAGAACACTACAGAAAGCCAAATTAGGCCTACAAACTCCTTTCTAACAACTATACCAATCTACGCAAGTAATATATTCAACCTCTAATTTTACATCATTAAATGATAATACAACCATTGAAATTTGCAAAATAATTAAAATTTTCTATTACAAACTATTCTCGTTCCCAAAACCTTCAACCTTTACATCTAGCTGTCTCAGAATCATTTTAATACTACAAGAGTTTACATCGTAAAACGATATTACAACTCAACATTAATACATTATTCGGAATCTTAAACATGGTTCAAATAATAATAACTTAGCCAAAGTATATAAATCTTCAAGTATTACATCTGATTCATATCTTTCAAGTAGCACATAACCTTACCTTAAATCTTTAGCCTGCAAAAGTGGTTATTTGCAAGGTTGAGCTCGACAGCCCAGTAAAATCTAACATTTTTCATGCATCACATAGCACATAATAACATGCTCAACATAAATCTCATAAACATTGGACTAACATAACATACATGTTGCATTTCATATAACAAGTATAAAGATTAAGTTCCTTACTCAATCAACATTCATTATTCAATCAACGTAGTCATAAATTGACTTTAACATTTCATACTGTTAATATATATAGAACACATCATGCTCTTTGCATCAAATATTTAAAACAGTTTATCATCAAGTTCACATAATAAATAGGAACTGAAAGACTTGCCTTGATCCTTGTTTATCAATAACAGTTTAACAACTTACAGTTATCTGCACATCACGTGCCCTACACAATTATATAATCATACACATCAACTATTAGTCACATAACAACACATAGTCATTGTAATGTAAACTCTACTCCATATCTCATAATCTTTCATATTAATTAGCACACATTGTTCAATTAGATTGTGTCAACTTTTTGACTTATGTAATATTCGAAATTCATTCAAGTGTTTAAATCTTGCTAGGAATCATTATTGGTTTTATATTAAACCCATTTTATATTTTATAATATTCATTCCATTTGACTTAAAATACTTTTTACGTTCATTAACACTTATCACGACGTTTCGACGTTTATTCGTCACACGCCCGATTTGCCTCTCTTGTGTATGCTTACTATGCTTCTATAACTTATCTAATATATTATTTATTAATGTTAAGTATTATTATGTTTACTAAAATTTATGTTTTATAACTTAGAACAATATCTTTTATCGTCAGAAGTACTATACATGCATACGTGCATGCCCGACGCCCTCCGATTGCCTCTGAAAACATAATAGTCCTAAAGATAACAATTTTGACCCCTGTTCCCGACCTCAAATTGAAAAACTTAAAGAATGAAAGTTGTAGGTATACTCGTCCTCGTTCCGGATCATCTTGAATCGCCTCAATCGGAGTTCGTATGAAAATATTATGCTCATTTTAGTAAAATATGTCCGGTCATTTGTTTTCCAAAATTTGGGTAGATAGACTACCCCCCCCCCCGCCAGGGCGGGGGTCCTTTCTGCGTTTTTGCAATTTTTGATCCAGAACACTACAGAAAGCCAAATTAGGCCTACAAACTCCTTTCTAATAACCATACCAACCTACCCAAGGTGTAATATGTTTACAGAAACATAAACTAATGTTTCTAACACGTTTCTACCCACCTAAACATCATAAACATCAAAGATTACACCTTTAATTTTACTATTTCTATTATTTCTTCTTCTTTTGACATTCATAGCGAAATTCTTCGCTGTGAATTCATTTTTAAACCAATTCAAGTAATTCCAATTGTGATAACTCACATTCTTAACATACTAACATAATACATGATCAATTTCAACAATAAATCATAACCAAACATCAATTTGATAGTTTCAAAAGCCATTTTTTCCAAAAATTAATTCACAGAAAATTATTATGAACAAAATTCCTCTTGTTTATCAAAATTAGATGGATTGAATTGCTAGAACAACCATATAACTCATAATATATCATAATATAATCCATATTACACATAATTCATGCTCACATCAAATATTTAAGCACAATTTTCAACATAACTTCATACTCAAACACTATGAACATGATTTCATCATGTTCATCATATCTTTGTGAATTGAAACCTTTAAACAACTATAAAAATCTCATGTAAGTGTATACATGAAAACATATGAACACCATATATGCATATAAATTCACAATCATGAAAACCTAATTTTACAAAGACTAA
Organism: Panax notoginseng; assembly: GCA_016801055.1. Taxonomy (NCBI): domain Eukaryota; kingdom Viridiplantae; phylum Streptophyta; class Magnoliopsida; order Apiales; family Araliaceae; genus Panax; species Panax notoginseng. The sequence continues at coordinate 71,418,295 of CM029015.1, read as the reverse complement.
ATACAAAACATCCTAATTTAGTATAAGGGTTAGTTTGATACCTTTCTAGTTTTAATTAGGAGAAAAGATGGAGATAATGATTTCCCCTTCTTCTTCTTCTTCTTCCTCTTCTTCTTCTCTGTATTCTCTCTTCTTCTCTTTGTTCTTCCTTTTTCTTTTACTAATACATAATATAAACTTACATATGATAATATAATATACGTATACTTATAATACCTATTAATATACAACATAATTACATATATAACTGATGTCAGTTATATTATTTGAAAACCAAAAGCTATAAGGCTTGTTTGGCTAAACCACTTTAAAAATTAATAACTTACAACCCTTATGCCTTGTTTGGTAAAACCACTTAAAATAATGACTTAATCATTCCTTAAACCTTGTTTGGAAAAACAAGAATTTTAAAATCTCTAAGGCTATGTTTGGTAAAATCAAATTAAAACTCTTTTAATTTATTTTCATAAGTCATTTATAATATAGTTTAATGTCCTGCATGGTTTACTTGGATTTCCATATCCAATCTTAATTAAATAAACTAATTACCACATACTAAATAAATTTCTCACTTAACCAAATATCACAAAATTATAATCTCATTATAATTTTATTTAATAATTAATATATCACTTTAATTATTAAATTATGACAACAATATAGCAACTCATGTAATTTTTAACAACTCTCTAACTGTTAAATTAAATTAGATTATTATCTAATAAATTTAATTCACAAATATATACTAACAACAACCACATAAATAAAATATTTATTTAATTTATTAAATATTTAAAATTATAAATAAAATTCTAGATTGTTACAGCCGTCGTTCTTTTACATCGTTCTTACCAATTTCTTTCTTTTCTATAACTTAATCAAAATTATTTCATTAATACAACTCAGTTCGAGTTAATCATCCTTCCTCACAGCTGACTAACGTCCTTACATTATTAATTGAAACTTGATAGTCATTGGTGAAGCACCAACGTTGAATACCATTCATGGTTTACTTAATTATCCTTCACGTTCTTCATTTAATTATTCTTAATCCATACATAAATTCATACCGTTACTACTATAAAAGTGATTTAAAGTTAATCTAATCATGAACATTAAGTACACGTACATTCTACTATTCGTTTCAATCAATTAGAATTACAAAACCTAATTTGGTTAACCAACTTTTCATTGCCGACGTTCCGTTACGTTGTTCTTACGTTCATATGTAATTAACTTACTTTAACCCTAAGTGATCATACTTGAGGTTTAATCATGACTCAATAATGTTTTATTAAGTTCCTTAGTCATTGATTAAACAATTTCCATTCACGCTTTACTTGTAACCATCCTTCATTGTCTAGATCTTAAGACTGGCGTTGCGGCGCCAGTTCCCTTTGCATTAGCCGCGCTGTGGCGAGATACTTTAGTGGCTAAAGACCCGGACTCAGCACTGTGGCGTGAGTCCTCTTTGTCATGGCCGCGCTGCGGCGCCAACTAACAGTGCATTATGCCTCAGCCTCGTTCTGCGGCGCGGGCTGTTATGCCTTGAGTCGCGCTGCGGCACGGACTCTGTGCATCATACAATTTTGACAGATTTTTGATTTTGTGAGATTCCCGGGCTAGTAACTTCTTCGTTATAAGTCCAAATTGGCTCATTCAAGAGCTTACGGTTCACAAATCACATACTTTACATGTTCATACAAGAATTTTATCTATTTGACTTCGTTAACTAAAAATTCACCTATTAGTCTATTTTTAACGAAAACGATAAACGTTCATGAACGTTCAACGCTTGTTTCTTCGTTCTAAGTTAAAATTCGGTCATTCTCGAGTTTGAAACTCTATAATGCCAAATACGACTTGTCTCCATTGAAAACCAATGTTTCCAAGCTCAATATCAAAATTCGACTTCCATTCTGAGATTTTCACGAATTCGACGACTATCGTCAATTCATGTGGATTTCGGCATAACTTCATTTCTTAAGATTTGTTCTTCGTTTCAAATGGATTCAATCCATCATACTAACATCTTGACATACATACTTCATTCACTTATACACATGATAAGTTCTTGCTTGTTCTTTGTGAGTTTGTAACTTATAAAAGTATAAATTACATAACATTTCATTTCTTATGACTCATGATAGATTAAGTCTTTTAACCATCCTCCTTGCCTCTTCTTATCATACCAACTTCATTAATGTAAAACATGTTACAAGTTCCTACAAATTCTTTCTTGGTTCATAACTTAAAATATTACGAATAGCTTATTCATGACTTATACGGCTTATGTCCATTATTTAATCATTCTTATCATTCCTTAGCATACATGTTCTACTACTACTCACTTCTCTAACAATGGAAGAGAAAAAGAATCATGGTTCAAGATGTCTTACCCTTGAATGTCACTCGGTTAATCTTTAATCTTCTTCTTGCTTCTTTGAATTAACAAAGTCTAACTTTCTATCTTTTTTAGCTTTTGTAGCTTTTTCTCTCAAGAAAATAAGCTCTCAACTTATAAGTTATAAAGTTATTGGTGGAAAATCTAACAACTAACAAATGAATACAAAGCTTGCTATTTATAGGAAATCCTAAATGAGGGCTTAATGGTCATTGAACCATCCACCTCCTTACTATTCATTACCTAGCTCTTAAGTTAACTTGGCCACCACACTCTTTGCTTGGCCATCACAACATTTATCCAATACTTGGGCACCACATTAATTCACCATTAAGTATTCTTGCTAATCACAACACTTAGCCATTAAGTTACTTTCTCCCTGATTTGGATCATCCATGGTTTTCCCCATGGGTTTAAACCATCCCATAACCCATTGGTTCTTACTTTGGGTCTTTAGCTTAATTAATTTAACTTATACATTGGGCTTGTAATTAAACAAACACTTGGGCTTGTTCATTAATTTACATTGGACTTAACCATTCCTACATTTGGGCCTTATTATAATTCCCATTGGACAATACAATTTCCTTCACAATCCTACAAGTCCATTACTCATGGCTTAAAGCCTTGTAACGTATTGTCTACGTATTAATCTCGTATTCTAACTCGTATACTTATTCAACATATACGACATACCATCTTCCATATATACTCATATAATACCTCATATCGTTCTCGTATTCATTACTTCGTATAATACCTATGTATTATACGATCATCGTTTAATTCATTAATCGCATTTCATTTCCTTCTCGGAAATCACTTTCCCTAACCGTTAGGTTTTAAGTCCGCAGGCAAAAAACTGCATTTTTCATAACTGAAATATTATTTGATATTCTATCCCACCTCGATATTCTATCGTTACGTATTTCTCGAAAATTCAAAAATAATCCCGAGCAGAAATGCGTGAATAGTGTTTTTCAAAAAATTTCTCGAAAAGCTTTTATTTTCGTCTTGAAAATTTAAACACTTTAATTCATTCACGTAGCCGAAATACTATGACTTTCCATCATTTTTAGGTTATAGAACAACCTTCATCTTATTATCACATATAATATAATTTTATTCATTATTAATTGAAAAAAATTATTTTACAATTTGCTCGATTTTTGGGGGCTTTACACTCTTCCCCCCTTAAAAGGATGTTGTCCCCAGAATCTCGCTATAATTATATAAACAAATGCGAAAAAAATTTCTTCATTTTAATCTCGAGTTCCCACAATGCTTCTTCGACATTGTGGTTCTTTCATTTCACCTTCACCGAAGGTATTATCTTATTTCACATGACTTGTCACTTCCTATCAATAATTTGAGTTGGAAGTTAAACACTTATTAACATATTATATTATCCTCCTTTCATTAGTCCTTCTTTTAACTTGGATTTATTTGGAACTCAAATTCCTCCTTCAAAACGAGATGATACTTGATCTTCTCTGTATCTTGCATCCTCTTCTTCATTCGTCTGATTCCTCGTTACCTAATTGTACTTACTTAACTCGTTCCATTATCGTGGATTGAGTCTATGTTGTGAATAACATTTCTACTACTCCATTCTGTAATTTAACTTCTAACTCTATCCTTGCCATCTCCGTTATTAACTCATTCTGAGTCGTTAACATTGATAGCTTTTCCCTACCCTTCCTACTTAACGCGTTCGCTTCTACGTTTACCTTCCTTGTATGATATAACATATCACAGTCGTAATCTCTTATCCATTCTAATCACATTCTCTACTTCATATTCAACTACTTCTGTGTGGAGATATATTTCAGACTCTTAGAGTCCATGTATATTTCACAGTTCTCCCTGTATAAATACTATCTTCAGATTTTTAATTTAAAACTACCGTTGCCAATTATAGATCATAAGTACGATAGACCTTCTCATAATCCTTTAACTGGCGTGTTGTATACACAATGACCTTGCCAAGCTACATGAGTTTGCAATCTCGTCATCTATGCGAAGCATCAAGATACACTACAAAATTCCTTGTATTATCTGATAAAGACAATACAAGTGTTTTACTTATCTTTCCTTTCTCACATCTCATTCCCAACATACCTATCAATTTGCCACTGACTTGCTTAGCGACCCTTATGAAAAGTCTAACTTCAGTACATCATTCAACCCAAACGACGTAACCAGAAACTTGTCATAACTATAACGAGTTCTATATGTTATCTTAGGTACCTTCCCTCGTCCTTACTTTCAACTGACGATACCCCATACACAAATCTATCTTGGAAAAAAATACTTTGCCCCTTTCAACTGATCAATTAGATCATCGATCCTGGGCAACGGTTATTTATTCTTAACCTTTAACCAATTAGTCATATATTTGACTTATGCATTGGTTTACTTAACTTTACTTCTTAGGGTTCGCGTTCTTTCAAACTAAGTTTACGCGACCTACTTTTATTACCGACTTACAGCTTCATGATATACGGAGATGTCTTACTTAATACATTCCTCATCTTTGATAATTTATATTCTTATCTTCTTCTTATTACTTCTCTAGGTCTCAGCACACATCGCTTCTCTACTAGTAGCCCATATGGTACTCTGAGTGGTTTTCCACAAACAACCAACAAACAAGTTCCCGTCTCATCTAATCTGAGAGCACTTCCTGCCAATACCTCCTTGACAACAAACGGGCCTTCCTAGTTCGGGGCGAATTTTCCCTTAGATTGATCTTGGTTGTCAATGATCTTTTTCAAAACCAAGTCGTGCTGTTTAAACTGCCGTAGCCGGACTTTTTTGTTGTAGAACCTGGCCATCCTTTGTTGATATAATTGATCGTGGAAGATAGCAGCGACACGCCTTTCGTCTATTAGAGACAATTGGTGATACCTATCTTGTACCCACTGGTCTTCATCCAGCTGAGTGTCTATCAACACTTTGAGGGATTCCATTTCCACTTCTATGGGGAGCACAACTTCAATCCCATAGGTTAATGCGTAAGGGGTTTGTAAGACCCCAACTTATTAATGAATAAAATTAAATTTTCTCTAAATATTATTGTGAATAATAAGGGGTTAATTTGATATAATACTTTGGTTATGGGTGAAATGTGCAAATTTTATAAAATAAGCAAGTGGTTATAAAATATTCATTTTGTCGGGGAATATTCGTTTGGTCGTGGAATATTATTGCTGTCGAGGAATATTCGTACGACGGCGCAGCCTTGTGTGGGCCCCATAACGGAAAGCGATTGGATGAAAAAAATGACAAGTATAAGTTGTTTATAAACAACGGCGTAGTTGTTACCGTTAATACTGTTGGAATACCCGGTGGTTAAAATACAGTAGCACACGGTATTGCACCAATTATTGATTCTTACGTAAGAAGGAAGACACTACTCAATAATTGTTACAGTAGTTACTGTTCAATATTTTATTTTATTGATTCAATAATTGCTGCGTTGATATTTTATATTATTGTTGTTTCAATAATTGTTGTTGCACAGTATTTTTCATTATCAGATCAATAATTCATATTATTTAAATAATATTATTAGATAGCATTATTGGCAATGTCTAGAAAGTTCTGTCTAAGGATAGGTTTGGTCACCTAATTGCGCGCCAGTAAGGAGAAATTCTTATTGGAAAGCCCATTTTTCCTGTGAACAGCCTGGTTGTCATAAATGTGATTCTGTAATATTATTTGTGAATAATTAATTATTGATTCATATGATAAAGAAATATTTATTTTATGTGGATATAAATGAGGGATATATTTTTGTGGTTAAAAATGAAGGAGTTAATGTTGATGTGTTTTATCTGTATTTTTGTCAGAACGGAGGTATTGAAAATCAAATTAGGGTTTTTGAGATATTTTGCGAGGGTTATAATTTTTAATCCGACCGTTGGATCGTGGTAATATTTGGATATGTTATACATATATAAGTTGAGTATATGTCCACAAATTTTGAACCGTTAAAAATAAACGTATGATTTGTTATGAATTTTACTAAATGACTGGTTCAGAAATTGTTGAATTTTCGGAGTGAATCATTTTGGTGGAAAATCTTAGAATTGGTGGGCCCCACTCTTGGTTGGTGAAGAAATGTGCTGAGATTTTTATTCAAATATGGTGGGTGGGAATAGTGGCAGGTAAAGCCATCAGGTTACAGGTTAAGTCTAATTCGGCGTGCTAACATTTTCCTATAAATAGAGGGCTAAGTTAGAATTGAAAATCACAACAAAAATAAGTTTTCTCTCTTTCTCTCTCTATATTATGAAGCATATTTTGTGAGTATTTAGATACTTTGAGAGTTGCTATTCAGTGCAAGTTTCCTTCGGCTTTGCATTCCGGTCAGAAATACTGCTCTTTTGAGGTAAGGGATAGTAAGGGATAATAAGGGATTTTAGGGGTTGTTATATTTTTCAGTTCGTACTTTTTCCAACCTTCAGAAAATTTTGGAAAAATTTAAAATGATATTTTGATGAGTTTTATTGATTGTGTCCAAAAATGGTGATTTTTCGATGTATAGATTAAGAGTTATGAATTTTATGAGAAAAGACTATTTTAAAAGTAACCGCTTATAACTCCTTGTGGTTAACTCCAAAATTAATGAAATTTTAATTAGAAGTATATCTATATAATATCAGTGTATTCTGTGAATTTCGGAATTTTTGGATAAAAGTACAATTTATGATAAATATCTAAATATTCGGCGGTTTTGGCCATATGAAAAATAGTAAATGAGTTTTAAAAATTTTGAGAAAAATATATGTTCAATATGGGACTATATTCTGCTAAATCTCAGAAAAGAAATATTTTTGGAACTGATTTGGTATTTTTTATAAAAATGGACTAGTTATGAGAAAATAAATTAAATATGTTATGTGAAGTAAGAAAATTGGAAAATAGGATTTTATGGCTTGAGAATCCTATATGAGGTATATGTAGATTTTTGATGAGGGTTTTGGTTATTGGTAATGAAATCTTATGAGTTTGGCATTTTAGGATGATTAAATGCATTATTTAGTAAAGTGTAAACAATTAAAATAAATTGTTTATAAATTTAAGAAATGTTATTCTTTCAATATCATTATACCAAAATATTGGTATGAATTTTATTATAGAATTTTTATCTTTTTGTGTTGGGGTTACTATTCAGGAGTTACTATTCACGAGTTACTATTCATGAGTTACTATTCACGTGTTACTATTCACGAGTTATTATTCACGAGTTACTATTTATGAGTTACTATTTACGAGTTACTATTCACGAGTTACTATTTACGAGTTACTATTCACAGGTACTATTCATGACAAAATTTGGTTTTTTTTTTCTGACCAAATTATCGTTAATTTATGATTGTTGCTCTTGAAAATAAATGTAGTTGTTGATCATATTGCTTTTATTATCGTATATAACATTTTTATAATCCTGATGTTGAATTTCTCTTTCACTTGAGTGTAAAGATGGGTAAATTATTGGTATGATCGTGACTGAAGAATATCTTTGGCCTGTAGTGCAAAGATGAATTGTTAACTGTTATGATCATTACCATTGAATTTACAATTGAATATCTTTAGCTTAAGTGTAAAGATGAATTGATTAACATGGTTATAATTATTGTTTATATAAATTCTGAAATGATTATATATTTCTTTGAGATATGAATATATTTGGCCTGTGGTGCAAATATGAATTGTTGATGAATATCTTTGGCCCGTAGTACAAAGATGACCTGTTGTTAAATATCGTTGGCCTGTAGTGCAAAGATGGTTTGTTGATGAATATCTTTGGCCGTAGTGCAAAGATAAAATTGTTAGTATAATTATAAACAGGAAATGTGATTTGGTATAACCATGATCTTTGATATTTCAGGTAAAGACATGTGATGAAAATTATTTTCATCCTGAATGCGAAGAGGAATTTAGAATTACAATTATGATTATGAGTTATTCATATAATTGTGGAAAGGAATTGTTGATTAATGTTACAGGAATAAAACATTGTTGGTGGATTTTTAACATAGAGAAGATAATAGACTTTGTGGTCGAGCAGGGGTAACAAGGGAATAGAACGGTGGTCATCATTTAGTAGTTATATTTGGTGAAGAAAATAGGGTGAGGCGAACCCAACGTTGGAAGGATGTTTTGTCACTATCATACAAGATGTCTAATGACATACAACCTCGTGTCATCATAGGACAGGGTTGTGCTCATCCACTTGCTGAGTATATATACGAGCACTACCTATATAATCTTGGTGTTTGTTTGAAGTATAATTCTCAATTAGAGACAGTGGAGATAATGATAAGTCAAGAGAAGACTCACCATTGGGAAGAATATGATAGTAACCTTCTCATTTTTCTTTGGGGTCTATTGGGTCAACCAAGGATAATTCTGTGGCCATATGATATCTATCATAACCTAGACGCGTGGCCTCCCATGTACGAAGGTTTCCTTGAGCACTTCCCAAAGATTCTAGTTTCTAAAACAGTTTTTGACTGTACCTTTATGTAAGGTACCTTTGTGAGGTGCTGATACATGATGGTGTCCAATGTCACATTTGGTATATATTTGTATCCAAACTCACAGCATATGTGTTGTTGTATTTTGCACGACAATTGTTGTAATAAATTTGTAGTTATTTCTGTACCATGTATTTGGCGACTCAGAATAGGTTGGATGGAATGGATCTATTTTGGGGTCGTTACAGGGTTGCCCCAGTGGAAGTGCGCATTGATGTTCTGTAAGCTAACAAAGTCAGAGGCAATAAGTCAGGCAACCCTTTGTGGTTGGTGGACATCTTCTGCATGATCTTCTTGATGTTTATGTTAGTCGCTTCAACAGCACCATTCATCTTTGGACGGTAGATACGAAGTTGAGATGTTTGATGTGGAATTTACTACACAACTCCTCCATCATTTTGTTGTTGAGGTTCTTAGCATTGTCTGATATAATTACCTCTGGTTGTCCATATCGACCAATGACATTGTTTCTTATGAAAGTAATGATGACTTCTTTGGTAACCCTGGGGAAGGAGGCTGCTTCTACCCACTTGGTGAAGCAGTCAATTATGGTAAAGATAAACTGATGTCCATTATTGGCTTTGGGCTCGATGGGACCGATCACGTCTATTCCCCACATTGAGAAGAGCCAAGGCAAACTCATATTGTGGAGCTCCCTCGGAGGGGCGTGGATAGCATTCCCATGAATTTGGCACTGATAACATCTCCTGACGTGGTCCTCACAGTCAGCCTTGAGAGAGAGCCAGTAATGCCCTGTTCTGAGGATTTTCTTAACAAGTAAGGGGCCGCTCATGTGTGGGGCACATACTCCACCATGGATCTCATCCATGAGCCTCTGAGCTTGGTCCTTGTCCAGACATCTGAGGAGACCTAATCCTACATCTCTTTTGTAGAGTGCATCCTCGCTCAGGTAGAATTTCATAGCTAGTCGATGGATCCGCCTTCTTTCAGTTGGGCTCGCCTCAGTGGGTGTAGATCCATCTTGCAAGTATTCCTTGATATGTTGTTACCAAGGGTGTTGGATGGGAGGTAGCTCATCCGATACTTCTCCAATGTAATTCCCATAGGCTGGAGCCTTTTATTGGGCAAATGTGAGGGTTGGCATGTCTTCCTTGTCGTGTATGTTGATCAAGGAGGCCAAGGTAGCAAGTGCATCCGCAAAATCATTCCTATTCCGAGGAATGTGGAGGAAGGATATTTCTTCAAACTTCGAAGCCATCTGTAGAACCTGCCGATGGTAAGGCAGCAAATGTAGACCTTTGGTGTGATAGATTCATGTGGTTTGTCTGATTACCAACTCGAAATCTGCAAAGACAGTTAACCGTCTAATACCTATTGATTGGGCGAGTTTTAGCCCCATGATACAGCCTTCATACTCAGCTGTATTGTTGGTGTTAGCAAACTACAATTTGACAGCGACGGGATGCTGCTCCCTCGTAACGGATACTAGAACTGCTCCAGCCCCAGAACCTTCCATATTTACAGCTCCATCAAAATACATCTTCCATGTTTGGCGTGCATTGTACTGATGGTGTTGCTGAATTTCCATTACTCCTTCATCAAGGAAGTATATTTCCAAGGGTTTGAAATCCTCTGAAGGTGCGGCGGCCAGTTGATCCGTAATTTCTTGTCCTTTAATGGACTTTTGCGTCACGTAGACGATGTCAAATTGTTATAAGATCAACTGTCATCTGGACAGTCGGCAGTTCAACATGGGTTTACTGAAGACGTACTTGAGAGGATCCACGCGGGATATGAGATGGGTTGTGTGACCATGGAGGTAATGATGTAACCTCATGGAAGCCCATGCTAAAGCACAACAAGTCTTCTCAATTAGAGTGTACTTGTGTTCACTGCTACTGAATCTTTTGATGAGGTAGTAGATAGCTCGCTCTTGGCCTTTATCATCTTTCTATCCCAGCATGCAGCCCTTGGCATTGTCACTTATGGATAGGTACATGAATAAGGGAACATCATCCCTGGGTGGTACCAAAATAGGAGCTTTGACTAGCTGCTCGTTGATTGTAAGGAAGGCCTTCTGGCACTCATCATTCCATTTCATGGAGGAGTTCTTCCTTAACAACTTGAAAATAGGCTCACAGGTTGCTGTGAGTTCGGAGATGAACCTGTTAATGAAGTTGATTCTTCCCAAAAATCCTCGTATTTCCTTCTCTGTCTGAGGAATGGGCATTTCCATGATGGCCTGGATTTTAGTGGGATCCAGCTCAATCCCCTTGTGGCTGACTAGGAATCCTAGCAACTTGCATGATTTAACGCCAAAGGCGCATTTGGCTAGATTTAACTTCAAGTTGTACTTACGCAACTTGTTGAAGAGCTTTTTGAGATGGTCTAGGTGGTCTTCCTCCCTCTGGGACTTGACAATAATGTTATCCACATAGATCTCTATCTCCTTGTGCATTAAATCGTGGAAAAGAGCCATCATAGCTCGCTGGTAGGTAGCTCCAGCATTGATGAGGCTGAATGACAATTGTTTATAGCAAAAGGTTCCCCAAGGTATGATGAATGCAGTTTTTTCATGATCCTCCTCAGCAACCATAATTTGATGGTACCTTGCGAAGTAGTCAGCAAAGGAGTACATGTTCTATTTAGCAGTATTATCAATGAGAATGTGGATAAATGGCACGAGAAAGCTATCTTTAAGGCAAGCTTTATTCAGATCCCGATAATCCACGTAAACTCGCACCTTTCCTCCTGGTTTAGGCACGAGGACAATGCTTGATAGCCATTCAGGGTATGTAGACATCATTATGATGTCTGCTTGAAATTGTTTCACAATTTCCTCTTTAACCTTTAAACTCCACTCAGGTTTTAATCGCCTGAGCTTCTGCCTGACTGGCTTGAATCCCTCTTTAATGGGGAGGTGATGAATGATAATGTCAGTGGACAAACTAACCATGTCTTCATGAGACTATGCAAGCACATCCTGGAATTGGGTTAATAGTGTAACCATGTCATTCATTTGGTTTGGAGTGAGGTCTGTACCAATCTGGATTAGTTTAGGGCTTTCTAAAGTTTCGAGATTGAACGAAGTGGTTTGATCAAGGTTGGCTTTGGGTTTGTCTTCGACCCATTCTTTGATCTCTTGAGGTATCTCAATGTCCTCTTGTATTTCCATCAAGTTTAAGTCCAACTTTTCATCAAAGTTGCAATCCTTGTGGAGAAAAGACACCTTATCAGCAAGTATAGGATCATCTAAATTCAGAGTCCTGAAACAAAATATGCTTTCACTTAAAATATATGAAACAGTTTAATCATACAAAGTGTTAGCATGTACTGACAAAACAACTGCTAATACTGTACAAAAAAGTAAGCAGTTATTATTATCTACAGGGTATAAGGAGTTTATGCCCGTTTTATCCTTGTCGACCAATGAAAGGAGTGTTGCTTTAATTGTCAAGGGTGAAGTCCTGATGGACTGCAGTGATGAAGGGGCTATCATCGTCCTCCTTCTCCTGAATGATGACCATTACGTCTTGGCAATCATCGTCTGAGGTGTATCTATTTGTATGTTCATCATGGATAATGATGTGTATATTTGACATCATCCTGGCGATGTCCTGTTTACGTCTCCGTTCCTCTTCTTCCACTTTTGGATCTGGAACTAGGACTTCTTTCTCCTTTACCGATATCGGTTTAGGAAATAGCATGGCCATTACATGGGCTGGCACCTTTACCGGAGACCGTACATGATCAGGAACTGTAGGTGGAGATAATCGCCATGTGGCTAAAGCTGAAGGAATTTGTTTGTGCTGATGAGGATTCCTACGACTGGAACTAGTAGTATAGCCTAGTCCGGCTATTCCTATTTGACTGGGACATTGAATGGGATGCTTGATGCCCTGATTGTCTTTACCCAACCCCTGTCCAGGTTGATATCCCAATGACATCATTTCTTGAGTGGCCGACATTACTTTGACAAAAATTTGGGGTATGAGAGGTGGCGCCCCAACAGGATGGTAGTGAGTGTTGCTCACCTCCAAGGCATGAAAACTGATCGACTTAACTTCTGAATTGAAGTTGATGAGTGGTATGTCATCTTGTTTAGGACATTCCGGCTCAGCGTTGACAGTGACTAGGCTGTTGTTGATAATGTATTTAAGTTGTTGGTGAAGAGTGGAGGGGACTGCCCCGACCATGTGAATCTATGGTCTTCCCAGAAGTAGGTTGTATCCTGTATCTATTTTGAGAACGTGAAAAGACACGCAAAATGTATGTGGACCAATCTCCACTGGCAGTTCAATCTCTCCGATAGAGTTTTGATGGGATCCATCAAAAGCTTTGATAACTGTATGGTTGTTTCGGATCCGATTGAGATTAATGTTCATCTTCACCAAAGTTGCATAAGGATAGATATTCAGAGACTAACCTCCATCTATTAAGACTCCCCCCACCATATATCTAGAGGATAAAACCGTAATGTGCAATGGCTTGCAATGACCAGTCCCTTCGGGAGGTATATCGTCATCAGTAAAAGATATCACATTGTTGTTAAAAATGTGTTCCACCAGATGCTGGGATTTCTCAACATCTATTGACTTAGCCAGTTGGGCTTCTTCCAAAACCCTGAGTAAGACCTTTCCTGTGATCTTCAGAACAGAAAACTAAGTCCAGTATGGAAACTTGATGTGGAGCTTCTCTTAAGCTTAAAACCACCTCGGCTTCATTATGGTCCATAGTACGGAGAAATTCTTCCACTTTCTCCATGTAAATCTTCCCCTTTGACTTGATGGGAGGCTTCGTCACCCGTTGAGGAAGATACAGTGGATTATCCTTCGACACTGCAGTAGTTATGTGCGATGTGGATCCTTCAGCCCCTCCATAATTCCATGGAACTTTCTTTAGGCTGACAATAGGATATTGTGGCCTGCATGGCAATATAATGGGCTCTGGCGCAGCCACTTTCAAAGGATTGTCAACCCCCTTGAGTTGAATTGGTTGGATTATATGTGTGGGAGTAGCTAAATCTGTCTCATCAGATATGACTGCTATGACTTCCTTTCACTCACTCTCTAGTACTACAGCATCATCGTCTACCATATGCAGGACACCGCTGTCAATTAAATTCTGAATAAGGTGGCGGAGTGCCCATCATTCTTTTGTGTTGTGACCGCGAGATTGGGAGTGATATTGGCACACTCCATGGAAATCAAACCGTCTTGAACGGTGGGCTGATTGGAGGTAGCAGATTTGTGATTCTTCCTTCATTTATCAGTATCTGTAGTATTTCTTCCATCGGTTGGCCTAGGTATGTAAATTCCCTTTCATGGGAAAAATCCCGACGGGCTTTAGCACTTGCTATTTTTGCAATTTTATCCTCCAGTGTTTCATTTTCTAGAGTATATGGTGGAGTGTTCATAACAAGAGGAAGGAGACTGGCATTGTGATGCCCCCAAATCCGGGTCCCTTCGAACCACGAATCCGGTCCGCCACGATACTACTATCGTCAATCTATTTATATTTTTCATTCATAACTTAATGAATATAACTCTACTATTACAATTTAGAATATAAATTCATTCCATTTTCAAGATCTGCACAATGACCCCAAACTTTTATAAGTTTCACAACTTGGTCATTTACTATTCCTGTTTTACATCATATTCGATGTTATACAAATATGCGGAATAATTTAAACTTTTTCAATCTCCTTTGAAAAATAATCTTTTATTGATCTTAAGTTGAATCAATTACAAATTCTTGAATCAATTTATTTTATGATTCAGTCTATTCAAATTATTGTATAAATTTTTACATCCCGATTCGAATATCTCTATGTACTGCCTAGTACAACTTTACAAGCTAACATATTTTACACATTGTAAATTACTATCAAATATATCTACTAGAACCTAAACATGGTTCAAGAGCATCTATTTAAACAAATGAATCAATCTCCTTTGATTCTATTGATCTTTATCAATCAAGTAGCACGTAACCTTTACCGTGTATCCTTAACCTACAAAAGTGGTTATTTGCAAGGGTGAGCTCGACAACCCAGCAATTCTAACAGTTTTCATGCAGCACATAGCATATAATAGCATACTCAGCACATGCATTCATAATCCATTAATATTTACTACGCATGTTACTTCTCACATAATAGACATAGAGATTTATATCACAACATATCATCAAAGATCAACTTTCACATTTCATACATATCTCATATGCATTTCATATATATCAACATTTGCATATCATAATATAACTCACTAACAGTTATAGAATTCATATATCAAATAGGAACTGAAAGACTTGCCTAATTCGTAGTTTATGAACTACGACTTAACTACTTAACGCTTATCTGCACTTCGTGTATTCCTACACAGTTATATAATCATGGATTCATATCCATCAGTAACATATTTCATGTATTCTCAATGTAATAACAATGTTACATTGTTTCCTAACTAGGTTCGTAAAACCTACACTTCACTTTCTCATCATACTCTTAGAATAGCTAGGTACGTATAGGTATACCTTAACCATTCGGACATTACATCAACATCCGTATATATCTATCACATACTTGACTCGCTACATGATCGACATATTTAAAACTCGTATAGGTAAGTTTAAACGTATACATAAACGTCTAACTTAGTCGTAACTTCATACAACATCACCTATACTATATATTCATAGCACAATTCATATTGTTATGATACCACAAGGTCAAACAACGTATTTTTCAATCGTTGCTTTATATCTTGAAAACATCCCTTTGGACTTAACTTTTGAAAATCATAGTTAACATTCATCTCTATCACATAGCATGCTTCTTAACACATTTCATAGAATATTGGTCATATATTACAAGTTAAAGTAATCATATAAGCATGCCTCGAACTTCAGATCCAAATCAGAACCTATTCCAAACTGCAGACTGGCGCAGCTAAGCCCTGTCCAGGCTTAGGGACGGCGCAGCTGCGCTGTCCCTTGGCCAGTCCAAGACTGAGCTTTGCACTTCCTGTTTTCAGTCCATACTTTAATACACTTAGACACTTACACTTAACATGCATACACGCTAGAGGTCTTTACATACTTGTGTGACCACCTCAAGTTCAACCTTATATGTTAGAGACTTTAGTTTAGGATTTCCACGAAATCAAAACCAATTAGGGTTATGAAATCACTAGGTGTACTAATTAGCCTTATGTTCTCATAAAGAGGTCACATAATCTGTACTACACATGCTCATTCATATTCATATCTTTTACTCATAGCTAGCATTGTTTAACACTTTAAAACATGCTTTAACCTCATGCTTGGTGTAAGACCCCGAATTTTATGAAATAAAAGTATTCAATTTTTCTTATAATTACAATTCAGTAAATGGTTAAATTGATAAATGTTAAAGTTAAGGGTGAAATATAAAATTTTTTCAAAATAAGCAAGTGGTTATAAAATAATCATTGTTGTCGGGGAATATTCGTTTGGTCATGGAATATTCTTTCTGTCGAAGAATATTCGTACGACGGCGCAGCTATTTGTGGGCCCCATAACGAATAACTGTCGGGTGAAGAAAACGACAAATTTGAGTTTTTATAAATAACGGCGTAGTTGTTACCGTTAACACTGTTGGAATACCCGGTGGTTAAAATACAGTAATACGCGTTATTTCACAGTAGCACACGGTATTGCATAGTATTTTTGAAATTATTAATTCTTTCGTAAGAAGGCACTACTCAATAATTGTTACAGTAATTACTGTTCAATATTTTATTTTATTGATTCAATAATTGCTACGTTGAAATTTTATATTATTGTTGTTCAATAATTGTTGCTGCACAGTATTTTCCTTTATCAGATCAATAATTCATATTATTTGAATAATATTATTAGATAACATTATTGGCAATGTCTAGAAAGTTCTGTCTAAGGAGAGGTTTGGTCATCTAATTGCGCGCCAGTAAGGAGAAATCCTTATTGGAAAGCCCCCTCTTTCCTGGGAACGGCCTGGTTGTCATAAATGTGATTCTGTAATATTATTTGTGAATAATTAATTATTGATTCATATGATAAGAAAATATTTATTTTATGTGGATATAAATGAGAGATATATTTTTGTGGTTAAAAAAAATGAAGGAGTTAATATTGAGGTTTTTATCCGTATTTTTGTCGGAATTGAGGTATTAAAAATCAGGATTTTTGAGATATTTTGCGGGGGTTATAATTTTTAATCCGACCGTTGGATCGTGGTAATTTTTGGATATGTTATACATATATAAGTTGAGTAAATGTCCACAAATTTTGAACCGTTAAAAATGAACGTATGATTTATTATGAATTTTACGAGATGACTGGTTCAGAAATTATTGAATTTTCGGAGTTTATCATTTTGGTGGAAAATTCTAGAATTGGTGGGCCCCACTTATGGTTGGTGAAGAAATGTGCTGAATTTTATTTCAAATGTGGTGGGTGGGAATAGTAGCAGGTAAAGCCATCAGGTTACAGGTCAAGTTTGCTAAAAATTTTCTATAAATAGAGGGCTAAGTTAGAATTGAAAATCACACCAGAAACATAAGCTTTCTCTCTATCTCTCTCTATATTATGAAGCATATTTTATACGTATTTAGATACTTTGAGAGTTGCTATTCAGTGCAAGTTTCCTTCATCTTTGCATTCCAGTCAGAAATACTGCACTTTTGAGGTAAGGGAAAGTAAGGGATTGTAAGGGATAGTAAGGGATTTTAAGGGTTATTATATTTTCCAGTTTCGTAATTTTTCTGACCTTCAAAAATTCTGGAAAAATTTAAAATGATATTTTGATGAGTTTTCTTGATTGTGTCCAAAAATGGTGATTTTTGGATGTATAGATTGAGAGTTATGAATTTTATGAGAAAAGACTATTTTAAAAGTAATCGCTTATAATTCTTTGTGGTTAACTCCAAAATTGATGAAATTTTTGTTGGGAGTACATGTATATGATAGAAGTATACTCTGTAAATTTTAGAATTTTTGGACAAAAGTAAAATTTTTGATAAATGTCTAAATATTCGGCTATTTGGCCATATGAAAAATAGTAAATGACTTTTAAAAATTCTGAGAAAAATATATGTTCACTATGGGACTATATTATGCTAAATCCCAGAAAAGAAATATTTTTGGAACTGATTTGGTATTTTTCATGAAAATAGTCTAGTTATGAGTAAATGAATTAAATATGTTTTGTGAAGTAAGAAAATTGGAAAATAGGATTTTATGACTTGAGAATCCTATATGAGGTATATGCAGATTTTTGATGAGGGATTTGGTTATTGGTGATGAAATCTTATGAGTTTGGCATTTTAGAATGATTAAATGCATTATTTAGTAAAGTATAAACAATTAAAATAAATTGTTTATAAGTTTAAGAAATATTATTCTTTCAATATCATTATACCGAAATATTGGTATGTATTTTATTGTGGAATTTCTACCTTTTTGTGTCGGGGTTACTATTCATGAGTTACTATTCACGAGTTACTATTCATGAGTTACTATTCACGAGTTACTATTCACGATAAAAATTGGTTTTTTTTTCTGACCAAATTATAGTTGGTTTATGAATATTACTCTTGAGATTAAATCTATATGTTGATTATATTGATAACATTTTTATAACTCTAATGATGATATTTCTCTTTGACTTGAGTGTAAAGATGGGTAAATTTCTGGTATGATCATGACTATGGGTTCTCTTTGGCCAGTAGTGCAAAGTTGAATTGTTGACTGGTATGATCATGGCCATTAAATTTATAAGTGAATATATTTAGTTTAAGTGCAAAGGTGAATTGATCAACATGGTTATAATTATTGTTTATATAAATTCTGAAATGATTATATATTTCTTTGAGATATTAATATATTTGGCCTGTAGTGTAAATATGAACTGTTGATGAATATATTTGGCCGTAGTACAAATATGAACTGTTGAGGAATATCTTTGGCCTGTAGTGCAAAGATGAAATATTGATGAATATCTTTGACCTGTAGTGCAAAGATGAATTGTTGATGAATATCTTTGGCCCGTAGTGCAAAGATGACATGTTGTTGAATATCTTTGGCCAGTAGTGCAAAGATGAGCAGGTGTTGAGATGAACATGACCAACTGGTGATACAAATGAATATCTTTGGCCGTAGTGCAAAGATGAAGTTATTAGTATGATTATGAACAGGAAATGTGATTTGGTGTAACTATGATCTTTGATGTTTCAGGTAAAGATAGGTGATGAAAATTATCTTCGTCCTGGATGATAAGAGGAATTTAGAACTACGGTTATGATTATGAGTTATTCATATGATTGTGGACCAGAATTGTTGATTGATGTTACAGGGATAAAACATTGATGATGGATTTTTAACATGGAGAAGATAATAGTCTTTATAGTCTATTTGACTCTTCTAATGGATTGCTCGTTCCGCTGCAACTATGGTTAAAATTTTTATCATTTACCATATGTTCTAAATCTCTGATTTATTATTGATGAAGGCTATTGATAATTTAATTATCTTTAGTCATGATATTCTTTACTGAGCTAGTTGTGCTCACCCTTTTGCTTCACAATTCCTTTCAGGTAATAATAGTGTAGCTGGGTCGAGCGAGGGTAACGGGAAAATAGAACGGTGGTCTCTAGCTGTGGATGTTCTCCCGAAGCAGTATAGAAAAGTTCATTTAGTAATTTTATTTGGTGAATCTAATAGGGTAAGGTGTACCCAACGTTGGAAGGGTGTTTTGCCACTATTATACAAGATGTCTAACGACATACAACCTCGTGTCATCATAAGACAAGGATGTGCTCATCCACTTGCTGAGTATATATACGAGCACTACCTATATAATCTTGGTGTTTGTTTGAAGTATAATTCTCGATTAAAGACAGTGGAGATAATGATAAGTCAAGAGAAGACTCACCATTGGGAAGAATATGATAGTAATCTTCTCATTTTTCTTTGGGGTCTATTGGGTCAACCAAGGATAATTCTGTGGCCATATGATATCTATCACAACCTAGAAGCATGGCCTCCCATGTACGAAAGTTTCCTTGAGTACTTCCCAAAGATTCTAATTTCTAAAACACTTTTTGACTATACCTTTATGTAAGGTGTCATTGTGAGGTGTTGTCCACGGTTGGGACATGATTCACATTTGGTATATATTTGTATCCAAACTCACAGCATATGTGTTGTTGTATTTTGCACGATATTTGTTGTAATAAAGTTGTAGTTGTTTTCTGTACCATGTATTTGGCGACTCAGAATAGATTGGATGGAATGGACCTATTTTGGGGGCGTCACAGTTGGTATCAGAGCTTAGGGATATGATCTCTGACGGAGATCGGGGAATACAACTAGGAGGGGAGAGATGAGTAAATCCTTCGCTAGTGTGTCCTACCTAAGCTTATTTGTTGGTCAGTCATAATATTGGGATATTATGTGATATGTTAATTTGTTTAATTAACCCTTATTTTATGGCAGTATTTGAGAATGGCAGCTGAGAATGCTAACAATGGAGTGAATGAGACTGTGGGGATACCTCTAATCACTAACCGTGATAATGTGATGTCAGACGAAGAAGGAATTAGAGATATCCATGTGGTGAGTGAAGAATTGATAGTTACACCCGAGATAGTCGCAGAGGTAACAGCTGAGACTGAGGAAGAAGAGAAAGAAGAAGTACCAGAGGAGAGTTTATTAGAGGTATTATATGATCAAAATGTAGAATTTTAAAATCGTATTCATGAGTTAGAAGAGCAGGCAGAAGAACGACAGGCGGTCGTGGAACAAAATGATGCAACAATTCAAGCTTGTGTTACCCGATATGTGATGCTTGAACAGAAGCATTCTTTGGCAGAGTATAAGATGATAAAAATGGAATCTGAGCTGAAAGAAGAAAAAATTGAACGAGTGAAAATAAGTGATGCATGGGCAAAAGCCGCACGACACGTGGATATTGTGGAAAGAGATGTTCGATCTAAGAAAGCTAAAATAGATGATATGAATTTCTCTTTTTGGAAAGCAATTGGGAGAACCCAACATCGAGTTTTGAATTACCCTGTATATAGCGGTCAACCTGAATCCGATATGGATCGAAGATTGATGATTCAGATCATGAATGAGGAGTACGAAGAGGCAGTTGAGGGAGGAATATGTCCTATAGAAAGGTATATTTCAACGGTAATGATGACGCCAAATGCTGCTCCAGACAAGTCAAAGCCAAGTAGTTCGAGGGATGGCGGTTGTCATGACTTTCCAACAAATGAGGAACCCAAATGAAGTTATCATGGGAGATGAGCAATGGAGAAATCATGATGATCTGAGAGATAGAATCTGTAATGGAAGCAAGGTATTCTCAACTCTTCGAAATACCAGGTTCGTAAATTTCGGGGACGAAATTTCATAAGGAGGGGAGATTGTAAGACCCCGAATTTTATGAAATAAAAGTATTCAATTTTTCTTATAATTACTATTCAGTAAATGGTTAAATTGATAAATGTTAAAGTTAAGGGTGAAATATAAAATTTTTTCAAAATAAGCAAGTGGTTATAAAATAATCATTGTTGTCGGGGAATATTCGTTTGGTCGTGGAATATTCTTTCTGTCGGAGAATATTCGTACGACGGCGCAGCTATTTGTGGGCCCCATAACGAATAACTGTCGGGTGAAGAAAACGACAAATTTGAGTTTTTATAAATAACGTCGTAGTTGTTACCGTTAACACTGTTGGAATACCCGGTGGTTAAAATACAGTAATACGCGTTATTGCACAGTAGCACACGGTATTGCATAGTATTTTTGAAATTATTGATTCTTACGTAAGAAGGCACTACTCAATAATTGTTACAGTAATTACTGTTCAATATTTTATTTTATTGATTCAATAATTGCTACGTTGAAATTTTATATTATTGTTGTTCAATAATTGTTGCAGCACAGTATTTTTCTTTATCAGATCAATAATTCATATTATTTGAATAATATTATTAGATAACATTATTGGCAATGTCTAGAAAGTTCTGTCTAAGGAGAGGTTTGGTCATCTAATTGCGCGCCAGTAAGGAGAAATCCTTATTGGAAAGCCCCCTCTTTCCTGGGAACGGTCTGGTTGTCATAAATGTGATTCTGTAATATTATTTGTGAATAATTAATTATTGATTCATATGATAAGAAAATATTTATTTTATGTGGATATAAATGAGGGATATATTTTTGTGGTTAAAAAAATGAAGGAGTTAATGTTGAGGTTTTTATCCGTATTTTTGTCGGAATTGAGGTATTAAAAATCAGGATTTTTGAGATATTTTGCGGGGGTTATAATTTTTAATCCGACCGTTGGATCGTGGTAATTTTTGGATATGTTATACATATATAAGTTGAGTAAATGTCCACAAATTTTGAACCGTTAAAAATGAACGTATGATTTATTATGAATTTTACGAGATGACTGGTTCAGAAATTATTGAATTTTCGGAGTTTATCATTTTGGTGAAAAATTCTAGAATTGGTGGGCCCCACTTGTGGTTGGTGAAGAAATGTGCTGAATTTTATTTCAAATGTGGTGGGTGGGAATAGTAGCAGGTAAAGCCATCAGGTTACAGGTCAAGTTTGCTAAAATTTTTCTATAAATAGAGGGCTAAGTTAGAATTGAAAATCACACCAGAAACATAAGCTTTCTCTCTTTCTCTCTCTATATTATGAAGCATATTTTGTAAGTATTTAGATACTTTGAGAGTTGCTATTCAGTGCAAGTTTCCTTCGGCTTTGCATTTCAGTCAGAAATACTGCACTTTTGAGATAAGGGAAAGTAAGGGATTGTAAGGGATAGTAAGGGATAGTAAGGGATTTTAAGGGTTGTTATATTTTCCAGTTTCGTAATTTTTCTGACCTTCAAAAATTCTAGAAAAATTTGAAATGATATTTTGATGAGTTTTCTTGATTGTGTCCAAAAATGGTGATTTTTGGATGTATAGATTAGGAGTTATGAATTTTATGAGAAAAGACTATTTTAAAAGTAACCGCTTATAATTCTTTGTGGTTAACTCCAAAATTGATGAATTTTTTATTGGGAGTACATGTATATGATATAAGTATACTCTGTAAATTTCAGAATTTTTGGACAAAAGTAAAATTTTTGATAAATGTCTAAATATTCGGCTATTTTGGCCATATGAAAAATAGTAAATGACTTTTAAAAATTCTGAGAAAAATATATGTTCACTATGGGACTATATTATGCTAAATTCCAGAAAAAAAATATTTTTAGAACTGATTTGGTATTTTTCATGAAAATAGTCTAGTTATGAGTAAATGAATTAAATATATTTTGTGAAGTAAGAAAATTGGAAAATAGGATTTTATGACTTGAGAATCCTATATGAGGTATATGCAGATTTTTGATGAGGGATTTGGTTATTGGTGATGAAATCTTATGAGTTTGGCATTTTAGAATGATTAAATGCATTATTTAGTAAAGTGTAAACAATTAAAATAAATTATTTATAAGCTTAAGAAATATTATTCTTTCAATATCATTATACCGAAATATTGGTATGTATTTTATTGTAGAATTTCTACCTTTTTGTGTCGGGGTTACTATTCATGAGTTACTATTCACGAGTTACTATTCATGAGTTACTATTCACGAGTTACTATTCACGATAAAAATTGGTTTCTTTTTCTGACCAAATTATAGTTGGTTTATGAATATTACTCTTGAGATTAAATCTATATGTTGATTATATTGATAACATTTTTATAACTCTATTGATGATATTTCTCTTTGACTTGAGTGTAAAGATGGGTAAATTTCTGGTATGATCATGACTATGGGTTCTCTTTGGCCAGTAGTGCAAAGTTAAATTGTTGACTGGTATGATCATGACCATTGAATTTATAAATGAATATCTTTAGCTTAAGTGCAAAGGTGAATTGATCAACATGGTTATAATTATTGTTTATATAAATTCTGAAATGATTATATATTTCTTTGAGATATTAATATATTTGGCCTGTAGTGTAAATATAAACTGTTGATGAATATATTTGGCCGTAGTACAAATATAAACTGTTGAGGAATATCTTTGGCCTGTAGTGTGACAACCCCAAAATAGGTCCATTCCACCCAACCCATTCTGAGTCGTCAAATACATGATACAGAAAACAACTACAACTTTATTACAACAATTGTCGTGCAAAATATAACAACACATATGCTGTGAGTTTGGATACAAATATATACCAAATGTGACATTGGACACCATCATGTATCAGCACCTCACAAAGGTACCTTACATAAAGGTACAGTCAAAAACTGTTTTAGAAACTAGAATCTTTGGGAAGTGCTCAAGGAAACCTTCGTACATGGGAGGCCACGCGTCTAGGTTATGATAGATATCATATGGCCACAGAATTATCCTTGGTTGACCCAATAGACCCCAAAGAAAAATGAGAAGGTTACTATCATATTCTTCCCAATGGTGAGTCTTCTCTTGACTTATCATTATCTCCACTGTCTCTAATTGAGAATTATACTTCAAACAAACACCAAGATTATATAGGTAGTGCTCGTATATATACTCAGCAAGTGGATGAGCACAACCCTGTCCTATGATGACATGAGGTTGTATGTCATTAGACATCTTGTATGATAGTGACAAAACACCCTTCCAACGTTGGGTTCGCCTCACCCTATTTTCTTCACTAAATATAACTACTAAATGATGACTACCGTTCTATTCCCTTGTTACCCCTGCTCGACCCAGCTACACTCTTATTACCTGAAATGAATTGTGAAGCAAAAGGGTGAGCACAACTAGCTCAGTAAAGAATATCATGACTAAAGATAATTCAATTATCAATAGCCTTCATCAACAATAAATCAGAGATTTAGAACATATGGTAAATGATAAAAATTTCAACCATAGTTGCAGCGGAACGAGCAATCCATTAGAAGAGTCAAATAGACTATAAAGTCTATTATTTTCTCCATGTTAAAAGTCCACCAACAATATTTTATCCCTGTAACATCAATCAAAAATTCCTGTCCACAATCACGTGTATAACTCATAATCGTAATTGTAGATCTAAATTCCTTTTCTCATCCAGGACAAAGATAATTTCCATCACCTGAAACATCAAACATCATGGTTATACCAAATCACAGTTCCTGTTTATAATCATACTAACAAATCCATCTTTGCACTACGATCAAAGATATTCATCAACAAACCATCTTTGCACTACGGGCCAAAGATATTCAACAACAGTTCATCTTTGCACTACGGGCCAAAGATATTCATCAACAGGCCATCTTTGCACTACATGCCAAAGATATTCATCAACAATTCATATTTGCACTACAGGCCAAATGTATTCATATCTCAAAAAAATATATAATAATTTCAGAATTTATATAAAAAATAATTATAACCACGTTGATCAATTCACCTTTGCACTTAAGCTTAAGATATTCAATTATAAATTCAATGGTCATGATCATACCAGTCACAATTCAACTTTGCACTACAGGCCAAAGAGAACCCTAGTCATGATCATACCAATATTTTACCCATCTTTACACTCCAGTGAAAGAGAATTTCAACATCAGGGTTATAAAAATGTTATATATGATGATAAAAATAATATGATCAACATATAGTTTTAATCTCAAGAGTAATATTCGTAACTCATGAATAGTAAATCGTGAATAGTAACTCATGAATAGTAATCCCGACACAAAAGATAGAAATTCTACAATAAAATCCATACCAATATTTTGGTATAATGATATTGAAAGAATAACATTACTTAAATTTATAAACAATTTATTTTAATTGTTTACACTTTACTAATTAATGCATTTAATCATCATAAAATGCCAACTCTTACAATTTCATCATCAATAACCAAAACCCTCATCAAAAATCTGCATATACCTCATATAGGATTCTTAAGCCATAAAATTCTATTTTCCAATTTTCTTTCTTCACAAAACATATTTAATTCATTTACTCATAACTAAAACATTTTCATGAAAAATACCAAATCAGTTCCAAAAATATTTCTTTTCTGGGATTTAGCATAATATAGTCCCATAGTGAACATATATTTTTCTCAGAATTTTTAAAAGTCATTTACTATTTTTCATATGGCCAAAATAGCCGAATATTTAGATATTTATCAAAAATTGTACTTTTGTCTAAAAATTCTGAAATTTATAGAGTATACTTCAATCATATACATGTACTCCCAATAAAAATTTCATCAATTTTGGAGTTAACCACAAGGAATTATAAGCGGTTACTTTTAAAATAGTCTTTTCTCATAAAATTCATAACTCTCAATCTATACATCCAAAAATCACTATTTTTGGACACAATCAATAAAACTCATCAAAATATCATTTCAAATTTTTCCAGAATTTTTGAAGTTCAGAAAAATTACGAAACTGAAAATAATAACAACCCTTAAAATCCCTTAATATTCCTTACTATCCCTTACTATCCCTTACCTCAAAAGAGCAGTACTTCTGATCGGTATAAGGCTGAAGGAAACTTGCACTGATGAATAGAAACTCATAGAGTATCTAAATACTCACAAAATACACTCAATAATCTAGAGAGAGAAAGAGAGAAAACTTATGTTTCTGGTGTGATTTTCAATTCTAACTTAGCCCTCTATTTATAGGAAAATTTTGGTAGGTTTGACCTGCAACCTGATGGCTTTACCTGCTACTATTCTCACCCACCACATTTGAAATGTAATTCAGCACATTTCTTCACCAACCACAAGTGGGGCCCACCAATTCTAGAATTTTCCACCAAAATGATAAACTCCGAAAATTCAACAATTTTTGAACCAGTCATCTCGTAAAATTCATAACAAATCATACGTTCATTTTTAACGGTTCACAATTTGTGGACATATACTCAACTTATATATGTATAACATATCCAAAAATTACCACGATCCAACGGTCGGATTAAAAATTATAACCCCCGCAAAATATCTCAAAAACCCTGATTTGTAATACCTCCATTCCGACAAAAATACGGATAAAAATCTCAACATTAACTCCTTCATTTTTTAACCACAAAAATATATCCCTCATTTATATCCACATAAAATAAATATTTTCTTATCATATGAATCAATAATTAATTATTCACAAATAATATTACAGAATCACATTTATGACAACCAGGCCGTTCCCAGGAAAGAGGGGGCTTTCCAATAAGGATTTCTCCTTACTGGCGCGCAATTAGATGACCAAACCTCTCCTTAGACAGAACTTTCTAGACATTGCCAATAATGTTATCTAATAATATTATTCAAATAATATGAATTATTGATCTGATAATAGAAAATACTGTGCAGCAACAATTATTGAAACAAAAATAATATAAAATATCAACGCAGCAATTATTGAATCAATAAAGTAAAATATTGAACAGTAATTACTGTAACAATTATTGAGTAGTGCCTTCTTACGTAAGAATCAATAATTTTAAAAATACTGTGCAATACCGTGTGCTACTGTGCAATAACGCGTATTACTGCATTTTAACCAACGGGTATTCCAACAGTGTTAACAGTAATAACTACGCCGTTATTTGTAAAAACTCAAATTTGTCGTTTTCTTCATCCGACAGTTATTCGTTATGGGGCCCACAAATAGCTGCGCCGTCGTACGAATATTCCCCGACAGAAAGAATATTCCACGACCAAACGAATATTCCCCGACAACAATGAATATTTTATAACCACTTGTGTATTTTGAAAAAAATTTATATATCACCCTTAACTTTAACATTTATCAATTTAACCATTTACTGAATAGAAAAATTGAATACTTTTATTTCATAAAATTCGGGGTCTTACAATCTCCCCTCCTTATGAAATTTCGTCCCCGAAATTTACGTACCTGGTATTTCAAAGAGTTGAGAATACCTTGCTTTCATTTCAGATTCTATCTTCCCTATCATCATGATTTCTCCATTGCTCATCTCCTGTATTTCAGATATCATTCTAGAATACAGCTTCAAAATAAGGGTTAATTGAACAAATTAACATATCACATAATATCCCAATATTATGACTGACCAACAAATAAGCTTAGGTAGGACACACTAGCGAAAGATTTACTCATCTCTCCCCTCCTAGTTATATTTCCCGATCTCCGCCAGAGATCATATCCCTAAGCTCTGATACCACCTGTAACGACCCCAAAATAGGTCCATTTCACCCAACCCATTCTGAGTCGTCAAATACATGATACAGAAAACAACTACAACTTTATTACAACAATTGTCGTGCAAAATACAACAACACATATGCTGTGAGTTTGGATACAAATATATACCAAATGTGACATTGGACACCATCATGTATCAGCACCTCACAAAGGTACCTTACATAAAGGTACAGTCAAAAACTGTTTTAGAAACTAGAATCTTTGGGAAGTGCTCAAGGAAACCTTCGTACATGGGAGGCCACGCGTCTAGGTTATGATAGATATCATATGGCCACAGAATTATCCTTGGTTGACCCAATAGACCCCAAAGAAAAATGAGAAGGTTACTATCATATTCTTCCCAATGGTGAGTCTTCTCTTGACTTATCATTATCTCCACTGTCTCTAATTGAGAATTATACTTCAAACAAACACCAAGATTATATAGGTAGTGCTCGTATATATACTCAGCAAGTGGATGAGCACAACCCTGTCCTATGATGACACGAGGTTGTATGTCATTAGACATCTTGTATGATAGTGACAAAACACCCTTCCAACGTTGGGTTCGCCTCACCCTATTTTCTTCACCAAATATAACTACTAAATGATGACCACCGTTCTATTCCCTTGTTACCCCTGCTCGACCCAGCTACACTCTTATTACCTGAAAGGAATTGTGAAGCAAAAGGGTGAGCACAACTAGCTCAGTAAAGAATATCATGACTAAAGATAATTCAATTATCAATAGCCTTCATCAACAATAAATCAGAGATTTAGAACATATGGTAAATGATAAAAATTTCAACCATAGTTGCAGCGGAACGAGCAATCCATTAGAAGAGTCAAATAGACTATAAAGTCTATTATTTTCTCCATGTTAAAAATCCACCAACAATATTTTATCCCTGTAACATCAATCAAAAAATTCCTGTCCACAATCATATGAATAACTCATAATCATAATTGTAGTTCTAAATTCCTTTTCTCATCCAGGACGAAGATAATTTTCATCACCTGAAACATCAAAGATCATGGTTATACCAAATCACAGTTCCTGTTTATAATCATACTAACAAATCCATCTTTGCACTACGGTCAAAGATATTCATCAACAAACCATCTTTGCACTACGGGCCAAAGATATTCAACAACAGTTCATCTTTGCACTACAGGCCAAAGATATTCATCAACAGGCCATCTTTGCACTACATGCCAAAGATATTCATCAACAATTCATATTTGCACTACAGGCCAAATATATTCATATCTCAAAAAAATATATAATCATTTCAGAATTTATATAAAAATAATTATAACCATGTTGATCAATTCACCTTTGCACTTAAGCTTAAGATATTCAATTATAAATTCAATGGTCATGATCATACCAGTCACAATTCAACTTTGCACTACAGGCCAAAGAGAACCCTAGTCATGATCATACCAATATTCTACCCATCTTTACACTCCAGTGAAAGAGAATTTCAACATCAGGGTTATAAAAATGTTATATATGATGATAAAAATAATATGATCAACATATAGTTTTAATCTCAAGAGTAATATTCGTAACTCATGAATAGTAAATCGTGAATAGTAACTCATGAATAGTAATCCCGACACAAAAGATAGAAATTCCACAATAAAATCCATACCAATATTTTGGTATAATGATATTGAAAGAATAACATTACTTAAATTTATAAACAATTTATTTTAATTGTTTACACTTTACTAATTAATGCATTTAATCATCATAAAATGCCAACTCTTACAATTTCATCATCAATAACCAAAACCCTCATCAAAAATCTGCATATACCTCATATAGGATTCTTAAGCCATAAAATTCTATTTTCTAATTTTCTTTCTTCACAAAACATATTTAATTCATTTACTCATAACTAAAATATTTTCATGAAAAATACCAAATCAGTTCCAAAAATATTTCTTTTCTGGGATTTAGCATAATATAGTCCCATAGTGAACATATATTTTTCTCAGAATTTTTAAAAGTCATTTACTATTTTTCATATGGCCAAAATAGCCGAATATTTAGACATTTATCAAAAATTGTACTTTTGTCTAAAAATTCTAAAATTTAGATAGTATACTTCTATCATATACATGTACTCCCAATAAAAATTTCATCAATTTTGGAGTTAACCACAAGGAATTATAAGCGGTTACTTTTAAAATAGTCTTTTCTCATAAAATTCATAACTCTCAATCTATACATCCAAAAATCACCATTTTTGGACACAATCAATAAAACTCATCAAAATATCATTTCAAATTTTTCCAGAATTTTTGAAGTTCAGAAAAATTACGAAACTGAAAAATAACAACCCTTAAAATCCCTTAATATTCCTTACTATCCCTTACTATCCCTTACCTCAAAAGAGCAGTACTTCTGATCGGTATAAGGCTGAAGGAAACTTGCACTGATGAATAGAAACTCACAGAGTATCTAAATACTCACAAAATACACTCAATAATCTAGAGAGAGAAAGAGAGAAAACTTATGTTTCTGGTGTGATTTTCAATTCTAACTTAGCCCTCTATTTATAGGAAAATTTTGGTAGGTTTGACCTGCAACCTGATGGCTTTACCTGTTACTATTCCCACCCACCACATTTGAAATATAATTCAGCACATTTCTTCACCAACCACAAGTGGGGCCCACCAATTCTAGAATTTTTCACCAAAATGATAAACTCCGAAAATTCAACAATTTCTGAACCAGTCATCTCGTAAAATTCATAACAAATCATACGTTCATTTTTAACGGTTCAAAATTTGTGGGCATATACTCAACTTATATATGTATAACATATCCAAAAATTACCACGATCCAACGGTCGGATTAAAAATTATAACCCCCGCAAAATATCTCAAAAACCCTGATTTTTAATACCTCTATTCCGACAAAAATACGGATAAAAATCTCAACATTAACTCCTTCATTTTTTAACCACAAAAATATATCCCTCATTTATGTCCACATAAAATAAATATTTTCTTATCATATGAATCAATAATTAATTATTCACAAATAATATTATAGAATCACATTTATGACAACCAGGCCGTTCCCAGGAAAGAGGGGGCTTTCCAATAAGGATTTCTCCTTACTGGCGCGCAATTAGATGACCAAACCTCTCCTTAGACAGAACTTTCTAGACATTGCCAATAATGTTATCTAATAATATTATTCAAATAATATGAATTATTGATCTGATAATAGAAAATACTGTGCAGCAACAATTATTGAAACAAAAATAATATAAAATATCAACGCAGCAATTATTGAATCAATAAAGTAAAATATTGAACAGTAATTACTGTAACAATTATTGAGTAGTGCCTTCTTACGTAAGAATCAATAATTTTAAAAATACTGTGCAATACCGTGTGCTACTGTGCAATAACGCGTATTACTGTATTTTAACCAACGGGTATTCCAACAGTGTTAATGGTAACAACTACGCCGTTATTTGTAAAAACTCAAATTTGTCGTTTTCTTCATCCGACAGTTATTCGTTATGGGACCCACAAATAGCTGCGTCGTCGTACGAATATTCCCCGACAGAAAGAATATTCCACGACCAAATGAATATTCCCCGACAACAATGAATATTTTATAACCACTTGTGTATTTTGAAAAAAATTTATATATCACCCTTAACTTTAACATTTATCAATTTAACCATTTACTGAATAGAAAAATTGAATACTTTTATTTCATAAAATTCGGGGTCTTACATGTAGTGCAAAGATGAAATATTGATGAATATCTTTGGCCTGTAGTGCAAAGATGAATTGTTGATGAATATCTTTGGCCCGTAGTGCAAAGATGACATGTTGTTGAATATCTTTGGCCAGTAGTGCAAAGATGAGCAGGTGTTGAGATGAACATGACCAACTGGTGATACAAATGAATATCTTTGGCCGTAGTGCAAAGATGAAGTTATTAGTATGATTATGAACAGGAAATGTGATTTGGTGTAACTATGATCTTTGATGTTTCAGGTAAAGATAGGTGATGAAAATTATCTTCATCCTGGATGATAAGAGGAATTTAGAACTACGGTTATGATTATGAGTTATTCATATGATTGTGGACCAGAATTGTTGATTGATGTTACAGGGATAAAACATTGATGATGGATTTTTAACATGGAGAAGATAATAGTCTTTATAGTCTATTTGACTCTTCTAATGGATTGCTCGTTCCGCTGCAACTATGGTTGAAATTTTTATCATTTACCATATGTTCTAAATCTCTGATTTATTATTGATGAAGGCTATTGATAATTTAATTATCTTTAGTCATGATATTCTTTACTGAGCTAGTTGTGCTCACCCTTTTGCTTCACAATTCCTTTCAGGTAATAAGAGTGTAGCTGGGTCGAGCGAGGGTAACGGGAAAATAGAACGGTGGTCTCTAGCTGTGGATGTTCTCCCGAAGCAGTATAGAAAAGTTCATTTAGTAATTTTATTTGGTGAATCCAATAGGGTAAGGTGTACCCAACGTTGGAAGGGTGTTTTGCCACTATTATACAAGATGTCTAACGACATACAACCTCGTGTCATCATAAGACAAGGATGTGCTCATCCACTTGCTGAGTATATATACGAGCACTACCTATATAATCTTGGTGTTTGTTTGAAGTATAATTCTCGATTAAAGACAGTAGAGATAATGATAAGTCAAGAGAAGACTCACCATTGGGAAGAATATGATAGTAATCTTCTCGTTTTTCTTTGGGGTCTATTGGGTCAACCAAGGATAATTCTGTGGCCATATGATATCTATCACAACCTAGAAGCATGGCCTCCCATGTACGAAGGTTTCCTTGAGTACTTCCCAAAGATTCTAATTTCTAAAACACTTTTTGACTATACCTTTATGTAAGGTGTCATTGTGAGGTGTTGTTCACGGTTGGGACATGAGTCACATTTGGTATATATTTGTATCCAAACTCACAGCATATGTGTTGTTGTATTTTGCACGACATTTGTTGTAATAAAGTTGTAGTTGTTTTCTGTACCATGTATTTGGCGACTCAGAATAGGTTGGATGGAATGGACCTATTTTGGGGGCGTCACACTTGGTTTTGCTTCCATTATGTTTAACATACACAACTTATGTTTAAAGACATAATGAAACATAACATGGCATTTCGAGCCTTTAAAAAATCTAAATACTCGTACAATGCAACTTAAGTTCAAAAACATGCTCGAGGTTGCCTTTGAAATCATTTTTCATAAATGATGCAATATAGCACATATAAATCATATCTAGGGATATTATAGACATAACATGACTTATAAATCCTTTAGAATCTAGATGTCCATGTGATGCAACTAGATTTTAAAATATGTTCAAGTTTGCTTTTGAAGCCATTTTAGGCTTGAACTATGCAATCCAACACACATAAGACAACTTCAAAACTCTAAACATATGTAGTCAAGTTATGTTAACAT
This sequence comes from Panax notoginseng, assembly GCA_016801055.1. Lineage (NCBI taxonomy): Eukaryota > Viridiplantae > Streptophyta > Magnoliopsida > Apiales > Araliaceae > Panax > Panax notoginseng. Next base: position 71,384,616 of record CM029015.1, on the reverse strand, counting down.
GCTCACAAGGTCATAATATAACCTATGTAGTAATCATGCATGTTAGCTCACTAGGCTAAGCTTTTTCCTTGAAAACATCTCTAACACAAAGCTTAATAAGTTTAATCATGAACAAAGGAACTATGTAAACTATAACATGTTCAACTATGTGTAAAATCAGTCATGTATAGCTTACTAGGTTCACTACTAGCAGAACATGATCTCTAACATAATTTGTTTTCAAAACTTAAAGTTCACATCTCCATTTAAACCATGTCTTCATTAATCATGCAAGTCTATTAGAACATGCCCAACTTAGATTCATATACTTATACATACATCTTAAACATGCTTTCATACTAGTTTAAGCCATAAGGGTCGGTCAATATATAGCAGATTTCAAAACAGAAGTTCCAACTGATCTCAAGAACCGGCGCAGCTGCGCTGCGCCTTAGTACAATTATGGCACAGCTGCGCCGTGCCAGGTTCAGGTGCAGAAGCAGTCTGCTTCGGCAGAACTTCAGCCTAACCACAAATTTACTCACGAAATTGATTCTAAATATTCCAATTACAGTTGAAACATCTATATATGGTCATATAACAACTATATAGCCCATACCCAAACTCTTTAACATCTAATTCCATGAATTCAAGAATTTAGATTTCAAGAGTTCAAGAACTCTGTTTCTGCAAATTCCAGAATTCACAACATATACTCCTCAATCTAGCATGCTTAGACCAACCATATAGGTTCCATAACATACATACCAACTCATACAACATCATGACAGCAATTCATAACCCAATTATCAAGATTCTAGTGGAGTTTCTATAATTTGTAAACTTTGAAATTATGTTTCTAAAACAAGAGTTTACCTTCTAAGGAGCTTAGTTTTCCCCAATTTCTATCTTCTGTGAATGCTAAACTTCCCTTTAACAACTAGTAACTCAGACTCAAATTCTTGGGTTTTACAGACAATTCTCATCAACGTGATTCCAATAACATAGCTGCCATTTTATAGAGGAATGGTGGATTGGGCATTAATTTAGAATCCATAGTGTTGGAGGAAAGCACAATGGTTTGACAAGAGTGGTTCAACAACCACCTCCCAGCCATCTCCATAGCCATTGGCTTGGAAATGATCACCTAGCTTAGCCACTGATTATACTTAAAAGTTACGTATATTAGGCCATAGGCCACTGTTCATGTACTTTTGTGCCACTCAATTTTGGACAAGAGAAAATTATCCCAGCATTTGGTCATGTAAAGCTTGGTTTGATCCTTTTAATTCCCATAACGTAATATTAAGGTACAATTGTTACCATATTAGGAATTTAAAGATAAACTTTATACTCATATCATATAATCTATGCACATTAAATACATGTGATTAAATGTCGCAGGGTATTTCCCATAACTATTTCTATTACTCACATAACCACATTATAACATTATTTGATATTAATGTTTATCTACACATTTATTTCCTTCCCAATTTTTAGAATACACAGATAATCTATTATTTATGTATTAAACTGCAACACATTGCTTTATTGTACTACTTGGCACCTTATATCATTAGTCCCAATTAAATGTCATACTTCACATATTCTTAAGCCGTAGTTATTATATATCACTACTGCTCACATTTTTCATATTACCCATAGTAATATTATTTAATGATTATACCTACATTAATATTTTAATTGGCCGAAATATCATTTAGTTGGGTATTTTCAACCCACACAATAATTAATTAATATTAATTATTACTTTTCAATAATTATTATGCATTCCTCTAATTAATAGAATATAATATTTTATAATATCGCTTAATTAACCAATATTTAATCCGGGTTAATTAATTAACTCTTATTCAAATCTATTTATGGACAACTTAACCATCACTTAAGATTTTTATTATCCTTATGAGTCCTTAATACCCATTTCTAAAACTTTAAATTCTAAAAACTGATTTTACAGACCGGCGCAGCTGCGCTGGTCATAGGTATGGTAATGGCGCATCTGCTCCATACCAAATTTCCAGGCAGACAAATTTTGCATTAGCAGAACTGAAATCTTACACTTCTAAACACTTTATACATTCTCCTTAAGCGTTAACTCGCCTAACATCAACCCTCTATTTGGTTTCACATCATCGATTACTATTTTTCTTAACAATTTAAGGATCACGCTTCAAGTTTTAAAACTCTATTCCTCTCACTATAAAATCTCTTTTATAGTACCAATAACACAGAACTTGAATATAACACATACATGAAAGTAGTATTCACACAAGCCAATCATATTTGATGATAAAACATATACTTTGTAACAATCTTATTAATTTATTAATAAAAAGTATTAATTTATTAAAGGCTTTTAATTATCTACATGATGTTGTTTTTAATATGTGATAAACTCATAGTTTTAGGCAATGCTTTTAGAATAATGATGATGATCATTCTAATGAGATCTAAATTCTTATAAAGCTTAAAACTAAAATAGTTTCCAATCGTTGGATTACTAAATTGGGGATTAGTGAATTCGGATAGATTGGTACATACGTTACTTGCTCATTGGATGAGGATGATTGATCTCATGATCATTTGTGTGGAGACACTAAAGCAAGTATGTAAGTGCTTACTAGAGAATAAGTTCACTGAACGTGGCTCGCTAAGGAATACCTAATGAAGTTTTACTTGTCCGTCAATAGGAATTCCTGTAGTGATAGTAGTACAAGTGATCCTTGGACTTGAGATCATCATAGTATTTTGTGTATAATGAGTTATACTTTGACTTATTCCTTAAGACCCTTAGGGTATATCAAAGGGTATGCTTGGTTATAATAAGTTGTACATGGAGATAATGTATGATCAATAAAAAATCTACCGCTTCTAGTAAAATAAGAGAAATGTCCTATGTGATTCGATAAATGACAACCCAGTAGTCCTTGGCCAAGGCAAAATGAAATTAGAAAGGAGTTTCTAATTTGCATTATTTGGTGTTGTGCACTTAAGAGTTGAAATACATATAATTAAATAAAATAAGACTTGACAGTAATTTTATGTCTTATATTTAGTTGGGACATTGTATTGTAAGACCCCGAATTTTATGAAATAAAAGTATTCAAGTTTCCTATTTAGTAAATAGTTAAATTGATAAAAAAAAGTTAAAGTTAAGGGTGATATATACAAATTTTGCAAAATAAACAACTAGTTATAAAATATTTATTGTTGTCGGGAAATATTCGTTTGGTCGTGGAATATTCTTTCTGTCGGGGAATATTCGTACGACGGCGTAGCCATTTGTGGGCCCCATAACATAATAACTGTCGAATGAAGAAAACGACAAAATTGAGTTCTTATAAATAACGGCGTAGTTGTTACCGTTAACACTGTTGGAATACCCGGTGGTTAAAATACAGTAATACGCGTGGTTGCACAGTAGCACACAGTTTTGCACAGTATTTTTGAATTATTAATCCTTACGTAAGAAGACACTACTCAATAATTGTTATAGTAGTTACTGTTCAATATTTGATTTTATTGATTTAATAATTACTGCATTGATATTTTATATTATTATTGTTTCAATAATTATTACTGCACAGTATTTCCCATTATCAGATCAATAATTCATATTATTTGAATAATTTTATTAGATAGCATTATTGGAAATGTCTAGAAAGTTCTGTCTAAGGAGAGGTTTGGTCACCTAATTGCGCGCCAGTAAGGAGAAATCCTTATTGGAAAGCCCCCTCTTTCCTGGGAACGGTTTGGTTGTCATAATTGTGATTCTGTAATATTATTTGTGAATAATTAATTATTGATCTATATGATAATAAAATATTTATTTGATGTGGATATAAATGATAGATTTATTTATGTGGTTATAAATGAAGGAATTAATGTTGAGGTATTTTATAAGTATTTTGTAGGATTGGAGGTATTAAAAGATCAAATCAGTGTTCTTACAGCTTTATTGTGTGAGTTATAATTTTTAATCTGACCGTTGGATCATTGTGATTTTTGAATATGTTATACATATATAAGTTGAGTATATGTTCACAAATTTTGAACCGTTAAAAATGAACGAATGATTTGTTATGAATTTTAAGAGGTGACTGATTCGAAAATTAGGTTTATAAATGATATTGGTGGAAAATTCTAGAAATGGGTGGGCCTCACTTTTGGTTATTGGGGAAGATGGCTGATTTTTGGTGGGTGAAATAGTAGCAGGTAAAGCCATCAGGTAGCAGGTCAAGTCTGCTTCGGCGTGCTAACATTTTCCTATAAATAGAGGGCTAAGTTAGAATTAAAAATCACACCAGAATTCATAAGTTTTCTCTTTTTTTCTCTCTAGATTATTGAGTATATTTTTTGAGTATTTAGATACTTGGTGAGTTACTATTCATCAGTGCAAGTTTTCTTCAGCGTCATGTCCGATATCCAATCAGAAGTGCTGCTCTTTTGAGGTAAGGGATAGTAAGGGATATTAAGGGATGCTGTATTCTTCATAATGATGTTATTCTTTCAATATCATTATACTGAAATATTGGTATGGATTTTATTATAGAATTTTTACCTTTTTGAGTCGGAATTACTATTCACGTATACGGCACTATTCACGTATACAACACATATGGCACTATTTACGTATATGACATTATTTACGTATACGGTACCATGTACGAATACGGAGTACTATTCATGAGTTACTATTCACGAGTTACTATTCACGAGTTACTATTCACGGGTACTATTCACGATAAAAATTAGTTTCTTTTTCTAACCAAATTATCGTTGATTTATGATTGTTGCTCTTGAAAATAAATGCAGTTGTTGATCATATTGTTTTTATTATCATATATAATATTTTTATAACCATGATGTTGAATTTCTCTTTCACTGTAGTGCAAAGATGAATTGTTAACTGGTATGATCATGACCATTGAATTTATAATTGAATATCTTTAGCTTAAGTGTAAAGATGAATTGATTAATATGGTTATAATTATTGTTTATATAAATTCTGAAATGATTATATATTTCTTTGAGATATGAATATATTTGGCCTGTAGTACAAATATGAACTGTTGAGGAATATCTTTGGCATGTAGTGTAAAGATGAATTATTGATGAATATCTTTGGCCTGTAGTGCAAAGATGAACTGTTGTTGAATATCTTTGGCCTGCAATGCAAAGATGAATTATTGATGAATATCTTTGGCCCGTAGTTCAAAGATGACCTGTTGTTGAATATCTTTGGCCTGCAGTGCAAAGATGAATTATTGATAAATATCTTTGGCCTGTAGTGCAAAGATGACATGTTGTTGAATATATTTGGCCCGTAGTGCAAAGATGACCTGTTGTTTAATATCTTTGGCATGTAGTGCAAAGATGACCTGTTTTTGAATATCTTTTGCCTGTAGTGCAAAGATGAAATGATAATGAATATCTTTAGCATGTAGTGCAAAGATGAATTATTGATGAATATCTTTGGCCCGTAGTGCAAAGATGAATTATTGATGAATATCTTTGGCTCGTAATGCAATGATGACTTGTTGTTGAATATCTTTGGCCTATAGTGCAAAGATGAGTTGTTGATGAATATCTTTGGCTCGTAATGCAAAGATGACATGTTATTGAATATCTTTGGCCTGTAGTGCAAAGATGACTTGTTGATAAATATCTTTGGGCCGTAGTGCAAAGATGAATTTATTAGTATGATTATGAACATGAACTGTGATTTGGTATAACCATAATCTTTGATATTTCAAGTGATGAAAATTATCTTTGTCCTGGATGAGAAAAGAAATTTAGAACTACAATTACGATTATGAGTTATACACGTGATTGTGGACATGAATTGTTGATTGATGTTACAGGGATAAAACATTGTTGGTGGACTTTTAACATGGAGAAGATAATAGATTTTATGGTCTATTTGACTCTTCAAATGGATTGCTCGTTCCACTGCAACTATGGTTGAAAAATTTTATCATCTACCATATGTTCTAAATCTCTGATTTATTACTGTTGAAGGCTATTGATAATTTATTTATCTTTAGTCATGATATTCTTTACTAAGCTAGTTGTGCTCACCCTTCTGTTTCAAAATTCCTTTCAGGTAATACGAGTGTAGCTGGGTCGAGCGGGGGTAACAGGGGAATAGAACAGTGGTCATCATTTCGTAGTTATATTTGATGAATCCAATAGGGTGAGGTGAACCCAACGTTGGAAGGGTGTTTTGTCACTATCATACAAGATGTCTAATGTCATACAACCTCGTGTCATTATAAGACAGGGTTGTGCACATCCACTTGCTGAGTATATTTACGAGCACTACCTATATAATCTTGGTGTTTGTTTGAAGTATAATTCACGATTAAAGATAGTGGAGATAATGATATGTCAAGAAAAGACTCGCCATTGAAAAGAATATGATAGTAATCTTCTTGTTTTTCTTTGGGGTCTATTAGGTCAACCAAGGATAATTCTGTTGACATACGATATCTATCATAACCTGGAAGCATGGCCTCCCATGTACGAAGGTTTCCTTGAGCACTTCCCAAAGATTCTAATTTCTAAAATATTTTTTGACTATACCTTTATGTAGGTATCATTGTGAGGTGTTATCCACTGATGGGACATTTATCACATTACGGTTGGGACACGAGTCACAGTTAGTATATATTTGTATCCAAACTCACAGCATATGTGTTGTTGTATTTTGTACGACAATTATGATAATGAAGTTGTAGTTGTTTTCTGTACCATATATTTGGCGACTCAGAATAGGTTGGGTGGAATGGACCTATTTTGGGATTGTCACATTTGGTATCAGAGCTATAAGTAAAGAGCCCCAAGCCTCTCGCTGGTGACTTCCTGTTGATGGGGGATGCACCGAAGCCAGACTCTCCATAGGGGACTCCATTCTGCAGTGGCAAACTGATAGGTACCAATGTGAGGTGCTGTCCACTGATGGGATATTTGTCACATTTGGTATCAGAGCTTAGGGATATGATCTCTGGCAGAGATCGAAAAATAGAACTAGGAGGGGAGAGATGAGTAAATCTTTCGCTAGTGTGTCCTACCTAAGCTTATTTGTTGGTTAGTCATAATATCGGGATATTATGTGATATGTTAATTTGTTCAATTAACCCTTGTTTTGAAGCTATATTCTAGAATGATATCTGAAATACAGGAGATGAGCAATGAAGAAATTATGATGTTAGGGAAGATGGAATCTAAAATGAAAGCAAGGTATTCTCAACTCTTTGAATTATCAGGTATGTAAATTTCGGGGACGAAATTTCATAAGGAGAGGAGATTGTAAGACCCCGAATTTTACGAAATAAAAGTATTCAAGTTTCCTATTTAGTAAATAGTTAAATTGATAAAAAAAAGTTAAAGTTAAGGGTGATATATACAAATTTTGCAAAAATTATAAAATATTTATTGTTATCGGGAAATATTCGTTTGGTCGTGGAATATCATTTTCTGTCGGAAATATTCGTACGATGGCGTAGCCATTTGTGGGCCCCATAACAGAATAACTGTCGAATGAAGAAAACGACAAAATTGAGTTTTTATAAATAACGGCGTAGTTGTTACCGTTAACACTGTTGGAATACCCGGTGGTTAAAATACAGTAATACACGTGGTTGTACAGTAGCACACGATTTTGCACAGTATTTTTTAATTATTGATCCTTACGTAAGAAGGCACTACTCAATAATTGTTATAGTAGTTACTGTTCAATATTTTATTTTATTGATTCAATAATTGCTGCGTTGATATTTTATATTATTGTTGTTTCAATAATTGTTACTACACAGTATTTCCCATTATCAGATCAATAATTCATATTATTTGAATAATTTTATTAGATAGCATTATTGGCAATGTCTAGAAAGTTCTGTCTAAGGAGAGGTTTGGTCACCTAATTGCGCGCCAGTAAGGAGAAATTCTTATTGGAAAGTCCCCTCTTTCCTGGGAACGGTCTAGTTGTCATAATTGTGATTCTGTAATATTATTTGTGAATAATTAATTATTGATCTATATGATAATGAAATATTTATTTGATGTGGATATAAATGATGGATTTATTTATGTGGTTATAAATGAAGGAATTAATGTTGAAGTATTTTATCAGTATTTTGTCGGATTGGAGGTATTAAAAGATAAAATCAGTCTTCTTACAGCTTTATTGTGTGAGTTATAATTTTTAATCTGACCGTTGGATCGTTGTGATTTTTGGATATGTTATACATATATAAGTTGAGTATATGTTCACAAATTTTGAACCGTTAAAAATGAACGAATGATTTGTTATGAATTTTAAGAGGTGACTGATTCAAAAATTAGGTTTATAAATGATTTTGGTGAAAAATTCTAGAAATGGGTGGGCCCCACTTTTGGTTGTTAGGGAAGATGGCTGATTTTTAGTGGGTGGAATAGTAGCAGGTAAAGCCATCAGGTAGCAGGTCAAGTCTGCTTCGGCGTGCTAACATTTTCCTATAAATAGAGGGCTAAATTAGAATTAAAAATCACACCAGAATTCATAAGTTTTCTCTCTTTTTCTCTCTAGATTATTGAGTGTATTTTGTGAGTATTTAGATACTTAGTGAGTTATTATTAATTAGTGCAAGTTTCCTTCAGCGTCATATCCGATATCCAGTCAGAAGTGCTGCTCTTTTAAAGTAAGGGATAGTAAGGGATATTAAGGGATGCTATATTCTTCATAATGATGTTATTCTTTCAATATCATTATACTAAAATATTAGTATTGATTTTATTGTAGAATTTTTACCTTTTTGAGTCGGGATTACTATTCACGTATACGGCACTATTCACGTATACAACACTATTCATGTATATGGCACTATTTACGTATATGACATTATTTACGTATACGGTACCATGTACGAATACGGAGTACTATTCACGAGTTACTATTCACGAGTTACTATTCACGACAAAAATTAGTTTCTTTTTTGGTCAAATTATCGTTGATTTATGATTATTGCTCTTGAAAATAAATGCAATTGTTGATCATATTGTTTTTATT